>JARQOD010000002.1:25327968-25702968 GCA_033576555.1 Oophaga sylvatica | reverse complement strand
ATGGATCTTGGCTCCTTAACAGCCTGAAAATCCAGGCCTCAGCGGTCTGCTTCATCTGGCTGGTTAACAAAAATAGGGGGGACCCCACGCCAATTTTTTTCGAGGGGATCCCCTATTTTTGTTAATCAGCCAAGATATGCAGACTGCTGTGGCCTGGTATTATCAGGCTGGCAAGGTCCATGGATCTTGGCTCCTTAACAGCCTGAAAATCCAGGCCTCAGCGGTCTGCTTCATCTGGCTGGTTAACAAAAATAGGGGGGACCCCACGCCAATTTTTTTCGAGGGGATCCCCTATTTTTGTTAATCAGCCAAGATATGCAGACTGCTGTGGCCTGGTATTATCAGGCTGGCAAGGTCCATGGATCTTGGCTCCTTAACAGCCTGAAAATCCAGGCCTCAGCGGTCTGCTTCATCTGGCTGGTTAACAAAAATAGGGGGGACCCCACGCCAATTTTTTTCGAGGGGATCCCCTATTTTTGTTAACCAGCAAAGATAAGCAGACTGCTGTGGCCTGGTATTATCAGGCTGGCAAGGTCCATGGATCTTGGCTCCTTAACAGCCTGAAAATCCAGGCCTCAGCGGTCTGCTTCATCTGGCTGGTTAACAAAAATAGGGGGGACCCCACGCCAATTTTTTTCGAGGGGATCCCCTATTTTTGTTAATCAGCCAAGATATGCAGACTGCTGTGGCCTGGTATTATCAGGCTGGCAAGGTCCATGGACCTCCGGTGGGCCCCAGCTCCTGCGTGGTGGGCCCTGATTTGAAAGGATAGGTCGCGGGGCAGAGGGGGCGGTGGCCCCGGGCCCCGTGCTCTGAGGGGGCCCACCCGGAGCTACGCTACAGTAACTGTATCGGCGTGCACAGCACGCCGATACAGTTACATTTTGCGGCAGAGCAGGGAGAATCGATCTTCCTGCTCTGCCGCCCAGAAGCTATGGGGCCTGAACAGGCATTGGGCTGGCCCGGTGCCAGCAGTGGGCCCCCCACCCGACATCGGAGGGTCAGCTGTATCGGCATCCAGCCGATACAGCTGACCGCATAGAGAGAGAAGGAGCGAGCGCTCCTTCTCTCCCATAATCCCCCTCTCAGCGTCTGACAGCGGGCGCGATGACATCACCTGCCGGCGCCCGCTGTCAGACGCTGAGAGGGAGAACAGTGAGCAGCACAGGAGCCGGGAGGTGAGTATTGTTTTTTTTTTTTTAATGGGGGTGCATTATACTACAGAGGCTGTATATGGGGGGTGCATTATACTACAGAGGCTGTATATGGGGGCTGCATTATACTACAGAGGCTCCATATTGGGGTGCATTATACTACAGAGACTCCCTATGGGGATGCATTATACTACAGAGGCTGCTTATGGGGGTGCATTATAATATAGCGGCTGCCTATGGTGGTGCATTATATTATAGACTCTGCCTATGGGGGTTTATTATAATATAGAGGCTGCCTATGGGGGTGCATTATACTATATTGAGGACTATCTGGTGTATTATGCTGTATGGATGCTATCTAGGGGCCATCATACAGTGTTTTTACCCATTAAATAGTTTGGGGACATTAAGGGGTCAGTATATATCCAGTGAGGGGCATTATTCTGTGTATAGGGGAGATGTACAGGGGGAGATTTGGGACATTATTAAATGTAAAGTGGACACTTATTGTTATAGGGGAACTCGGGTTACTGTGACTGTCAAAGGGGCACACAGGGCATTATTACAGTCTAGGGGACAAAATGTGGTCACTGTTTTCTAGGGCACTTGCACCCGGCATTACTATATTCTAGAGGGGTGCTTTAAAATTTAGAGGTCAACAGAACCACACAGCAGGTGCAGTAATAGGGACACATACGGCAGCAGCAGCAGCTCAGTATTGGGGTATCACGTGCAGTAATAGGGACACATACGGCAGCAGCGGCTCAGTATTGGGGTATCAGGTGCAGTAATAGGGACACATATGGCAGCAGCGGCTCAGTATTGGGGTATCAGCAGGATGAGGAGTTTGTGCAGGTTGAGAATAGTCCAATTGGTGACCAAGACAGTGCTAAAAATATGAGAAGTGAAATGTGTCTTTGTTGTAATCTCTGCAGTCGAGTCCTGGCTGGAGAAGTCGTCATGTCGGTCTGGGCCAGATGGAAAAGAAATGAAAAGTGAACAATTCCATTAGAAAGAACATCAGCGGTAAGTCATTATCTGTACCTGTGCTGTAATCTATTATATGTTCTGTAGGACTGGTATTATTTACCACAGACCATATGGCGGTAATATCAATATTGGTCTTTTTATATATATGGATTATTTTTGGCAACAGCGTGGTCATTTGCTGAGGTTCTCTAATGATGGGCCCACTCAGAAGTTTCGCCCCCACTAAACCAAAACCCTAGCTACGCCTCTGGCTCTCTCTCTAGTCTTTCTTTCTCTCTCTAGTCTTTCTCGCTCTCTGTTCTTTCTTTCTCGCTCTCTTTTCTTTCTTTCCTCTCTTTCTTTCTCTGTTTGTTCTTTCTCTCTCGCTGCTCTTTCTTTCTTTTCCTCAGTACCAGCCACTGTGCCCTCATTACCAGTCAGTGTGATCAGCAGTGCTAAATGGGTACGCTTGGGGCCAGGATATGGGTGTGATTAGCTGTTAAATGGGTGTGGTCGGGGCCTAAAATTTGCAGCGACGCCCTACGCGCGCCGCAGCCTTTAACCCTCTTTCCTGTCTTCAAAATTTGTGAGGTATGCTGTATGACCTCACTACAACTTCTGGCCATGCTCCTGATGAGCGCGACGGATGGTCTCCTGAGGGATCTCCTCCCACACCTGGACTAAAGCATCCACCAACTCCTGGACAGTCTGTGGTGCAACGTGGCATGGCCTAAAATTTGCTGCAGCAGGCACAGCGTGCCACAGCCTTTGTCCTCTTTCCCTTCTTCAAAGGTTGGGAAGTATGATGGTGGGCCCCAAGAATATTTTTTCTCTGGTGGGCCCAAGGTACTCCAGTCCGATGCTGCTGGCAAGGTCCATGGATATTGGCTCCTTAACAGCCTTAAATACCATGCCTCAGCAGCAGGGGCGTACATAGAAATCATGGGGCCCCATAGCAAAAGTCTGAATGGGCCCCCCCAAAAAAAAAAAAACCCAGAGCCATTGTAAATGTAAAGTGCCAGCACAGTGAGGGGACACATTAAACAAAAAAATTTATTATGCCCCCATAGATTGTGCCCCCATAGATGCTCCATAGTATAGGCCCTTATGCTGCCGCAGCTGCTGCAACCAGAAAAAAAAAAAAGACATACTCACCTTTCGTCGCTGGGGGCCAGGTGCCGGTGTCCTGAGCAGGGGGTGACACCAGGTGCCGATGTCACCGCTCGCTCAGGGCCCCGGCACCTGAGATATTTACCTGTCCTCTCTCCACTGCTGAGTGCCGCTGTCTTCGGGGTCCTCCAGCAGTGAATGATCAGGCAGAGGGCGCGGCGCGCACTAACGACGTCATCACGCCCTCTGACCTGAACATTGCAGCAAGAGGACGCGAGCAACGGTGGAACGGGACAGGTAAATATCCCTTATACTCACCCTTCCGCCGGCGCGGTCTGTGCAGCCCCTGCTCTTCTCCCACGGTCTCCGCCGCCAGTGTTCAGCGGTCACGTGGGACAGCTCATTAAAGTCATGAATATGTGCATATTCATGACTGTAATGAGCGGTACCACCTGACCGCTGAACACAGGCGTCGGAGACCATGGGAGAAGAGCAGGGGCTGCAGAGACCGCACCAGGAGGGGTGAGTATATAGAAGAGCTGCGCTCCCCCTCCCCCGCCGACCCCCTGGTAGTACTGTGTCAGCACAGCTACCCGACCGTCGAGGGCCCCCTCACCTGTCCGGGCCCCATAGCAGCTGCTTGGTCTGCTTCATTCACGGTACGCCACTGCTCAGCAGTCTGCTTCATCAGGCTGGTTAACAAAAATAGGGGGACCCGACGCCATTTTTTTTTCGAAGGGAACCCCTATTTTTGTTAATCAGTTCCCTCTGACGTCACTGATTGTGTCCCTGGCTGACCTGAAGTGAAAGTGGAAAGCAATCAATTAAGCTTTCCACTTCCTCTCCTGTCAGCCAGGAGAGGAACTCATTCATTTGGGGGTTTACTGTGAGGCTGCAGCATTAGCTGCGGTCCCTGCAGTAAACATTAACCCTTTCTGAAGGATTACACCGTGGGACCTGACTGTGCATGGGATAGGTAAGAATAATTTTGCTTTTTTATTTTATTTTTATTACAGGAAATGGTTTTTGCAGTCAAATAAAAGATGGTCAAAAACTGTGATTATTTCATTAAAATGATTTTTAATTAAAGTGTGTGTGTTTTATTTTTATTTCATGCAATAGGATTAATAATTGATAGTTGTCTAATTGACAGCTCTCAATTATTAACCTGGCTTAAGGTCACCTTTCAATTGCAATGTGGCTTTAACCCCATATTAACCCATTCGCCACCGCTACAGGGCAATGGGAATAGACGGGCAAAGTGCCAGAAAGGGCGAATCTAATTATAGATTTGTCTTTTCTGGGCTGTCTGGGGGCAGATGTTAGTAGCCAGGGGGGGGGCCAAAAATAATGGTCCCTCTCTGGGCTATTATTATCTGCCCCCATTCGCTGGCTTTGTCTGTCTGGTTGCGAAAATAGGGCGGGAGCCCACGCATTTTTTTTAAACAATTTTACACCTCATATATATATATATATATATATATATATATAATATTATACACATGTCATTGAATTTGTGACACATATATATATATATATATTTATATTTATAGTTCATACACTTCTACATAGTATAATAGCCGCTAATTCAATTGCCGGCTTTTGTGAAAATGCAGAACCCGACATGAAATGACACTTGGTGTACATAGGGTTAACCATGTCTTTTCATGTCCTTTGCTATCTGATTTGCACAAACAATTACATCAGTCTATGTGTGCAAAATTTCACACCTGTAGGGGTTAATTAAAGGTGTAAATTCATAGCAAAAAAGTCCGTTTTTTTTACAACGAATTTACACCTTTAATTAACCCCTACAGGTGTGAAATTTTGCACACATAGACTGATGTAATTGTTTGTGCAAATCAGATAGCAAACGACATGAAAAGACATGGTTAACCCTATGTACACCAAGTGTCATTTCATGTCGGGTGCTTCTGTCTTTTCACAGAAGCCGGCTTTACCCGGCAATTGAATCAGAGGCTATTTTACTATGTAGAAGTGTATAAACTATACATATATGTATATATACATGTCACAATGACATGATATATATATATATGTATTCTATGTGTGTATATTTAGTGTTTACAAGGAAAGAAAGAGGTTTTTTTAGTTACGATATTTTGTTCCCATAGACTTACATGGGACTTCCGGTATCGGAATCGGATATCGCCGATATTTAGTGATATCGGCGATACCATTCCGATCCGATATTTTTAGATATCGAGCAGTATCGCTCAACACTACTCGTGACATATTGTACTTCATGATAGTGGTAAAATTTCTTCGATATAACTTGCGGTTATTTATGAAAAAATGGAAATATGGCGAAAATTTAGAAAATTTTGTTATTTTCAAACTTTTAATTTTTATTCCCTTAAAACAGAGAAATATGTCACACAAAATAGTTAATAAATAACATTTCCCACATGTCTATTTTACATCAGCACAATTTTGAAAGCAAATTTTTTTTTGTTACGAAGTTATAAGGGTTAATAGTTGACCAACGATTTCTCATTTTTACAACAAATTGTACAAAACCATTTTATTTTAGGGACCACCTCACATTTGAAGCCACTTTGAGGGATCTATATGGCAGAAAATACCCAAAAGTGACACCATTCTAAAAACTGCACCCCTCAAGGTACTCAAAACCACACTCAAGTAGTTTATTAACCCTTCTGGTGCTTCACAGGAGCTGAAGCAACTTGGAAGGAAAAAATGAACATTTAACTTTTTAGTCACAAAAATGATCTTTTACAAACAATTTTTTTATTTTAACAAGGGTAAAAGGAGAAAATGGACATAAAAAGTTGTTGTGCAATTTCTCCTGAGTACGCCGATACCCCATATGTGGGGGAAAACCACTGTCTGGGCGCACTGCAGGGCTCGGAAGGGAACCAAAATTGGCTGGAATTGAGATTGTACGCCATGTCGCGTTTGGAGAGCCACTGATGTGCTTAAACAGTGGAAACCCCCCACAAGTGACACCGTTTTGGACACTTTGAACCCCCAAGTGTTTCACTAAAGTTTATAATGCCTGAGTGTGAAAAGAAAAAACAATTTCCTCAAAAATGATATTTTAGTCCCCAATTTTTGATTTTTCCCAAGGAAATTGGACCCCAAACATTGTTGTCCAATTTGTCCTGAGTACACTGATACCTCATATGTGGGGGAGAAATACTGTTTGGGTGCACTTCAGGGCTCGGAAAGGAAGTAATGACGTTTTGGAATGCAGACTTTGATGTGTGTCATGTTCACTTTGCAGAGTCCCTGATATGCCTAAACAGTGGAAACCCCACAAGTGACCCCATTTTGGAAACTAGACCCCCTAAGGAACTTATCTAGACCTGTGGTGAGCACTTTGAACCCCCAAGTGCTTTACACAAGTTTATAATGCCCGGGCATAAAAATAAAAAATCCTATTTTTTTTCCCACAAAAATGATATTTAAGTCACCAGTTTTTTATTTTCCCAAGGGTAACATGAGAAATTGGACCATAAAAGTTGTTGTCCAATTTGTCCTGAGTACCTTGATACCCCATATGTGGGGGGAACCACTGTTTGGGTGCACGGCAGAGCTCGGAAGGGAAGGAGCGCCATTTGACTTTTTCAAACCAAAATTGGCTGGAATCGAGATTGGACGCCACGTCGCATTTGGATAGCCCCTGATGTGCCTAAACAGTGGGAATCCCCCACAAGTTACCCATTTTACAAACTAGACCCCCTAAGGAACTTATCTAGATCTGTGGTGAGCACTTTGAACCCCCAAGTGCTTCACACAAGTTTATAACGTAGAGCTGTAAAATTAAAAAATCATGTTTTTTCCACAAAAATGATCTTTTCACCCCAATTTTTATTTTCCCAAGGGTAACAACACCTCAAAAGTTATTGTGCAATTTGTCCTGAGTATGATGATACCCAATATGTGGTGGTAAACCACTGTTTGGATGCATGGCAGAGCTCAGAAGGGAAGGAGCGCAGTTTGACTTTTTCAACGCAGAATTGTCTGTATGCCATGTTGCGTTTGGAGAGCCCCTGATGTGCCTAAACAGTGGAAACCCCCCACAAGTGATACCATTTTGGAAACTAGCCCTCTTAAGGAACTTATCTAGATCTGTTGTGAGCACGTTCAAACCCCAAGTGTTTCACTAAAGTTTATAATGCCTGGGTGTGAAAAGAAAAAACAGTTTCCTCAAAAATGATTTTTTAGTACCCAATTTTTGATTTTTCCCAAGGAAATTGAACCCCAAACGTTGTTGTCCAATTTGTCCTCATCACACTGATACCTCATATGTGGGGGAGAAATACTGTTTGGGCGCACTTCAAGGCTCGGAAAGGAAGTAATGACGTTTTGGAATGCAGACTGTGATGTGTGTCATGTTCAGTTTGCAGAGTCCCTGATATGCCTAAACAGTGGAAACCCCACAAGTGACCCCATTTTGGAAACTAGACCCCCTAAGGAACTTATCTAGATCTGTGGTGAGCACTTTTAACCCCCAAGTGCTTCACACAAGTTTATAATGCCCGGGCATGAAAATAAAAAATCCTATTTTTTTCCCACAAAAATTATATTTAAGTCACCAATTTTTTTATTTTCCCAAATGTAAATGGAGAAATTGGACCCCAAAAGTTGTTGTCCAATTTGTCCTGAGAAGGCTGATACTCTTTTTGTGGGAGTAAACTACTGTGTGGTCACACGTCGGGGCTCAGAATAGAAGTAGTGACGTTTAGTAATGCAGACTTTGATGGAATGGTCTGCGGGTGTCATGTCGCGTTTGGAGAGCCCGTGATGTGCCTAAACAGTGGAAACCCCCTAATTCTAACTCCAACCCTAACCCCAATACACCCCTAACCCTAATCCCAACCCTAATCATAATCGTAACCACAAACCTAACCCTAACACACCCGTAACCCTAGTCCCAACCCTAACCTTAATCCTAACTTTAGCCCCAACTCTAACCCTAACTTTAGCCCCAACCCTAACCCTATTGGGAAAATGGAAATAAATACATTTTTTTAATTTTATTATTTTTCCCTAACTAAGGGGGTGATAAAGGGGGGGGTTTATTTACTATTTATATTGGGTTTTTATGATTGGCAGCTGTCACACGCTAGAAGACGCTTTTTATTGCAAAAAATAGTTTTTGCATCTTCACATTTTGAGAGCTATAATTTTTTCTTATTTTGGCTCACAGAGTCATGTCAGATCTTATTTTTTGTGGGATGAGGTGTTGTTTTTATTAGTACCGTTTTTGGGCACATGACATTTTTTGATCGCTTTTTATTATGATTTTTGGGAGGCAGAATGAACAAAAACCAGCAATTCATGAATTTCTTTTGGAGGGGGGGCGTTTATACCGTTCTACGTGTGGTAAAATTGACAAGGCAGTTTTATTCTTCGGGTCAGTACGATTACAGCGATGCCTCATTTGTATCATTTTTTTATGTTTTGATGATTTTAAACAATAAACAACTATAAACGGCGATACCAAATATGTGTACTTTTATTGTTTGTTTTTTTTATTTACATGAAGAAAGGAATTTATTGGGGAATATTTTTTTTTCTATATTTATGAATTTTTTTTACACATGTTATTTTTATTTTTTTGACTTTTTTACTTTGACCCAGGGTGGGACATCACTGTATTATATCAGATCGCTGGTCTGACACTGTGCACAGCACTGTCAGACCAGCGATGTGACAGGCAGTGCTGCAGGCTTTCTCAGCGCCTGCTCTCAGCCTGCACTGAGGAAGCCGCCTCCCTGTAGGACCTGGAAGGACCCCGTGGCCATCTTGGATCCGGGGTCCTGCGGGGAGGAGGGTCCCTCTGAACAGCATGATGCATCGCGCTGTTCTGGGGGTCTCAGGGAAGGACGGAATAGTACATCCAGGGGCGCACCTACCATGAGGTGAGTTGAGTACTCTGCCTCAGGCGGCGGTCCCTCCCTCAAGATAGGGGGCGGCAGATTCTCCTTTACTGCATCTGCTCCTGTTGCTCATAGATTGCTGCTCTGTGCGCACAGGACCTGTAATGATGTCACAGGAGGGGAGGAGTCAGGTGTCATGTGATCAGGGGCCGCCCTCAGTGTATGCAGGACTCTGCTGTGCTGTTTGTCATGGTGCTGGATGAGGGAAGTATATGTGTGGGGTCAGTAGGGGTTTACAGTGTGGATATAGCAAAGCCGTGTGTACGAGGTGTACGGATTGGAGCCGCTTGTGTATGGGGTGTGCGGAGCCCTGTGTGTACAAGGTGTACGGAGCGGAGCCATGTGTGTACAAGATGTATGGAACGGAGCCCTGTGTGTATGAAGTGTACGGAGCGGAGCCGCATGTGTACGAGGTGTACAGAGCGGAGCCACATGTGTATGGGGTGTGCGGAGCGAAGCCGCATGCATACAAGGTGTACGGAGCAGAGCCATGTGTGTACAAGGTGTACGGAATGGAGCCCTGTGTGTATGAAGTGTACGGAGCCACGTGTGTTCAAGGTGTGCGGAGCAGAGCTGCGTGTGTACGAGGTGTGCGGAGCAGAGCCGCATGTGTACAAGGTGTGTGGAGCGGAGCCCTGTGCATATGAGGTGTGCAGAGCCCTGTGAGTACGAGGTGTGCGGAGCCACGTGTGTACGAGGTGTGTGGAGTGGAGCCGCGTGTGTACGAGGTGTGCGGAGCAGAGCCGCGTATGTACGAGGTGTGCGGAGAGGAGCCGTGTGTGTATGAGGCATACAAAGCGGAACCATGTGTGTATGAGGTGTGCAGAGCCGTGCATGTACGAGGTCGGTATATCGTGGGGAGCATTCATACCTCCCAACCATCCCAGATCCAGCGGGACTGTCCCGATTTTGAGAGTCTGCCCCGATGTCCTGGCCGGGAGCTTACTTTTCCCGTGGACACAGGAGTACATGGCGGAGCCTCGAGGAGCACTTTAAAACTCGCATGTGATGTTCCACCGGAAGTGATGTGCTGAAAGCTGACTGTAAATTAGGTAATTTTGGGAGGAGATTGTGTCGGAACTATGGAGGCACTTCAGGGAATGTTTCAGATCCATCACCGTGTCCTCCTCCGACAGTGCAGACAGCGAGATCGCCTTGGAATCGGGGATGCAGCCATGTGAGTGGATCATGATATGTCCTGCAGCGGGAGGCTCAGGTGTGCATTACAATGTGAGCCGGGCTGCTGTAGTATCTTTATAGAATCTTTCTTTCTCTCTCTGTTCTTTCTTTCCCTATCTATCTAATCTTTCTTTCACTCTCTGTTCTTTCTTTCTTTCCCCTATTTCTTTCTCTCTGTTCTTTCTTTCTCTCTCTCTGTTCTTTCTTTCTCTCTTCGTTCTCTTTTCTCTCTCTTTGTTCTTTCTCTCTGTTCTTTCTCTCTGTTCTTTCTTTTCTCTCCCTTTCTTTCTCCCTCCTTTCTCTCTGTTCTTTCTTTCTCTCTCTCTGTTCTTTCTTCTTTCTCTCTCTGTTCTTTCTTTACCCTTTCTTTCTATGTTCTTTCTTTCCCCTCTTTCTTTCTCTCTGTACTTTCGTTCTTTCCCCTTTACTTCTCTCTCTCTGTTATTTCTTTTGCTCTGTTCTTTTTCTTTCCCCTCTTTCTTTCTCTCTGTTCTTCCTTTCTCTCGCTCTGTTCTTTCTTTCTTTCTCTCTGTTCTTCCTTTCTCTCTCTCTGTTCTTCCTTTCTCTCTCTCTCTGTTCTTCCTTTTTCTCTTTCTGTTCTTTCTTTCACTCTCTGTTCTTTCTTTCTCTCTCTCTCTGTTCTTTCTTTCTCTTTCTTTCTGTCTCTTCTTTCTTTCTTTCCCCTCCTTCTTTCTCTCTCTCTGTTCTTTCTCTGTGTTCTTTCTTTCCCCTCTTTCTTTCTCTCTGCTCTTTCTTTCTTTCCCCTCTTTCTTTCTTTTTCTTTCTTTCTCTCTCTGTTCTTTACTTCTCTCTGTTCTTTCTTTCTCTCTCTGTTCTTTCTTTCTCCATTCTTTCTTTCTCTCTCCGTTCTTTTTTTTCTCTCTCTGTTCTTTCTTTCCCTCTCTGTTCTTTCTTTCTCTCTGTTCTTTCTTTCTTTCTCTGTTCTTTCTCTCTGTTCTTTCTTTCTCTCACCTTTCTTTCTTTTTTCTCTCTCCCTGTTCTTTATTTCTCTCTCTGTTCTTTCTTTCCCCTCTTTATTTCTCTCTCTCTGTTCTTTCTTTCTCTCTCTCTGTTCGTTCTTCTTTCTATCTCTTTCTCTGTTCTTTATTTCCCCTTTCTTTCTTTCTATGTTCTTTCTTTCCCCTTTTTCTTTCTTTCTTTCTCTCTGTTCTTTCTTTCTTTTCCCTCTTTCTTTCTCTCTCTGTTCTTTCTTTTGCTCTCTGTTCTTCTTTCCCTCTCTTTCTTTCTTGTTCTTCTCTCTTTCTTTCTCTCTGTTCTTTCTTCCCTCTTTCTTTCTCTCTCTGTTCTTTCTTGTTCCTCTTTCTCTCTTCTGTTCTTCCTTTCTCTCTTTCTTCTTTCTCTCTGTCTTTCTCTCTCTGTTCTTTCTTTCCCCTCTTTCTTTCTCTCTCTGTTCTTTCTTTCTCTCTCTCTCTGTTCTTTCTTTCTTATTCTCAGTACCAGTCAGTGTGCCCAAAGTACCAGCCACTGTGCCCTCAGTACTAGTCAGTGTGATCAGCAGTGCTAAATTAGTGTGATTGAGGCATGGATATGGGTGTGGCTAGTTGTGAATGGGCGTGGTCAGGGGCGTGGCCTAAAATTTGCCGCGTGGCAGAATGGAGCATTGGGGCCAGAATGGAGCATGGGGCGGCAGAATGGAGCACGGAGCTCCTGTGTATAATGTCACCGGTGATCACTGTATTACCTGTACACTTGACATTGGGGCGCACACATACTATTCTGACCCCTTATTTAAGGTAATGGTTTCGGTCTATATTTATTGTTTTTATTGTATTTCGTGGTCCAAATACTGCAGTGGCTTTGATGGCAGTGTAGCTATGGTCCCCTTCTAGGCTTAAGTGTCATTTTTTAATCGGAGGTATATGAGTAGCCACACATATCTATTTATGAGCCTGGAGTCGTTTTAGGGGAACTTTAGCCTCATTGTGATTAGTTACACAGTGCAGGTGGGGGTATTCAGCAGATTTCTTTAGTGAGATAAATTTAGCACACTTTTTTGCAAATTTGCACATATATGTGGTATTATTTCTTTGGTATCCAGTAGCATTATTTTACATTTGCTTGCTGCACTTTTTGTAATCTATTTTGTATATTTATATATATTATTATTACACCACACAGTATTTACTATTTTTTTGTGTTGTGGTATTTTGCACAGGAATTTTCACTTTATTATATATTGTGATCCATTATATTTTTTCTATTTATTTTTCACAATTACTGTGATATTGCACTTTTATTGGTTATTTTGTTTCCTCACATTTTTTAAGGCATATCACTGTGTGGTTATATTGTGATTATTTTATGCATTATTTTTTATTTATTTTTTATTGAGAATTATTTTCACATAATCTCAACACTTATTATTTTTCATATTTTTTTCTATTTTTATTTATATATTTTTTAGTGCATTATTTCTTACAAAGACTTTTGCTGAGTTTTATCATCTATATTGAACTTAAATTTGGACCACTGATGTAAATTTACTATTGTGTGTTTTTTTATGTACTGGGTTATAACCACTATTAATAAAGGTTTTTTACTTTATCTATTTTTGTCCTTTTTTATTTTACTTTTTATTTTTAATCTTGGGATAAAAAATTTCCTTGCTTTGATTATATACAGAGGTCATGTATAATGTCACCTGTGATTACTGTATTACCTGTACACTGACACTAACTACAGAGCTCCTGCGTATAATGTCACCAGTGATCACTGTATTACCTGTACACTGCCACTATATACAGAGCTCCTGTGTATAATGTCACCAGTGATCACTGTATTACCTGTACACTGACACTATATACAGAACTCCTGTGTATAATGTCACTGGTGGTCTCTGTATTACCTGTACACTGACACTATATACAGAGCTCCTGTGTATAATGTCACTGGTGATCACTGTACAGTCCCTGACAGAAGTTATGTCGCTTATCCATGTTATGTAAATCAAAGCTTATAACCTGACGTTAAATTCATCCATTGGTTTTATAAATTATTCTTTTGAAAGCTGAAACCCTCCCAAATTTGGTTTAGGTTAAGAAAATAAATTGGCATCAATGCAGAAATATTGATCATTTAATGGACACAGAATGGTCAGATTTTGGCAAGACAAAAGTTTTGTCGCCACCAGAAAGTAATGTGATATTCAAACAAATAATTATCTTACAATACAAATATATGTTGCATAACATTGATGAATGAAGTTGTGGTGCTATTAGAGTCATATTTAATATTTTGTGAGACTTCCATGAGCTTGAAGGACTGCATCCATGCGGTTCAACAATGATTCATACAATCTATTAATGAAGTCATCAGAAATAGCAGAGAATGCAGTCTTACATGCCTCCCAGAGTTCATCTAGATTCTTTGGTTTTGTCTTCCAAGCTTCCTCTTTCATCCTACCCCAAACATGCTCAATGATGTTCACATCTGGTGACTGGGCTGGCCAGTCCTTGAGCATCTTGATCTTTTTTGCCTGGAGGAACTTTGTTGTAGAGATGGATGTATAAGATGGAGCACCATCCTGCTGCAAAATTTGACCCCTTTTATGATTTGGAATGTAAGAGGTAGCTAATACTTATTGATATTTTAGGCTAGTGATATTGCCTTCCACCTTGCAAATGTTTCGCACACCCCCATACTGAATTTAACCCCAGACCATGATCTTTCCACCACCAAATTTAACTGTTTTCTGGGTGTATTTTGGATCCATATGGGGTCCGGTAGGTCTCCTGCAGTATTTGCGGTGGCTGTGGTGTAATTCTACTAAAGATTCATCAGAGAAATCCACCTTCTGCCACTTTTCCAGCGTCCATCTGTTTAGCAGGCTGTGGAACTTTGCAAATGCCACACGGTTTTTTATTTGCCTTTTGTTTAGTGCTGGCTTCTGGGCACTGAATCGACCATGGAGGCCATTTCAAGACAGAATCCTACAAACTGTTCTAGTTGACACAGGGACTTGAGGTGACTAGGCCTGTTGGAGCTCTGCTGCAGTGGAAGAGGGGCTTGCTTTGGATTTTCTAACAAACAAACGTTCCTCCTGAGCAGTTGTCTTGTGGGGTCTGCCGGACCTGGGCTTGTCAAACCCATCTCCAGTCTCTTCAAATCTTTTTTTAATTCTTTGTACTTGACGCTGAGACACACCAAAGGTGCCAGCCATCTCTGCAGTGGATCTGGTCTTCAGCCTCTTGATAATCAAGGATTTGGTCACAGGGTGGATTTTTGGCATGTTGTCAGAGCTCAAGTTGCAGTTCAAGTGAAGGTCTGGGGTGCTGGGTTTCTTTTTATACACACCCACTAATTAACTGATCATTTACTGAGCACTGGTGAGGATGTAAACTAGGATTCGGTGCATTATATGACCAGGTGACAAAACTTTTGTCTTGCCAAAATCTGACCATTCTATGTTCATTAAATGATCAATATTTCAGCATTGATGCCAATTTATTTTCTTAACCTAAACCAAATTTGGGAGGGTTTCAGCTTTCAAAAGAGTAATTTATAAAAGCAATGGATGAATTTAACATCAGGTTATAAGCTTTAATTTACATAACATGGATAAGCGACATAACTTCTGTCAGGGACGGTATTACCTGTACACTATACACTATATACAGAGCTCCTGTGTATAATGTCACCGTCTTCACCTTTATCGACACCATCTTGTGACTGCAATTTCTGTCACGTTCACACGTTCAGTATTTTACCTCAGTATTTGTAGGCCAAAACCAGGAGTGGAACAATTAGAGGAAAAGTATAATAGAAACACGTCACCACTTCTGAATTTCTCACCCACTCCCGATTTGGCTTACAAATATTGAGGTAAATACTGACCAAATACTGAACGTGTGAATGTGGCTGTAGGTTGGTTTCACACATCCTGATATTTCCGGTACCGGAAAAACCATTAGGCCGGCGTCACACTGGCGACAGAATCGGACGACTGCAATGCGATGAAAAATCGTATTGCAGTCTGCCCTATGTTAATCTATGGAGCAGCTCCCAGTATCAGATTTTTTGTGGTCCGTTTTAAGCGTCCGAGTGCAATCGCAGCATGCTGCGATTGTCACCAATTGTGGGTCGACTATCGCCAATGCAAGTCTATGGGAGCAATGAAAAATCTGATTACAAACGGACTGCATGTGTGACTTGCGATGAAATCGCATCGGTGTCCTTTAGAAAAGCCGGCAATTCATCCCCGCCTATACTGTAAAATCACACTGACAGCTTTAATAAAGACTAGAAAGAATAGATATACACACATAGAATACATATATATATATATATATATATATGTAATTGTGACATGTATATATATATATATATATATATATATAATTTATATTTCCTAGACTTCTACATACTGTAATAGCCGCAAATTCAATTGCCGGCTTTTGTGAAATCACAGAAGCCGACATGAAATGATACATTGTTTCCACACAGTTATCCATGTCATTTCATGTAGTTTGATATTTGTTTAGAACTTACAATTACATGAGTGTATTTGTGCTAAATTTCAGACATGTAGGGGTTAATTAAAGGTGTAAATTCGTTGACAAAAAAATGCGTGGGCTCTCGCTGTATTTTCTCCACCAGACAGACAAAGCAAGCGAGTGGGGGCAGATAATAATAGCCTAGGGAGGGTACTTTTTTTTTGTGCCCCCCCTGGCTACTAACATCTGCCCCCAGAAAGGGCAAATCTATAATTAGATTCGCCCTTTCTGGCACTTTGCCCGTCTATTCCCATTGCCCTGTAGCGGTGGCGAATGGGTTAATAATCTCACCTTAATGTCACCTTAGTATTGAAAGGTGACCTTAAGGCAGGTTAATAATTGAGAGCTGTCAATTAGACAACTATCAATTATTAATCCTATTGAAGTAAAAAAAAACACACACACTTTAAGAATAAATAATTTTAATGAAATAAAAACACATATTTTTGACCATCTTTTATTTAAGTCTTAATCCGTTCGAAGCCCTTGTTCTTCTAAAATAAATATAAAATAATAAAACAACATTATTCTTACCTATCTGGCAATCTGTCACGTCCCACGATGTAATCCTTCACAAAGGGTTAACTAACAATCAGATAAGCAGCGCAAGTAATCCTGCGTGCTCATCTGATAGCTCCTGAATGAATGAGCTTATCTCCTGCCGACAGGAGAGGATGTGATTCATGAATGAAGCTTAATTGATTGTATCCACTTTCACCTTAGGTCAGGTCACTGAAGTGAAAGTGGCAATAAATCAGTTAAGCTCCATTCATGAATCTATTCCTCTCCTTTCGCTGGGAGAGTAACTGATTCATTCAGGGGAATACAGGTCTGAGACAGCATTATTAGCTCTCTGCGACCTGTAACCTGTTAACCCTTTCTGATGGATTACAGCGTGGGACCTGACTGTACTTCGGATTGGTAAGAATCATTTTGCTTTTTTATTTTATTTTTATTACAGGAAATGGTTTTAGCAAGAAAATAAAATATTGTCAAAAACTGTGTGATTATTTCATTAAACTTCTTTTTTATTAAACTGTGTGTGTTTGATTTTTCTATCATACAATAGGATTAATAATTGATAGTTGTCTAATTGACAGCTCTCAATTATTAACCTGCCTTAAGGTCACCTTTCAATACTAAGGTGACATTAAGGTGAGATTATTAACCCATTCACCACCGCTACAGGGCAATGGGAATAGACGGGCAATGTGCCAGAAAGGGCGAATTTAATTATAGATTTGCCCTTTCTGGGTTGTCCAGGGGCAGATGTTAGTAGCCAGGGGGGCACAAAAAAAAAGTACCCTCCCTAGGCTGTTATTATCTGCCCCCACTCGCTTGCTTTGTCTGTCTGGTGGAGAAAATACAGCGGGAGCCCACGCATTTTTTTTCAACGAAATTACACCTTTAATTAACCCCTACATGTCTGAAATTTTGCACAAATACACTCATGTAATTGTAAGTCCTAAACAAATATCAAAATACAGGAAATGACATGGTTAACTGTGTGGAAACAATGTATCATTTCATGTCGGCTTCTGTGATTTCACAAAAGCCGGCAATTGAATTAGCGGCTATAACAGTATGTAGAAGTCTAGGAACTATAAATATATGTATATGTACATGTCACAATGACATGTATATATATATATATATATATATATATGTGTTCTATGTGTATATATCTATTCTTTTTTTTGTGATTGAAATACTATTCTTTTGGATCCATTATATGTCAGTTTTGCAAGCATGCGAGAAAATCTCGCAAGTCGGATGAAAATCGGATGTTACAAGGTACACACACATGCGACTAAATCGCATCTTTGAAGGAAAATCGGATGCCAGAAGGATGTGTGATGTTTGCATTTTGATCTGACAATCGACCGTCTAAAACGGACCGATTTTTTGTCGTTGTGTGTGACGCCGGCCTTATTGGAGATATCCGTGTCCGTGTGTGTAACACGTGTGGCAACTGTGTGCCGCATCAGTACCACATGGACAGCCGCTGGGGAAGAAGCGCTACAGTAAGCACTGTTCCCCGGCCAAGGGCGCACCTAAAATGAAGCAAGTTGATCACTTCACATCAGGTGGCATTGAGTCACTGAAGTGTTAAAATCAATGTTTCAAATAAATTCCTATTTAAAAGTGTATATATTTACATGTGCGTCAGGCAAGGCTAGTAAAGAAATCATACAATATATATTGCCTAGGTATAAGGCGCTTCCAATTGCAGATAAATCATAAGAAGAAAAATAGAAGCTAAATGCCATAAAATCAATATAGTTTTATTATCAATAGATTAAAAATAAAAAACGGTACAAAAACTTGCAAAGTACATATGGGGACTGAAATGCAAAAGTAAGGCCTAAAGAAAAGGTAGGCAGGGTTCAGGAACAGGTAAGTATATTAAAATACCATTTGTATAACCATCAATAATGTGAGTAGGATTATTCAAACAAATAAAGGAGCCTATATAACAAAGCCTCCTGAGGAAAGTTCCAAAGTTCAATCCTGACAAAAGAATTAGAAAAATCCTGAAAAAAACTGAAAAAAAAAACCCTATATAAATAGCCAGCAAAATCTTAAAAACCTAATGGTAACCATGTATATGAACAACATAACTGCATAGTGCAAAATATGGGCAAAAATATTTTGCACTATGCAGTTATGTTGTGCCAAAAATTATATGTGACTGTGTAAACTAATTATTTCTGTCACTTAGCCTCACGTATCTGCTACGGATGCACTCTAACTTTTCTATAGCCTCTGTGAGGCAGTGAGGGGGATCATATGCGAGGGATCATATGGGACTGTAGTCATCAGGACCTGCGATACTGTTACATCGATGTCCAGTCCTTCCCCTACAGAAAACTGTATTCTTCTCTTCAGCATACCTGTATATCCATATTCAGCTTCCCCTGGGCACGTCCCATGCAACGTCGGTCCCTCTTTCAGGCGACCCCCAGTAATGTAGACACAGTCCAGGATAACTTGAACATTCTCTTTACTTAACATTTCACACGTTACATCCACAGTTGACACATTATGGGAGTCACTTGTTTCTTTATCTTTACCTGCTTTGCTGTCACTTCTGTACAGTACACGTCCAGACCGGACCTTCCTAAACGGCTTCCCAGTTCCTTCCTGGCCTGACCTCGCCATGATGACATTTCTTTCTGCCTGTTTCGCCCCAGACTCGAAATCATCAGTAACCAGGTTCGGTTGCCTCTGGTAAAGCATCCGGCCCGTCTGTATCGCTTTTGTCGAAGCTCCAATTTCCTTCATCTCCTCAATCCTACCAACTCCTGCCCTAAAAGCATCTGCCCAGGTGATGAGTTGACAAATCTTCCTTCTCTGGACGGGCCCACTGATATGATACACAGTGGAAGTGGATAACGTGGGCTGCAGCACTTTAACGTTACGTGGCTGCCGAGCTGTCTGGGCCTACAGCCCATGTGGACACTTGGGCACTCTGGCCCTGTCTCAACTAACTTCCTAGAAACCTCCCTCTTACTACCCGGCATCCCCTTCTACACTTAACCTTCTATAGACATCCTATCAACTATACCTAACAGTGCACACTAGTATGCCCCCATCTTGTGGCCCATAAAGGAACTACATAATAAAGTGCCCTCCTCTAATGTCCCAAAAGGATGCACTTCACTTTTCCTAAACTGTACATGAGCACTTAGTAAACATTATATATAATGAAGAGCATGACAACACGTTATAATATTACATTAGAAGGACTGTGTAGCAGTGCCACAAATATTTACATAGACATTACCAACATTAGCATATATAAACATCAATACACTGAGAACAATTAGAGGAAGGGAAGCAAGGAGGTAATTCGATCTCACCCCCTTACACTCCCCCTTTCCTTTAACTTGGTCGTTCTCGACCAAGGCACAATTTAAACTTTACTACAATGAATACTCCGCGCAGGGAGGATACATGTTCACTGCAGAATGCCTCTGAGTCACAAGGCAAAATAAAAGAAAGAGTGGATTGGGTCCAAGTAGTGACTCAGTCAGTTTGTTAGGAAAAACCGTTAATGGCTTTTATTTTTAGAGGGATTTGCAGGTTTGGTAGTGGGGCGAATCCCTCTCTCCACTCCTGGTTTTGAAAGTGGATCTATGGCCATTATTCCATTTAAATCTGTCAGTTTTTGCCTTGAGTGTGTCAATTTGAAGTTTTCAAGCTACAGAAGCTAACACAGAGCCATTGACTTCAAGGCAGCGTCATTGTCCATGGCAATGGGTTTTGAACACAGACCGTATATATGGAAACCCGGCTGCCATCTGGAGGATATAACTCCAGTATGTGAGTCTGCAAATAAAGACACTGTTTATGTTGGACATTTCCGTGGTCCCTACCTATCTGTCAAATTGCATCAACCCTGCTGTACTACACCTCCTATAAATCAGTTGGAGGCCAAAAGACTGTCCAATTGGCCTCTGTCTGACAAGTATACATTGGAATACCATTTATGTTCCTACACATAGGGTAAAAAATCAAAAACTAATACTGTGCAATAAAAATTATTTTTTTACAATAGTACCCTATGGTGGATAGAAGTCACAGCTCCCATATAGACTGTGTTTCCTTCACATTTAACCTTGATGTGTTCTGTGGTCATAAAACATCTGAAAGGAGGTCATAAAAATACAGAATTAAGCCACCTTCACTTATTCCTTTTTTTATGTCTGCATGCGGTCCGTTTTTTAAGGATCGCAAATATGGACACATGCACACCCATTGTATTCAGTGGTGGGGCGCACATGTCATGTTTTTTTACACAGACCTGAGTTTGATTCTTTTGTTCTGGGGTTCCCCGTAACCTCAACATTAAAGGCTAAGCAAACAGCTGTGAGCTGTTATTTTATAGCCTGGGAACCTTTTGGGATATTGTCACTTTTTCCAGATTAGTAACATCAGACCCCAGCTGTGGGCTTTCCTTCTGCTAGTTATGAAAATTACGAGAGAGTCTACACCGTTTCTTTAATTTAGTTCTTAATTTTACACAAGAGGTATACAGTGGGTGCTGAATACAACTCCCATCGTTGTCGCCTGGTCCTGCTAATCTCAAGGGGATCAGGTGACAACGATGAGACCTGCCTTTAACAGTAAGCGGGATCAGCACGAATTATACTGTTTTTCCCAGGCACCGATACATGTCACACGGATGGCACATGGATGTGGCACACCAACACTCGGACAGCAAACGGACACAGGGACAACACACTGATGTCACACATGTACATACAGAAGGCACACAGACACGGACCACAGATCTCACCAGTACTTGCTTTTCCTGAACATGTGGATTACATCTGACCTGCATGGCAACATATTTACAAGTAAATTGATGAACGATGGACAGTGTCTTGTTTTTATTTCTATCATTTTATGCTTTTCAGTTTTCCATTTCTGGACTACATCAGTTTCCCAGGACTACAGCGACTTGCATGGCATTTTGTTTTTCCAATAAATTGGTGAAAAAATGTTTTTATTTTTGATTACTGGGTTAGTAATGGGGTTGTCTGATAGACATTTCTCCATTACTAACCCTAGAGCTTGATGTCAGCCATGATTTTTGACAAATCACAGCTGACATCAACCCCAACTACCATTAGCCCATCCCTACAATAGAGCCTGGAGTCAACAAAGAAGTCGGGCCAGATCTCCATGAACCCAAACCCTTTCTTCCTGCCTCAATTTCAAAACCATTTATTTATCTCTTTAAGCTCTTGCTGTCTTTCTAGTGATTCTCATGGCACCAGCAGTATTTCAGAAAACGCCACCTTGGAGGTCCTGGCCTTTAACTTCTCTCCTAGCGCCCTGTAATCATTTTTAAGGAACTTCCACTTCTTTCAACCTCCCTCAAACTTTATCATTGGTAACGATATGTACCATGACAGCTGGGTTTTCCCCAGCCCCACACAGCAATCTGTCTTTCCGATCTGCAATATGCCGTAACCAAGCACCCGCCAGACAACACACTGTTCGGCATTTGCGTTTTCAGCAGCAGATGACCGTGTCTATCCTCCCACTTATAGAGTCCCCTACCATGAGCATTTGTCTGACATTTCATGCACTCTTGTCTCCCTTCTTCCTAAAGTAGCCATTTTCCTGGTTGCTATGAGCAACATCCTGCTGTAGTGATCCCAGTCCCGGGCTTACATTCCTAATATCAGCCAAACAGGCATTTTTTACTCAGTTGTACCAGATCAGGACTGGACTCCCTGGCATTTTTCCTCCTACAACCTTTCTCTAATTGTCACCCAGCTACTTACTTCTGGGTCCTGATCTTCCCCACCTCCATCTTCCTCCATATCCTCTGGTCCAAGCCAGTGCAAGCTCAGTGAGCTCTAAAGTCCTCTCCAGGTTTGCAATGCTCCTGAGTGTTGCAAGCTACTCATTCAAATCCACTACCTGGGCTTCCAAACATGTAACGCGCTGACATCGAGTGTAGATATATTCACCCTGAAATGGCTGTTGATAGCATGCATATATATCACAAGACACTCACCTGGTAGAATTGTACATGGAGCACATATTAAATGGGGATAAACAATACAGAGAAAAGAAGAAAAACAATGGAAAACAGGTAAGGAAAACACCAAACTATGATATCGTGTTTAACTATGCACTTATCTGCAGCCCCGCACTTATAATGCAGCACCCGCTTGCTCAGCTGCCCTCTCTTAGTCACTGGAATTTGTAGTTCTCCAGCCAGCAAGCATGTTTGCTTTTTTTTTTTAGTTTTATACTTTTTAAAGCTTTTTAACCAGCGCAGGACTTAAGCATATGACCTCTGTTCGATCATATTGAACATAGTGTCGGTTGAGATAAATAACACATTGTATTAACAGAGCTACTGAATTAATTGTTTTGTAGAAGATACAAATACAGAAACTGTACAATTGTGTCGGAATCTGTCACTTCAGCCGCTGGAGTATAATATGAATAGTAATCACAATGATACAAACCTAATTACATAAGCTTTTTCCTCCAATGCTTGTCCTTACAATAAGCCCAGTGCTAAGCATGAATAGACATCATTGTGTACAGCCACTAATGGGAGTGCATTTTTCAAGAACAGTAAGGACAATGATCTTTCCCTGAACAGGTAAACATAATTAGTCACTGACAAAGCATCAGAGCCTGATGACAGTTACAGTAAAATGTAAAATATAGATTATAGAAAATATATGGTAGCAATAGTTTTTAGTTTTTTGTATTGCAGGTGGAGATAACTAGAGGGTTTTGTATGGTGCTTAAATTCAAGTATAAAGTTTTTAATAACTTTTTAGGATGTTGGACAACCCCTTTGTAATTTGCAGGATTTCCAGCATAAACAAATCCTTTTTTTTTTGCTCCTCCATTTTTCTTCTCTCAATGCTGCCGCTACACTGAGCTACTAGGATTGACCTCAGAATCAGCCTCCTTCCCCCTCTGGAAGCTGACACTATAGTCCTTATCTGCTGTACTACCCATGCAGAATTTACAGTGCTTGCGGTGATCTCATTGAGGTCACCGCAGTTCATCGTTCCGGATCACAGGAAGTGAGCCCGAGAACGCACCTTCAGTAACCAGCGGTAAACTTTATTATGTCACTGCTTGTCACTGAAGGTGCACACGCAACAGCTCATTGTGTCCTGCTTTTCAGCTTGTACGGTTGCATCATGGCACGTTCATGTTGAAAATCAGATGTCAGAGAGATGGATGATTTTTACATCGGACAGATGAATGATATGGTTGCTGATTAGTTTTGTTTTTTTTACAAGGGACATGGTCATCGGAGGATTATCTTCACGTCTGACAGATGAGGGATATGGGAGGAGGCACAGGCTGCGGCGTAACGCGTGGGACCTTGGTGTCCTCTGGTCCTGACTGCCCGTTTGCTCTCTCATGCCTTTATCATGAGGTTTGTTCTGGTTTATATCATGTGCTAGTGATTTTTTCATGGCTTTTGTTTCTCTTCACAATTATTGATTTGGAGCCATCTTTTTAGTTCACAGGTGGGGACTATTTTACCCCTTATTTGGGCTTGCTTATAATTATTTGATATATTTTTTGTATCATTAATATTTTTTCTGCTATCCATACAGGTTCTCTCATCATAGGTGGACCATTACAAATTTCCAAATGTTTATTTTATGATCATATGTTTTTCCAGTTATTTTTCATGTTTTTGTTATTTTTGAGACATTATTCATTATATACCTTGATCATGGTTAGGGGCGGGCGTTTGGGACCAGAGTCACTCTGATTTTACTTGTGTTTTACTTTACTCTTTGTATACCAATAAAATTGACTGTTTTTCTACTTTCCATTATCTGAGTAGTGTGCATTACTGCGGTAGTTCCTTTCTCTCTTACTTAGCTGTTGTTTTTTCTACCGATCTGCACCTCCTTATTTAATTGTGTATAATTGGTGCGCCCTGCATTTCACATTATTATGGATTAGGTGTAAAGGTGAGTATAACTGTGCTTTTTATTTTAAATAAATGTGTCAAACAGAGTATTTTTTTTTTTTTTTCAAATAAAGGATTTTATTCTTGTTGTGTGTTTATTTAAATTCTTATTATGGGATTAGTAATGGGGACATCTTATAGACGCCTCTCCATTTCTAACCCCTGGGCTTGATGTCACCTGACAATACAAAGTTGACATCAACCCCAACCCTTTTACCCCACTTGCTACAGCCACAGGGCAAGTGGGAAGATCAAGGTTAAGATCCAGATTTGGCGCATCTTATGAATGCGCCATTTCTGGGGCGGCTGAGGGCCGATGTTGGTAGCCTGGGGGAGGCAATATCTCTGGCCCCTTCCCAGGCTATTAATATCAACCCACAGCTGTCTGCTTAGCCTTTGCTGGTTTGAATGTATAAGGGGAATCTACATCACTTTTTTTTCTGAGGTCCCCTGCAAATTATGTTATTAATAGCCTGGAAACCTTTTGGACTATTGCCCCTTTTCCCAGATTATTAACATCAGCCCACAGCCATGGGCTTTCCCTCTGTTGGTTATGAAAATTGAGAGGGAGCCCAAGCCGTTTTTTTATTTAATTCTTTATTTTACGCAGGAGGGACACAGCTGCTGCTGAATACAACTCCCATCATTGTCTCCTTGTCACTCTGATCTCTGCTTTTCCCAGGCACCGGTATGTGTCACATACACTGCACACAAATGCCACAATGATTTGAAATACGAACACACAGACAGCAAACGAACACACAAATGTGACACGGATGTCACATACGTACATAAGGATGGCACATGGACACGTACCACGGATCTCACCAGTACTGGTTTTTCCCGTACAGGAATCCCCAGGACCTGTGAAGGAGGCCTAAATTACATTGGACACTAGGCAGTGAGCTATCAATCAAGATAAAGAGGCTTGTCCTGAGTGGGGAAACAAACTCGGGTGGCAGATCTTGAAAAGTGCTCTGTCATGCCAAGAGTACTTAACACCTAATTTGAAAATGAATTAAAATACTGATTACTTAGGAATGCAGCAACAGATAGGAGATATAAAGGTGTCGATGGATTCAACTTTTAAAGAACTGCATGCCCATATATTTGGCTTTGGGGTTGATCTTATTGGCATATTCTCTTTAGTGTGGAAGGAGGAGCCAGGAGAACTAGTTGTCAGATAAAAAAAGCTGCTATATATAAGATGGTCAGGCACCTAAGCTAAATCTCACAATAACAACGGGTACCTGAGGCCTAACAGTGACATGAATAAACTTCCACTTGTGATTTTTAGCCATGGCTATTAAGAAAATGAGCCTGAGAAAACAACCTTCTCCACGTCATGGGATGAGAAGAAATCCCTATATCATAACCAAAGTTTAAGAGAAAAAGCAGTCTTTTTTTGTAAAAAGGATAACAAAATGTTGTTTTTTTCGTCTAACTGTTGTTTTAAAGTTATTTTAAGAATTAGCGGAAACAATGGACTAAAACAAGAATTAACAAGATGTGACCCGTGCCAATGTAAAGGATGTACTAAATGTAATGCTGCTATGTATATATATTGTGGGGTAATGTACATAATTGCAAATAGTGTTGTATACTGCATTGCTGTAAGATGTATACAATGTTGTAATATAGGGAAAGGGCAGTACCTTAGTTAAGACATAAGAGGTTGCACACTATAGTTCACATACAAATTAGTCCATAGAAAAAACCTTCACAAGAGGTCAGACTCCGTATCAAAATGTCAACACAAAACCTTCTATAAATACCAGAGGGCACAGGAGTGTATAAAAGACAAATTTTATTTAGAAACATATATAAAACAGCTTATAACAAGGGATGCCTCATATCCAAGAATGACACAGCAAGTTCGACTACAAAAAATATCAATCAAAACGTATGTATGATGAAGGAGAGAATAATCTCTGCATAAATATCATGGAGAAAAAAAACACCTAATAAAGTTGATGAATACTTTTGAATCATATATTGTGTTTTTATAAATTTCCTTTCTACTTATATATATACCCGATGCAAGGATAATCACCTTAATAACAGCAAAATGAAATCCCAAATCATGAGAATGGATAATAATATAAAGTGCTCACAGTGCATGAAAAATTATAATTGGGATGACAATATATAGGCAACTGCTAACATCACTATAGTAGTAAAAAAGTGCCAGTTGTCACCCCTCAAAGAAATCTCTAATCGCCATTACTACAAAAGGATTGTGAAACAACCAGTGTTTAAGGTGCTGAATAGTGACACCAAATGAAGTCAGGACAAATGAAAAAATCTTTGTTAAGGACAAAATGCTGCCATATTACCTTAGTGGTTAGGTAGAGGAACGCTGTGTCACCCACCCCAACGCTCGTTTCGAATGCTCTTCTGTGTCATTCTTGGATATGAGGCATCCCTTTTTATAAGCTGTTTTATATATGTTTCTAAATAAAATTTGTCTTTTATACACTCCTGTGCCCTCTGGTATTTATAGAAGGTTTTGTGTTGACACTATAGTTCAGTAGCAAGAGGCCTGTAGATAGTTTACATAGGAGGAGCTAACCGTGTGTAAGATAGAGGGTTTTCCCGTATAGGGCAGACACCTCCATAACATTTGAAGCAAGGAACCCAGCCGTCAAGGGCCCAGTGGGCCAGAAGTGCAGCCGAGGCAGCAGCAGTGACAGCAGTGGTGGAACAGAATCTACAGCAGAGATCACAACAGTACAGGGACACAGGTCGCTCTAAAATGTGGCAGCTTACTGCATGGGCAAACTCCCTCATGTCCGGGGCGAAACGGATGAGGGAACTCCTGAGCATAGTAAGTCTGAACAGGGAGGATGCTGTGGTACCGGATAAGATGGTACGACAAGGGCACGTACTGGAGGATGTAGGAAAGAGTGCAGGGAAATTAAAGAATGTGAACTGTATGGATCCCTATGCTGATGTTGTGTTTAAAAAGGATGTGCTGCAAAAAGAAAGAAGTAAAGTTCTACGTTTTAAGTTGCAAATAGACTGTGTCTCTGTTTGTGCGCAAACAACCATAGGTGGTCTTAAGCAACATAGAGAAGACCCTGAAGGTGTGGAGAGCAGAGAGGCAAGTACACTGACAATGGGATATTCTTTGTATGTGAGACCAGGGCATGCAAGAGCAGATATTGTCAGCCACGACTACAGCCCTGGCACTCCCCCACACTAACTTTATATATTTTTTAAATTTCCAGATCTACTTTTAGGCTTACCTGGTAAGGTGAAGTCAGAAAGCCACAAGTCATGGTGGACACACGGACCCAGGGCATTGGCACAGAAGACTGAAAGGCACGTGAAACAGCGAGGAATTGCACAACAGGCTATGCTGGACGACAGACAAACAAGTGAGGCAAGACACACCGTAAGCCACAGTACTAGGAGGGAGATGTAGAGGAAAATAGCAAGTCTGAAGAAGCACACAGATGTAGATAGCAGGATCTGTAGCAGACAATAGCTGAACCCATTCATCCCCTGGCCATTTTCCCTTTTTGTTTTCATTTTCGTTTTTTGCTCCTCTTCTTCCCAGAGCCATAATTTTTTGTGTTTTCTGTCAATATGGCCATGTGAGGAATTTTTTTGTGGGACAAGTAGTACTTTTGAACGACACCATTGATTTTACAATAAATGTACTGGAAAAAAGAAAAAAATCAAAGTGTCGCGAAATGGCAAAAAAAAGGGCAATTCTACAATTTTTGGTTTTTTTTCTTACCATGTTCACTAAAAGTAAAAATTGACCTCCCATTATGATTCTCCAGGACATTGAGAGTTCACAGATACCAAACATGTATAGGTTTTTATTTAAAGGGAACTTGTCAGCAGGATTGTGCACAGTAACGTACACACAGTGTCAGGTCGGCGCCGTTATACTGATTACAATGATACCTGCTGATGAAATCCGTCTTGTGGTTGTTGTGTAATCTTTATTTTCAGTTTTTAGTTAATGATATGCTCGTGCTCTGGGGCGGCCTGTGAGGGGTCTTCATGTGGTGCTCTGATTAGGTATTCATAATGAAGACTGCTGACAGGTCACTGATCCCTCACTGACCTGCCCCCTAGTTAACATTATGAATATATGTACATACTGAAAGAAAAAACCCTTCTGTAGCATAATCTCACATTTAGTGTCCTAGTAATCACTGATCTTCATGTTATTGATCACCGAGAGCTGCTACTGAACAGGCGCAGGTGGCGCCACCTTGGAGGAGGAAATTTTTTTCTTCTCTCTATGTATACATAGAATTAACAATTAAACATATCTGTGATTTGTCTATTCCACATCTACTTCTTATGCTATATATTTTCATAGCTCCTCTATGTTAGTTGTCATGATTAGGAGCTAGTGTAGCTCGAAATGCGTCGACCGTTGCTGTAACGTGTTTTGTAAACTTTACTCTTTCATATTTTAATCTACAAACAAATGTGATGTTTTAATGAATTTTGCGGTTGCTGGATTTTCAATTTTTTTTCACAGTTTACTTGCTCAGGAAACAAACCTGAAGCCTCCGTGCATCGCACCCTCATTCCAGGCATTTCTCAACTGGGTGCGCTGATGATTGCCTCATTGTGTTTTTCTGCTATTTTCCAAGACCTGTAGCATCACCATTCGGGATCTGGGGCTGGGTAGGGGATTATTTTTTGCGCACCAAATTTACATTTTTTTTATACCATTTTAGAGGTATAGATACAATGTTTTGATTGCCTGTTATTGCATTTTATTGCAATGTTGTGCCGACCAAAACATTTTTGTACTCGTTACGCCGTTTAACCATCGGATTAATTCTTTTTATATTTTGATAGATCAGGTGTTTTTGAAGGGGGCAAAAGGGAGGTGATTTGAACTTTTATATTTTTTCAATATTTTTAAAACATTTTTTGGGGACTTTCTACTGGCTACAATAGTCTACTTAGCAGACTTGAAGCTGCAATCTTCTGATCGCTTGTGCTATACATAGCAGGGCTTAGCCACAGGTGGATAGCAGCAGTTGGATTGCGAATCCACCCTCAGCTGTTAAGTGCTGGAAAAGATGCAGGTTCAGCGCCAAAGCCTGCATCAAAGGGGGTGGCACGACATATGACGTATATATACGTCATATGTCGTGAAGGTGCATGCCCATCCATGACCCTATCACATGATAGCTGGGCACTGATGGGTTTTCATGACAGCCAGGGGTCTGCAGAAGACCCCCGTGCCTGTCATTGCGAACCTCCTATGATCGCCTTCCCTTGGCAGTCCTGCTATGTGTAGCATAGGCGATTGGAAGATCGTAGCTTCAAGAGTCCTTAGTGGACTATTGAAGCAAATAAAAAGTAAAAAACAAGTGTTTTAAAAAATGTAAAAAATATATAAAAGTTCAACTCACCCCCTTTTGCCCCATTTAAAATAAAACAATTAAAAAAAACATGTTTGGTATAGTTGCATTCAGAAATGTTCAATGTATCAAAATATAAAGTAAATTAATCCAATAGGCAAATGGCGTAACGGTAAAAAAAAAAAAAAAATTATGTTTTTTTAGGCGCAGCAACGTTACAATAACAGGCAATCAAAACACCATATGTACCTTAAAATGGTACCAATAAAAATGTCAGCTCAGTGTGCAAAAAGTAATCCCTGACCCAGCCAATGATCTTCAAAAATGGAGACGCTATGGGTCTCAAAAAAATGGCGACAATGTTACTTTTTTTCTTTTTCTTACAAACTTTGATTTTTTTCACCACCACTTAAATAAACAAAGAACTTATACATTTTTGGTATCTGCGTACTCGAACTGACCTGGGGAATAATATTGCATTTAGTGAACATGGTAAACAAAAAAGAACAATTGTAAAATTTAATTGAAAAGTACAACTCGTCACAGAAAAAAACACCCCTCATACCACACTATAGAGGGAAAAATAAAAAAGCTATGGCTCTGGGAAGTAGAGGAGCAAAAAACGAAAATGCAAAAAGTGAAAAACCCAAGGTCGTGAAGGGTTTAAAAAGCCTTAAGAGATGACATCACTGAAGAACTTCAGGACACTTATAGGAGTGGACATGGAGACAACAAAGAACCTTAGCCTTAAGGAAAGGGAGCAAAACCCGGCCTCAAAGATGAGATAGGTGTGCAAAATCTACCATCCAAGGACTTGAAAATAGTCCATCAAAACTTAAGACCACTATGTGTAGACCACTGACTTTAGCATATTTTACTAATGAAACTTATTACAATATTGAAATTAAATCCTAAAATGTCAAGATGACTTGGTAAATTGTTGGGTTCACCCCTAACAAATTCCTCAGTGTATTGTAAAAAAGCTTTTCAAAAACTCGGCCTTTTGTTAAACATCAAATAAAATATATTTACTGTAGGTTTTGTGTGTGTCGGCTTTTGAGAGATGAACAGATTTTGTATTAATTATTTAGAAATCATTTATGAGATGGGATTTGCAATGCTCAGAGCAGTGAGTCGGAAAATAGTATCCGGCAGGTTCTCGTTGCTAACTTTTTGAAAGTGGAGAATATAAATGGAATTTATTACTTTACAATCTTTGGAAAAAATGTTTTTTTCATAGAAATAGCATAAATGAACCCTCCGATGGATAATTGGGGGTTTATCCTATAGGATTTCATTCATCTGCTCTGGGGAGATCACACTAATAAAATCGGGTCACCAAAGAGATGAATGTAATGCCCGGAGCTGGTCATAGCATCGGAAACATTGCCTTTCATGTCGTGTTCCTCTGTGCTGACATAACAAGATTTGAACTTTCCAATGTGGTGAAAATTGGCTTTGGGATTTCCACCTGGTCTTAGCTAATTGTGAAAACAGAAACTTTTAACTTTTATGAAAATGCTAAGGTTCTCGTGTGGCCTGGTTTTCCCATGACAGTCCACTTTTCCACTTCATATCTGACAAAATTTAGTAGTGATGGAGTCATCATTAACATTCAGAGGCCAAAAATAAAATAGCATTTAGATTAAATGTACACTATAGGTTGGATTTTAAGACTTGGCAAGTGTGTAGTGTGAGACAGTGAAGGGGTATGTATTGGATGGGGTGTACATCTCGCCCAGGTACTTAGCTGACTGGCATAAGGGAAATGTATGGCTTTGTAAACCTAGTGGTGGAGCAAGTTCACTACACCCTCCATTCAGTACAGGCTTGCAGCTCAAACCTGAGGCCACTCAGGTTTTAATTAGGCAGCCAGAAGTAGGTGGTTGAGAACACAGACATTGAGCTCTCTCAGTCTGGATGTGACTCCAGACACTGCAGGAGTCTCCGGGAAACCACACGCTGGTAAATACTGAATATATGTGTTGTTTTGCCCTGATAGTGAGGAAACTATCTGTGTTTAGTTAGTAGCCAGACAGGCTCAGGATTTTGGTTTATGAGTTGGTTTTGCTCATGTTTGTTTGCTGTGGACTTACAATAAAGCTGGTTGCGGCCAGTTTGTACCAGAATTGCTGTCTGTGATTGAACTGTTTTGATGCCACTCCGTCTACCCGAGACGGCGATTCCAGAGCTATATCCCCTGAAAAGCTTACAGTAGTCTAATGTGTAGTCAAATGGATAGTCCTATGCTTTATAGAAGTCTCATCAAGGCAACAACTTTCATTATGTACAAATGGGGCATATGGTTATCATAAAGGTGGCCCCTAGCCAATCACTTTCGGTTGTGTGAAAAAGTGTTTGTCCCCTTTCTGATTTCCTATTCTTTTGCATGTTTGTCACACTTAAATTTTTCAGATCACCAAGAAAATTTAAATATTAGACAAAGATAACACAAGTAATCACAAAGTGCAGTTTATTAATGAAGGTCTTTATTATTACGGGAAAAAGAAATCCAAACCTACAGAGCCCTGTGTGAAAAAGGGCCACCTTTAGCAGCAACAACTGCAATCTAGCGTTTATGATAACTGGCAATAAGTCTATTACGATGCTCTGGAGGAATTTCGCCCACTCATCTTTGCAGAAGATGAGCATAAACTGCCTTTTTAAGGTCATGCCACATCATCTCAATCAGATTAAGGCCAAGTCTTTGACTAGGCCGCTCCAAAGTCATAATTCTATTTTTCTTAAGCCATTCAGAGGTGGACTTGTGTTTTGGTTAATCGTCCTGCTGCAAAACCCAACTGCGTTTCAGCTTGAAGTCATGAACAGATGGCAGTAAATTCACCTTCAGAATATTTTGGTAGACAGCAGAATTCATGGTTCCATTTACCACAGCAAGTCTTCCAGGTTCAGAAGCAGCAAAACCGCCCCAGGCCATCACACTACCAACACTATAATTTACTGTTAGTACGATGTTCATTTTCGAAATACTGTTACTTTTATGCCAGGTATAATGGGACATACACCTTCCAAAAGTCCAACTTTTGTTTTGTCAGTCCACAGAATATTCTCCCAAATGTCTTGGGGATCATCAAGATATTTTCTGGCAAAATTGAAACAAGCCTTTATGTTCTTATTGCTCAGCAGTTGTTTCCATTATGGAACTCTGCCATGCAGGCTATTTTTGCCCAGTCTCTTTCTTATAGTGGAGTCATGAACACTGACCATAACTGAGGTCTTTTATGACCTCTTGGATGAATCGTTGCTGCGTTCATGGGGTAATTTTGGTCAGCCGGCCACTCCTGGGAAGGTTGATCACTGTTCCATGTTTTCACCATTTGTGTATAATGATTCTCACTGTGGTTTGCTGGAGTCCCAAAGCTTTAGAAATGGCTTTATAACCTTTTCCAGACTGATAGATCTCAATTACTTTCTTTCTCATTTGTTCCAGAATTTGTTTGGATCACGGCATGATGTCTAGCTTTTGAGGAACTTTTGGTCTACTTCACTTTGTCAAGCAGGCCCCATTTAAGTGATTTCTTGATTGACAATAGGTGTGGTAGTAATCAGGCCTGGGTGTGGCTAGGGAAATTGAACTCATCATCCCAAAGATGTGATAAATCACATTTAATTTATGTTTTAAGAGGGGAAGGCAATCACTTTTTCACACAGGGCCCTGTAGGTTTGGATTTTTTTTCCCTTAATAAAAAAGACCTTAATTTAAAAACTACATTTTGTGTTATCTTTGTCTAATATTTAATTTTGTTGGTGATCTGAAACATTTAAGTGTGACAAACATGCAAAATAATAGGAAATCAGGAAGGGGAAAACACTTCTTCATGCAACTGTATGCCATACACACAGGGTGGAACTGACCTGTTGGTAAACTGGTAACCCTCTGGTTGGCCCCAGGTTCTTGGTGGGCCTCTGAGCGGGGTCCACCGGTAACAGTGTTAGTTTCAACTGATTGTGCATCCTCGGACGCATATTCAGTTGAAATGGAGTGTGGAGCTGAAAGACACTGGTTTCCTGAACCACAATAACTAAAATGACCACCAGCCTACAATAGGCCAGTAGCTTTTGTTGACACATCCGTCACCGGTGGCGTATATCGTCGCTGCCGTGTGCCACCTGTCCTCGCTGGAAATGGAGGAGCAAGAGGGTGGCAGATGAGTGAAAAGAATCTTTTTTTATTTTCAGTGTTGCAGAAAAGTAACAGAATGAGTGTTAGAGGCCAGGATGTTGCACATTATTATAGGAAGAGCCAAGAATGAGGGATATTATTGCATGAAAGGGACTAGGATGGAGAAAATTATTACAGGAAGCGGACAGGATGAGGGAGATTATTAAATAAAGGGGCCCAGCATGGAGGATATTTTTAAATAAAAGGGCCCAGAGTGGGGGACATTATTATAGAAAGGGACCCAGGAAGAGAGGCATTATTAGAGTAAGGGGCAAGGATTAGGGAAATTATTACAGGAAGGTCGAAGGATGGAAAGGTGATTATTTGTTTTTAACCAGAGAACCCCTATACAGTGGGTTCGGAAAATATTCAGATGCCTTTAAATTTTTCACTCTTTGTTCCGTTGCAGCCATTTGGTAAATGCAAAAAAGTTCATTTTTTTTCTCATTAATGTACACTCTGCACCCCATCTTTACTGAAAAAAACAGAAATATAGAAAGTTTTGCAAATTTATTAAAAATGAAAAACTGAAATATCACATGGTCAAAAGTATTCAGACCCTTTGCTCGGTATTGAGTAAAAGCACCCTTTTGAGCTAGTACAGCCATGAGTCTTCTTGGGAATGATGCAACAAGTTTTTCACACCTTTGAAAATTTGGGGATTTAGGGATCCTCTGCCATTCTTCCTTGCAGATCCTCTCCAGTGCCTTCAGGTTGCATGGAGAACATTGGTGAACAGCCATTTTCAGGTCTCTCTAGAGATGCTCAATTGGGTTTAGGTCAGGGCTTTGGCTGGGCCAGTCAAGAATGGTCACAGAGTTGTTCTGAAGCCACTCCTTTGTTATTTTTGCTGTGTGCTTGGGGTCATTGTCTTGTTGGAAGGTGAACCTTTGGCCAAGTCTGAGGTCCAGAGCACTCTGGAAGAAGTTTTCATCCAAGATATCTCTATACTTGGCCACATTCATGTTTACTTCAATTGCAACCAGTCGTCCTGTCCCTGCAGCTGAAAAACACCCCGATAGCATGATGCTGCCACCACCATGTTTCACTATTGGGATTGTATTAGGCAGGTGATGAGCAGTGTCTGGTTTTCTCCACACATACCGCTTAGAATTAGCACCAGTAAGTTGTATCTTCATCTTATCAGACCAGAGAATCTTATTTCTCATAGTCTGGGAGTCCTTCATGTGTTCTTTAGCAAACTCTATACGGACTTTCATATGTCTTGCTCTGAGGAGAGGCTTCCGTCGGGCCACTCTGTCATAAAGGTCCGACTGGTGGAGGGCTTCAGTAATAGTTGACTTTGTGGAACTTTCTCCCATCTCCCTACTGCATCAGTGGAGCTCAGCCACAGTGATCTTGGGGTTCTTCTTTACTTCTCTCACCAAGGCTCTTCTCCCATGATTGATCAGATTGGCTGGACGGCCAGGTCTAAGAAGACTTCTGGTGGTCCCAAATCTCTTCCATTTAAGGATTATGGAGGCCACTGTGCTCTTAGGAACCTTAAGTACTGCAGAAATTCTTTTGTAACCTTGGCCAGATCGGTGCCTTGCCACAATTCTGTCTCTGAGCTCCTTGGCCAGTTCCTTTGACCTCATGATTCTCATTTGGTCTGACATGCACTGTGACCTGTGAGGTCTTATATAGAGAGGTGTGTGACTTTACAAATCAAGTCCTGTGAGTTTAATTAAACACAGCTGGACTCCAATGAATGAGTAGAACCATCTCAAGGAGGATCACAAGGGAATGGACAGCATGGGACGTAAATATGAGTGTCTGAGCAAAAGGTCTGAATACTTATGACCATGTGATATTTCAGTTTTTCTTTTTAATACATTTGCAAAAATTTCTACATTTCTGGTTTTTAACAGTCAAGATGGGGTGCAGAGTGTACATTAATGAGAAAAAAAACCTTTTTTCGCATTTACCAAATGGCTGCAATGGAACAAAGAGTGAAAAATTTAAAGGCGTCTGAATACTTTCCAAACCCACTGTATAGGGGTTCTCTGGTAAAAACAAGTAATCACCTTTCCACAGGATAAGTGATAACTTATTGATTGCTGGAGGAGGTCCAACTATTGTGGCCTGCACCGATTGGCAGAAAGTGGAACTTTTATCCCCATTAGAATGGAGGGGCAAATTTGACCACCCAATCCATTCATTTCCGGTAGATGGTAGATTTAAGGTGTCAGCAGTTGCGTTTCCGAGGCTCACATGATGTTGTTATGACACATGAGCCCTAAGCCCAATCAGTGCCAGTTTCACTGTCCCCGCCTTCGGACATATTGAATATGAACAGGAAGTCAGTGCTATGGGCTACTCTCTGACTTGGTCTTGATTTTCGATCTGTCCAAAGGCAGGTACAGTGCAAGCCATCACTGATTGAGTGTAGGGCGCACATGTCATAACAACCTCACGTGAGCCATGGAAATGCGAGTGCCGACACTGTAAAAAAGACGCCGGCATGGGTGGTCAGTATTAGTGTTTTTATTTTAATGGGGCCAAGCATGAGGAATGAGAAGGGGTTGCCTTCGTAGTGGACAACCTTGTAAACTGGCTTCAAGCGATAGTCATGTTAGTGGGCCGCCTTTCCACGTCGGGGTCAGCTAGAGAGAATTGAGTGTTTTTGGTGGGTGTGTGCAACATTGAACCTGGATTATTATTTTTTTTTTTTATTACAGCGCCATTTATTCCATGGCGCTTTACATGTGAAAAGGGGTATACATAATAAAAAAACGAGTACAATAATCTTAAACCATACAAGTCACAACTGGTACAGAAGGAGAGAGGACCCTTCCCGCGAGGGCTCACAGTCTACAAGGGATGACTGAGAATACAGTGGGTGAGGGTCGAGCTGGTTGCGCCACGGTATGGTGGAATGAGGGTTACTGCAGGTTGTAGGCTTGTCCTGAGCTGTAGGTCTTCATGTTTCTTTTGTAGGTTTCCACGGTAGGTGAGAGTATGATATGTTGGGGTAGAGAGTTCCAGCGTAGGGAGGATGCATGGGAGAAATCATGTATGTGATTGTAGGTAGAGGAGATAAGAGGGGAGTAGAGAAGGAAATCTTGTGAGAATCGGAGGTTGAGTGCAGGTAAGCACCAGGAGACTAGGTCACAGATGTATGGAGGAGACAGGTTGTGGATGTTTTTTTATGCCATGGTTAGGGTTTTGCACTGGAGTCTCTGGGCAATGGGGATCCAGTGAAGGGATTAACAGAGAGGAGTGGCCGGGGACGTTACAGTAGTCGAGACAGGAGCTGATGAGTGCATTCCCTAGTGTTTCTGCAGATTCTTGATTAAGGAATGTAAAAATCCAGGAATTGTTTTTGAGTTGGAGTCGGCAGGAAGTGAAAAGGGCTTGGATAATAATAATAATCTTTATTTTTATATAGCGCTAACAGATTCCGCAGCGCTTTACAGTTTGCACACATTTTTGTCGCTGTCCCCGATGGGGCTCACAATCTAGATTCCCTATCAGTATGTTTTTTGGAGTGTGGGAGGAAACCGGAGAACCCGGAGGAAACCCACGCCATCACGGGGAGAACATACAAACTCCTTGCAGATGTTGTCCTTGATGGGATTCGAACTCAGGACTCCAGCGCTGCAAGGCTGCAGTGCTATCCACTGAGCCACCGTGCTGCCCAAAAGGTGTGGGTGCTGGTCCCCGTACCAAAGGATAAGCTTCAGGCAGCCTGGGAAGGCCCGTACGTCGTGCACCAACAGCTCAACCCAGCCACCTACGTGGTCACGCTTGACCACACTCGGGGTAGGCGCAAGGCCTTTCACGTCAACATGATGAAGGCCCATCACGAACGTGAAGCCTGCGTCTTACCGGTCTGCAATCTGCCCGAGGACGGGGAAGAGGATCCCCTCCTAGACATGCTGGCCCAAGCTAATGCCAATGGGTCCATTGAGGACATGGAGGTAAATGCCTCGCTAACCGTCTCCCAGCGGTTGCAGTTGCTGACCACTCTGGAACCCTTCCGGGCCGAGTTCACGAACCGACCCGGAAGGACCGAGTTGGCAGTCCACGAGGTGGACACCGGGAATCACGCCCCGTTACGGCGGACACCTTATCGGATCTCTGAGGAAGTGCAGCAGATTATGCGCCAGGAGATCCATGAGATGTTGCAGCTGGGGGTGATCCGGCCGTCCAAAAGCGCGTGGGCCTCACCTGTAGTTCTCGTGCCAAAAAAGGATCGGACCACCCGGTTCTGCGTGGACTACAGGGGGCTCAACGCCATCACTACCTCTGATGCGCACCCAATGCCACGCATCGAGGATCTGCTGGAGCGGTTGGCGAATGCCAAGTACATATCCATCATGGATTTGAGCCGGGGATACTGGCAGATTCCCCTGAGCCCTGCGGCGCAGGAGAAATCTGCCTTTATCACCCCTTTTGGACTGTACGAGTCCACGGTCATGCCTTTCGGCATGAAGAATGCCCCTGCCACTTTTCAGCGGATGGTCAACCACCTGCTTCAGGGACTGGAGGAGTACGCTGTGGCGTACCTGGACGACATTGCCGTCTTCAGTTCCACCTGGGAGGAACACCTTCAGCATCTCCAGGAGGTGCTCAAGCGTATTCACCAGGCAGGTCTGACCATCAAGCCGGGAAAATGCCAGATGGGCATGAGGGAGGTCCACTACCTGGGGCACCGGGTAGGCGGGGGTTCCATGAGTCCAGAGCCCGAGAAAGTGGACGCGATCGTGTCCTGGCCCACCCCCAGGACCAAAAAGCAGGTGAAGTCCTTCCTGGGCACTGCAGGGTACTATAGGCGTTTCGTACCGAACTATAGCGCCATTGCAAAACCCTTGACGGACCTCACCAAGGGCGGTCTACCCCAAACAGTCAACTGGACAGATGGCTGTGAGGCGGCATTCCGAGCTTTGAAAACAGCCCTGTGCATCTCTCCAGTGTTGAAAGCCGTCGACAGCAGTCGGCCATTCCTGGTACAGACTGACGCCAGCGAATTTGGCCTCGGTGCTGTACTCAGACAGGTTGATTTGGGGAACCAGGAGCACCCCGTGTTGTACCTGAGCCGGAAACTTCTGCCAAGGGAAGTGGCATACTCCACCATCGAGAAGGAGTGCCTGGCCATGGTCTGGGCACTGCAACGTTTGCAGCCCTACCTGTACGGGCGCACCTTCAAGGTGGTCACCGACCACAACCCTCTGAGCTGGCTGCACACAGTGTCCGGAACCAATGGTAGGTTGCTACGCTGGAGCCTTGCCCTGCAGCAGTATGATTTTGCCGTACAACACAAGAAAGGCAGTGATCATGGGAATGCTGATGGGTTATCACGACGTGGCGAACCCGCTGAGGTGCGCATGTCGGATTACCGACAGGTCATGCCTCCGTAGCGCCCTCAAAGGGGGGGAGGTGTGATGAGTGCTGTGCTGGAATTGCTGTCCTCATCTCTTTTTTTTTTTGTACTGCTGAAAGCTCTCCTTCTCTCTGCAGCTCTCATACTTCTCCTTCCCCCCTGTCAGCCTGCACTCAGGCAGTGTAATGTGAGCTGCCAGTGCTGGAAGTTTTCCCGCTTCACCGCAGGGGTCCTGCATTGTCCGAACACGTGCTTTCTTCCTATAGCAGCCATGTTGGAGTATTCATTCTTTTTTGGTTAATAACACGGTGGGAGCATTCGCTAGAAACACGAACGTCACTGTGTTGAACCATGCGCCGACGGGCATCGTTCCCGTGGTACCGGTGAACCCGTAACTCCAACAGAGCCCGAGAAATGGAATTCTCGGGTGCCCCATGAGCTATGTCACCCAAGTTTGGGTTCATTTGAACCATTATTTCAAAGCAAGACAATTGATAGGTCTGCCGTTATTCTGCTAGGTTCACAGAACGAGTTATGAACCTTATGATATTGCAGAGCTCAGACCATAGCTTGCAGCCAGGGGAGGTGGCCAGAGGACCAGCCCTTTTTGTGAGGTCAGAAGCTGACATGCATAAGTCTTACAGTGAAGTTCCTTAGTAGTCTTTCTGCTGGGATGTGCTGAGTAAGAGATGAAGGATGAAATATCAGACAGACATTGAGACATTGTGATATTTTGGTTAGTAAGGAGTTGATATTGAGTACAGAGAGGTAGATCTGTGTCTCATCAAGATTATATGTTGAGGAACAGATCTGAGGAGGCAGTGAGATGGATGGGGAGGAGTATAGCAGTATGCCATGGGTGAGTGGCAGAGGCAAAGGAATATCAGGGTTTGGAAAAGTTGAATTGCAGTGTCACACATACCTGCGAGAAGAGGACATAAATAGACATGCTGTTTACAGAGCATTGGTGGTAGATGACCAAATTCATTTAGTATACATCATATAAAATTCTCATCTAATTCATTGCAATTCACTTAGATGCTGCACTTGGAAGATGCACAGCAGACTCAGATCTGCTGCCTCTATCATCGTCTCCGATGCACTTAGTGAAATCCCACTCCCTTTTACCTTTTCGATCAATAACCCAGACCTGTCCTTAAAACAATGTCCATTTTATACTGGTGAACAGCGGATTACAGGTTATATATTTTCCTTCTCCATCTTCCTCACAATGCGCCAACCTCATTCCCAGAGTTATAGTTTGCATTTTGTTCCCGACAACAGGTACTGCAGGGGGCATGGGAAAAAGTTGGAATTGCCTGTGTTTTCTTAGGGGTAGGCTCATACGGATCCATACTGGTATCGCTATGACCCTGGTACCCATTTTTTTGCCTGTATTGGTTCCAGGGGCCGCTCGTTGCGACAATGCTCCTTGTTTCAGTACTCACAACAGGGTGCTACCTTTTCCTAAGGTCCACCTTTTCCGCTGGACCATACTTCTCCCGGACTTATAAGTTTTCCTTTCTTGCAGGGGACCCCACTTGCCTGAGATGCCCTGCCGCATTTGTAACTAGTTTTTTCCATGCTAAGCCTTGTAGTTCCACATCCGATAAACATATCCTCCTTCTTTCACCTCCTCTCTAACACACAGCCTACTCAACACTCTTCTCAGCACTGACTACTTACTTCCTATATCCCTAAAACCTTCATACTGGTTCCCCTATAGGGCCGTCCTTCCCGATTCTGACTCCATCACTGGGGATGGCCTTGCAGTTAACCCTGCAGGAAACTGACACACATACCAGCCATAGGGATAAAAATAAATTTTTATATACACACAAAAATAACCTTCGGCACTCTTGACTCGACGTCTCCTTGAGGGGGACAGGACTCCTCGTTCACCCTCTTACAACCTCTTTAAGGTCCTTTTACACATGCTGATAAGCCAAACGAGCATTTGCAAGAACACTTGTCCAAATGAAGCCTTCTGTATATAAGGTTACACATTACACTGAGAAGTCTCGGTAGCCGGGTCAGCATAGCTGTCAAGCTTGCACACAGCATCACTAAGGCTTTGGGACCTTCATCAGACAAATTCACTGTTCCTTAAAATGGTTAACCACCGGTGCCTCTCCCAATTTGTTTCGACATCATGTGATACACCACACCACCATCCAGCCAAAAAGGGAACATTACAGCCAGATGTCATTCCCCAATGCTTGCAACCTTGTGCCCTTATCATTGCACTCGGCAGAGGGCACGGCTACCACGTGTGACCCTGTATCCGCACCTTGCCCGTTGTGACAGTCTCTGCACGCTTCACCCATTAGAAACACTGGTTATTATTTCCCAATTAACAAAAAAAACCAAACCCACAGGGCATAATAATATCTACGATGTGACTTTGGCCTGAATTTGTATTCAATTTTCTCAGCTAGCGACCCACACTGAGCAGAAAGAGTGCAGCGTGTGCTAATTATTACAGTCTGAAGATGAAGAAACTTTTAATACAACTTCTGTTTTTACTTAACAAAAGCCGTTGTGTTAGAAGTTTACTGAGGCTTAAAATGTTAATTAGAAGAGACTAATGCGCAGCAGTCTCATCAAAGATCCTATGTGACACATTAATTCTAGCAGCGTATGTTTAATATACAGCACAGCTAATATCGCTGTTGTCCACCACTGATCTCACCCATGAAATAGAGGTTAGATACAGGTAGTGCCGCGGTGTCTCCGTTTTCACGCTGTTAGGATAATAGGATTTTGCTACATTAATTTTATAAGTTTGCAGTTTGCAGGATATAATGTGTTTCATTTTGAGCAGCAGAATATGCCGTATAATCTTCTAAAGTTAAAGTTACATATTTTACTTTCCAAACTCGTACTAATAACTCACCGATAATGGTTAGGGAGCGAAGATCCTAAAAGCATCACTTACCTGTGCTCATGCCTTGCTAGTGTGGAGCCCAGCTGTGCTTGGATTCCTAATCTCCAGAAGGGTGCACTGAAGGTAATCACCACTAGAGGTCCAACATTTACATTCACACACCTTCACCCATCCCTGAGACCACCAGAGGGAGCTGTTTAGACACATAAAGGAGGGTGAAGTGCAGAAAGAGTTAGTTAGTCTGAGGGCTGCAGCCTGCAGTGTCACCTCGTAGTGAGCGCAGTGAGAGCAGTGAGCTCAGTTTAGTGCAGTCTAGCTCACAGAGCAGTCGGAAGAGAGAGAGACTGCAGTATAGTTCAACAGAGTGGAGGCTAGTAAAAGTGGATTGGAAACCACTCCAGCCTAGTCAGAGCTGAATCTAGTGAGTGAAGCACAGGTGCTTCTCACAAAATTAGAATATCATCAAATAGTTAATTTATTTCAGTTCTTCAATACAAAAAGTGAAACTTATTATATAGAGTCATTACAGAGTGATCTATTTCACGTGTTTACTTCTGTTAATGTTGATGTTATGGCTTGCAGTCAATGAAAACCCAAAAGTCATTATCTCAGTAAATTAGAATACTTTATAACACCAGCTTGAAAAATGAGAAACACTCAATAAGTTTGCTGACAAACGTTCAGGACAAGCGTTGTATACACAAAGACGTTAGCAAGGAATATTGGGAGATTTCAGCTGTGACAGCTAGCAGAATTATGAATGTCGCTATGTAGTATATTCCAAATCCAGGTTCAGGATTAACACAAAACAATTAATATAATGTATTTTCATAGGTATGTACTGTTTATGTGGAGTAATTTTATATATAATAGATTTAAAGGAAAATGATGAATACATGGTTTGATGCTGGTCTTTTACTATATCCAGCTAAATTTTTAGGACAGAGATGTGCTATCACATTGTTTTTGGACGTCCCTTAGGATTCATCATGGTATTATCAGGGCCCTGTAGACAGGATTGCTTATTTGAAAGGTGAAAACTTGAAGATTAATCTGTGAAATAAAAAAGATCCTTTATTTTAGCTGCCATCACATTTTTATAATGATTGCACTCCTGTGCGGAAATCTCATTTGTATGATTCAAAAATTCATTGGCCTAATTAGGCTGAAATGAATGTTGAATGAGAATATGGATTGATCTGAAAAAGGCATCCGCCAAGTCATTTCATTGAAAAATTACCAAGCACGAGATGGTGTGATCATAACTCAAAGGAGTTTTCTAGGGTCCGAATATTGATGACCTATCCTTAGCATAGAGTATCAAAATCCAGTAAGTGAAATTATACTAATAGTGATGAGCGAACACTAAATTGCTCTGATGCTCGTTACTTGAACCAAGCAATTCCTTATTCTCAGATGCTCATTTCGAATAACGAGTATAATGGGAGTCAGTTGGAAATCCAAGCATTTTTCTGGCAGACCCTACAAGAAGGTCTGGGTGGCAGTGAAAATATTGAAATGGATGGAAAAAGTGCTGAATGGAAGGAGAACAACATGGGGAAGACCCCTGGAAGGATCTCTGATTCCCAGATCGCTGCTGAGAACAATGGTGTCACACTTTTACTCCACTTGAAGGACTGACCATAAAACATTCAAAATCGAAGAGAACTTGGAGTTTGCAGGAAAAAAAATGTTAAGAAACATTCTTTCCTGTATAATGACTTGAAATTTTTATTTAAAAAATTAGAAATTTCAATGTAATTCATTAAGTAAGCAATAACTTCCAAAAATTAGACAGAAGAGGGACTTGGATACACCCTGTATTAGACATAAAGGAGGACCTCATACATATTCTGTTCAAATTGTCATGTAGTGGTACTCCTAGACTCATAAAAGCTATGCACTAAGTGCAAAGCCTGCCAAAAATTACAAGCAGGGTCATCCGTATACCCTTGAAGGTAACAACTGGAGGGCCTCAATCAAACATTAGGAAAGTATAATTGTGGTACTTCTACTTTCATTAATGCTCTGCACACAGTGCAAACCCAGAAAAAAATTGGAATGAGGGTCATCCATACACCCTTGAATGCATCAACTGTAGGGCCTCATTCAAATATTAATAAAATGTAGTTGTGGTACTTCTACATTCATAAAGACTCTGCACACAGTGCAAAGCCAGAAAAATATTCTAAGGACTGTCATCCATAGATCGTTGAAGGCAACAACTGGTGGGCCTCTTCAAATATTGAAGATTAAAAACACTTTACGTGCTGTTGTCATCTGTTGATGTGGAAAAGGCGGGGCTAATCCTGGATTTGTTCATTTTTATCACAATGGGCCTGTCTGCATTTTCTGTTGACAGGCGGAAGTACCAATCTGTTATGACCCCCCGGTAGCAATAAAAACCCGCTCAGAGAAAACTCTAGGGCAGCACAACACCTCCAAGGCACAGAGGGACAGCTCATGCCAGGTGACCAGCTTTGAGACCTAATAGTTGAAGATCACAGAGGAATTAGGGAGTTCTTTGGTTTGGTAGGCTAGGAATTGCTTGACATCTTTTAAAACTTTTCCCTCCTTGTCAAAAATAGTTTGTCATCAGGGCCTGGATGGTGGGAGAGTGTCATAAAATTGGGCTAAACCTTTGACAGTGTACCCCTGCCTCTGCTGTACCTGGTGTGTGTCTCCCTTCCCTGTCCTCCTTGGTTGGGCAAGGAAGCCTGCCAGATGCCTCTTGTCTGATGAGGATTATTTAAACATATTTTACAGAACAACCTTCTGATATAGCACCATTTTAATAGTCCTCTATTCCTCAGGAAGGAGATATGCAAGGTGCTTCTTGTAGAGTGGGTCTAGCAAGGTGAACAGCCAGTACTGTTTTTTGGCCAAGATAAATATAACGCTAAGGTCATCGGAAAGGCAGAGGTACATAAAGTTGGCCGTATGTGCCTACACTCCCTACACAGCCAACAAGTGATGATGACGACTCTCTATTTCCTATTCATACTCCCTTTCTTCGTCCTCATTCCCCTCCTCATCTAATCCACGTAGGAGAGATGGGAGGAAGCTTGTGTGGGCACTAGCCTATGTTGCGCCTGCAATCAGCTCCAGATCCTTCTCCTTCTCTGCCTCCTCATTGTTACTTAATCTGTGCTGAGCAGATAAGATGAGGCTGGACTGGGTAGTATCTCCCTGTCTAATATCTTCCTCCATCTCTGCCTGGTCCGCATGCAAAGCTTCATGTTTAATTATGAGCAGCAACTGTTTAGGCACAGAAGCAGTATCGTTGCGCTGATATGGCATTATCGCCACTCACCATCTTTGTGGAGTCCTCAAAGTTTTGGAGAACCGCACAAATGTCAAACATTAATGCCCGCTCTGCGACAGGCGTCTTGGAGCTAGTATTCAGTAACTGGCCTCTGCTACTCACAAAGCTTTATGAACATGTGCAGTGTGGTGTTCCAGTGTATGGTCACGTCGCACAACACTCAGTGAGCTGGAACTTGCATGCAATACTGCAGCATTTCCAAAGCTGCAGCAGTTTTAGCTGACTTGCGGAAATGAATGCTGACATGACCATGCCTGGTTAAGTTCAGCGGCGAGAGCCAAAGATCTGTCTGATTTATTATTCCGCTCAATAACTCTGCCATGGCATGTGATTTGTCTCATAGTCAAATTAGCATCAGCAGAACCTGTTGCCACTTTGCTGACGCAGTGCTGCAGAGCTTCCAGCTCCACGCTGGTGTGGACGACGTGCTCTGAGACAACAAATCGAAGATGGAGGATGAGGAGTAGCAGGAGGCAGGAACTGGTCTAGGAGGTGGAGGAAACCCTGATAGAAGTAGGGCCAGCAATTCTTGGTATTGGTAGCGCATGTGCCATGCCAAGGTGGGACTCAGCCTCAGCTTCTACAATGTTCACCCAGTGTGCCGACAGGGAAATGTAGTGTCCCTGGCCACAAGCGCTTGTCCACGTGTCGGTCGTTAAGTGGACAATCCCAGTAAGTGTGTTTGTAAGGGCACGGGTGATGTTCCTGGACATGTGCTAGTGACTGAGCCGTCCGCCGGGACCGTGGGGTACTCGGCACCGAGCCCGTCGACTTCTATGGGGGATGTCACGGGTAGCACAGCTCGGTCCGTTGCCCTGGGCGCTCACTGAAAGTGGGCGATATTTACAGGTGACTTGAATGATGATTTGGGGATTCGTGACGCCACTTGTGGTATCTGGTCAGGATGACCAGCGCTGCTATGCAGATCCACTGGAGGGTTAATGTTGTGCAGCTAGTTGTTAAGCCTTCCACAAGTAAGGCTGAGTTTTCCTCCAGGGCAGATAGATGTGTAGGGATGCAGGACAGATGTAGCAGAGTGGAGTATGCGACGGAGTAATAATGCAGGACAGACGGGGACCCGGCAGTCAGGGGCAATAAGGGAGACACACACATAAGTCGCTTTGGTACCTTTACTGAAGATGTTGCAGGCACTTCCCCGGAGCGCTGTAGGGTGAAGGGTACACATCCAGATTCCTCCACTTGGTAGGTGTGTGGCCTCCTGTCCTCTGCCTTTATGTGATAAAGTCCTGACCTGCTTGTAGCTAGGTCTAACTTGGTCTCCGTCTTGCACCTGGCTGACCTTGTGATTGGACCTCCTCTTGAAGTACACAGTCTCTATTTGCAGTGCACTGCTAGACTCCGTCCTCCTGATCCTGCTACGTATCAGCTCTGTGGTACTCCTGGGACTTGTAGTCCTCCAGGAACTCCGGTGTTCTCCTAATGGGTCATGGAGATCCCTATAGGCTCGGACCCCGGTGTCCGGTGAATACTTGCTGAGGTGAGCTATTAAGGCTCCACTGTCTCATAAACTTCCACTCGCCTTCGGCCTACCTGGATCCTCACACGATCACACACACTGGCAGTTGGTAGGCTGCCTCTTCGCCGCTCTCTAAGCGTCGGCACGCTTTCTACTGAGCTACACTCCTAGATTCAGCTCTGACTAGGCCGGAGTGGTCTCTGTTCCACCCGTACTAGACTCCACTTACTTGGAACTGAATAGCTCTACAGCCTCTCTGAGGTACTGAGCTGCACTGAGCTGCTCTGAGCAGACTGAGCTCTCTGAGCAGACTGAGCTAAACTGAAACTAAACTTCTTCTTTTTATATGCCTAACACAGCTCCCTCTGGTGGTCTTTAGGGAATAAATGGACGTGTGTGCATGTGCATAATGACCTCTAGTGGTACCTTCTTTCAGTGCACCCTTCTGGAAGATATGGATCCAGTCGCAGCTGGGCTCCACATTCCCCCTAGTAGAACTCAGCACTCCGGGGCTGAAATACAAAAACAAAGAACAATAACATTTTATAAATAACTCTTCCTTTACAGGAGGTAAGGCACTCTTGAACTGTTGCATAACGGTAAATAAACAACTATATACATTAGTACAATGAGGATTTGAGGAATTGAGCAACCATAAAAGTCCCAGTCTCTTTTGGATAAGGATGCTTAAAAAAAGGGTAGAGAAAACAAGTAAAAATAATGTCCATTCACTTGTTTCAATTTTAAAAGGAAAACAGATTAATAAATAACAAGATAATAAAGCATATTATAAGCAAAAATATATACATTTATGTACAGTGATTCTAAACAATTATTTACATTTGCCAAGGGTTGAACTAATCTCTAAACCTAGCAGGGATGTGTCCTTTTGTGCTACGTTCTGATCTGCGTGGTGCAGTGATCTGTGAGGTAGCAGTTTCCCTGTTTGTTCTGCGTGAGAGTGAATTATAGAATTGCCTTAACCTCTCTACAGGACTGGCAAGTACACTGTGAGCTGGGTGAACTGGCTCAACTTCTGCAGGGGATCCTTCTTCCTGAGATTCAACTTCTTGGGATTCCGCGTCTTGGGGTTCTGCTTCTTGGGGTTCTGCTGGAGCAGGTTCCTCTGGAACCGACTCTACTGCAACAACTGGTGCAACTGGATGTAGAGGTTCTCCTTGTGGTTGATAGAATTGAAGCACGGGAATGATTACGGCTTCTCCAATTCTGGGCCAATCCGCGGGGAAATCTCCTAAGTCTGTATGTATGACTGCTTCATCACGCTCTTCCTGATTGACAACAGGTTCTTCTTCCTGAAGCTTTAATGGATCCGGACACAACTTTAGGTGATCTCTGGATACAGTTGCAGTCGTTCTTCCTCCATCCTTGCTAATTATGCACGTTTTCTTGTTGTCAAACCTTGAATTCTGTACGATGTAGGGCTCTCTTTCCCATTGATCGTCGAGTTTGTGTATCCTCCTCTTTCTTTTCAGTACGACTTGACCAGGTGCGAAAGGTTCAGCTGGCGCACTTTTGTTGTAATGATCTTCTTGTTTATCCCTTACTCGATTGAGACTATCTTCAACGCAGGCCTGTACTTTTCTGTACTGTTCCTGTCTGTTTGTGTCCCAGTCTACAGTAGTCACATCCGCTTCCGGTTCCACAACTCCAAGCTCCAGATCCATGGGCAGCTTTCCTGGTCTTGCCCGCATGAGATAAGCTGGGGTGCAATTGGTGGAACTCACAGGTATGTGATTGTACAGATCTACCAGGTCAGGTAGTAGGTCTGGCCACCGATTTCTCTCCTCGAGTGGTACAGTCTTCAGCAGGTCAATGACGATGTGGTTCATCTTCTCACAGAGACCATTGGTTTGGGGGTGGTACGGTGTGGGTTCTTATCTTCTTACACCCGTACAAGTGACAGAACTCTTTGAACAATTCGGCCTCGAAGGCTGGGCCTTGGTCAGTTAGCACCTGCTCAGGATATCCGTGTGGTCTGCAGAAATTTGCTTGGAACGTCTTTGCTGCTGTCTCTGCTGTCAGATCTTTGACAGGGGCGACCACAAGGAACCTGGAGTAGTGATCCACCATAGTCAGGGCATAGGAGTATCCTGACCGGCTGGGTGACAACTTGACATGGTCCAGGGCCATGGTCTCCAAGGGACGAGTCGTCCTGATGGGTTGCAGGGGTGCCTTCTGACTGCTGTAGTCCTTTCTTCTGAGGCCACAGGGTCCACAGTTCTGGCACCACCTCTCGATGGAGCTGCGCATTCCCACCCAGTAGAAACGACACTTCAACAGGGTCTCCAGCTTCTTCCAGCCAAAGTGTCCCGCTTGATCGTGGTAGACTTCTAACACCATCTGGATGTCTGCTCTGGGGACTACTATCTGCCATACCATCTCATGGGTCCTTGGGTTGACGTACCTCCGGCACAGCTTCTCACGGTAGATGAACAGCCGGCTTCTCTCATTCCACAGCTGCTTTGCTTGTTGAGGCGCATCCTTCTCCAAGGAGGAACCTTCTTGAGTTATCAGCTCCTTGATTCGGCTGACAACTGGATCGCTGTCCTGAGTTTCCTTCCAGCTGTGGTGAGGTAAAGGATTTAACGTCTTACCACGCGATCTCCTGCTGGCTTGTTGCTCATGGATCATCCCATTCCTGTGAAAGGCAGGTAGTTCGATCTCTTCCAGATCATCCACTTCTTCTTCTGTGTCCGATTCATGAGGCATCCTGTATAGGGCATCAGCGTTGGCATTCTTGCGGCCCGCTCGATACTTGATTGTGAATTGGTAATTTGACAGTCGAGCCATCCATCGTTGTTCCATGGCTCCCAGCTTAGCTGTTTCAAGATGCGTCAAGGGGTTGTTATCGGTGTAGGCAGTGAACTTGCTGGAGGCTAGGTAGTGCTTAAACCTCTCCGTGATGGCCCAGACCAGTGCTAGGAACTCCAACTTGAAGCTGCTGTAGTTCTCTGGGTTCCTCTCGGTCGGGCGGAGCTTCCTGCTTGCATAGGCGATGACTTTCTCCAGGCCATTTTGCTTCTGACTGAGGACAGCTCCCAATCCTTCATTGCTGGCATCAGTATACAGCAGGAACGGCTGGCTGTAGTCAGGATAGGCTAGGATTTCATCACCTGTCAGGATCTCCTTCATTTCCTTGAATGCTTCTGCCTGTTCTTTACCCCAGTGGAATGGAGAATTTCTGCTCTTGAGTCTTGAGGGACTGTCCCACCAGGAGGTCTTGCAGAGGCGCTGCTTTCTTGGTGTAATCCTTCACAAACCTCCGGTAGTATCCATGTCAGTCCCAGGAACTGTCGCACCTCCTTGAGATTTTTCGGCTCCGGCCATTTCTGGATGGCGTGATCTTCTCGGGGTCTGGCGCTACTCCTTCTGATCTGACAATATGTCCCAGATACTGTACCTTTTGTTTGAGCAGATGGCACTTTGAAGGCTTCAGTTTCATCCCATACTTTGACAGTGACTCGAATACCTCCGCCAGGTGCTTCAAGTGATCTTCATATGTCTTGGAGTACACAATTACGTCGTCCAGGTACAGCAACACAGTTTCAAAGTTGAGATGTCCCAGGCAGCTCTCCATCACTCTCTGGAACGTTCCAGGGGCACTGCTGAGTCCAAACGGCATTCTGTCAAACTCACAGAGTCCCATCGGGGTGGTGAAAGCCGTCTTCTCTCGATCCTCCTCAGCCACAACTACTTGCCAGTACCCACTAGTGAGGTCAAGGGTGGAAAAGTAGTTAGCAGTTTTTAAGGCAGCTAAGGATTCCTCAATGCTTGGTAAAGGGTATGCATCCTTATGTGTAATGCAATTTACTTGTCTGTAATCTACACACATTCTCATGCTTCCATCTTTTTCCTGACTAGGACTAGAGGTGCTGCCCAGGGACTGCAACTATCTCTTATCACCCCTGCTTCCTTCATATCACGCAACATCTCCTTGGCTTTCTGGTAGTGTGCTGGTGGTATAGGTCTGTACCGTTCTTTAATGGGAGGATGATTGCCTGTGGGGATGTGATGTTGAACCCCTTTAATTTTTCCAAAGTCGAGTGGGTGTTTGCTGAATACCTGAGCATACTCCTGAACTACTCGATATACTCCTTGTTTCTGGTGGGCTGGAGTGGTGTCTGTCCCGACATGGAGCTGCTGACACCAATCCTCCACCTGGTGGTCGGACCGTTATCCTCCACTGGTTGTGGGGAGGTTAAGGACTCCGTTGTGTGAATGGAGTTATTATCCACAGCATGTAACTTAGCAACAGTGGCATAACGTGGTAATTTGACTTCATCCTCTCCCCAGTTGAGAAGACGTACTGGTACCCTCCCATTATGTACATCCACTACCCCTCTGGCAGTCAAGAGTGTAGGTCTATGCTCTGAACAATGGGGCTCTACTACTGCTTGGTAGTTCTGTCCTCTCAGACCTATTGCTGCTCTACACCAAATAGAAAAATATTTAGACTTGAGAGTCCTCAGTGGTTGATACCTTTTAATGGCTAACTGAAAAGATGGTAACAAATTGCAAGCTTTCGAGACTACTCCGGTCTCTTCATCAGGCGTAGACTAAAACAAAAACTGAAGAATCACATATTTATACACAAGAGGACACAGGAATAATGCAATAGGTAAGACAAGTGACATGAAGCAGAACTGTCATTATGGCAGAGGAATGAACATAAATATTGGAACAGATCATAGATAAGGAGAGAGTTTTATTATCCTCTGATTGGGGTCTGGTGTTGTGTTTTGATGCCCCTAGAAGGTCAGAGACGCAGATTCCTTAATTGATATAGAATGACATGAATCCATGTGACACGTTCATTCCAGCACTAAGAGTGTCAAAGGTCATCATAAGTTTGTATTCCCAAACCTTTCTATCTTTCTCAGATTTGAAGTTAGATTTTAATACCAGTAATTCCATATCCATTATGCTATGACCGGGCATACAAAAGTGTTTTGCCACAGGTAAATCCATTCTTTTTTCTCTTATCGTGTGGCGATGAGAATTCATCCTTGTTCTCAGTTTTTGCCCGGTCTCCCCCACATACAGACCCCCAGTTGGACATTTAGTACATATAATTAGGTACACCACATTAGATGTGATGCAGCTGAAAGTACCTGGGATCTTGTAGTCCTGATGGGAGTTGGGTATCTTTATCTTGTCCGTGGTCATTATAGATGCACAGGTTTTACATTTCTTCTGGTTGCAAGGAAAGGTTCCTGCAGCTGTTGGGGAGGACAGGGAGCTTCTGACAATGATGCTTCTTAGATTTGGGGGCTGCCTAAAACATAGTAGTGGGGGTCTGGAAATATGGATTGTAATCGGGCATCTTTTTGTAGTAAAGGTTGTAGTTTCCGTGCAGCTCCCCTTAGCATCTCCAGATTTGGATTGTAGGTGACCACTAGAGGCACCCGGTTATTTTCTTCTTTAGTTTTGTAATGTAGCAGGTGATTCCTTGATATTCTGGTGGCTCTTGTAATTTGGTTTTCAATTGTTCTTGGATGGTAGCCCTGGTTCAAAAAAGTCTTTCTGAGGCGACCAAGGTGTTCATCTCTATCCATGGGGTTGGAACATATACGGTTGTATCTGATGGCTTGGCTGTAGACTATAGAGTTTTTTATGTGTTTTGGATGGAAACTGTCCCATTTAAGGTATGTTGGACGGTCGATTGGCTTCTGATACAGGGATGTCTCTATTTCATTGTTCTTTAGCTTAATGGTGGTATCTAAAAAGTTAATTTCAGTGCTGGAGTAGTTGAGTGTTAAGTTGATGGTTGGATGAAATTGGTTGAACTGTTCATGGAACGTCTTTAGCTGTTGTTCAGACTCCGTCCAGATGATTAAAATGTCATCAATGTAGCGGTAGTAGGCCCGAGGCCTGATGGGACATGAGGACAAAAAGTCGCTTTCAAGCTTGGCCATGAAAAGATTTGCATACTGTGGAGCCATTTTACTTCCCATAGCTGTGCCAGTCTCCTGAAGATAGATCTTCAGGAGACTGTCTTTCTGAGGCAACACCTTGGTCGCCTCAGAAAGACTTTTTTGAACCAGGGCTACCATCCAAGAACAATTGAAAACCAAATTACAAGAGCCACCAGAATATCAAGGAATCACCTGCTACATTACAAAACTAAAGAAGAAAATAACTGGGTGCCTCTAGTGGTCACCTACAATCCAAATCTGGAGATGCTAAGGGGAGCTGCACGGAAACTACAACCTTTACTACAAAAAGATGCCCGATTACAATCCATATTTCCAGACCCCCCACTACTATGTTTTAGGCAGCCCCCAAATCTAAGAAGCATCATTGTCAGAAGCTCCCTGTCCTCCCCAACAGCTGCAGGAACCTTTCCTTGCAACAGAAGAAATGTAAAACCTGTGCATCTATAATGACCACGGACAAGATAAAGATACCCAACTCCCATCAGGACTACAAGATCCCAGGTACTTTCAGCTGCATCACATCTAATGTGGTGTACCTAATTATATGTACTAAATGTCCAACTGGGGGTCTGTATGTGGGGGAGACCGGGCAAAAACTGAGAACAAGGATGAATTCTCATCGCCACACGATAAGAGAAAAAAGAATGGATTTACCTGTGGCAAAACACTTTTGTATGCCCGGTCATAGCATAATGGATATGGAATTACTGGTATTAAAATCTAACTTCAAATCTGAGAAAGATAGAAAGGTTTGGGAATACAAACTTATGATGACCTTTGACACTCTTAGTGCTGGAATGAACGTGTCACATGGATTCATGTCATTCTATATCAATTAAGGAATCTGCGTCTCTGACCTTCTAGGGGCATCAAAACACAACACCAGACCCCAATCAGAGGATAATAAAACTCTCTCCTTATCTATGATCTGTTCCAATATTTATGTTCATTCCTCTGCCATAATGACAGTTCTGCTTCATGTCACTTGTCTTACCTATTGCATTATTCCTGTGTCCTCTTGTGTATAAATATGTGATTCTTCAGTTTTTGTTTTAGTCTACGCCTGATGAAGAGACCGGAGTAGTCTCGAAAGCTTGCAATTTGTTACCATCTTTTCAGTTAGCCATTAAAAGGTATCAACCACTGAGGACTCTCAAGTCTAAATATTTTTCTATCTACTGGCTAACACGGTACGAAGATACACATCTTTCCTACACCAAATAAGCATTTCACTCATTGGGGTATCACAATGGGGTTCGGGTCTGTTACCCGTACATTACCAATCTCACCACCGGTCAGTTTCACTTGCTGCTGGCACATCAGGGTCCAGATCTCCTTCTGGATCACTCCCTTGTGGTTTGGTCTGGCAATATCGGCGAGCTGTCGGAGTAAAAACACAACCTCCTCCAAACAGTTACTAATAATGTTAGTGCCTAAAACCACATTCAACCCATTTTCCCCTTTAACAGTCTTTAGCACAAGAAGTCCCTGATCCTTCAGCTCCACTCTCCCCACTTTTACGTCTAGGTTTTTAGCCCCCAGTAAGTCAAGAGGGAGGCCATTAGAGGCGTATACGGCAAAGTCAGGGTTTGGGGGTTGGAGACCGTCACTGGACCAGTATCTATTGTAAAGAACATCAGGTATGACGGTTACCTGAGATCCAGTGTCCAGCAGGGCAGGGATTGCGATCCCGTCCAGTATGATGGACAGGTATGGTCTTCCTCCCACAAACCTGCGGTTCCAGTCTGAGGGGCCTGAAGAATCTATTCCTGGGTGTTGGCCCTCGGACCCAGGATTTGCTCGTTTAAAGGACACCGACGTGCTGGGTGACCTTCTCTGTGGCAGCGGTAGCAGATGATCTCTCGGCGGGGATGATGCTGGTCACGGATCCTTCCTGGGGGTGGCGTTGTCCTCCTCCAGTGGGGCGACGTCCTCCTTCTCCTCTGGCGCATCCAAGGGACATCCTCCGGGCAGTCAGCTAGCAGGATCTTTCCTTCTTCTTCTGTCGGCAGTTGCAGGGCACTCATTACAGTGGCCAGGTTTTTGGTCAGCTGGCGCACTTCTGAGCGCAGACAGTCCAGCTCAGTGGGGGCCGCCACCTGCGTTTTGGCTTCCGCAACCAGCGGGGAAAAGGTGGATGCTGCTGGCTTTAGAGTGGCTTCACTCGGGTGACACTGGGTTGCCATCTCGGGTATTTCCAGGGGTCGCAGTCCTTTTATAGCCATATCCTTAAGGGCATCAAAGGTAGCATCAGGATGATCCAAGGACCACCAGTGCACAGTCCTGCTTTCAGCTTGGGACCTCAGTCCCCGTACAAATTGTTCTTTTAACATTTTATTTTCATTGACAACACTTATGGGGTTAACCTGTTTGAGAGCTCGCAGGGCCCCTTGTAGTCGGCAGGCGTAGTCCCTAATACTGTCATCTGGTCTCTGGGAGCATTGGTAAAACGTCATCCGGAGATCTGTTTCAGTGTGGTCCTCAAAAATAGTCTGTAGCTTTAAGAAAATTGAAGGCACTGATTCTTGGTCTGCAGCTGTCCAAGTCTCTACTTCCCTCTCTGCAGCTCCAGTTAATTGTCCCACTACCACTGCAGCTCTCTGCTTTTCTGTCATAGGGTACATGTCCATTATGCTGCATATTTTTCGCTTGAACCCTGACAGGGTGTCTGGCTTGCCACTGTACTGAGGGAGGCACTTCGCTCCAGGCATGTATGGCAGCGTTAGCGGTACTATTGGGGCCACAGGACCAGGTGAGGGGCCGGCATTTCCAGCCTGTGAGGCAGCGCCGATGGGTAAATCATTAGGCCGGTCGCCCTCGGCCGCGCTGTCAGCTTGCGGCTGCGACATGTCTGTGCCCCCCTAGTTAAGCGTGGCCTACCTTCTCTGAAGGCCACAGCTCTGCAGGGCACAGCGATGTAGACACACTTCAACAAGCACAACGGTATCATTATAATGATGTAAGAAATATTAACAATGTAATATATAAAAACATTGCGATACCATAAATAGGACCAGAAATCTAGGACTAGTCATATATGTACATATAGCAAACACAAGAAAACATGACCAAAAAAGTCCAAATATATAGTATAAAAATGTATTTTATTGATAAATAGACAAAATCTAAACAGGTGAGAATACTAAGTGCACAATTGTAAACAAGGAACGCTGGAGTACCGCTCCCACATGTCATGCAATTATCATACAATCATATGGATAGTATTCCCTCATTTATATACAGAAAACCTGGCAGTTCTAATCACAGAACAAGAAGATAATATCATGTAAATCTATCAGATGGTAGCATATACCACAGACAATCTAAGTAATTAATCAGATAAACATACCACTCTGTGAGAAGAAAAGCCACCCAGGAGGTCAGCAATATCAATGAAGAGGGAGGGAGGTCGGGAAGCGGCACTCCACGCGTCACCCCGACGCGCGATTCGGCGCAAGCCTTCGTCAGGGGTGTTGAGCGATAGGTGCGGTGAGTATAAGAACAGGGGCTGAGCCAATCGGAGCAAACCATTAGGAATATTAAATAGCTCGTATCAGATGAGTCATATGCGATTACTAATCAGGAAGAAAACCGGAACTGACGTGCAGAGAACCGGAAGTGACGATGTTGTCATGGTAACCATCATAACCACAGTACTCACCCGATCCACCCAGGACACATCACGAGAGCAAATCATCATGATGCGTCTACCAGGGAAAGGGGAACTGCAGCTAATTGAACGATCCACAACATATAATGGGGTCAGTCAGTGATGCGGAGCTTACATGCAAATTATAGGCACGATAAGCATGTCGGCATTATCGTCAAAATAGGGGAGTGGCTAACCAAGGTCACATGACCAGTAACGCCTATCCCATTTAGAAGACAACAAGTGCCGATCAGTATAGTGGATATATTGCATATAAGCGCACTCTGACTACGCATATATAGATAGATGCACCAAAGGACCGTACATACCATCATAGCTATCATGGAGCTTTAGTAATATAAGGTATAATAATATAAAGAAAGATTCTATAATAAAGGCACAACTAAATAACATAGGATACTACAAGAAAATAATGTACAAAACCAAATGAAATGTGCATACAGAATAGATAAATCATAACATAAGGACATACCCCAACATTAATAAACCATATCACAATATATATAAGAATCATCATATTAAACAAGGTAATAATGACGTGGAGTAAAAAGTCCAAATGATGAAATCCAGATGACAATGAAATCCAGAATGATATGAACCAGATATGGAATGGAGAGCAACCAGAGACCCAGCCTACTAAAAGAATAAAAGAAATTAATAAAATCAAAAAACATACAATGTGCAGATGACAAATGGATACCGTTTAACAGTGGTGATTCATAGAAAAGGGACAAAACTGATCTGTTCGTTAAGGCCATAGGGATGGATCGTGTTGAGTGTCCAAATCCAACGCGATTCAAGCTGCGCCAATCTTTGGGAAATCTTACCGCCCCGTAGTGTAACATCAACAGTGTCAATGCCTTTTACACGTAGGAGGGAAGCGTCACACCCATGGTGCAACTTGAAGTGCCTTGGAATCGTTTTAGGTGCAGTAGGATCATTCTGATCAACTGCTGCCAAAATACCTAATTCCCTCACTCTGATTTTAAATGGGTGTGTAATGAGTCCAATATATATAAGTCTGCAAGGGCAACTAGCAAAGTAGATCACATTGCGTGTGTTACAAGTGATATATTTCCTAATAGAAAAATTACGTGTATTATCAGCATTGCGAAAGGTATCACTCCTATCCACATTTGGACAAGCCACGCATCTACCGCAGGGGAAACAGCCATATTTTGCCGTACCCCTGTCAAGAAATGTGGTTTTAGGGATACCGGTATAGTGGCTATGCACCAAGAAATCACGCAGATTCTTGGAGCGACGAGTAGTGATAGTTGGACGTTCAGTTATGTATTTCCTCAATATTGGATCAGCTTGTAAAATAAACCAAGATTTTGCCAACACATCCCTAACCTGATTAAATTACGTATGATAATCGGTGACAAATCTAACCTTATCATCATTTGGTTTAATTTTGGATTTATATATTAAATCATTTCTTAAAGAATATTTGTCACGATTATACGCCTTTTTGATCATACGATGACTATAGCCACGTTGGAAAAATCGTTTTTTTAAATCCAAAGCTTGGCGTTCAAAGTCCTCTGATGTAGAACAGATACGGCGTAGTCTCGAAAATTGTCCAGTGGGAACAGACTGGATCACATGTCTCGGATGGGAGGAAGTCGCATGCAGCAAACTGTTTGTCGAGGTGGGTTTACGGAATATATCCGTTTGAAGAATGTTATTATCATCACGCTTCACCAATACGTCCAAGAAATCAACATGGTTGGCATCAAAGTGGTAAGTAATGTGAATATTCCTGTCATTCATGTTAAGAAATACATGAATCCCTCCAAAAGATCAACGGGTCCCTGCCAGATCAGGAATATGTCATCAATGTACCGCGTCCACAAAAGGACGCGGTCCATTGACGACGCCTGGTCTGACAGGGAGAGGTCCCTCTCCCACAGCCCCAGGAACAGGTTAGCGTAGGCCGGCGCAAAGGCCGCCCCCATAGCTGTACCCTGGAGCTGCAGGTAGAAGGACCCCTTAAAAATAAAAAAATTGTGTGTTAGAGTGAATTCCAACAATTTGAGTACCAGTTTCTGAAGGCTTGCGCCGAAACGCGCGTCGGGGTGACGGTGGAGTGCCGCTTCCGACCTCCCTCCCTCTTCATTGATATTGCTGACCTCCTGGGTGGCTTTTCTTCTCACAGAGTGGTATGTTTATCTGATTAATTACTTAGATTGTCTGTGGTATATGCTACATCTGATAGATTTACATGATATTATCTTCTTGTTCTGTGATTAGAACTGCCAGGTTTTCTGTATATAAATGAGGGAATACTATCCATATGATTGTATGATAATTGCATGACATGTGGGAGCGGTACTCCAGCGTTCCTTGTTTACAATTGTTCTCACCTGTTTAGATTTTGTCTATTTATCAATAAAATACATTTTTATACTATATATTTGGACTTTTTTGGTCATGTTTTCTTGTGTTTGCTAGGGCACAGCGATGTGTAGAAGGACCTGCGTCGCCGGCGCTCTGACGTCAGAGCGTTCACTGAAGCTCTCCACAGGACCTGCCGCCGCGTCAGCGTTGGGGGCGTGTCCAGGACTCAGCGTGCTTTTGCAGGTACGCCCACTAGTTTTTGCGCCGTGGCGCTGTAAATGGCGGGCAATGGCGGGCAAATGGCGGGAAATCTTCACCACATACAAAACACAGTCTTTTAGTGAGGCACACAGTACCCGGTGGCAACGGGCACAAATTACTCCGTTGCTGCAGGGCACGAAATCCTGTTCGTGACTGCCAGAGAATGAGCCGTCCACCGGGGCCGTGGGGTACCCGTCGACTTCTATGGGGGATGTCACGGGTAGCACAGCTCGGTCCGTTGCCCTGGGCGCTCACTGAAAGTGGGCTATATTTACAGGTGACTTGAATGATGATTTGGGGATTCGTGACGCCACTTGTGGTATCTGGTCAGGATGACCAGCGCTGCTATGCAGATCCACTGGAGGGTTAATGTTGTGCAGCTAGGTGTTAAGCCTTCCACAAGTAAGGCTGAGTTTTCCTCCAGGGCAGATAGATGTGTAGGGATGCAGGACAGATGTAGCAGAGTGGAGTATGCGACGGAGTAATAATGCAGGACAGACGGAGACCCGGCAGTCAGGGGCAATAAGGGAGACACACACATAAGTCGCTTTGGTACCTTTACTGAAGATGTTGCAGGCACTTCCCCGGAGCGCTGTAGGGTGAAGGGTACACATCCAGATTCCTCCACTTGGTAGGTGTGTGGCCTCCTGTCCTCTGCCTTTATGTGATAAAGTCCTGACCTGCTTGTAGCTAGGTCTAACTTGGTCTCCGTCTTGCACCTGGCTGACCTTGTGATTCAACCTCCTCTTGAAGTACACAGTCTCTATTTGCAGTGCACTGCTAGACTCCGTCCTCCTGATCCTGCTACGTATCAGCTCTGTGGTACTCCTGGGACTTGTAGTCCTCCAGGAACTCCGGTGTTCTCCTAATGGGTCGTGGAGATCCCTATAGGCTCGGACCCCGGTGTCCGGTGAATACTTGCTGAGGTGAGCTATTAAGGCTCCACTGTCTCATAAACTTCCACTCGCCTTCGGCCTACCTGGATCCTCACACGATCACACACACTGGCAGTTGGTAGGCTGCCTCTTTGCCGCTCTCTAAGCGTCGGCACGCTTTCTACTGAGCTACACTCCTAGATTCAGCTCTGACTAGGCTGGAGTGGTCTCTGTTCCACCCGTACTAGACTCCACTTACTTGGAACTGAATAGCTCTACAGCCTCTCTGAGGTACTGAGCTGCACTGAGCTGCTCTGAGCAGACTGAGCTCTCTGAGCAGACTGAGCTAAACTGAAACTAAACTTCTTCTTTTTATATGCCTAACACAGCTCCCTCTGGTGGTCTTTAGGGAATAAATGGACGTGTGTGCATGTGCATAATGACCTCTAGTGGTACCTTCTTTCAGTGCACCCTTCTGGAAGATATGGATCCAGTCGCAGGTGGGCTCCACACTAGTACAAGGCAGGGATGCCACACTGGGAGAAATAGTGACAGCTGGAGGACAGAGTACTGAGGGACGACTGCCGCCAAGAGTAGGTGGAAATCCTCCTTGTTCATAAGCCTAAATGGCAACATTTTCATGGCAAGCAGCCTGGAAATATGCCCGTTTAGCATTTGGGACTGTGGGTGGCTGGGAACTTTCATTTTTGTTCCAAAGTCTGGGGTCAGGACAACTGAATGCTGTGCTGGGACCGTGATTTGGAGCTGCCTGATTACGGTGCCTCTGAATGTTCAAGGACAGGTGTATGGCAGGAGGCGTCTGAGCTAGTGTCATGGACAGGGGATTGGTCAGCACCTAGCACAGGGGAAAATGTAGTGATATCACCCGCTGACACCAATTGTGGACCCAGGTGTTCCGGTGCTTAGATGGCATGTGCCTGATCATGCTGGTGGTGGTGGTTAGGCTCTTAGTGGTCAGGCCCCTGCTGATCTTGGCATGGCACAGGTTGCAAATAACCATTTTTTTGTCTCAGAATGCTCTGTAAAGTAGTCCAGACTGTGGAAAACCTAACTTTGACAGAGAAATTCACAATTGATAGTGGTCTGCAGAACAGTCTCTTGTCTTCTCCCTCTGGTCACCCCACCGCCTCTTCCTGCTTGTTTCAGTGCTGCCTATCTCTAACCCCTCAATGCTGCTGTCCTCATTCTGCATGCCAACTTCCCAGGTTGGGTCAGAGATGTCGCCATTCACCACCTCGGCTTCCACTGTTGCACCCTGGTCCTCCTGACTTGGTGACTTAACAGCAACCTGACTTACCGGCAACTGTATCTTATCATTATCTACCTTCTTAGGCAAAATTTGATGTTCCCCACCATCATCTTCTGTGGCTGCTCTTAGTTTTGTACATCACTAAACAGCATGTCCTCCCATCCCTCTTGGAACATGCAGGGTGAGAGGCCACAATCACAAAAGATGATGTAAAGAGCTCCTTGCAGTGTTCTAGTGTGGGATCACTGGTCTCCTAGAACTTGATATGGTGGGAGGAAGGAGGATCAAGGTGAGGATTAAGTGATTCAGACTCTTGGATGGTGAGACTGGACAATGTGAAAGACTGGATGATGCTGGTAAGCATGCTGGAAGCATTATCTGCTATCCAACTGCCACCTGTTTGCAATGGTGTGGCTTCTGGCTTCAGAAGTGGTGTCCCATACCTCCTTGCAAAATGGTACTGGAAGCAATGTGTCGTAGATGGGCATTATTATTGTGCTCCAGCAACAGGTGCAGTCACACCTGCCCCATATTCTCAGCATCAGCCTATACCATCATCAGTACTTCCACTTCAACGTCCCTTGCCGCACACCTTACACATTTTCTAATTCCTAAGTCTCTGTAAACCAGGGATTTTTTTAATAAAAAAAGTCACATGCAGCAGGCAAAGACTTTTTTTTTTTTAGTTTAAAACCACTATAATGTAAGGCAAAGCACGTTAAAGTGTATGGAATACAAATTCAATCAAGTACATTTTTTTGAACTTTTTTTGGTGTTCAATACCGCTGTAATTTAACATAAAGCATGCTAAACTATATGGATGACAATATAGTTAATTCTTTCACCACCCCGCCAAAAAAAAATTTGGTCACATCAGTAGCTATAAACACTACTCAAAAAAATAAAGGTAACACTTAAACAGAATATAAATCCAAGAAAATCAAACTTCTGTGAAATAAAACTGTCCACTTAAGAAGCAACACTGATTGACAATCAATTTCACATGCTGTTGTGCAAATGGAATAGACAACAGATGGAAATTATTGGCAATTATCAAGACACACTCAATAAAAGGAGTGGTTCTACAGGTGGGGACCACAGACCACATCTCAGTACCAATGCTTTCTGGCTGATGTTTTGGTCACTTTTGTATGTTGATTGTGCTTTCACACTCGTGGTAGCATGAGACGGACTCTACAACCCACACGAGTGGCTCAGGTAGTGCAGCTCATCCAGGATGGCACATCAATGCGAGCTTTGGCAAGAAGGTTTGCTGTGTCTGTCAGTGTAGTGTCCAGAGGCTGGAGGCGCTACCAGGAGACAGGTCAGTACACCAGGAGATGTGGAGGAGACCATAGGAGGGCAACAACCCAGCGGCAGGACCGCTACCTCCACCTTTGTGCAAGGAGGAACAGGAGGAGCACTGCCAGAGCCCTGCAAAATAATCTCCAGCAGGCCACAAATGTGCACGTGTCTGCACAAACGGTTAGAAACCGACTCCATGAGGATGGCCTGAGTGAGTCCACAGATGGGGGTTGAACTCACAGCCCAACACCTTGTAGGACACTTGGCATTTGCCATAGAACACCAGGATTGGCAAATTCGCCACTGGCGCCCTGTGCTCTTCACAGAAGAAAGCAGGTTTACACTGAGTACATGTGACTTACGTGACAGAGTCTGGAGACGCCGTGGAGAGTGATCTGCTGCCTGCAACATCCTTCAGCATGACCGGTTTGGCAGTGGATCACTAATGGTGTGGGGTGGCATTTCTTTGGAGGGCCGCACAGCCCTCCATGTGCTCGCCAGAGGTAGCCTGACTGCTATTAGGTACCGAGATGAGATCCTCAGATGCCTTGTGAGACCATATGCTGGTGCGGTTGGCCCTGGGTTCCTGGAGTGTGTCAGCAGTTCCTGCAAGATGAAGCTATGGACTGACCCGCCCATTCCCCAGATCTGAATCTGGGACATCATGTCTCGCTCCATCCACCAACGTCACAATGCACCACAGACTGTCCAGGAGTTGGCGGATGCTGTAGTCCAGGTCTGGGAGGAGGTCCCTCAGGAGACCATCCGCTGCCTCATCAGGAGCATGCCCTGTTCTGCCCATCTGAGTACAGGGCAATATGTTTTGTACTGTGTGCTGGTTTGTTTGTTATAGCACCATCCAGTGGTGGCTGAATTTATAGCCTGTGCCTTTAACAAGCAGATAGAGTATTGCATTGTGGGATTGAAGCAAGGTATGCTGGGAAGAAGAAGCTCCATTTTCTTCCCTGTACTTCAGGGAATACATGTGTTCATGTGCTCTCCTGTAACCTCTCCAACTTAAATTTGCTATCCTGGTAAAGCATATCTGGTAAGATCAATATCTTCTCTAGCAATGCAGTGTTTAAGAGGTTATTAACTGTATAGCAGCCAGTGCATAGGAGATGTTATTAGAATCCTGTTAAAGTTTGCATCATACTGTATACTTCCCTGTTAATTATAAAGTGTCAGCTGTGTGATTATTGCCAAATACTTATCTGTCATTTGTATTTTTATAGTTTTACCGCGCATGTTCTATACTGTTCACCAATAAACAAGTTAGACTACAGAGGACAGTCTGTTATTTGGAGTACGGAATCGTGGTTTAGGCTGTATGCTAGATTGCACACTGTGTCAACGTGTATGAAGGCAGAACAGTAAAACAGATGCTAGACGCCTGCGATAGTGAATACAACTTAAGGAGCCGCTTGTACCCACACCGCACTGCCTGCGGATATTGCAGCGGCCACTATACAGTCACAAGTACCGAGAGTACAGTCCACCATCAAGCGCTTCATCATTCCCGCCACGCGGAAGCCGCCGCGCATAGGCTGTTTCCCGCTAATATACTCAGCAGTACGCAGCTAAGCGCACAATTCTCAAAACAGCAGATCCTCACTCAAAACAAGGTCACAAGCAAGCTAAAGCAGGTCGTCATTAGCAGAGCTTGCTGCTGTCGCCCGTGCCGAAGCCGAGGCAGCCAAATCAAGATCCTCCTTCACCGAAAGAGAGATGCGCCTAAAGCTGAGACAGGCGGAGCAAGATGCAGATACCGCACGTCTGCAGGCCGAAAGCGCACATCTGCAGGCAAGAAAGAGGCCGAAACTGCACGTCTGCAGGCAGAGAAAGAAGCCGAAACCGCACGCCTGCAAGCCGAAACTGCACGTTTGCAAGCAGAGCTAGAAAGACTTGCGGCAGACAACGAAACTGCAGCTGCAATTGCTAAAGCAGAGTATTTGGAAGCTATGAAGGATCCTGATTGTGAGAGACGCAGCAACATTCGCGGACCAGAACTAGGACAGCAACATCCAGCGCAGCGTGTCCAGAGTACGTCCATCAACATTCCGGCATGGATGACAGCCCTGATGCACCACATCGACCATCCTACGCCGGCTACCAGCGATCCAACCCCGAACTTCGTTAACACAAACAAGGAGTCGTCCAGCGCAGAGATGTCGACCACAGCGGCTGTTCCACTGAGCAGAAGGTACAGCCCCCATCCTGCCTTAAAGAGACACCTCCTTCACTGAGAAGGTACTGCACAGACTATACGAAGTCAGAAGCGTCTCACAGGTATGGTGATACACCACACACTAGACATGACTTTAACACACCAGCTCGTGCCAGCACTGACCAAGCCACCATAGACTTTGCAAAGATCCTTGCCCGCCAAGAACTGGTTACAAAAGGACTTGTAAAGTTCACTGATAAACCCGAGAACTATAGGTCATGGCGAGCCTCATTCCGGAACGCCATTCATGGTCTAGACCCTTCTAATAGTGAGGAGTTAGACCTCCTAGTAAAGTGGCTCGGAAGTGAGTCGATCGAGCATGCCAAAAGACTAAGAGACATCAATATAAAGCATCCACACATAGGTCTACGCAAAGTGTGGGAAAGACTTGATGAATGCTATGGGACAGTAGAAGTCATAGAGAATGCTATATACAAAAGAATTGATGATTTTCCTAAGATAGGACCTAAAGGTTATCAAAAGCTTAGAGAATTGAGTGATTTATTGATAGAGTTACAGGTTGCCCAGGAGGAAGGAGACTTGCCCGGATTGGCATTCTTAGACACCGCTAGGGGTGTCAATCCGATAATACAAAAACTTCCTTACATTCTACAAGAAAAGTGGGTTACATATGGTTCACGGTATAAACAAAATCATAATGTACCATTCCCTCCTTTCACTGTATTTGTAGAATTTGTCACCCAACAAGCTAAGATCAGAAATGACCCTAGTTTTGACTTCACTCTGTCATGTTCCACTGCCCCCCCCCGGTGTCAAACCCAGTAGCAAACCCGTGGCAGTCCACAAAACTAACATTGTTTCCACAGGTCCTCCTCACAATGCGAGTAAACCCCCTCCAGACGAGGACAAGCCTCTGGATGTCAGTAAACATTGTCCTCTACACAAGAAACCACATCCTCTACTAAAATGCAGAGCCGTCAGGAAGAAGTCTTTGGAGAATCGCAAGGGTTTCCTAAAAGAGAACAACATCTGCTTCAAATGTTGTGCCACAACCTCTCACCTCGCCAGGAACTGTGAAGCTAGCGTGAAATGTGCAGAATGCAGCAGCACGGATCACAATACAGCCTTGCAGCCTGGACCACCTCCACGAGTGTTGTCACAAGCAGAGGAGCATGATGGGAAGGAGAAGAACACTGATGAAGATACCCCTGTGGTCAGCTCTCAATGTATGGAGATCTGTAAAGGACTCACAGGAGGAAGGTCCTGTTCAAAAATCTGCCTTGTCCAAGTCTAACCTGCAGGCCGCAAGTACAAAGCCCTCAAGATATATGCAATCCTGGATGACCAAAGTAACAGGTCTTTAGCCAGATCCATCTTCTTTGACAACTTCAGCATTGTAGGCCCTGGTTCTCCCTACTCCCTGAGGATGTGTTCAGGTACCGTTGAGACGGCGGGGAGAAAAGCCGCCGGATACAAGGTGGAGTCCATAGATGGTCAAACCTGCCTATCGCTACCAACCATCCTGGAGTGCAACCAGATTCCCTACAACAGGTCAGAGATACCATCACCGGAGGTGGCGACACATCACCCCCATCTGAAGTGTATATCCCACCTGATACCTGAGTTGGATCCAGAAGCCCCAATAGCCCTACTCCTGGGAAGAGATATACTACACGTCCACAAGACTAGAGAATATATAAACGGCCCCAGAAATGCTCGTATGCTTGGAGGCGCGACCTTGGATGGGTCATCATAGGAGATGTCTGTCTAGGAGGAGCACACAAGCTGGCCTCAGTCAACAGTATGCTCACTAGCACACTAGAAAATGGACGTCCGTCTCTCTTCCAGCCATGTCACAATAGTCTGCTGGTAAAGGAATTGCCAAACAGCACTCCCCTACCTTGCCCTTTCTCAGTACCTACCAACGAAGACCACGCCTGTGAAGGTGAACAAGACCACATGGGATGTACAGTTTCCACAGGACAAAGGAAGACGACAAGGTAGCGATGTCCATAGAAGATAGGATGTTCCTGGACATCATGAATAGACAAATAGTCAAAGACAAATCGAACAGTTGGGTCGCACCCTTACCATTTCGACCTCAGAGAAGGCGCCTACCCAACAACAGGGAACTGGTCTACAGCCGGTTCATCTCCCTCAGACACAAACTTAAGTCACCTGAGACGAAGTAACACTTCTTTACCTTCATGGGAAGGATATTCTAGAACAACCACGCAGAGATTGCACCTGCACTTCGGCCCTCAAAGGAGTGTTGGTACCTGCCCATCTTCGGTGTATACCATCCCAAGAAGCCAGGTCAAATAAGAGTGGCATTCGACTCAAGTGCCAAATGTGAAGATGTCTCATTAAATGATGTCCTACTGTCGGGCCCAGACCTCAACAACAGACTTCTGGAAGTACTACTCTCTTTCCGCAGAGATGCAGTGGCATTTATGGCTGACATACAACAGATGTTCCACTGTTTTCTCGTCAAAGAGGAACACAGAAACTACTTGAGGTTCTTCTGGTACCGTGACAACGACCCAGACAAAGACATCACAGAGTACCGGATGAGGGTACACATCTTTGGGAACAGCCCTTCCCCAGCAGTCGCTATCTACGGCCTCCGTAATTCTGCCAAAGAAGGCGAAGAAAGGTATGGGTCAGACGTCAGATCCTTCGTAGAAAAGGACTTCTGTTTGAAGTCCACACCAACAAATGAGGCTGTAATCAGTCTACTAAAAAGGGCTCAAGAAATGCTCGCTCAGTCTAACCTAAGTTTACACAAGATTTCCTCCAACAGTCGAGAGTTGATGGAAGCATTTCCCTCTCAAGACTATTCCAGCGATCTAAGGGTCCTAGACCTAAGCATCGACAATCTTCCCATGCAGCGGAGTCTTGTATTGCTTTGGCATCTGAAGATGGATGCCTTCACCTTTCAGATCAGTAAAAACGAGAAACCCTTCACGCGCAGAGGAGTTCTTTCTTTCGTGAATAGTCTATACGACCCCCTGGGATTCGTAGCTCCAGTTACTGTCCAAGGGAAAATGATGCTAAGAGACTTCACCCAAGACACATCTGATTGGGATGATCCACTGCCAGCAGACAAGGCAGACCTGTGGGCAGAGTGGAAGAGGTCTCTCGAGGCCTTGACCGACCGTCGTGTGAAATGACCGTATGCTCCTGTGCCATCCACAGAAGTCAATACACAAAGACTTTGCATCTTCTGCGACACATCAGTCAAAGCAATTGCAGCAGTAGCATACCTCAAAACTATAGATGTCAATGAACAGAGCCACATCGGGTTGTGGATGAGCCAGACTAAACTGGCACCACTCCGCGAACACACGGTACCCAGACTGGAACTATGTGCTGCTGTCCTCACAGTTGAGTTGGCCGAGCTTATCTCAGGTGTGATGAATCTGGAGACCAAAGAAGCAGAGCTCTACACTGATAGCAAGGTGGTACTGGGATACATCTGCAATGAAACGCGACGCTTTTATGTCTACGTCAGCAACCGGATACTGAGGATAAGAAGATCTACCCGCCCTAGTCAGTGGCACTATGTACCTACTCACCTCAATCCTGCGGACCATGCGACTAGATCCATTGCTTCAAGTCATCTTAAGAACACTACCTGGTTCACAGGCCCTGCTTCCTTGTACTGTTCGATGCCCCACATCGACAGGCCTGAAACGTTCGAACTGGTGGATCCAGATGCCGATGAGGAGCTCTGTCCTCGAGTGTCTGCTCTGCATACAGGGATTTCAAGTCATTACCTGGAATCTCATCGGTTCATCAGGTTCTCAACCTGGAAGTCACTTGTTCGAGCCATTGCTTGTCTACTTCATGTGGCCCAGTCCTACAAGTCAGCATTACATGCGAGCCAGAGATCTTGTAAAGGTTGGCACCACTGCAAGCATGCTTTTACCACCCTCAACTTGGAAAGATCCAAGGTTACAATACTTTGTATTGTGCAAAAGAAAAGCAACACTCCCAGCGCTCCACTGGGAGAATTCAGCAACAAGGACCTCTACAGACGTCAATGGAGACAAGTTCAAAGTCTCTCCAGTACTTTCTGGACAGATGGAGAAAACAATATCTCTCTACCTTACAGCCTAGGAAGAAGTGGCAGATCGACAAGCCAAACATCAAACCAGGTGATATTGTGCTCATGAAGGACAGCCAGTCACACTGAAATGAGTGGCCACTAGGCCTCATCACCAAGGTATTCCCAAGCAAGGATGAGAAGGTGCGCAAGGTCGAGGTCAAAGTTTGAAGGCTGGGGAGAGTAAACTATTCTCAGACCAGTTGCGGAACTACCGTGTTTCCCCGATAGTAAGACAGTGTCTTACTTTCTTTTATCCCAAAAGCCCCACATGTCTTACTTTCGGGATGTCTTATATGAAAAAAATTACTGTATCTAACCCAGTGTGATACAGTACACCTGCTGTATTAATCCAGTGTGACACCTGCTGATACCCACTGGTTACATACAGCAGATGATACCCCAGTATGCCAGTGTATATGTTTTACTGATGTATGATTACTGTGTATACGTCGCCGCGTCTGCCATCTACCACCAGAAAAACTCACCGCCGCCTTCCGCCACGGCTCCGGCTCCCTGCAGCCGCTGTCCCGCCGTCCTCCGTCGCTCCGTTCGCCCGCAGTCCCGGGCTGAAGTTCTCGGCGCTCTATTTAAATTCTTCTTCGGTCCCGAAACGTCATCACGTTGGTCACTCACGTGACCGGAGGCCGGAGAGAACTGTCTATCACTGCAGCCTCCGGTCACGTGAGTGACCAACGTGATGACGTTTCGGGACCGAAGAAGAAATTAAATAGAGCGCGCGAGAACTTCAGCCGGGACTGCGGCGAACGGAGCGACGGAGACGGCGGACCAGCGGCTGCAGGGAGCCGGAGCCCGTGGCGGAAGGCGGCTGCAGAAAAACTCAGCTGAGTTTTTCTGGTGGTAGATGAGACGCGGCGACGTATGGAGAGGGGGACGGTGCTGACGTGGGCAGGAAGCAGCGCGCAGCTTGATGAGGGAGGCGGCAATACCCCGTGTTTCCCCGAAAGTAAGACATATGTCTTACTTTCGGGGTACGGCTTATATTAGCCGACCCCTCTGAAACTCCCGATACGTCTTACAATCGGGGGTGTCTTACTATCGGGGAAACACGGTAGTTTTATTGCTTTCGCCAAAAGAGCCTGTATGTGGCATCAGTTGATGCCAAGCAGGGAGTGTTCTGCCCATCTGAATACAGGGCAGTATGTTTTGTACTGTGTGCTGGTTTGTTTGTTACAGCACCATCCAGTGGTGGCTGAATTTATAGCCTGTGCCTTTAGCAAGCAGATAGAGTATTGCATTGTGGGATTTGAAGCAAGGTATGCTGGGAAGAAGAATCTCCATTTTCTTCCATGTACTTCAGGGAATACACGTGTTTATGTGCTCTCCTGTAACCTCTCCAACTTGAGTTTGCTATCCTGGTAAAGCATATCTGGTAAGATCAATATCTTCTCTAGCAATGCAGTGTTTAGGAGGTTATTAACTGTATAGCAGCCAGTGCATAGGAGATGTTATTAGAATCCTGTTAAAGTTTGCATCATACTGTATTCTTTCCTGTTAATTATAAAGTGTCAGCTGTGTGATTATTGCCAAATACTTATCTATGTCATTTGTATTTTTATAGTTTTACCGTGCATGTTCTATACTGTTCACCAATAAACAAGTTAGACTACAGAGACAGTCAGATTATTTGGAGTACGGAATCGTGGTTTAGGCTGTATGCTAGATTGCACACGTGTCCAACGTGTATGAAGGCGGGAACAGTAAAACAGATGCTAGACGCCTGCGATAGTGAATACGACTTAAGAGGCTGTTTGTACCCACACCGCACGATACTGCAGTGGCCGCTATACAGTCACAATGACCAAAAGTACAGTCCACCATCAAGCGCTTCATCATTCCGCCACGCGAAGCCCCGCGCATGACTGTTTCCCGCTAATATACTCAGCAGTATGCACCCTAGCGCACAATGTCTCAAAACAGCACATCCTCACTCAAAACAAGGTCACGAGCAAGCTCCAGCAGGTCTTCATTAGCAGAGCTCGTTGCTGTCGCCCGTGCCGAAGCCGAGCAGCCAAAGCAAGAATCCTCCTTCGCCGAAAGAGAGATGCACCTAAAGCTGAGACAGGGCTGGAGCAAGATGCAGAATACGCGAACTCTGCGAGCCGAAAGCGCACGTCTGCAGGCAGAGAGAGGGCCAAAACTGCATGTCTGCAGGCAGAGAAAGAGGGCCGAACTGCAAGTCTGCAGGCAGGAGAAAGAAGCGATAACCGCAACCCTGCAACCGAAACTGCACGTTTGCAAGCAGAGCTAGAAAGAATTGGGGTCACAACGGAAACTGCAGCTGCAATTTGCTAAGCAAGCAGAGTTTTGCAAGCTTATGAGATGGTATCTGATGTGGTGTGACAGCAACATTCGTGGACCAATTATCTAGGACAGCAAAGATACATGCGGCAGGCGTTGTGCAGAGTAACTCCTTCTACCATTCTCGACATGGATGACAGCCCTGATGCACCACATCAACCACCTAGAATGGTTATTAACGTTTATATAGCAGCCAGTGCATAGGAGATGTTATTAGAATCCTGTTAAAGTTTGCATCATACTGTATACTTTCCTGTTAATTATAAAGTGTCAGCTGTGTGATAATTGCCAAATACTTATCTGTCATTTGTATTTTTATAGTTTTACCGCATGTTCTATACTGTTCACCAATAAACAAGTTAGACTACAGAGGACAGTCTGCTTATTTGGAGTACGGAATCGTGGTTTAGGCTGTATGCTAGATTGCACACTGTGTCAACGTGTATGAAGGCAGAACAGTAAAACAGATGCTAGACGCCTGCGATAGTGAATACGACTTAAGGAGCTGCTTGTACCCACACCGCACGCTGGATACTGCAGTGGCCGCTATACAGTCACAAGTACCAAGAGTACAGTCCACCATCAAGCGCTTCATCATTCCCGCCACGCGGAAGCCGCCGCGCATAGACTGTTTCCCGCTAATATACTCAGCAGTATGCAGCTAAGCGCACAATGTCTCAAAACAGCACATCCTCACTCAAAACAAGGTCACGAGCAAGCTCCAGCAGGTCTTCATTAGCAGAGCTCGTTGCTGTCGCCCGTGCCGAAGCCGAGGCAGCCAAAGCAAGATCCTCCTTCGCCGAAAGAGAGATGCACCTAAAGCTGAGACAGGCGGAGCAAGATGCAGATACCGCACGTCTGCAGGCCGAAAGCGCACGTCTGCAGGCAGAGAGAGAGGCCGAAACTGCATGTCTGCAGGCAGAGAAAGAGGCCGAAACTGCAAGTCTGCAGGCAGAGAAAGAAGCCGAAACCGCACGCCTGCAAGCCGAAACTGCACGTTTGCAAGCAGAGCTAGAAAGAATGGGGCCGACAACGAAACTGCAGCTGCAATTGCTAAAGCAGAGTATTTGGAAGCTATGAGGGATCCTGATTGTGAGAGACGCAGCAACATTCGTGGACCATATCTAGGACAGCAAGATCCAGCGCAGCGTGTCGCAGAGTACGTCCGTCAACATTCCGGCATGGATGACAGCCCTGATGCACCACATCAACCAGCCTAGAAGGTTATTAACTTTATAGCAGCCAGTGCATAGGAGATGTTATTAGAATCCTGTTAAAGTTTGCATCATACTGTATACTTTCCTGTTAATTATAAAGTGTCAGCTGTGTGAATTGCCAAATACTTATCTGTCATTTGTATTTTTATACTTTACTCGCATGTTCTATACTGTTCACCATAAAACAAGTTGGACTACAGGACGCTATTGGAGTAGATGTTTAGGCTTACATCCACTTTCACGTGTAGAGGCGACTAAAACGTCGACGCTCTAGTGAAACGACTTAAGGCTTGTACCACCGCCGCGCTACGCTGCGTATACATCACAATACCAAATACACCACCACAAGCTCATCTCGCACCAACCGCGCGAGACTTTCCGCATAAAGCGTATGCGAACCACAATGTCCAAACAATCTCCTCAACAAGGTCCGCAAGCTCCAGCAGTCTCATTACACCGTTGCTGCCCGTGCCGAACCGGGCGCAAGAAACCCTGCCGAAAGGTGCTAAGCAGACAGCGGAAGAGCAGATACCACTCTGCGGCGAAAGCCACGTTGAGCAGAGAGCCGAACGCGCTGCGAAGAAGAGCCAAACAAGTCGCAGCAAAGAAGCCGAACGCAGCTCAGCCGAAACTGCTTGCAAGCGTAAGAGGGCACACGAAACTGCAGCGCATTCTAAGCAGAGATTTGGAACTATAGATCCTGTTAATTGAGTAGAAGTGTCAGCTGTGTGACTAATTGCCAAGATCACTTGATCGTGTCAGAACTCCTCAAGCATTCTCGGCATGGTTACAGCACTGATGCACCACATAAACTAGAAGTTGATACTTTAGAGACAGTGCATGCTTAATTGTGGTATTAGAATCCTGTTAAGTTTTATGCTGTATCTTTCTGATTGTCACACAGTGTCAACTGTGTATAAGCAAACTATCTGCATTTGTTCATTTTTAGGAGTTTACTGGCATGTTCTATGAGCGTTCACTACAAAGTGCACTACTGAGCAGTCGCTTATTAGAATCTGTGGTTTAGGCTATGCAATTCACACTGTAATTTATGAAGGCAGACATGCCCAAGCATTCAGGAGTTCAGGCAAATGATCACACAATGATGAATTTTGCTGTTTTTAAGCAGACATTCACACTTGTGTGACAAACAGTCTCCAATGAGAATATTTGATTTCAATGATTGATGTGTTATTCTGAGTGTGTCCCTTATACTTTTGAGCAGGTATTAGCAATGAGAGTCAAGCCACTGCCTAGATGGCTATATTCAGTGCCACTTTATCCTTGCTTCAGCAGCTGTCTAGTTTAAATGCAAATGAGTAAATGATGCACTAGAGCTATATCAGCAAAGCACCAAGCACTGTCCCTAGCTAAGCTTATAATGTTCAAGAAATACAACAAAGATTGCCTAAAGTGCAGTGCTGGCACAGTTCCCAATAATGATTTGTTTCAATGGCACAGTGTCTGACCTCTGTGTCCTTATGACTCTGATAGGTAGTGGCACCATCCGTTGCCCTCAAGATGGCTATGGCACTACAGTGACTGCTGTAATCCCTGCATGTTTATTGGCTGTGTAACAGATGCGAAACATGCGGGGTGGGAATTGAGCATTAAATCCGAGCACCCAGATGCTCGAGTGATATCCAAGAGTCACCAAGCACATTCACTCATCACTAACTACTAATCAATTAACGTGGTGCTCAGCGAGAGCTCAAGCCTCTTCCGCTCTATTACCTTCATGCTATCTCAATGCTTAGCATGGAGTGGCCACTGTTCCCGTGCCAAATGACATGGAGTGAAACATTTTGAAATTAGGACTAAAATTAGGGTTGGGAATAAGTTTAGGGCTAAGATAGGGATAGTAATAGGGTTGAGGATAGAGATAGGTTTAGATAAATAAAATAGTAACAGTAAAAAAACACAAAAGCATAATAAAAAAGTTTAAAAAATAATGTATAACTTTTTGTTTTTAACATTTTATGTCACGTATCAGCAATAATCAAATTATAATTATGTCAGTATTTTATTAATAGGCAATATATGTGCTTTGGCGATAAGGGGGCCGGTTAATGAAGACTGGCATAGCGCCCAATCATAGTAGTAGTTGTGTTGGGTATTGAAGCAATGTTTCATAAAAGTGAATGTGACAGAGGCGCAATACCCAACACAGTCGCCACTATGTAGATTGGCCACAGGTTTTACTGAGCAAAAACGAGGCTGCATTTTTTGCAGTGCCACAGCCACTTGATACAGCATATCAACAGAGGTGCTGTCATAAAGAAACATTAAAATCTGACACTCCAACCTCCTTTGAAGTAGGACTACACATTGAACATGTCTAACTAATTATAGCTAGTGAGAGAGAAGCTAATTTAAACAGAGATGATGATTCAACATAATTTGAAGTAGAGACATCCTGCAGTGACCAGGTAATTACAGAAGGGAAATGTTTTAAGAAAAAGACAGCAAGCTTTGAGATTTGTAGACACTCTGTCTCCGTTGTCCAGTGATGAATATTGAGGTTTGCTTTGATCCGATAATTATGGGAGATACATTTTTGGCATTGTAGGGAAGAAATAGGCAGAAACCATTCACTGACATCACTTTAAGGCCATTCCAATCCCTCCAACTTAATAACAAGCCAATAGATGATGCTATCCAGGCCATGTTTGAGGTCTATGTAAAAGTAAAATTGCGATAAGAAATAAGATGACAATAACTACCACCTGGGACCTCCAGGGGAGAAGATATCCTGTAAGTTGGGATCTCATAAAATTTTGAAGGGCCGAGCACATCCCACAAACAGCCCACACATGAGGTAATCAAGGGGAGGTATATGGGCTTAACTGGAGCTAATAAAAATAAGTATTTGGGTTTGGGTCCTTGTTCATTTTCGAAGTCATAGTTCGTTGTGAGGGCGGTTCATTTTCCTAACTAGAGTGCTATTTCCATGACATCAGGTTTAATAATTTTCTTTTGTTATTCCTTTTTATTTCATGTAATTTTATATACCATATTGTTTTGTTACCATTTTGTATCTTATTTGTATATATTTTTTAAACACTGTGTATCTTTCTGGATTAAACATATAAAATTTAATAGCTCTGTTCCTCTTGCTCTGTAAACTGCACCCTTGAAGCCATACACTACCTGTAATGCGTGTCCAATTGGCTTGTATGAACAGTTAGTGGTGGCAGCTAGTAGGTTCAGTTCTTTTTTGTTATTGTGGAGATAGCAGTGACTGTACTGGGAAATATACATATATTCCATGCGTTGAAATCAGAGGTGTATATACCAAATGCTCTCTGTGAATTCCCCAATAACAAATAAAAATAATAATCTTTATTTTTATATAGCGCCAATATATTCCGCAGCGCTTTACAGTTTGCACACATTACCATCGCTGTCCCCAATGGGGCTCACAATCTAAATTGCCTATCAGTATGTCTTTGGAATGTGGGAGGAAACCCACGCAAACACAGGGAGAACATACAAACTCCTTACAGATGTTGTCCTTGGTGGGATTTGAACCCAGAACCACAGTGCTGCAAGGCTGCAGTGCTAACCACTGAGCCTCCGTGCTGCCCAATAACTGGCCTAGTTTTTGAAGCAGCCACGGCCTCATCTATCACTCATCATTCAATTGCGTAATTGTCCTGATGATTCGAGACAGTATAGTTGTGTTTCCATGACTACTGGTGTCAGTGGTGGGATCTGCATAACCACCACCCATTGCCCCACGGCCATCATCCTTGACAGGCATCAAGAGTTGACTCCCCATAAGTTGGTTACTGATGGGCCACAATTAGATATGCCATCAATACTCAGAATTTGGAAACCTCTTTAAAAGAGTTCTCCTGTATTGATAAATCATTAAACAAATCAACTTTTGCAATATTTTATTTTACATTTTTTATAGGCTTTTTTTTTTTTTTTTTATAAAGACAGCAATTTAGAAAACATGCTCTATACCACGATCCTCAATTCTTGGCAAGAGTAGAGAATGGTTTCAAAGAGTGTTGTAAATGAAGTCTCTTTAGCACCAGTAAAGTGACCATTTAAGGGCTGGGAAGATTAGAGACTGCAATTTTTGCAGTGTCTAAACCACTTGATAGAACAGATTAGCAGAGGGAACAAAGTGCTGGATTCCCATTAATTGGTCAATTGGGTACTGATGGCCCACCCTTGGATAGGCTATCAATAGTCAGAATCTGGAAACCTCTTCAAAAGAAGGTATTTATGAATCATTAAAAATATTAATAATGATGGACAAACCCGAACAGTAAAGTGCAAAGACCCCGAACATGGACGTCTCCAAGAAGTCTGTGTTACCGTTTGGGTTCAGCAACCCGAAAATCGGGTGTTTCCCATGCTGTCTTCTGTGTTACAGAGCGAGAAACACCAGCTTTGATCAGCGGTAACTTTTCAAGCTACCGCCGTTCAGAGTGCTGTAGTTACCATGCTGTCATACAGATGACCGCGTGTGGGCCAGCAGCAGTAACCGGCCACAGGCATGGGATGATGGGAGTAGTACTCTAATCATTGTATTTAAACCAAGAGAACAAAGAGTCATCGGTGATACTGAAGTAAAAATAATAATAATTAATTCTTTATTAAGACAAGGAGTGACATCCTTTGGGGTGATCTCTCTCCTGTTCAATTACCATCTTACCGGTGAGCACATTAGTCCTTTACTTTGCAGTGAGCATTTTTACCGGCTAGGTCCGAGACATTGCATTTTTGCGGCTGTGCTCTATGGCTTTTTGAGTTATGCGATTTCCCATTTAACTCCTTGTTTTGTACTCAAGGGTTTATTTATTTACGGGTCATTTACCTTTTTGATTGTCGCTACTCACATTTGTCATTTTACATACCATTAAGACATGTTCTTTTGCTCAGGAGTTTTTTTCACCCCTTCCGTTTTGCACTGTCCCCATGTGTTTTTGGTATTAATGTTATGGTATTTTGTTATTGATGTATCCTTGTCTTAATAAAGAATTAATTATTATTAATTTTACTTCATTATCACCGATGACTCTTTGTTCTCTTGGTTTAAATATGTCATATTGAGTGGTGTTTTTTCGGACCAAAACACACGACGTGTGGTCCTTATTTTTCTAATTATCCATGCAGCTGTATGTGTTTTAATCTAATCATTGTATGCCTGCTCTCTCTGATAGTTGCAAGAGCAGGCGTAAATGATGACAGTATTCATTAGCTGGCGCCTGTGCAGTAAATGCTTTAAACAAAAATTGCGTGGTGTCCCCTCTACTTTTGACAACCAGCACAGCCAAAACCAACAGCTGCGGGCTTTAGCCATTAGCAGTCAGGATTATCTTGGCTGGTTATCAAAAATAGAGGGGTCCCCACGCTTTTTTTTTAATTATTTAAATAAATAATTTAAAAAAGACAGAGTAGGATCCCCCCATGTTTGTCAACCAGCCCAGTTAAAGCAGACAACTGGGGGATGGCATTCTCTGACTGATAAGAGGCCATGGATATTGGCCCTCCCAGCTTAAAAATAGCAGCCTGCAGCTGCCCCAAAAAGGCGCATCTATTCGATGTGCCATCAGGAAATCCACTCCCAGCCACCAGGTGCCGTGACTCCCATTCCTCCCTGCATTTCCCCTGGCTCACTCTCTACATTTGATCCCATCACAGAAGAAGAAGTCTCCAGGCTCCTCTCTTCTTCTCGTCCGACTACATGCACTACTGACTCCATTCCCTCACATCTCCTCCAGTCTCTCTCTCCAGTCGTCACAACTCGCCTACCTACAATCTTTAATCTCTCCCTCTCCTCGGGCATTTTCCCCTCCTTCTTCAAACACTCTATCATTACTCCATTATTAAAGAAACCCACACTCGACCCATCCTGCACAAACAACTGCAGACCATTCTCCAATCTCCCCTTCATCTCTAAACTCTTGGAGCGCCTAGTCTACTCCCGCCTTACCCGTTACCTCTCCACTCACTCCCTCCTAGACCCTTCACAGTCCGGCTTCCGCTCCCTACATTTGACAGAAACTGCACTCATGAAAGTGACCAATGACCTTCTGACAGCAAAATGTAATGGTGACCACTCTCTACTCATTCTTCTCGACCTTTCTGCAGCTTTTGACACTGTTGACCAACATCTCCTAATCTCTAATCTCCAGTCACTAGACATTAAAGACACTGCTCTCTCCTGGTTCTCTTCCTATCTTTCTGACCACTCCTTCAGTGTTTCGTTCGCCGGCGCCACTTCATCTCCTCTTCCTCTCACTGTTGGGGTATCTCAGGGCTCAGTCCTTGGCTCCCTTCGCTTCTCTCTCTACACGGCCCCAATTGGACAGACCATCAGCATATTTGGATTTCAGAACCATCTTTACTCTGATGACACACAACTATACACGCCATCCCCTGACCTTACCCCCGCTGTACTACAGAACGTCAGTGACTGTCCGCAGTCTTCAACATCATGTCCGCACTCTATCTGAAGCTCAACCTTCCAAAACTGAACTTCTTCTGCTCCTGCCGTCTACAAACTTCCCTAAATCTGACATTTCCCTCTCCGTGGGTGGCACCATAATTACACCCCGGCAGCAGGCGCGCTGTATGGGTGTTATGTTTGACATCAATCTTGCCTTCACCTCCCATATACAACCTCTTGCATGCTCTTGCCGCTTACACCTAAAGAACATCTCTAGAGTCCGCCCTATTCTCACCATGGAGACAACAAAAACCCTCACTGTTGCCCTGATCCACTCCCACCTGGACTACTGTAATGCTCTATTAATTGGCCTCCCCCTTACTTGACTTTCCCATCTCCAGTCCATCCTTAATGCAGCAGCCAGGATCGTCCATCTGGCTAATCGTACTCGGACATGTCCGCTCTTCACCAGTCACTACACTGCTGCCCATTCATTATAGGATGCAATTCAAAGTACTTGTTCTCACCCACAAAGATCTCCACACTGCGGCACCGTCTTACATCTCCTCCCTCATTTCTGTCTATCGGCCTAGCCGATCACTGCGCTCTGCAAACGACTTTTGAATAACTTCGTCACTAATCCGTACCTCCCACTCCCGACTCCAAGACTTCTCCCGTGTTGCGCCAATCCTCTGGAATGCTCTACCCCAAGAAATTAGGACCAGCCACAATTTGCACAGTATTTAGGCGCTCCCTCAAAACACATTTGTCCAGCGCAGCCTATCACGTTCCCTAATCAAAGTAATTTTATGTGTAAGTGTGTGTAACCCATTCACTATCTCTACCTATCCCTCACTCCCTAAAGTTGGCTGGACCATCACTGTAAATACACACCTGTACTTTGTATCTTCCCCACCTCATTGTAGATTGTAAGCTCTCATGAGCAGGGTCGTTTTATTTTGCTTTAATTATTGTATTATTGTTAACGTTGTTACTTATGACTGTTGTGTTTGAAACTGTTAAACTGTAAAGCGCTGCGGAATATGTTGGCACTATAGAAATAAAGAATATTATTATTATTATTATTATTAATATGCCCCTTTGCCAGATCTTCACACTTACCCTGGTGTAGTGGAAAGTGGGGGAATATTTGTGAGGTTGATATCAGCTGTTAATAGAAGGGGGTCCTCTGTACCATGATCCTCAATTCTTGGTAAGAGTAAATAGTGGTTTCAAAGACTGTATCTGGTTCTGGAGGTAGTTTTAGCACCATAAAAGTGACCATTATAGTACTGCTCCGAATTGTGCTACAGTTAAAGCCATCTCTGTTGGTTAGTACCTCAGGTTAAGGCAGATCTGTTCCACTGAGGAACAGTTCCAAAAACAAGCTGAGGAGGACTTGAAATAGAGGTTTTTACAGAGGGGGTATAGTAAAAGGAGCATCAAGAAGGGATATGGAGCGCCCCCAAGGGCCGTGGGGTACTCAGTACCGGGCCGGGCAGTTCTTAAAGGGCAAGTCATGGCAGTAGTGACCCAGTCCGTGGCCCTGGGCGTCCAATAAAAATGAAAAAGATGAAGATGAAGTAAAAGGGAATAAAGATGATGATGGGGTAGTTTGTGGGTAATTAGTTTGTGATGTCACCCATGGTGTTCGGCAATAAGATGGCCGACGCTGCGATTCAGATCCACTGGGGCAGTTGGTGAGGCAGCAGAGATGTTACAGCTCTCCACGGGCAGAGCTAGGCCTCAGGGCAGTTATAGGGTTAAAGATGTTGGTAACGGTTGTAGTGCAGGGTAGGTGACGCAGTAAATTAATCTGAGGACACAGCAGGGTGCAGTCTTCACACTTTACTCATAGTTCTTAGGTTACAATCCCCAGCCGGGTGCGGTGTCCTCCTAGTCAGTGGTGCAGCCAGCTCTCTGGTAGTTTGGGGTGCACTTTGCCAGAACCCCCTTTTTATGTTCCTTTCTCTGGTCATCTCTCCCAGCGTCGTCTCTCTCCACTCCTGCCCTGAGCCTCACACAGTGTCCCAAGCCAGTAGCCTCAGATCCTGTTGGGCGACGTCCTCTTGGTCCCTTTGATCTTATCTGACTACCTTTCAGCGAATGTGTGTGGAATTGGCTGTCGCACATACAGTTACTACAACCTCCGGTTTGCTAGCTGAGTCATACAGATTCTCCACTAGTCTGGGGCCGGTCCTCTACTGCAATCTGGTCCTTCCTCCAGACTCTGGTCAGGCTGGATTCGGGCACCACGGGTGGACTCCTCACCTCCCTGGCCCCTAGGACCCCTTCTGTTTCTCCTCAGGAGCTTCTCTCCTCACAACTGCTCCTTTCTGCTTCTCACAGCTTCTCCACAGCTCCTCTCAGCTCTCCTCCTGAGCTCCAACTCACTACTTTCCCTCCAACTGCCACACTCCTTCCCGCTCTAACTGGGCTCCTTCCCCTAAGCCTGAGGTAATGTGATCTGTGTTGGATGCAAATATGCGAGTGCTGGGTAGTGCCTACTACTTACCCGAGAGCTAAGCACCACACCCCTGGCTGAGGTGCAGTACGTCTGTGGTGACTGGACCCTCAGGGGCCCCACATATACAATAGGGCTAAAAATCCCCAACGTGGACAATTGTTACAACATAAGACTAGGAAAGAGAGTAATTATCAAATTTATCTATGCTCACCATCATTCAATGAGGTCCATCCTAAAGAAACATTGAACAATCCTACTGACTGAACTCTGTCTTGCCAACTGTTTAAGTAATGCTCCAGTGATGACCTCAAGACGATCTAAGACCCTCAGAGAGCTTTTAACTCATAGTCATAGTCATTATGCCCCATGTATACCGAATCCATTTAAATCTCAACACCCTGTACATGAAAATTTCCAATTGGTCACTGCATAACTTGCGCCAATGGCTCTGCTACGATTGGCTCTGTTGACGGCACACACCAATTTAATATTAACCAGTATATCTCATTTAATGTGGCATATTATGCTATGTGCAGTTGTCTTAAGGTAGGTCGGTGGCTGACATTTCAAATTTTAAAAACTTGGTCACGTTATTTCAGAATTTATCATGAATGCAATGGAAAATTTTTATAAATACGGGGCATTGATATAGTACATGGGGGAATTAGAGGAGGAAATTTTAAAAAGATATTAGCCCATAAATAAACGCAATGGATAACCATTTTGGGGACTATGGTTCCCCCTGAACTAAATGAAGCAGTCAGTTTTTCTCCCTTCTTGTACACGGCTACCACTTGCCTCTATTATTCCCTTTCCCTTGTATATAATAGGAAATTTATTCCTTTTTATTATTTCATTGTTGACATTATTTGTTTTTAATTGTTGTCTTATTGGTGTCCTTTTCTCTGACATCTGCCTTGTTTAAGCGTCACTCGAGAATATTCATCTTTTTGGAGTCGAGCAAAGTGTGGGATATTGGTGTAAATACCATCGATTGCTACAGTATATCATCTGGTGAAAACTGCATTTGGTGAGATTGCTGAATATTGAACATCTCATCGTCTCATCATTCCAGGAAGAACTTATGATTATGAATCATTATTTTTGAAATGTTAATATGGATTATGAGGGAGCTTCACTATGCTGTAAAATCATTTGTATGTTTGCCATTTTATAAGTATCCCTGTTTTTCCCACACTTACACATGTCCATCTAGATTATGGGGCCATTATCCCTTTATTATTACCTATGTTTATGATGTGCGCATGTGCCCACTCTCCACCTGGTGTTCTCCCATTCCACGGCGTCTCTGCGGTTGGTGCGCATGTCCAGAAGCCATGGCGACGTGTTCACGCTACTGCACATGCGCTCCGTGCCTTATGCCAGTGGTAATGGGATTTGAAAAAGGACGTGACCACAAACTGCAGAGGGTGCAGAGGTAGGTTCCCACACCTTGTGATACATGTAATAGAACCTGGCACTCAACTTAATGCTGTGAAAAGTAGATTTTATTTGTAGTACTATCAATCAAAACGTTTCGGTCGCCTGGACCTTCGTCCGTTACGTGCTGGCCGATGAACGGCGTTTGTATAGGAAGAGTTTTAGATAATAGACCATTTGTTGGCATCTAGAATCAGTATATGCCCCAAATAGTTAAGGTTTTTAGAGCGGACTTCAGTAGCGTGGGTATATGTGTCCAGATGCGGAGTCCACCGCTTGTCTCAGGCGACCGAAACGTTTTGATTGATAGTATTACAAATAAAATCTACTTTTCACAGCATTAAGTTGAGTGCCAGGTTCTATTATATGTATCATAAAGTGGTAATGGGATTGTGACGTGGGCGGCAGGGTGCGCATGCGCTGCCTCAGTCATATCCATTGAACATCACTCTGACCGGTTGCCATGACTATATAAGGTCCTGCTAGAGAAATGGAAAACCATCGCCCCATGATGACGACGGATACATGAACAAGCGAAACGCGCGTAGGGGACACAGGTGATTGCTTTCCTGGGCTGACATCTTTTTTGGTGTTGTTTATTGGTATGTTCTGTCTGACCATTATAACCATACTTTTTTTTATGGCGATTTGTCCACTACATGTTGGGGACTATGATGTTTATAAGGACCTTCATAAGGACCTGTGCACTGCCTATGGCTGCTATGCTTATGTGCTTATTCTTATGTCATTTTTCTACTTGTTACTATGTGTACTAATAAAATGTTTTTCATTTGTGAAGCACTTTAGACTTCAGCCTTTATCTCTCCGGATTGAATATGTTTCTATATGTAGTTGCTTCCTGGGCCAGTTGATTGTCCTTATATGAACATATTGCCATGAATATCTTGTATTTTGTGGCTTTTTGGTTTAATAACTGGAAACATCAAATAGACAAATTGGATGTCTCCTCTTAGCAAACCTTAAATGATAAATTAATAAAAGAGTTCTGTTTTTCGGACGTACATATATTACCCTCAGCCAAAAAATGGCTACAAACAAGCGTTTCTTACTTTGGAGGACCCGACAGGTTTCAAAATTACACAAACAACTCACTGACTTTAGTGACTACCATGTAATGACTCGTTCCACCTGTGGCAGCGCTGTAAGGAATCTAAAATACATATTACCGGTGATGGATTGGGACTGGAGTCAATGCATTGGGATATCTTAAAATCAAATTATCATTATTATTTAATTCTTCCTTTGAGTGTCATGCAATAAGGCTTCTTGCATGAGGTCAATTAACCTATTCACATTGTCCAAATACGACCTCTTAAATGCCTGAATAATTCATCTCAATTACTCTGGTTTGTAAACTATGTATAGTATCTCTTGGTATTCATCTATGTAATTTCCTGTTTTTTTTTACATATACTATATGTATATTTGAAATGACAAAAAAAAGCATTTTGTTTCTGCAATCACAAAATTTTAGCTTTGCACAAAATGTTAGCTATCAAGAATTTTTACAGAGAGACATTTTTGCAGCCTAATTTTATGTTTCTGTATATCAGATTATCCGATTCAAAGGCATGAAGATTACTAGCCTGCTCGGATAAAGAGAGCATCATTCACTCCACATTCTTTCTTCAAGTAATATTGCTGCTTCAGTGCAAGTCAAGGACTTGTGAAGCCTGGAAAGAATTTCTGAAAACAGCATAGAGTGTTCTAACATAAAAAAAAATTCAAAATCTCATTCAGTTCCAATGCTTCCCACAGTGGTCTCTGATCTCCCCCGTAGCTGAACTCACACCATCCAGAAAGTGACAGCTCCAACCGATCACTGATGGTGTAAATGCCACTGTTCTCCTGAATCTGCCATTGGTTTTCTTTTGTCCCTGCTCCTCTCCATTCCTGACATATTGTCCCCTCTTCCTTGTATGTAAATTTAGTTTTGTTAGCCAAGGGGGTGCAACCATTAACGCTACCTTGTGTGTGTCTTCTCAAGGATCATACTTCATTGGCTAACAAGACTAGAATTAAAAGGAATCTGAAAACTTACCCAGGTCTCTTAAGCCACCACCATGTATTTATTGCTATGTGAATACCCTTCCTAACACTCCCTCTTTATTGTCTAAAGCAGGGATCCTGTTATGATTTGGTAGCTGAGGAGAGCAGGCAAAAACGGCAATACACCAGAGAGGTTGGAATCTACTGGATTGCAGTACCCTGACTAACCACCACAACTAAAGGCAGCCGTGGAGCGTTCCTACGTTGGTCCTAGACGCCTCGTCACAGCCTGAGAGGTTAACTACACCTAAAGATAGAAAGAGGAAAGCTATCTGCCCCGGAGCAGATCCCCAAAGAACATAGGAAGCCCCCAAACATGTAATGGCGGTTAGACAAGAGGAAATACAGACACAGACAGAAAATAGTAAGAGCAAACGTTGGGGCCCAATCTGCCTAGAAAGAAAAAGGATAGGAAGGACATTTACTGCAATCCAAAAAACCCTAAAAAATACCAACTCTACTAATTGCAAAAACACCTGAGATCACACGACCTCTACCACCTAAATTAGTTCTCTGGTGCAACAAAACCAAGCCGCAGCCACTGAAAAAACTGGAAAAGGCAAATGAGCAAATAACAGTGGCTCAGATAAACTGAGAGGAGCACAAGCCCCCGGAGGGGACCTGATTGACCTCCACAGAAGTGCAGGGAACAATGCAAAAAGCAAGCACAAAAATAAAAACAGAAAATATCTTATCTGAGAGCAGGAGAAGAGGCAAGACTCAGCAAGCTTCCTAGTGAACCAGGAACCACAGTTGAGACAAGAACAATTGATCACCGGCAACCATGATGGGAGGGAACCTCCCTTATATATGACCAGTCTGTAACTCCTGATTGCCAATCCTCATTGAATGGTTCAGTACTGTTTGTAACCACCAGAGGGAGCTTCTGCTCAGAATTCATTTCTAACACATTCACAACAGGATCCCCAACTTGTAGCTCGGGCGCCATATGTGGCTCGTTGGACCATGACGTGTGGCTCGCGGCTGTCTGCCAACTTTGAGCATAAGCACTAGTTGAGACAAGAACAATTGATCACCGGCAACCATGATGGGAGGGAACCTCCCTTATATAAGACCAGTCTGTAACTCCTGATTGCCAATCCTCATTGAATGGTTCAGTACTGTTTGTAACCACCAGAGGGAGCTTCTGCTCAGAATTCATTTCCAACACATTCACAACAGGATCCCCAACTTGTAGCTCGGGCGCCATGTGTGGCTCGTTGGACCATGATGTGTGGCTCGCGGCTGTCTGCCAACTTTGAGCATAAGCACTAGGTCTAGCAAACAGCTAGTAAGGGCAGGTCATCAGATGGTGACTTTTATGAGTAACCTCACACAGAAGAGAAGATCTGGCTATGTATATACTTGCCTTGCGGTTGGAGAGAGAAATTAAGCACTAAACTGGACATAGGATGATACTGCTAGATACCGGGGGTGTTTGAAGCTGGATGTGTTATGTTGGTGGGAGAGTTTGATGTAAAAATATTGACTGAGGATAAGGTGAGAATCCGTTGATGTAAGTGTTCTACTTTGATGTGATTTCTGTGGAGAGCTTTGACTGTCATTAAACCGATATGGAGGCTCTGGGTGTCATTATTGTGGGAGGAGGGGTTCTCTGGATGATGTGGTTTGCGACTCTCTTTCAGAGCAGAATGTGACTCACAAGGTAAGATGGGTTGGGGAACACTGATCTAAAGGATGGCCACGTGCCCTGGCGTCAAATTCAATGGAGCAAAAAATATTGGAATTAGTACAAAAGTTACTATTAGGACTAAGGTTACAGATAATGTTAGGGTTAGGGAGAGAGTTAGGGTTAGTGATAATGTTAGGGTTAGGGATAGTGTTAGGATTAGGGATAGTGTAGGATTAGGGAGAGAGTTAGGGTTATTGATAGTGTTAGGATTAGGGATAGTGTAGGGTTAGGGATAGTGTAAGGGAGGGAGTTAGGGTTAGGAATAGTGTTAGGATTAGGGATAGTGTAGGGTTAAGGATAGTGTTAGGGTTAGAGATAGTGTTAGGAAGAGAGTTAGGGTTAGGGATAGTGTTAGGGTTAGGGAGAGAGTTAGGGTTAGGGAGAGAGTTACGGTTAGGGAGAGAGTTAGGGTTAGGGATAGTGTTAGGATTAGGTATAGTGTAGGGTTAGGGATAGTGTAAGGGAGAGAGTTAGGGTTAGGGATAGTGTTAGGATTAGGGATAGTGTAGGGTTAAGGATAGTGTTAGGGTTAGAGATAGTGTTAGGAAGAGAGTTAGGGTTAGGGATAGTGTTAGGGTTAGGGAGAGAGTTAGGGTTAGGGATAGTGTTAGAGAGTGAGTTAGGGTTAGGGATAGTGTTAGGAATAGGGATAGTGTTAGGGTTATGGATAGTGTTAGGATTAGGGGTAGTGATAGGGTTAGGGAGAGAGTTAGGATTAGGGATAGTGTTAGGGAGAGAGTTAGGTTTAGGGCTGAGTAATACAATTAATAAGTAACTAGTTGATAGGACATTATTTTCCCCAGACTAGTAACCCGACTAAGCATGATATTGTAAGGAGGAAAACCGCGCTGCAGGTGCCTGCATCATGCTGGGTCTGGAACTGCTGAGGCTGCATCCCATGTTGCCTGGGGAAAGAATAGGGGACAGGACAGGTCTCATGACCCGGGAAGAGGGGAAATGACTAAGCCAGGCAGTGAGGAGAAAGCACTCGAAGAAACAGTGAGTTTTCCAGCGGCAGCGAGTGCAGAGGCAGGAGTGCCGCGCGCTCCGCAGGGTGATGTGTGGCCCAGCTGCGCTTGGTACACATGTTCCCAGGAGAATGCACGGAAAAGGTAAATCACAAATATCTGATAAGCACACAACACCTGACATTTTTCCTGGTTCCACCAGGGGGAGCCCTTGAGACAGCAGTGAGCAAAAGACAATCTAGCTGAACGCTAGAGGAGTCGTTGGTATTACCTCAGGGAGAGCAGACACGAGATCTCTGTACCGAGTTACCTCAGGAGAAGCTAACATCCACTGCTGCCTGTGCTCATATTAAGGTGTTGTGAATGGGTTTGAGATGAGTTCTGAGCAGAGGCTCCCTCTGGTGGTTACAAGCGGTACTAGTGAGGATTGTGAGGACTGGGAATCAGGTGTTACCGACTGGTCTTATATAAGGGAGTCATTTTCCCATCAGGGTTCCGGTAATCAATTGTTCTGGTCTGAATCCTTCTTTCCAGTTTCCCTTGTAGCCTGCTGTGTCGTGTCTGCATCTCCTGCTATCAGATAAGACAATTTCTTCTTTTGTGTTTTTGCTATATTTTTGCATTTTGTCCTGCACTTCTGTGGGGGCCTTCAGGGTCCCCTCCAGGGGCTTCTGCCCTCTCAGTTTAGTTCAGCCACTGTGTTTTATACTTTTGCTTTTTCCAGTTTTTTCAGTGGCTGCTGTTTTGATTTTTGTTACACCAGAGAGCTAATTTAGGTGGTAGAGGTCGTGTGATCTCAGGTGATTTTGAAATTAGTAGAGTTGGTGTTTTTCAGGGTTTTCTGAGATTGCAGTAAGTATCCTTCCTGTCCTTTTCTATTTAGATAGTTTGGGCCCCAGCGTTTGCTCATACTATTTTCTTTCTGTGTCAGTATTTCCTCTTGTCTAACCGCCATTACATGTTTGGGGGCTTTCTATTATCTTTGGGGTTCTGCTCCGGGGCAGATAGCTTTCCTATTTCTATCTTTAGGTGTAGTTAGTTTCTCAGGCTGTGACGAGGCGTCTAGGACCAACGTAGGAACGCTCCACGGCTGCCTCTAGTTGCGGTGGTTAGTCAGGGTACTGCAATCTCATAGATTCCAACTGCTCTGGTGTATTTCCTTTTTTACCTGCACTCCTCAGCTACCGTAACATAACAGTATCACCGGCCATAAAAATTGTATGGTACTCACAGAAGGGAAAAAATATTCTGAAGGAAGAAAAGTTGTCAGAGATATTTTTCTGTTTGTTGCATTTTTTTTTTTTTCCCTCTGTATCTCTGGGTGCTGGGGAGATTTTTTCTCTCAATGGAGTTTGCACAGTTGTCTGGCCGTGTGGATCAGCTTGCCACTGAGGTTCAGAGTATTGCTGCATATCTTGCTAGGTTGCCTGTTGTGGAACCTAGGATCCCCATGCCAGATTTGTTTTTGGGGGATCGAGCTAAGTTTCAGAATTTCAAAAATAATTGTAAATTGTTTTTTGCCTTAAAATCTAAGTCCTCAGGAAACGCAGCGCAGCAGGTTCAAATTATCATCTCTCTCCTGCGCGGCGATCCTCAGGATTGGGCTTTTTCCCTGATACCTGGGGATCCTGTTTTGAGTGATGTTGATGCATTTTTTCAGGCTTTGGGGTTATTGTACGATGAGCCTAATGTCACTGATCAAGCTGAAAAAGCCTTGTTGGCATTAAATCAGGGGCTTGATGACGCTGAGTTATACTGTCAGAGATTCCGTAGGTGGGCAGTCCTGACCAAATGGAATGACGACGCTTTGGCGGCCCTTTTCCGGAAGGGTCTGTCGGATAATGTAAAGGATGTTATGGTGGGATTCCCTGTCCCCTCTGGTCTCAATGATTCTATGTCATTAGCGATTCAAATTGACAGACGTTTGCGTGAGCGGAGAAGTATGCGTGGAGTGGTGTTGCCTTGTGAGCCAGCTGCTGAGCCCATGCAGTGTGATGGAGTGGTGTCTGGGGCACAGCGTCATGAGTTTCGTAAGCGCAATGGGTTATGTTTCTACTGTGGTGATGCCTCTCATGCTATTTCAGTCTGCCCTAAGGGGGAAGACATTTTGCACGCTCAGTTGTCTTGGGTAGTGTTCAGACTAAGTTTTTATTAACTGTCACTCTGATATGCTCTCTGTCCTCATTTTCTGCTCAGGCTTTCGTTGATTCTGGAGCAGCTATTAACCTGATGGATTATGATTTTGCTAAACGTTGTGGGTTTCCCTTGATACCCCTACAGAAGTCTATTCCTCTACTGGGGATCGATTCTACCCCTTTGGCTGAGAATAAACCCCAGTTTTCTACTCAGGTGATAATGAGGGTTGAACCTGATCACCAGGAGTGCTGCAAATTTTTGGTTCTATATAATCTGCATGACATTATCGTGCTGGGTTTCCCTTGGTTACAGTCTCATAATCCTGTTTTGGATTGGAAATCTGTGTCTGTAACCAGTTGGGGCTGCCAATGTGTTAATACCAACACTCCTGTTTTTTCTGCCTCCCCCCAGTCTGAGGATGTTCCTGACTTTTTGTTTGATTTTTCTAATGTGTTTAGCGAAAGTAAATCTGCATCCTTGCCTCCCCATAGGAGCTATGACTGCGCTATTGAATTAGTGCCTGGTAGTAAATTCCCTAAAGGTCGCCTTTTTAACTTGTCTGTACCTGAACATGACGCTATGCGGTCTTATATCAAGGAATCATTGGAGAAGGGTCATATCAGACCATCCTCTTCACCCTTAGGTGCCGGTTTTTTCTTTGTGGCCAAAAAAGATGGTTCATTAAGGCCGTGTATTGATTATCGTCTCTTGAACAATATTACTGTGAAATATCAATACCCGTTACCCTTGATTTCTGACCTGTTTTCCAGGGTGAAAAACGCTACTTGGTTTACCAAGCTTGACCTCAGGGGGGCGTATAACCTTATTCGCATTAAGCACGGGGATGAATGGAAGACGGCATTCAATACCCCTGAAGGGCATTTTGAGTACCTTGTGATGCCCTTTGGGCTCACTAATGCTCCTTCCGTCTTCCAGTCCTTCATGAATGACATTTTCAGGGATTTTGTGGACAAATTTCTGATTGTTTATTTGGATGATATCTTGATTTTTTCTAATGACTGGGACTCTCATGTGAAACATGTTCGAACTGTATTCCAGATTTTGAGAGAGAATGCTCTGTATGTGAAGGGATCAAAGTGTCTTTTTGGCGTACAGAAGATCTCATTTCTGGGATTCATTTTGTCCCCATCTGTTATTGAAATGGACCCGGTCAAGGTTCAGGCCATCTGTGATTGGGTCCAACCTACTTCATTAAAGGCTCTTCAGAGATTTTTGGGTTTTGCCAATTTTTATCGTAAATTTATTGGTAATTTCTCGGTTATTGTTAAACCATTAACTGATTTGACCAGAAAGGGTTCTGATGTGGTGAATTGGCCTCCTGAGGCAGTCTCTGCGTTTCAGGAACTTAAGCAGAGATTCACTTCTGCTCCTGTTCTACGGCAGCCTGATGTTTCTCTGCCATTTCAGGTGGAGGTTGATGCCTCTGAAATTGGGGCAGGTGCCGTTTTGTCCCAAAAAGATCCAGAGACCTCTAAAAGTAACCCTTGTGCCTTTTTCTCTCGAAAATTTTCTCCTACTGAACGTAATTATGACGTGGGTAATCGGGAGTTATTGGCCATGAAGTGGGCTTTTGAAGAGTGGAGACATTGGCTGGAGGGAGCCAAACATCAGGTGGTGGTCCTTACGGACCATAAGAATCTGGTCTATCTGGAATCTGCCAAGCGACTCAATCCTAGACAGGCCAGGTGGGCCTTGTTTTTCACACGTTTTAATTTTGTGGTTTCCTTTCTTTCTGGCACTAAGAATGTTAAGGCGGATGCCCTCTCGAGGAGTTTCCTTGCGGACTCTCCTGAGTTATCTGATCCCTCTGTTATTTTGAAGGAGGGTGTAGTTCTTTCCGCCATCTCGCCCAATTTGAGACTTGCTCTGGAGGGGTGTCAGGAGGATAGGCCCGAGCGCTGCCCTGTTGGAAAATTGTTTATCCCGGACCAATGGAAAAAGAGTGTGATGTCTGAGATTCATTGTTCCGCATTGGCTGGGCATCCCGGAATTTTTGGTACCAGAGACTTGGTTAGTCGGTCCTTTTGGTGGCCTACCTTGTCTCGCGATGTCAGGGAATTTGTGCAGTCCTGCGGGACTTGCTCTCGCTCCAAGCCTTGCTCTCGCTCTAGTGGTTTGTTGATGCCATTGCCTGTGCCCAAGAGACCATGGACCCATATCTCTATGGATTTCATTTCCGATCTTCCTGTTTCTCAGAGAATGACCACCATCTGGGTAATTTGTGATAGGTTTTCCAAAATGATACATCTTGTGCCATTACCTAAGTTGCCTTCCTCCTCTGAATTGGTGCCGTTGTTCCTTCAGCACGTGGTTCGTTTACACGGCATTCCTGAGAACATTGTGTCTGACAGAGGAGTCCAGTTTGTTTCCAGATTTTGGAGGACTTTTTGTTCTAAACTGGGTGTTCAATTGTCTTTCTCCTCGGCATTTCATCCTCAGACCAATGGTCAAACTGAGAGAACAAACCAGACATTGGAGACTTATCTAAGATGCTTTGTGTCTGCTGATCAGGATGACTGGGTCTCTTTTTTGCCTTTGGCTGAGTTTGCTCTTAATAATAGGGCTAGCTCTGCCACTTTGATGTCTCCGTTTTTCTGTAATTCTGGGTTTCACCCTCGATTTTCTTCAGGACAGACGGAGGCTTCTGTCTGTCCAGGTGTTGACTCTGTTGTTGAGCGTATGCAGCAGATTTGGGACCGGGTGGTGGAGAGGTTGTCCCTCTCTCAGGAGAAGGCCCAGCGGTTTGCTAACCGGCATAGGACTGATGGTCCTCAGTTTAAAGTGGGGGACTTGGTCTGGTTGTCCTCAAAGAATATTCCTATGAGAGTAGCATCTCCTAAATTTAAGCCTAGGTTCATTGGACATTATAAGATCATGGAGATTATTAATCCTGTTTCTTTTCGTTTGCTTCTTCCAGGGACATTTAAGATCCATAACGTGTTCCACAAGTCCTTGTTGAAGAGGTTTGTTGAGCCAGTGGTTCCTGCTGCTGTGCCTCCTGACCCTGTTTTGGTTGAGGGCAATCTGGAGTATGTGGTTGAGAAAATATTGGATTCTCGTTTTTCTAGACGAAGACTCCAGTATTTGGTTAAATGGAGAGGTTATGGTCAGGAAGACAATTCTTGGGTGTTTGCTTCGGACATCCATGCTAGGAGACTTATCCGTGCGTATCATAGAACTCATCCTGACCGACCTGGTTGCTCAAATGAGGGTTCGGTGACCCCTCCTCAAGGGGGGGGGGTACTGTTGTGAATGGGTTTGAGATGAGTTCTGAGCAGAGGCTCCCTCTGGTGGTTACAAGCGGTACTAGTGAGGATTGTGAGGACTGGGAATCAGGTGTTACCGACTGGTCTTATATAAGGGAGTCATTTTCCCATCAGGGTTGCCGGTGATCAATTGTTCTGGTCTGAATCCTTCTTTCCAGTTTCCCTTGTAGCCTGCTGTGTCGTGTCTGCATCTCCTGCTATCAGATAAGACAATTTCTTCTTTTGTGTTTTTGCTATATTTTTGCATTTTGTCCTGCACTTCTGTGGGGGCCTTCAGGGTCCCCTCCAGGGGCTTCTGCCCTCTCAGTTTAGTTCAGCCACTGTGTTTTATACTTTTGCTTTTTCCAGTTTTTTCAGTGGCTGCTGTTTTGATTTTTGTTACACCAGAGAGCTAATTTAGGTGGTAGAGGTCGTGTGATCTCAGGTGATTTTGAAATTAGTAGAGTTGGTGTTTTTCAGGGTTTTCTGAGATTGCAGTAAGTATCCTTCCTGTCCTTTTCTATTTAGATAGTTTGGGCCGCAGCGTTTGCTCATACTATTTTCTTTCTGTGTCAGTATTTCCTCTTGTCTAACCGCCATTACATGTTTGGGGGCTTTCTATTATCTTTGGGGTTCTGCTCCGGGGCAGATAGCTTTCCTATTTCTATCTTTAGGTGTAGTTAGTTTCTCAGGCTGTGACGAGGCGTCTAGGACCAACGTAGGAACGCTCCACGGCTGCCTCTAGTTGCGGTGGTTAGTCAGGGTACTGCAATCTCATAGATTCCAACTGCTCTGGTGTATTTCCTTTTTTACCTGCACTCCTCAGCTACCGTAACATAACATTAAGGTGTGTGTAGGACAACAGGCGAGTGGTGACCATAGGAAGGAGTGACTTCGGTGACACATCACCTTCACTCAACTTAACCGGACACCGGGTCCGAAGTATTGCTAGAACCTTTACGGCTAGTGAGAGAAAACCGGAATCCCTGCTGAACTTCAAGTCGCAGAGGGTAGCCTTAAGTGCCGATACGTAACCGGGGTTAGGAAGACGGGAGTCTGGCAGGTGCCGCCATAAAGACACTGTTCTGTCCACAAAAAGACCTCATCACAAGGTCAGCCGGGCGTAGAGAGGAGAAGGAGTTAAACTTCGCTTCACGCAAGTTAGGACTCACACACATTAAAGAGAAAGGAGTCCTTAAACCTACACAGTGATTACCTGGATGTGCATTCTCCACCCTGAGCAGCTTCCCGGGACATACCTGCAACCATCACCAGTAAAGGTATGGAAAGAGACTGATTTGTGTGTGACTACCTTATTGCTTGCACCCCTGCACCGCCATATCACCCTGAGGGATCCATCCAGTCTCGCCTGTGGGAGACAACACCTTGCTGCCCCAACCCTCAGAGGATTCACCCTGCAGCGCTGGTCACCCTGATCAGAAACCACAGGTGGCGTCACGAACTATTACTACAATCCCCTGTAAATATCCCCCTTTGTATGAGCTCCCAGGGCAACGGACCGAGCTGTGCTACTTGTGACATCCCATAGACTTCAACAGGCTCGGTGCCGAGTAACCCATAACCCTGGTCATGTGCGGCTCATCTTTGGCGTCACGAACAGGATAAGAAGCTTACTATTTGTGAGTCCTGTGTGCCTGATTGGACTGTTTTTGTGCAAAAAGACTGTGTTGCTGTTTTGTGATTTTTGGCGCCAATTGTCCGCAATTGCCCGCCAAAGTACAGCGCTACAGCGCAAAGAGAAGGGGCGTACCTGCAGAAAGCGCGCGGAGTCCCGGACACGCCCCCAACGCTGACGCGGCGGCAGGTCCTGACATCGCTGTGCCCGGAGAGCTGCAGCCTTCAGGAAAAGGTAGGCCACGCTGAACTATGGGGGGCGCAGACATGTCGCAGCCACAAGCTGACAGCGCGGCCCAGAGCGACCACTCCAATGACTTACCCGCCGGCGCTGCAGCGCAGGATGGAATTGCTGGCCCCTCACCAGGTCCGGTGGCCCCGATAATACCGCTGACGCTCCCATACCTGCCTGGAGCAAAGTGGCTCCCTCAGTATAGCGGTAAGCCGGATACCCTGTCAGGGTTCAAGCGCAAAATATGCAGCATAATAGACATGTACCCTATGACAGAGAAGCAAAGAGCTGCAGTAGTATTAGGACAATTGACTGGGGCTGCAGAAAGGGAAGTAGAGACTTGGACAGCTGCAGACCAAGAATCAGTGCTTTCAATTTTCTTAAAGCTACAGACTATTTTTGAGGACCGCACTGAAACAGATCTCCGGATGACATTTTACCAATGCTCCCAGAGACCAGATGACAGTATTAGGGACTACGCCTGCCGACTACAGGGGGCCCTGCAAGCTCTCAAACAGGTTAACCCTATAAGTGCCATTAATGAGAGTAAAATGCTGAAGGAACAGTTTGTACGGGGACTGAGGTCCCAAGCTGAAAGCAGGACTGTGCACTGGTGGTCCTTGGATCATCCTGACGCTACCTTTGATGCCTTAAAAGATATGGCTATAAAAGGACTGCGACCCCTGGAGAAGCCTGAGGTGGCAACTCAGTATCACCCGGGTGAAGCCACTCTAAAGCCGGCAGCATCCACCTTTTCCCCGATGGTGGCGGAAGTCAAAACGCAGGTGGCGCCCCCTACTGAGTTGGATTGTCTGCGCTCAGAAGTGCGCCAGCTGACTAAAAACCTGGCCGCTGTAATGAGTGCCCTGCAACTGCGGAAGGAAGAAGGAGGAAAGATCCTGCTAGCCGACTGCCCAGAGGATGTCCCTTGGATGAACCGGAGGAAAAGGAGGACGTCGCCCCACCGGAGGAGGACAATGCCACCCCCAGGAGCGACGCCTGATCAGCACCATCCTCGCCGAGAGATCATCTGCTACCGTTGCAACGGAAAAGGACATATAGCCCAACAGTGTCCTTTAAACGAGCAGATCCTGGGTTCGAGGGCCAACACCCAGGAATAGACTCTTCAGGCCCCTCAGACTGGAACCGCAGGTTTGTGGGAGGAAGACCTTACCTGTCCATCATCCTGGATGGGATTGCAATCCCTGCCCTGCTGGACACTGGATCTCAGGTGACCATCATACCTGATGTCCTTTATAATAAGTTTTGGTCCATGGACAGTCTCCAGCCCCGAGCCCTGACTTTGCTGTGTATGCCTCTAATGGTCTCCCTGTTGATATACTAGGAGCCAAAAACGTGGACGTAAAGGTGGGCAGAGTGGAGCTGAAGGACCAGGGACTCTTAGTAGTAAAGACTGTAAATGAGGAAAATGGCTTAAATGTGGTTTTAGGTACTAACATTATTAATAACTGTCTGGGAGAAGTTGTGTTTTTGCTCCAACAGCTTGCTGAAGTTGCCAAGCCAAAGCAAAAGGGAGTGATCCAGAGGGAGATCCGGGCCCTGATGTGCCAGCAGCAAGCGAAGCTGACAGATGGTGAAATTGTTAATGTACGGGTGACAGACCCGAACCCCATTGTGATACCCCAATGAGTGAAATGCTAATATGGTGTAGAGCAGCAATAGGTCTGAGAGGACAGAACTACCAAGCAGTAGTAGAGCCCCATTGTTCAGAGCACAGACCTACACTCTTGACTGCTAGAGGGGTAGTGGAAGTAAGAAATGGGAGAGTACCAGTACGTCTTCTCAACTGGGGAGAAGATGAAGTGAATTTACCATGCTATGCCACAGTTGCTAAATTACATACTGTAGATAACAACTCTATTCTCACAACAGAGTCCTTAGCCTCCCGCCAACCAGCGGAGGATAATGACCCAGCAACTCAGGTGGAGGATTGGTGTCAGCAGCTCCATGTCGGGACAGACACCACTCCAGCCCACCAGAAACAGGGAGTACTACGGGTGGTACAGGAGTACGCACAGGTATTTTGCAAACACCCACTCGACTTTGGGGCAATTAAGGGAGTTCAGCATCATATCCCTACAGGCAGTCATCCTCCCATCAAAGAACGGTATAGGCCTATACCTCCAGCACACTACCAGAAAGCTAAGGAAATGTTGCGTGACATGAAGGAAGCAGGGGTGATAAGGGATAGTTGTAGTCCCTGGGCAGCACCTCTAGTTCTAGTTAAGAAAAAGGATGGAAGCATGAGAATGTATGTAGATTACAGACAAGTAAATCGCATAACACATAAAGATGCATACCCTTTACCACGCATTGAGGAATACTTAGCTGCCTTGAAAACTGCTAACTGCTTTTCCACCCTCGACCTCACTAGTGGGTACTGGCAAGTAGCTGTGGCTGAGGAGGATCGGGAGAAGACAGCTTTCACCACCCCAATGGGACTCTGTGAGTTTGACAGAATGCCGTTTGGACTCAGCAGTGCCCCGGGAACATTCCAGAGAGTGATGGAGAGCTGCCTGGGACATCTCAACTTTGAAACCGTGTTGCTGTACCTGGACGACGTAATTGTGTACTCCAAGACGTATGAGGATCATCTGAAGCACCTGGCAGAGGTATTCGAGTCACTGTCCAAGTATGGGATGAAACTGAAGCCTTCAAAGTGCCATCTGCTCAAACGAAAGGTACAGTACTTGGGACATATTGTCAGCTCAGAAGGAGTAGCGCCAGACCCCGAGAAGGTCAATGCCATCCAGAAATGGCCGGAGCCAAAGAATCTCAAGGAGGTGCGCCAGTTCCTGGGACTGACAGGTTACTACCAGAGGTTTGTAAAGGACTACACCAAGAAAGCAGCGCCTCTGCAGGACCTCCTGGTAGGACAACCCCTCAAGAGCAGAAATCCTCCATTCCACTGGGGTAAAGAACAAGCTGAGGCATTCAAAGAGATGAAAGAGATCCTGACAGGCGATGAAATCTTAGCCTACCCTGACTACAGCCAGCCATTCCTGCTGTACACTGATGCCAGCAATGAAGGATTGGGAGCTGTCCTCAGTCAGAAGCAAAATGGCCAAGAAAAAGTCATCGCATATGCAAGCAGGAAGCTCGGGCCGACCGAGAGAAACCCAGAGAACTATAGCAGCTTCAAGTTGGAGTTCCTGGCGCTGGTCTGGGCCATTACAGAAAGGTTCAAGCATTACCTAGCCTCTAGCAAGTTCACTGCGTACACAGACAATAACCCCTTGACACATCTTGAAACAGCCAAGCTGGGAGCCATGGAGCAACGTTGGATGGCTCGGCTGTCGAACTATCAATTTACCATCAAGTACAGGGCGGGCCGTAAGAACGCCAACGCTGACGCCTTGTCCAGAATGCCGCATGAATCCGATACGGAAGAGGAATCGGATGATCTAGAAGAGATTGAGCTACCTGCATTCCACAGAAATGGGATGATCCACGAGCAACGAGCCTACAGGAGGCAGTGTGGTAAGACGTTAAACCCTTTACCTCACCACAGCTGGAAGGAGACCCAGAACAGTGACCCGGTTGTCAGCCACATCAAGGAACTGATAACTCAGAAAGGTTCCTCCTTGGAGAAGGAAGCGTCTCAACAAGCGAAGCAGCTGTGGAATGAGAGAAGCTGGCTGTTCATCTACCGAGAGAAGCTGTGCCGAAGGTACGTCAACCCCAGAACCCATGAGATGGTATGGCAGATAGTGGTGCCAAGAACAGACATCCAGATGGTGCTGGAAGCCTACCACGATCGAGCGGGGCACTTTGGCTGGAAGAAGCTGGAAACCCTGCTGAAGTGTCGTTTCTACTGGGTGGGAATGCGAAGTTCCATCGAGAAATGGTGTAAAAACTGTGCGTCCTGTAGCCTCCGAAGAAAAGACTACAGTAGCCAGAAAGCACCCCTGCAACCCATCAAGACGACTCGTCCCTTGGAGATCGTGGCATTGGACCATGTCAAGTTGTCACCAAGCAGGTCAGGATACTCATATGCCCTGACCATGGTGGATCACTACTCCAGGTTCCTGGTGGTCGCCCCTGTTAAAGATCTGACAGCTGAAACAGCAGCAAAGACGTTTCAGGCGTGTTTCTGCAGACCCCATGGATATCCAGAGCAAGTGCTAACTGATCAAGGTCCTGCCTTTGAAGCTGAACTGTTTAAGGAATTCTGTCACTTGTACGGGTGTAAGAAGATAAGAACCACACCGTACCACCCCCAAACCAATGGTCTCTGTGAAAAGATGAATCACATAGTCATTGATCTGCTGAAGACGGTACCACTTGAGGAGAGGAATCGGTGGCCGGAACTACTACCTGATCTGGTAGATCTGTACAATCACATACCTGTGAGCTCCACCAACTGCACTCCAGCCTACATTATGCGAGCAAGACCAGGAAAGCTGCCCATGGATTTGGAACTTGGTGTTGTAGAACCAGAAGCTGATGTTACTACTGAAGATTGGGACACAAACCGAAAGGAACAGTACAGGAGAGTACAAGCCTGCGTGGAAGATAGTCTCAATAAAGTAAGGGAAAAGCAAGAGAAGAACTACAACAAAAGTGCGCCAGCTAAGCCTTTTATGCCTGGAGAAATTGTGCTAAAAAGAAAAAGAAGAATGCACAAATTGGATGATCAGTGGGAACAAGAGCCATATGTCGTGAAAAATTCCAAATTTGACAACAAGGAAAACCTGTACCATTAGCAAAGATGGAGGAAAAACAACCACCACGGTTTCCAGAGACCACCTAAAATTGTGTCCAGACATGTTAAAACTTCCCGAGGAAGAACTTGTTATGGAAAAAGAGAAATCAGGTGAAGTCATACACACGGACCTAGGAGATTTTCCTGCTGATTGGCCTTGTATCGGAGACGCTGTGATTGTTCCAGTACTTCAATTTTACCAACCACAAGAAGCGCTTCAACGTCCAGTTGAGCCAGTTGCCGCAGCAGAAGAAATAGTTCAAGAGGAACCTGCTCCTGCAGCACCTCTAGAAGTAGAGTCTCAAGAAATGGAACCTCAAGACGTGGAACTACCAGAAGAATCCCCTGGCGAAACAGAACCGCATCGCCCAGCCACTAGTATGCTTGCCAGATCCCTAGAGAGGTTAAGGCAGTATTACAGTTTGCCAGCACGCAGAACAGATAGGCCAGAGGCTACTATACCTGACACCACACCACGTAGGTCAGTACGTACAACGAAAGGAAGGTTACCTGTTAGGTACCAAGAATAGGCCTAGCAAATTAATCCAGTGCATCAATATCCAAGTGTAAAAATGTGTAAATATTTGTGTATATATATTACTTGTGTTGTATAAAGTGATTATGATAGAAATGTGATTTTCTATAAATGCTATTTTGAAGGACTGCGTGGCTGAGGACTTTGCCAGCCCAAAAACTTTTATTGTAAATAGTTGGCACTCAGTGCCCCATCTTGGTTTTACATAAAGCCATACTACCTCAGAAGAAAAACCCGTATGGTGTGGCCTTGAGTGAGGTCTGCAGCAATGAAGTCCTGCAGCCCACCCAGGACCACCGTGGGAGGTTTTTGGTGCGGGTCCTCCACAAGAATATTGTATTTATTGTGAAAAGTATTTTGATATTTTTCTAATTGCACTTGTACACAATGTAACGTTAAAGTGTCCTTACCTCCCGCAAGGGATGAGTTATGTTTATAGTTATGTTGTTTATTGTTATGTTATTATAAAAATTGTTTTTTCCTTTTTCAGCCCGGGAGTGCTGACGATAACTAGGGGGGGATGTGTGGCCCAGCTGCGCTTGATACACATGTTCCCAGGAAAATGCACGGAAAAGGTAAATCACAAATATCTGATAAGCACACAACACCTGACATTTTTCCTGGTTCCACCAGGGGGAGCCCTTGAGACAGCAGTGAGCAAAAGACAATCTAGCTGAACGCTAGAGGAGTCGTTGGTATTACCTCAGGGAGAGCAGACACGAGATCTCTGTACCGAGTTACCTCAGGAGAAGCTGACATCCACTGCTGCCTGTGCTCATATTAAGGTGTGTGTAGGACGACAGGCGAGTGGTGACCATAGGAAGGAGTGACTTCGGTGACAGATCACCTTCACTCAACTTAACCGGACACCGGGTCCGAAGTATTGCTAGAACCTTTACGGCTAGTGAGAGAAAACCGGAATCCCTGCTGAACTTCAAGTCGCAGAGGGTAGCCTTAAGTGCCGATACGTAACCGGGGTTAGGAAGACGGGAGTCTGCAGGTACCGCCATAAAGACACTGTTCTGTCCACAAAAAGACCTCATCACAAGGTCAGCCGGGCGTAGAGAGGAGAAGGAGTTAAACTTCGCTTCACGCAAGTTAGGACTCACACACATTAAAGAGAAAGGAGTCCTTAAACCTACACAGTGATTACCTGGATGTGCATTCTCCACCCTGAGCAGCTTCCCGGGACATACCTGCAACCATCACCAGTAAAGGTATGGAAAGAGACTGATTTGTGTGTGACTACCTTATTGCTTGCACCCCTGCACCGCCATATCACCCTGAGGGATCCATCCAGTCTCGCCTGTGGGAGACTTAACACCTTGCTGCCCCAACCCTCAGAGGATTCACCCTGCTGAGGCTGCATCCCATGTTGCCTGGGGGAAAGAATAGGGGACAGGACAGGTCTCATGACCCGGGAAGAGGGGAAATGACTAAGCCAGGCAGTGGGGAGAAAGCACTCGAAGAAACAGTGAGTTTCCCACCGGCAGCGAGTGCAAAGGCAGGAGTGCCGCGCGCTCCGCAGGGTGATGTGTGGCCCACCCTGAGGGATCCATCCAGTCTCGCCTGTGGGAGACTTAACACCTTGCTGCCCCAACCCTCAGAGGATTCACCTGCAGCGCTGGTCACCCTGATCAGAAACCACAGGTGGCGTCACAAACTATTACTACAATCCCCTGTAAATATCCCCCTTTGTATGAGCGCCCAGGGCAACGGACCGAGCTGTGCTACTTGTGACATTCCCCATAGACTTCAACGGGCTCGGTGCCGAGTACCCCATAACCCTGGTCATGTGCGGCTCAGTGACAAACAGCGCGGAGACGAGCCGAGGCAGAGATTAAGCGAGCGCTCAGAGAGACAGTCTGTGCAGAGCGCCGTGTGCCCGGCTAGACAGAGTGCTGTGCTCGAGCGTAGGAACGGGGACCAGATGCAGGGCCCTGAGGTGCGTCCTCCATTGCTGATAGACGTGTGTAGCCCTGGTACACAATACCAGGAGGATGAGTGGAGAGGTAACGGTTAAGGGCTCTCCATGATATCACGTACACTTCGGACACACCCAGCAGGGGTGTGGAGGGGAGTGCTGAGTAGTCTGAGTTCAGTTCAGTCAGTGACTCGAAAGAGTTAGGAAGTGCAGTCTTTGTGCAGTTCAGAAAGTGGAGTCCAGTAAAGGTGAGCCAGTTCACCTCAGCCTGGTCAGAGCTGTGCCCCACTAGAGGACGGACTGAGACATCTGTTGAGAGTCTGAGCAAATCGAAGGGCATAGTGGAAGAGAACAGAAAAGTGCCATAGGTATAGAATACCTGCACATTGTTACCGGTCACTGGAGACCGAAGCATCACCATAGCTTCATGCATGGTGGTAGGAAACCCAGAGGCTTACCGGACCTTAGGTAACGGAAAGCAGCCCCTGAATAGTCAGTACGTAACTGGGGTCAGGGAGAGTGAGAACCTTGAGTCAGTGCACGACAGGAATTGGAACTCAGCTCTCTCAGAAGAAGGCTCCAACCACAAAACTGACCGGGCAGCACAGCTTTGGAAAAGCTGGAGATTATAGAGGGAACTACGCTTCATGCTGGTTGTACTCATCATCATTTGAAAGTAAAGGAGGCCCCTAACTTGCTTAGCCGTTGCCTCAAAGCTCATCCTCCATCAACCCCATCAGCCTCTCTGGGACCTGCCTGAACAACTTGAAGTAAAGGTATGGAAAGACGCTGATGTGTGAGACTGTGTTATTTGATTGCATTCCTGCACTACCCCATCATAACCATCGACCTGAGGGAAGAGTCCCACCTGTAGGGGACCCGACATCTAGCTGCCTCACCATCCCCTCAGAGATCTACAGCAGCGCTGGTACAAATTACCAGAGACTACAGGTGGCGTCACGAACTGTATATATATATCCCCTGTAAATATACCCCCCAACATACGCCTGACCGCCAGGGCCACAGACCGAGCCACCGCTACCTGTGACAATCCCATAGACTTCTACGGGCTCGGCTCTGAGTACCCCATTGCCCTGGAAACCCACAATTGTGGTGCGTGGTCGAGACAAAATTGGCGTCACGAACAGGATACGAAACTTGCAGCATTGCGAGCCCTGTGTGCCTGTGGAGTGTTTTGGCGAAAAAGACTGTTGCTGTTGTTTGGCGCAAAATACCGCCATATTTGCCGCCAGATTCGCGCCCTAAGGCGCTGGAGAAGAAGGTGGGCGTACCTGAAAGAGTGCGCAGAGTCTTGGACACGCCCCTGGCTCTGACTCATCGGCAGGTCCTGCAACAGGAAGTGAACGCTCTGACATCAGAGCGCCTGCGACGAAGGTCCTGTTCCCACTGCGGTGCCTGTGAAGTAGCAGCGTCTGAAACCGGTAGGCTCCGTTTAACCAAGGGGGCGCTAAGATGTCACAACAACCGGCTGACAGTGCGGCCCCAGCCGGAGTCCCCAATCCCGCACCGTCTGGTATTGTAGCGCCAGGTGGGGGCGCAGGCCCTGCACCCAGTCCGGTAGTCCCGATCATGCCACTAACGCTCCCATATATGCCTGGGGCGAAATGGCTTCCCCAGTACAGCGGTGAGCCAGGCACATTAGCAGGCTTCAAGCGGAAGTTATGCAGCATCCTAGAAATGTACTCCATGCCTGAGAGACAAAAAGCTGCTGTGCTAATAGGGCAGCTAACTGGCGCTGCTGAGAGGGAAGTGGAGACTTGGGATACCGTTGATCAGGAGTCGGTACCTGCGATCTTCCTTAAGCTGCATGCCATATTTGAAGACCGCACGGAAACGGATCTCCGGATGGCCTTCTATCACTGTTCACAACAGCCAGGTGACAGCATCCGGGACTACGCTTGCCGACTACAAGGAGCCCTGAGAGCTCTTAAGCAGGTTAATAATTTAAATGCTATTGATGAGAATAAAATGCTGAAAGAACAATTTATACAGGGATTGAGATCTCAAGAGGAACGCAGAACTGTAAACTGGTGGTCCTTAGATCATCCGGATGCTACCTTTGATGCCCTAAAAGACATGGCAATAAAAGGGCTGCGGCCCCTGGGCAAACTTGAGGTGGCAACCCAACATCATCAGGCTGAAGTCACTCTGGAACCGGCAGTAAACTCCTTTTCCCCGTTAGTGGCCGAAGCCAAAGCGCAGGTGACCCCTCCTAGTGAATTGGATTGCCTGCGCTCAGAGGTGCGCCAGCTGACTAAAAATCTGGCTGCTGTAATGAGTGCCCTGCAACTGCGGAAAGAGGAAGAAGGGAAGATCTTGTTAGCAGACTGCCCAGAAGACGTCCCATGGATGCACCGGAGAAGAAAGAAGACGTCGCCCCCCCGGAGGAGGACAACGCCACCCCCAGGAGCGACCTCTGATCAACACCCTCCTCGTCGAGAGATCATCTGTTACCGATGCAACCGGAAAGGTCATCTGTCTCCACAGTGTCCTTTAAACGGGCAGAACCTGGGTCCGAGGGCCAACACCCAGGAGAATACCCGTCAGGCCCCCTAGACTGGAACCGCAGGTATGTGGGTGGGCGACCCTACCTGTCTATCATCTTAGATGGTATTGCAGTTCCGGCATTGTTAGACACTGGGTCCCAGGTGACCCTAATTCCTGATGCCCTCTCATACTAAGTACTGGTCAATGGACAGTCTTAAACCCCCGAGCTCTGACTTTACCGTGTATGCTTCTAATGGTCTTCCTGTAGAAGTACTTGGGACAAAATGTGTAGATGTAAAGGTGGGCAGAGAGGAGTTGAAAGACCAGGGGCTTCTGGTAGTAAAGACTGTAAATGAGGAGAACGGTTTAAATATAATTTTGGGTACTAACATTATCAGTAATTGTTTGGGAGAAGTTGTGTTCTTGCTCCAACAGCTCGCTGAGATTGCCCGACCAAGGCAGAAAGGAGTAATCCAAAGAGAGATCCGGGCCCTGGTGTGTCAGCAGCAAGCGAAGCTTACAGACGGCGAAATTGGTTATGTACGGGTTACTGACTCGGATCCTATTGTGATACCCCCAATGAGTGAAATGATCATTTGGTGCAGGGCAGCCATAGGTCTGAGAGGACAGAATTACCAAGCTGTAGTAGAACCCCACCATTCAGAACATAGACCTACACTTATGACTGCTAGAGGAGTAGTAGAAGTGGTGAATGGAAGAGTACCGGTACGGCTTCTCAATTGGGGAGATGATGAGGTAAACTTACCCCGTTACGCAACCATTGCTAAACTACATGCTGTTGATAATAATTCTATTCTCCCGGCTGAGTCCTTAGACTCCTGTCAAATAGCGGAGGACAATGACCCAGCAACTCAGGTGGCGGAATGGTGTCAGCAACTCCATGTTGGGACGGACACCACTCCCGCTCACCAGAAGCAAGGGGTATTACGGGTGGTGCAAGAGTACGCCCAAGTGTTTAGCAAGAATCCACTTGATTTTGGGATAATTAAGGAGTACAACATCATATCCCTACAGGCAGTCATCCTCCCATCAAAGAGCGGTATAGGCCCATACCTCCAGCTCATTATCAGAAGGCTAAAGAAATGTTGCATGATATGAAGAAAGCTGGGTGATAAGGGATAGTTGTAGCCCCTGGGCAGCCCCTCTAGTTCTGGTTAAAAAGAAAGATGGTAGTATGAGAATGTGTGTGGATTACAGGCAGGTGAACCGCATAACACACAAGGATGCATACCCGTTACCACGCATAGAGGAATCATTAGCTGCTCTGAAAACGGCTAACTACTTTTCTACCCTTGATCTGACTAGTGGTTACTGGCAAGTGGCTGTGGCTGAGGAGGATCGTGAGAAAACGGCTTTCACCACCCCAATGGGGCTCTGTGAGTTCGACAGAATGCCGTTTGGGCTCAGCAGTGCCCCAGGAACATTTCAGAGAGTGATGGAAAATTGTCTGGGACATCTCAATTTTGAAACCGTGCTGCTATACCTAGACGACGTCATCGTGTATTCCAAGACATATGAGGACCATCTGAAGCACCTGGCAGAAGTATTCGAGTCCCTGTCCAGGTACGGGATGAAATTAAAACCCTCAAAATGCCATCTACTCAAGCAGAAGGTACAATACTTGGGGCACATCGTCAGTTCGGAAGGAGTAGCGCCGGACCCAGAGAAAGTCACTGCCATCCAGAAGTGGCCGGAGCCGAAGAACCTTAAGGAAGTGCGACAGTTCCTGAGACTAACAGGTTACTACAGAAGGTTCGTGAAAGATTACACGAAGAAGGCAGCTCCTTTACAGGACCTCCTGGTAGGACAATCCTTAAAGAGCAGAAACCCTCCCTTTAATTGGGGTAAGGAACAGGCTGAAGCATTCCAAAAGATGAAAGAGATCCTTACAGGTGATGAGATCTTAACCTATCCTGATTACAGCCAACCGTTCCTGTTGTACACCGACGCCAGTAATGAAGGGTTGGGAGCAGTTCTCAGTCAGAAGCAGAATGGCCAAGAAAAAGTCATCGCATATGCCAGCAGAAAACTCAGGCCAACTGAAAGGAATCCGGAAAATTATAGCAGCTTCAAGCTGGAGTTTCTGGCGCTGGTCTGGGCCATTACTGAAAGATTTAAGCACTATCTGGCCTCCAATCGGTTCACTGCGTTTACAGATAACAACCCCTTAACGCACCTGGAAACCGCCAAGCTGGGTGCCATGGAGCAGCGATGGATGGCTCGGTTGTCCAATTACCAGTTTACTATCAAGTACCGGGCAGGTCGAAAGAATGCTAATGCTGACGCATTGTCTCGAATGCCGCATGACTCTGATACGGAAGAAGAATCGGACGACCTGGAAGAAATTGAGCTACCTGCGTTCCATCGAAATGGGGTAGTCCACGAGCATCGAGTCAACAGAAAGCAGTATGGTGCAACATTAAATCCTTTACCCCATCACAGCTGGAAAGAGACTCAGGACAGTGATCCAGTGGTCAGCTGTATCAAGGAGTTGTTAAGACAGGAAGGTTCCTCCTTGGAAAAGATGCACCTATGTCAGCAAAGCTCCTGTGGAACGAGAGAAGCAGGTTGTTCCTATACCGTGAGAAGTTGTGCAGGAGATACGTCAACCCCAGAACCCATGAGATGGTCTGGCAAATAGTGGTCCCCAAGGCAGACGTCCCAATGGTGTTGGAAGCATACCACGATCAAGCAGGACACTTTGGCTGGAGAAAGCTGGAGACCCTGTTGAGATGCCGGTTCTACTGGGTAGGGATGCGCAGCTCCATTGAGAGGTGGTGTCGGAACTGTGGACCCTGTGGTCTCAGAAGGAAGGACTACGGTAGTCAGAAGGCGCCCCTGCAACCTATCCGGACGACTCGCCCCCTGGAGATTGTGGCCCTGGACCACGTCAAACTGTCGCCAAGTAGATCTGGATACTCATACGCCCTGACCATGGTGGACCATTACTCCAGATTTCTGGTGGTTGTTCCAGTTAAGGATCAGACCGCAGTGACGGCCGCGAAAACCTTTCAAGCAAGTTTCTGCAGACCGCATGGGTATCCGGAGCAAGTATTAACCGATCAAGGACCTGCTTTCGAAGCTGATTTATTCAAGGAATTCTGTCACATGTACGGGTGCAAGAAAATTAGAACAACGCCATACCACCCTCAAACCAACGGTCTTTGTGAAAAAATGAACCATATTGTCCTTGACTTGTTGAGATCCATACCGTTGGAAGACAGAAATCGATGGCCGGACTTACTACCTGATTTGGTTGATTTGTATAACCATATTCCTGTAAGTTCTACTAACTGCACTCCAGCCTATCTTATGAGAGCAAGGCCCGGAAGACTACCAATGGATTTAGAACTTGGAGTAGTAGAACCGGAGGCAGATGACGCCGTTGAAAATTGGGACACAAATCGGCAAGAGCAGTACAGAAGAGTGCAAATCTGTGTGGAGGAAAGTCTCAACAAGGCACGGGAGAAACAGGAAGATATTTACAACAGAAATGCTCCTGCCAAGCCTTTGATGCCTGGAGAAGTGGTATTAAAAAGAAAAAGGAAAATGCACAAATTGGATAACCAGTGGGAACAAGAACCCTACGTTGTACAAGATTCTAAATATGACAACAGAAAAGTTTGTATCATCAGTAAGGACGGAGGAAGAACAATAACCACTGTGTCCAGAGACCATTTGAAATTGTGTACAGAACCCTTAAAGCGTTGTGAAAAGAACCCTGTCATCAATCAAGAAGAAAGGAAGGAAGAGGTCATACACACGGATCTGGGAGATTTTCCTGCGGATTGGCCCAGACTGGGAGATGCTGTAATAATTCCAGTATTGCAGTTTTATCAGCCACCAGAGGAAGTTCTACCTCCAGTTGTGCCCGTGGTACCAGTTGAGCCAGTTCAGGAGTTACCCATTCCAGCAACACCTCAACCTACGGAATCTCAAGAAGGATCATCTGAAGCAGCGCCCCATACTATGGGATCCCCTGGTGAAGCTGACTCACACCGCCCAGCCATCAGTACGCTTGCCAGATCCATAGAAAGATTGAGGCAGTTCTATAGTTTGCCGTTACGCAGTGCAGACAGATCACAACTTAATATACCTGAAGCTACTCCACGTAGATCAGAGCGAATCACAAAAGGGAAGATACCCATTCGATACCAGCAGTAATTATAACAAATTAATGTGAATATTGTAAAAAGTATATATATATATGTGTCTTTTCCTTATGGTGTCTTATAATGGACTCAGAGGCTGAGGACTGAGCCAGCCCAAAAACTTATCTTGTAAATAGTTGCACTAAGGTGCCTTTTAATGTTTCACACGAAGCCTTGACTTACCTCTGAACATAAAACCCGTGTGGTGAGGCACTGAGTGAGGTCTGCATTCGGATGTCCTGCAGCCCACCCAGGACCCACGTTGAAGGTTTGGTGCGGGTCCTTCACAAGAATATTGTCGTTTATTTATGAACATGTTTATTTAATATTTCGTATTTTTTCTATATTCAATGTGTTGTTAGCAACGTTCAAGACATCCTTACCTCCCGGATGGGACGAATTAATGTTTAATGTTGATGTTTAATGCATAAACAAAAATGTCTCTTGTATTTCACAGCCCGGGAGTGCTGTCGTTTACCATGGGGGAATGTGTAGCCCTGGTACACAATACCAGGAGGATGAGTGGAGAGGTAACGGTTAAGGGCTCTCCATGATATCACGTACACTTCGGACACACCCAGCAGGGGTGTGGAGGGGAGTGCTGAGTAGTCTGAGTTCAGTTCAGTCAGTGACTCGAAAGAGTTAGGAAGTGCAGTCTTTGTGCAGTTCAGAAAGTGGAGTCCAGTAAAGGTGAGCCAGTTCACCTCAGCCTGGTCAGAGCTGTGCCCCACTAGAGGACGGACTGAGACATCTGTTGAGAGTCTGAGCAAATCGAAGGGCATAGTGGAAGAGAACAGAAAAGTGCCATAGGTATAGAATACCTGCACATTGTTACCGGTCACTGGAGACCGAAGCATCACCATAGCTTCATGCATGGTGGTAGGAAACCCAGAGGCTTACCGGACCTTAGGTAACGGAAAGCAGCCCCTGAAGAGTCAGTACGTAACTGGGGTCAGGGAGAGTGAGAACCTTGAGTCAGTGCACGACAGGAATTGGAACTCAGCTCTCTCAGAAGAAGGCTCCAACCACAAAACTGACCGGGCAGCACAGCTTTGGAAAAGCTGGAGATTATAGAGGGAACTACGCTTCATGCTGGTTGTACTCATCATCATTTGAAAGTAAAGGAGGCCCCTAACTTGCTTAGCCGTTGCCTCAAAGCTCATCCTCCATCAACCCCATCAGCCTCTCTGGGACCTGCCTGAACAACTTGAAGTAAAGGTATGGAAAGACGCTGATGTGTGAGACTGTGTTATTTGATTGCATTCCTGCACTACCCATCATAACCATCGACCTGAGGGAAGAGTCCCACCTGTAGGGGACCCGACATCTAGCTGCCTCACCATCCCCTCAGAGATCTACAGCAGCGCTGGTACAAATTACCAGAGACTACAGGTGGCGTCACGAACTGTATATATATATCCCCTGTAAATATACCCCCCAACATACGCCTGACCGCCAGGGCCACAGACCGAGCCACCGCTACCTGTGACAATCCCATAGACTTCTACGGGCTCGGCTCTGAGTACCCCATTGCCCTGGAAACCCACAATTGTGGTGCGTGGTCGAGACAGACGCACAGCGGCACCCGTGTGGGACAGAGACTACTGAGTTGATCCTCACTTTGGTTGGCACATAGAGGAGCGCACGCCGAGCAGAGCCGTGCAGAGCAGCCATTCAGATGACGGCAGCTGCTCAGAGAGACACATGTTACGAGGAAACTTGCAGAGAGCTTTACTCTTTTGCTCCGCAGTTAAATGGACTAGGGGCTCAGTGGCCAAAACAGGAGACCGCCCGTTGCCACCAGAAGCTGGACTCTGAGCTGTGGAGCTTCATCTGAGGACATTTTGCTGGCCGTTGCTGGGACTACAACCCTCACCGGATTATCTGGGGCTGAGGAAACCACGGACACGATGTTAGGGGTCGAGTTCCCGCCTCTGAACAAGGGGAATCTCGAGCCGTCCTTGCTGCGGTCTCCCATCCGTCTCCGGCCGCAGGGGACTCTGCTCAACTTAACAAAGGGATTGCCCATACATGTCCATGAAATAGCCTTGGAGTCAATTGTCCAATTACTTTTGGTCCCTTTAAAAACAGGGTGGCACATGTTAAGGATCTGAAACTCCTAAACCCTTCATCCAATTTTAATGTGGATACCCTCAAATGAAAGCTGAAAGTCTGAACTTCAACTGCATCTGAATTGTTTTGTCTAAAATTCATTGTGGTAATGTCTAGAACCAAAATTACATAAATGTTGACTCTGTCCAAATATATATGGACCTAACTGTATATATTTTTTAATATGCAGTGATCCATTAGACAATAAAAAGGGATACTTAGAAAGGATAGTCATATAGCAGTAATCACAAGGTGGCGGTTTGAGGGGCCAGAGCAAGCTGTCAGGTTCTTTTTAAACATAGAGTGAAAAAAAGAAAATGGAACCATATCTCAGGAATAGAGAAGAGCAGGAGCAAAACACCAGACGAGGGGACAGCAGATTTAAGAAGACAGTGGTGGTATTTAGAATAAGTAAAAAAAAACATATTTATAGAAAGGAATTCTTGAGAACTCTTAAAGGGGTTGTCCACTACTAGGATAACCCCTTCTTAAACTAAATGTTCTCCCCCGATAACATAATAAAACCTATACTCGCTTCCCGTGCTGTCACCCTCCAGCGGTGTCAGCGCCATTGGCCCCGGGGCTGTGATGTGGTGGAATGACAATCAGCGCTGATGTCACAACACAATTCACAGCTCCCGGATGAGCGAGTGCCGACACCATGGGTATGGCGCCGGCACTGGAGATACGGTGTCCTAGTAGTGGACAACCCCTATAATGTCCACTATTCAAAAAAAAGGTGAAAACACAGAGGTAGGACTAATCAATAGCTCACTATTGGTCACCCAATACCATTCTTTGATTAAAAGACCAAGTAAAAAATATAACATAAGATTCCAGTGTTAGAATATGTAGCGGACAGTGACTTGACAATTATGGGGCAGTATGGCAGTACCGCAGGATAACTATGCTATTTGCCTAGCACCATGCTCATTCCAAGTAAATGTCAACAGCTGTGCTAGGCAAATCCGATATTTGTACTTTTCAAGTATTGGTCTCCACTCGAAAATAGTTGGAAGAACTGGTTGAGTGGGATATTTTCCCAGTAAATCCAAGGAAAGGAAACCACTGTACTTTCAGTGCTGAAAGTTGCAATAATTTTATTTTTGGTGTGTAACAGTATACATGGATTTGACGTGAAATGGCACATCACGACAAAAGAGCGATAAACAAAACGACCGTTTAAACCCATCCTAGGTCTTTGTCAAGGAGCCATGGTGTCAAATTAGTATGGAGGTAAGTTATAGAAGGCACTGCCAATAAAATAGCTAAAAACGAGAATAGACCTCATCTCCAAAATTTAAACATTGATCTAATATTGCTAGGCAAAAATATATATAGCTGAACATGAAGTTCTTAGTTTAGCATTCCAATCAGCCTGTATGAAACCCACTGCCACATTGCGGCAAACATCTCAGTGGCTCCTAACTTTTTTGCCTTAAAGGAGCGGCGTTGTGCACTAACCACTGGCACAGCGGCAATGCACCGGCCGGGCGGATGGCCTGGTGCCTCCCTGCACCCAGGCTGCAAGACGGAGTCCCCATGACTTAAGGCCATACCACCCCACATGCACAAAACCACAGCAACAATGGCTGCCACACAGCACCAACACCAAATGAAAGGAGCAAAAAAACTCACCTTCCTCAAGCTCTCAAATGAGAGCAAAAATAGACTGGACCACCTTTTGCAGTCAATTAGCAGGAGACTTTGGTGTTGGTACTGTGTGGTGGTCATTGTTGCTGTGGTTTTGTTCTTGTCGGGACTCAGTCTTGCAGCATGGGCGCTGTGAGGCACCAAATCGCTCGCCCTGCTGGTGCATTGTTGATGCGGCGATGGTTAGCGCACAATGGCGCTCCTTTAAGGCAAAAAAAATTAGGACCCACTACGAGGTTCGCCGTGACGGGGCAGTGGCTTCATACAGTCTGATCAGAATGTTAAACTAAGAACCTCATGTTCAGTGATATATATTTTGCCTAGCGGCTTTAGATCGATGTATGATTTTTTTAAGGGTGCTGTCCATTCTCTTTTTTCAGCACGCTGCCAATAAAATTAATGCAACTTTCATCATTAGGCTGGAGTCACACACAACGTCTAAAAAATTGGACCGTTTTAGTCGGTCGATTATCGGACCAAAATGTCATGAACAGTCATCCGTCTGGCATCCGATTTTCCTGGAAAGATGTGATTTAGTCGCATCTGACCATAGTTGTAACATCCGATTTACATCCGACTTGCGAGAATTTCTCGCAGACTTGCAAAACTGACATATAGTGGATCCAAATGAATAGTATTTAAATCACAAAATAAAGAATAGATATAAACACATAGAACACATATATATATATATACATGTCATTGTGACATGTATATATATATATATTTATAGTTCATAGACTTCTACATACTGTCATAGCCGCTAATTCAATTGCTGGCTTTTGTGAAATCACAGACCCGACATGAAATGATACATGGTTTACTTACAGTTAACCATGTCATTTCATGTATTTTTATATATGGTTTAAACTTACAATTACATGAGTGTATGTGTGCAAAATTGCAGACATGTAGGGGTTAATTAAAGGTATAAATTCGTTGAAAAAAAATGTGTGGGCTCCCGCTGTATTTTCTCCACCAGACAGACAAAGCCAGCGAGTGGGGGCAGATAATAATAGCCTAGGGAGGGTACATTTTTTTTGTGCCCCCTGGCTACTAACATCTGCCCCCAGACACCCAGAAAAGGCAAATCTCTAATTAGATTAGCCCTTTCTGGCACTTTGCCCGTCTATTCCCATTGCCCTGTAGCGGTGGTGAATGGGTTAATAAGGGGTTAAAGCCACCTTGCACCTTAAGGCTATTATTATCTGCCCCCACTCGCTGGCTTTGTCTGTCTGGTGGAGAAAATACAGCGGGAGCCCACACATTTTTTTTTCAACAAATTTATACCTTTAATTAACCCCTACATGTCTGCAATTTTGCACACATACACTCATGTAATTGTAAGTTTAAACCATATATAAAAATACATGAAATTACATGGTTAACTGTATGTAAACCATGTGTCATTTCATGTCGGGTTCTGTATTTTCACAAAAGCCGGCAATTGAATTAGCGGCTATTACAGTATGTAGAAGTGGATGAACTATAAATATATGTATATATATATGTCACAATGACATGTATATATATATATATGTATTCTATGTGTGTATATGTATTGATTCCATTCTTTATTAAAGCTGTCAGTGTGCATTTACAGTATAGCCGGGGATGAATTGCCGGCTTTTCTAAAGGACACCGGTGCGATTTAATCGCAAGTCACACGTGTGGTCCGTTTGTAATCAGATTTTTCATCGCTCCCATAGACTTGCATTGGCGATAGTCGACCCACAATCGGTGACAATCGCAGCATGCTGCGATTGCACTCGGACGTTTAAAAAGGACCACAAAAAATCTGATACTGGGAGCTGCTCCATAGATTAACATAGGTCCGACTGCAATGCGATATTTCATCGCATTGCAGTCGTCCAATTTTGTCGCTATGACCTCAGCCTTAAGAGTTCGGTGGATTCCTTTCCTTGTGATAGGCAAATAGCACAAAATGCCCAGGCACGCTGTTACCCTACATACTAGTGTGGAGGGTCTCATGTTGGCAGCTGCTACATTTGTATAGTAGCATTTCTCAATATAATAAAAAAAATTTTTTTTTTAATAAAATTGTTGTGATTGAGAGGAAACAGGAAGTTGTAAGTAGAAACATCAATAAGTTTCACAATTCATTCATTTTCTGTAAACAGAAAAACTGACCAGCACATGCCAACTAGTGTGAACAGGTGCCAGCTAAGGCTACTTTCACACATCAGTCTTTTGCTGTCAGGCCGGCGTCACACTTGCGAGTGTGATGCGAGTAAGTCACACGACTTTCTCGCATCAACACCCGGCACGGCCGCCCGCTCTCGGACCCGAGTGTGCGGCTGCATAGAAATACTTGGGGGTCTTCCAAATGTGATTGGCTATTGAAAACCTATATATACACTGTTGCTACAGCCCATCTTTGACAGGTTGTAGAGGAGCAACTGCAGGTTGGAGAGAAGAGCAAGTGGCTGGTGAAGATGGACGTTGTGATAGGAAACATTTTGAAGAATTTGGTGGATTTCACAGTGGAGGCGAGTCGTTTGAAAGTGATTGTTCTGGAGAAGGAGAGAAAGATACAGCAGTGCATCATGCGTCAGTGCCGACGCCGTTTGTGGATCCATCTCATCACAGCCCAGAGAGTGACGCGTGGGGTGTATTCTACACTCTACTTGGACCTAAGAGGAAACACTGAGAAATTTTTATCATATGTTCGCATGAAAATGGAGAACTTTGATTTCTTGGTGGAGCGAATTGGAGACCTCATAAGTAAATCGGACCCCTATTGCCGCTTCTCCATTTCACCGGCGGAGCGTCTGATGGTGACTCTTCGGTAAGCCATATTTATTGGATCTGCTTGCTTGAGAGCACACTTGTACTAGAATGTTGTTGCTGGTGGTTTGTAATAATTCTTTTTATAGTATCGCCAACTGTTAAAGCTGAGTTCTAACTGGTGTGTATTGCTGTGATTTTGAACTCATTTGTCTCCTTTTTTGATTTTTCACAGATTCCTGGCAACTGGAGAATCCCTTTCCTCACTCCATTTCCAGTACAGACTTGGAATTTCCACCATCTCTGGAATTGTAAAGCACACATGCCGTGCGTTGTGGGACTCTTTTTAGCTGAGGAATTTATACCACAGCCCACAACAGAGTTGGTTTAAATTGCTGACAAGTTTCTACAAATATGTCAGTTTCCTAACTGCTTGAGTGGTGTGGACGGGAAACATATCAGCATTGTCAAGCCACAAAAAAACCTGACTGGCACATCCAGACTAATGTGAATTAGGTGCAAACCAAGGGGTGCTACCCCCATGTAAAACATGTGAGAAAAGGCTGCACTCTAAAATACTAAAGCATGACAATATGGAATACATGAAATTTTGAATAGCAATATGGCTTTGGAGTATAAGGAAAAATTTGAGACGCTTAGTATAACATTTGATCAAATCGTAAAAGCCCACCAACCATCGTCAAGGTGGTCTCAAGTCTGGTGAGTCCCTGACCTATGTGAATATACCTCTATTAGGCTGATATCTGAATTTCTGGGTGAATGTGGACACCTCTGTCAGTAATGCCTGCATATATGGGTAAGTAGAGACCTGCTGTAATTAAAATCACCACCTGGTGGGGGCGGAGTGCTCGGTCAGTAAGCTAACTTTCAAAAGACTAAAAACCTGACTGGCACATCCAGACTAATGTGAATTAGGTGCACACCAAGGGGAGCTACTCCCATGTAAAACATGTGAGAAAAGGCTGCACTCTAAAATACTAAAGCATGACTCTGCTGTGGAATAAAGAGAAAAAAAATGCAATGAATATATTGATATTGCATGGCCCTGGCTGAAACACAAAAAATGGTTAGACATGTTAACATTTTTTTTTTTATATTGGCTGTGTAATATTTACCATATGGCGTGTAATGCTGTTTGTGGCGCCAGATCCTGGGCACCAGATGATGATGGCTGCTGCTGGGATGATGGCTGCTGCCTTCTCCTGCGACTGGATACTACCTTCTTGGATGGCTGCATGTTAATGGCTGAGGGTCCCACTGGCATGGTTTATATATGTTTGCTGTGGGTTGGGCAACTTCTGAGCATGCTCAGATGAAAAAACCGGATCCGGCTTTTGCAGGATCCCGCGCATTGCGGCGCTCATAGACTTTCATTGTAACAAAAAGTCTCCGGCTTTTTCGCCGGAGATAAAAAACGTTATTGTAGCCGTTTTTTACAGACGCCGGAATGATACAATTAGCCGGACGAACCGCAAGGCCATGCGGCGCGATCCGGTGCTAATGTGGAGCTCAGCTGTGCTTGGAATCCTAGTCTCCAGAAGGGTGCACTGAAGGTAACCACCACTAGAGGTCCTGTATATACATTCACACACCTTCACCCATCCCTAAAGCCACCAGAGGGAGCTGTTTAGCCATATATAAGGATGTTGAAGACACTGAAGAAGTCAGTCTACTCCTAGAGAGCAGAGTGAGTTACGAGAGTAGTTTATCAGTCACCTCAGAGGGTGAAGTGAAGAGCAGATGGTCTAAGCTTTGAGAGTGTTGTGAGCGCAGAGAGCGCAGAGAAAGTGTGCAGTCTGGCATACGGAGCAGAGCTCAAGAGAAGAGTTCAGCTGTTAAGGAAGGAGTCTGAAGTCTGCAGCTTGAAGCTTAGTTCAAATGAGTGGAGGCTAGTAAAAGTGGGACGGAAACCACTCCAGCCTAGTCAGAACTGAGTCAAGTGAGTGCAGTTCAGCGAGCAAGCGTGCCGACGCTTAGAGAGCAGTGAGGAAGGAGAAGAAGCAGCCACCAACTGCCAATGTGTGATAGTGTGAGGGCCCGAGTAGGACGAAAGGCGAGTGGGAAGCAAGAGAGGGATAGAGAAGCCTAAACAGCTCATCCCCATTACTCTATCCGGACACCGGGTCCGAGCTTACTGGAATCTTCACGACCAGTAGGGAATACCGGAGATCCTGCTGGACTACAAGTCGCAGGAGCCCATAAGTGTCGATACGTAACTGGGTTAGGAAGACAGGAGTCTGGCAGGATCCGCCATTAGAGACTGTGTTCTTTCAAGAGAAGACCCTACCACAAGGTCAGCCGGGCATAAGTGGAGACAGACTCAGGCCTAGTTTCACACAGGTCAGAGACTTATTTTAGAAGTAAGGAGGCTCTACACCTACTCAGGGGAGGAAACTGGATGTGCACCCTTCACCCTGCAGTACCCCGGGACGTGCCTGCAATAACATCTTCAGTAAAGGTACAGAAAGAGACTTCTGTGTGTGTGTCCATCCTTATTACTTCTACTGTCAGATTCTTCTCCGTTCTGCACCCCTACACACTCTATCTACCCTGAAGGACCCAGCCTTACCTGTGGAAGGCTTAACACCTTGCTGCCCAATACCAACCCTTCAGCGGATCTGTACAGCAGTGCTGGTCACCCTGACCAGGCACCACAGGTGGCGTCACGAACATTTAACAAACCTTTTAATCCCCTGTAAATATCCCCTTTTTGAGGTGAGTCCCAGGGCCACGGACCGAGCTGCAGCTACCGTGACATCCCCCATAGAAGTGGACGGGCTCGGTGCCGAGTACCCCACGGCCCTGGCGTGCGACTCATCTACCTGGCGTCACGAACAGGATTCTGAAGCTCGTGAAATGCGAGTCCTGTGTGCCTGAATTGACTGTTTTGTGCAAAAAGACTGTGATTGCTATTTTTGTGACTTTGCCGCCATTTACCGCCATTTTGCCGCCATGTTCGCGCCCTGAGGTGCTGGTGAAGAAGAGGGGTGTGAATTCGTGGGCGCACCCCCCCCTGTGGCGCAAAAATTATGGCCGCCCTGTCTAAGTGTTTCTACAACATAAGATCATGCCCCACTACAAAGGAGATCCGGCTCCTCATCCTCCTCAGTGCAAGGAAAAGAAAGCGAAAGTCCCGCCTCCATGGAAAAGACCAGTCCACTTCTGTTAGAAAGTTCAGTCTGGACTGGAGAGAGATTGCGGAAGGACATGAGTCGCTGTGTGGGGGAATGGAGGTTTACAAACCCTTCCTTCACGAAGAAGCGCAGTCTGTGCCTAAACCATCCCCAGTTCTGGAAGGAGATGGAGAGCGCTATAAGGAGGAGGAGGTGGACGTGGCCATGCTGGATCTGACCCGGCACCGGGCTGAAGTGGAGCAGATGGAGCGAAGCTGGCGGGCTTTAAAGCTGCGGCTGCAGCAGAGCCGACCGCTCTCTGTTCCGGGTGTGCGACTGACACCCGCACCACCACCTGAGCCAGTGGCTGCAATCTGGCCAGAAGCTATTCCTGCCCCGCCGAGGATGCGGCAGGAGGAGAGGAGGCTGCGGAGGCCTTGCCCGGACCGGAATACCCTCCAGGCCCGGAACCAGATGCCGCACCTGTAGCGGAGGTATACTGTTCCCCGGCAGAGACGAAGGAGGAGGAAGTACCCGGCGAGATCCAGGTCGATTGGGAGGAGATGGAGCTCCTGGACGATGAGGAGTACGCCGCACGGCAGGAGAACGAGTGGAGACGCCGTGAGCAGGAAGAGCAGCAACGACGTGACCAGCGGGAGGCGCAGCAACAACGCCAGAGGTACCGGGAGAGAGATCTTGCTGACAAAGAGAACGTCAGGCGAGATAAAGGTACGCTCCGGGAACCGCGGCGCCAGGGGGCGGTGCGTGACTTTAAGCTCCAGGAAGGCTGGGGGTTCATACACGAGCCCGGCTCTACCAGGAAGTTTTTGTGAATCGCCGGGACATAGAGGCCATTTACCTGAGGGACACCCGGACAGGGACCTGTTAATAGGGGACTTAGTCACCTACACGCGGCATTGGGGGCTTAAGGGGTGGTATGCCCTAAACGTCTCCCGAAGCAGTTCCCCGGTCCCTGAAGCAGGAAACCTACCCGTGTCTCAGTGTCCCAGGCCTCTACCAACCCAGCGCCAGTCTGCGCACCTGTACCATGCCCTGCTGAGCGGCTGTATGCGGCTGCTGCCCGCTCACCCCCTGCTGAGTCATACCTGCACGAACTGCAGAGCCTAAGTTTGTGTGAGGCACCTGTCAGGCCTCTGGGAACCCGTGTGGAAAAGAGAACTGTAGCCACACAGACCCCTATATCCGGCCACGATGTCATGGTGCTCCGTACCTGGATGCACTATGTGCTTGCAACGCCAGGGGTTGAAGATATAGCGATGCCGCATTAGAAACCCGATCAGGGTCACTGTACTGTAAAATAGTTTAAATTGTTGCTACACCCGGACAGGTGTCTGTTGTTGGAAAGTTTATATATTTATGCCTTAAGTATACCCCAGTTGGGTAATGTGTATTGCAATATTTTCTCTGAACTGTGTGGCTGAGGACTCTGCCAGCCCAAAAACTTTCCTTTGTATATAGTTAGCACTTCGGTTCTCCATCTTGGTTTTACGTAAACCAGTGCTACCTCAGAACTCAAAACCCGTTTGGTGTGGCCGAAAGTGAGGTCTGCTACAGAAAAGTCTTGCAGCCCACCCAGGACCACCGTTGGAGGTTTGGAGCGGGTCCTCCACAAGTATATGTTTACTTGAACTGTGAAGCTTCTGACATTTGCACTTTACTTGATGTTGATATTAAAAGTGTTATTTATGTATTTATGCAACGGTTAAAGAGCCTCACCTCCCGTAAGGGAAGAGTTAATGTTAATGTTTGCTTTAAAATGTTTTTCTTTCAGCTCGAGAGTGCTGAGTTTTACCAGGGGGGGATGTGGAGCCCAGCTGTGCTTGGAATCCTAATCTCCAGAAGGGTGCACTGAAGGTAACCACCACTAGAGGTCCTGTATATACATTCACACACCTTCACCCATCCCTAAAGCCACCAGAGGGAGCTGTTTAGCCATATATAAGGAGGGTGAAGACACTGAAGAAGTCAGTCTACTCCTAGAGAGCAGAGTGAGTTACGAGAGTAGTTTATCAGTCACCTCAGAGGGTGAAGTGAAGAGCAGGCGGTCTAAGCTTTGAGAGTGTTGTGAGCGCAGAGAGCGCAGAGAAAGTGTGCAGTCTGGCATACGGAGCAGAGCTCAAGAGAAGAGTTCAGCTGTTAAGGAAGGAGTCTGAAGTCTGCAGCTTGAAGCTTAGTTCAAACGAGTGGAGGCTAGTAAAAGTGGGACGGAAACCACTCCGGCCTAGTCAGAACTGAGTCAAGTGAGTGCAGTTCAGCGAGCAAGCGTGCCGACGCTTAGAGAGCGGTGAGGAAGGAGAAGAAGCAGCCACCAACTGCCAATGTGTGATAGTGTGAGGGCCCGAGTAGGACGAAAGGCGAGTGGGAAGCAAGAGGGGGACAGAGGAGCCTAAACAGCTCATCCCCATTACTCTATCCGGACACCGGGTCCGAGCTTACTGGAATCTACACGACCAGTAGGGAATACCGGAGATCCTGCTGGACTACAAGTCGCAGGAGCCCATAAGTGTCGATACGTAACTGGTTAGGAAGACAGGAGTCTGGCAGTATCCGCCATTAGAGACTGTGTTCTTTCAAGAGAAGACCCTACCACAAGGTCAGCCGGGCGTAAGTGGAGACAGACTCAGACCTAATTTCACACAGGTCAGAGACTTATTTTAGAAGTAAGGAGGCTCTACACCTACTCAGGGGAGGAAACTGGATGTGCACCCTTCCCCTTGCAGTACCCTGGGACGTGCCTGCAATAACATCTTCAGGAAAGGTACAGAAAGAGACTTCTGTGTGTGTGTCCATCTTATTACTTCTACTGTCAGATTCTTCTCCGTTCTGCACCCCTACACACTCTATCTACCCTGAAGGACCCAGCCTTACCTGTGGAAGGCTTAACACCTTGCTGCCCAATACCAACCCTTCAGCGGATCTGTGCAGCAGCGCTGGTCACCCTGACCAGGCACCACAGGTGGCGTCACGAACATTTAACAAACCTTTTAATCCCCTGTAAATATCCCCTTTTTGAGGTGAGTCCCAGGGCCACGGACCGAGCTGCAGCTACCGTGACATCCCCCATAGAAGTGGACGGGCTCGGTGCCGAGTACCACACGGCCCTGGTGGGCGACTCATCTACCTGGCGTCACGAACAGGATTCTGAAGCTCGTGAAATGCGAGTCCTGTGTGCCTGAATTGACTGTTTTGTGCAAAAAGACTGTGATTGCTATTTTTGTGACTTTGCCGCCATTTACCGCCATTTTGCCGCCATGTTCGCGCCCTGAGGTGCTGGTGAAGAAGAGGGGTGTGAATTCGTGGGCGTACCCCCACTGTGGCGCGAAAATTATGGCCGCCCTGTCTAAGTGTTTCTACAACTCAAGATCATGCCCTACTGCAAAGGAGATCCGGCTCCTCATCCTCCTCAGTGCAAGGAAAAGAAAGCAAAAGTCCCGCCTCCATGGAAAAGACCAGTCCACTCCTGTTAGAAAGTTCAGTCTGGACTGGAGAGAGATGACGGAAGGACATGAGTCGCTGTGTGGGGGAATGGAGTTTTACAAACCCTTCCTTCACGAAGAGGCGCAGCCTGTGCCTAAACCATCCCCAGTTCTGGAAGGAGATGGAGAGCGCTATAAGGAGGAGGAGGTGGACGTGGCCATGCTGGATCTGACCCGGCACCGGGCTGAAGTGGAGCAGATGGAGCGAAGCTGGCGGGCTCTAAAGCTGCGGCTGCAGCAGAGCCGACCGCTCTCTGTTCCGGGTGCGCGACTGACACCCGCACCACCACCTGAGCCAGTGGCTGCAATCTGGCCAGAAGCTGTTCCTGCCCCCGCCGAGGACGCGGCTGGAGGAGAGGAGGCTGCGGAGGCCTTGCCCGGACCGGAATACCCTCCAGGCCCGGAACCAGATGCCGCACCTGTAGCGGAGGTATACTGTCCCCCGGCAGGGACGAAGGAGGAGGAAGTACCCGGCGAGATCCAGGTCGATTGGGAGGAGATGGAGCTCCTGGACGACGAGGAGTACGCCGCACGGCAGGAGAACGAGTGGAGACGCCGTGAGCAGGAAGAGCAGCAACGACGTGACCAGCGGGAGGCGCAGCAACAACGCCAGAGGTACCGGGAGAGAGATCTTGCCGACAAAGAGAACGTCAGGCGAGATAAAGGTACGCTCCGGGAACCGCGGCGCCAGGGGGCGGTGCGTGACTTTAAGCTCCAGGGAGGCTGGGGGTTCATACACAAGCCCGGCTCTACCAGGAAGTTTTTGTGAATCGCCGGGACATAGAGGCCATTTACCTGAGGGACAACGGGACAGGGACCTGTTAATAGGGGACTTAGTCACCTACACGGGGTCATTGGGGGCTTAAGGGGTGGTATGCCCTAAACGTCTCCCGAAGCAGTTCCCCGGTCCCTGAAGCAGGAAACCTACCCCGTGTCTCAGTGTCCCAGGCCTCTACCAATCCAGCGCCAGTCTGCGCACCTGTGCCATGCCCTGCTGAGCGGCTGTATGCGGCTGCTGCCCGCTCACCCCCTGCTGAGTCATACCTGCACGAACTGCAGAGCCTAAGTTTGTGTGAGGCACCTGTCAGGCCTCCGGGAACCCGTGTGGAAAAGAGAACTGTAGCCACACAGACCCCTATATCCGGCCACGATGTCATGGTGCTCCGTACCAGGATGCACTATGTGCTTGCAACGCCAGGGGTTGAAGATATAGCGATGCCGCATTAGAAACCCGATCAGGGTCACTGTACTGTAAAATAGTTTAAATTGTTGCTACACCCGGACAGGTGTCTGTTGTTGGAAAGTTTATATATTTATGCCTTAAGTATACCCCAGTTGGGTAATGTGTATTGCAATATTTTCTCTGAACTGTGTGGCTGAGGACTCTGCCAGCCCAAAAACTTTCCTTTGTATATAGTTAGCACTTCGGTTCTCCATCTTGGTTTTACGTAAACCAGTGCTACCTCAGAACTCAAAACCCGTTTGGTGTGGCCGAAAGTGAGGTCTGCTACAGAAAAGTCTTGCAGCCCACCCAGGACCACCGTTGGAGGTTTGGAGCGGGTCCTCCACAAGTATATGTTTACTTGAACTGTGAAGCTTCTGACATTTGCACTTTACTTGATGTTGATATTAAAAGTGTTATTTATGTATTTATGCAACGGTTAAAGATCCTCACCTCCCGTAAGGGAAGAGTTAATGTTAATGTTTGCTTTAAAAATGTTTTTCTTTCAGCCTGGGAATGCTGAGTTTTACCAGGGGGGGATGTGGAGCCCAGCTGTGCTTGGAATCCTAATCTCCAGAAGGGTGCACTGAAGGTAACCACCACTAGAGGTCCTGTATATACATTCACACACCTTAACCCATCCCTAAAGCCACCAGAGGGAGCTGTTTAGCCATATATAAGGAGGGTGAAGACACTGAAGAAGTCAGTCTACTCCTAGAGAGCAGAGTGAGTTACGAGAGTAGTTTTTCAGTCACCTCAGAGGGTGAAGTGAAGAGCAGACGGTCTAAGCTTTGAGAGTGTTGTGAGCGCAGAGAGCGCAGAGAAAGTGTGCAGTCTGGCACACGGAGCAGAGCTCAAGAGAAGAGTTCAGCTGTTAAGGAAGGAGTCTGAAGTCTGCAGCTTAAAGCTTAGTTCAAACGAGTGGAGGCTAGTAAAAGTGGGACGGAAACCACTCCAGCCTAGTCAGAACTGAGTCAAGTGAGTTCAGTTCAGCGAGCAAGCGTGCCGACGCTTAGAGAGCAGTGAAGAAGGAGAAGAAGCAGCCACCAACTGCCAGTGTGTGATATTGTGAGGGCCCGAGTAGGACGAAAGGCGAGTGGGAAGCAAGAGGGGGACAGAGGAGTCTAAACAGCTCATCCCCATTATTCTATCCGGACACCGGGTCCGAGCTTAGGCCGGAGTCACACTGGCGACAAAATCGGACGACTGCAATGCGATGAAATATCGCATTGCAGTCGGACCTATGTTAATCTATGGAGCAGCTCCCAGTATCAGATTTTTTGTGGTCCGTTTTAAACGTCCGTGTACAATCGCAGCATGCTGCGATTGTCACCGATTGTCGGTCGACAATCGCCAATGCAAGTCTATGGGAGCGATGAAAAATCGGATTACAAACGGACCACACTGTGTGACTTGCGATGAAATCGCATCGGTGTCCTTTAGAAAAGCCGGCAATTCATCCCGGCTATACTGTAAAATCACACTGACAGCTTTAATAAAGACTAGAAAGAATAGATATATACACATAGAACACATATATATATATATATATACATGTCATTGTGACATGTACATATACATATATTTATAGTTCCTAGACTTCTACATACTGTAATAGCCGCTAATTCAATTGCCGGGTTTTGTGAAATCACAGAAGCCGACATGAAATGATACATTGTTTCCACACATTTAACCATGTAATTTCATGTATTTTTATATATGTTTGAAACATACAATTACATGAGTGTATTTGTGCAAAATTTCAGACATGTAGGGGTTAATTAAAGGTGTAAATTCGTTGAAAAAAAATGCGTGGGCTCCCGCTGTATTTTCTCCACCAGACAGACAAAGCAAAGCGAGTGGGGGCAGATAATAATAGCCTAGGGAGGGTACATTTTTTTTGTGCCCCCCCTAGCTACTAACATCTGCCCCCAGACACCCCAGAAAGGGCAAATCTATAATTAGATTCGCCCTTTCTGGCACTTTGCCCGTCTATTCCCATTGCCCTGTAGCGGTGGCGAATGGGTTAATCTCACCTTACTGTCACCTTAGTATTGAAAGGTGACCTTAAGGCAGGTTAATAATTGATAGCTGTCAATTAGACAACTATCAATTATTAATCCTATTGAAGTAAATAAAAAAACACACACACTTTAAGAATAAATAATTTTAATCAAAAAATGTGTGATTATTTAATTAAACTTATTTTTTATTAAACTGTGTGTGTTTGATTTTTCTTTCATACAATAGGATTAATAATTGATAGTTGTCTAATTGACAGCTATCAATTATTAACCTGCCTTAAGGTCACCTTTCAATACTAAGGTGACAGTAAGGTGAGATTAACCCATTCGCCACCGCTACAGGGCAATGGGAATAGACGGGCAAAGTGCCAGAAAGGGCGAATCTAATTATAGATTTGCCCTTTCTGGGGTGTCTGGGGGCAGATGTTAGTAGCCAGGGGGGGCACAAAAAAAATGTACCCTCCCTAGGCTATTATTATCTGCCCCCACTCGCTTTGCTTTGTCTGTCTGGTGGAGAAAATACAGCGGGAGCCCACGCATTTTTTTTCAACGAATTTACACCTTTAATTAACCCGTACATGTCTGAAATTTTGCACAAATACACTCATGTAATTGTATGTTTCAAACATATATAAAAATACATGAAATTACATGGTTAAATGTGTGGAAACAATGTATCATTTCATGTCGGCTTCTGTGATTTCACTGAAGCCGGCAATTGAATTAGCGGCTATAACAGTATGTAGAAGTGTAAGAATTATAAATATATGTATATATATATGTCACAATGACATATATATATATATATATATATATATTTATATGTGTATATATCTATTCTTTCTTTTGGCATTTAAATACTATTCTTTTGGATCCATTATATGTCAGTTTTGCAAGCCTGCGAGAAAATCTCGCAAGTCGGATGAAAATCGGATGTTACAAGGTACACACACATGCGATTAAATCGCATCTTTGAAGGAAAATCGGATGACAGAAGGATGTGTGATGTTTTTATTTTGATCCGATTGTCGACCGTCTAAAACGGACCGATTTTTTGTGGTTGTGTGTGACTCCGGCCTTACTGGAATCTTCACGACCAGTAGGGAATACCGGAGATCCTGCGGGACTACAAGTTGCAGGTGCCCATAAGTGTCGATACGTAACTGGGTTAGGAAGACAGGAGTCTGGTAGGATCCGCTATTAGAGACTGTGTTCTTTCAAGAGAAGACCCTACCACAAGGTCAGCCGGGCGTAAGTGGAGACAGACTCAGACCTAATTTCACACAGGTCACAGACTTATTTTAGAAGTAAGGAGGCCCTACACCTACTCAGGGGAGGAAACTGGATGTGCACCCTTCACCTTGCAGTACCCTGGGACGTGCCTGCAATAACATCTTCAGTAAAGGTACAGAAAGAGACTTCTGTGTGTGTGTCCATCTTATTACTTCTACTGTCGGATTCTCCTCCGTTCTGCACCCCTACACACTCTATCTGCCCTGAAGGACCCAGCCTTACCTGTGGAAGGCTTAACACCTTGCTGCCCAATACCAACCCTAGTGCGGATCTGTACAGCAGCGCTGGTTACCCTGACCAGGAACCACAGGTGGCGTCATGAACATTTAACAAACCTTTTAATCACCTGTAAATATCCCCTTTTTGAGGTGAGTCCCAGGGCCACGGACCGAGCTGCAGCTACCGTGACATCCCCCATAGAAGTGGACGGGCTCGGTGCCGAGTACCCCACGGCTCTGGCGGGCGACTCACTAATATAAGTCAATGGAAAAAAAACGCATCCGGCATTAGATTTTGCCGCATCCGGTTTTACAAAAGAATGCTGGATCGCGCCTGACGGCAAAAGACTGATGTATGAAAGTAGCCTAACCTAACAATTCTAAGAAGATGCAAAACTGCACTCTGGATTGTTTAGAATGGTAACTCTAGAAAATTGGGACTGCATTACTGCCATAGAACATTGGTTAAGTGCTATATTATGTACATATGGAATTTTGGAAAACTGGAATGTAATAAATTTACAGTAAAAAGAAAGTACTTAGCAGCACATAGATTGTCCAATGTGTATGAGCCCAACTGCAACGTCAATATATACTTTATAGTTGGGTCCCTCTCCTGATAAGATGCATCTCTTGGACTAAAAAGCCTACAATATATGGAACAGGTAGGAACCAGTTAATTAAAACCACCTGAGCCTGATGAGATTGGGCATAGGAGTGCACGTCACGTGAGTTTGCTACGAACAGAAAACTGACCAGCACATCCCAACTAGTGTGAACAGGTGCCAGCTACCACAACAATTCTAAGAAAATTCATTTTCTGCGTTGCTCTCAGTCTCGCTGTTCGCAATCACATATCACTAAAAAAGAGTAATATCCTCTCCTTGAATATTTTACCCATTGCAATACATCATGGTCCTGAACTTCATGTCATCAAGGATAATATTCTGCAATCCTGACACCTGATCGGTAGATTCTACAATCCTGATTGCTGTTAATTACAGATAATTGAATCCTTTGAAAGTCAAATTTGCCAGCTTCGCTGATTTATCCCAAAGAAGTTGGATTGATTTGATTGATTGCCAATCGAAAATATTGCCTTGAAAAAAATACATGTCACACCTCTAAGGTCTCCATATTACTCTCCCTATGAATTACATTTTTATCATTCTTTTTCCCTTGCACACTAATTTTTTTTTCACTGCTGTGTTGTCACACACTACCTGTAAGGTTTATTCGTTTTTTGTTTTTTCTTCTCTATTGCTGAGCTGTGACATCCTCTTGCTATCAAGATTTATTAAGAAATGGCTGCTTAATTCTTTGCTTCTGCTTTTATACTGGCTATGATATTTCTTCCTGATTGGCTGGACTGTACCATGTGATGTAAAAGCTGCAAAGCATTAAGGGTATACTCGCCCGTCCACATCAGAGTTCATGTGTGCCTCCTGTGGTTGATGCAATCTTCTGCAAAGGATAAAATGGGATCAGCTATTTTGGCAGGCTTCCTAAAAGTTCAAAATGAATTTTATTTGCATCTAATCAATTCTGTCATCTCTATTATTTGCAATTTTGTTCCTTTCTGTGATATTATACACTTATTGTCTTTCACTTGGGTGACGTGCATCATTTTACAATTACTTATATGATATATAAACTTCAGCTCACCCTAATGACACCCACAGGGTGTTTATTTCGGTAGCAGATATACAATTTGTTGACCTAACAACATTTAATCAATTAATATAGTTGCTGCTTCATCATTTCTATGTGAATACTCTGGAGGAAACTTTGGGAAAAAAAAGGCAGAAGGAGGTATAATTCATTTCTACATACATAAGCAAGAGCCTAAGTGATTTCCCAGACGTCTCCACTACTGGAAACAGTCAAACAAATACAATTATAGCCTGTAATAGGATGTATTACTTATCTAGTTACAGGAAGAACATCATAAGATCCAATTTATTATACTGAAGTACTGTCTACATAGCGAGGCTGAAAACTGCACATCTAGTCTAAAGACGGGAATTCAAAGAGACCATTGGGCTTTTCTTTCCAAATCCTTTGTTTATAAGGGTTGCCTCATTGTTTTGTGATCATACGATCTTTTGCAACCAACGATCAGATGAATTTTTTTGAAAAAACTGACTATAGGTGTCAATTTTCCCTGCAGTGCCCCCACAGGGAAAATGAGGTATTACACAATTCCAACGGAATGGACTTTTCATGTAATACATCTACATTCAACTTTCTTGTGAATGAAAGATGCCCATTATAGGTACAAATAGAATAGAAGAGAGATCTGAAAGGGGAACATTTTCTCAGAATGAAATAAGGTTTTTTTTTTAAAACCAGACAGCCCAACCACTTAAATGGAATATGTCACCAGGCTTTTTCTCCCCCATCAGAGAGCTGAATAATGTAGAGACAGAGACCCTGATTACAGTGATTTGTCACTTACTGGTCTAAGTGTTGAATTGTTTATAAAATCCCTGTTTTATCTCTTGCAGATCCCAAGATCTCTGAATGTTTAGCTCTGTATAACCCCACCAACACCATTGACTGACAGTTTTTTGTGTACACTGTGCATAGGCAGAAAGCTTTCAATTAGTGATGGGGCCGGGTTATACAGAGTTCAAGAATATGGAGAATGACATGGCAGCAGGTTAACTAGTCCTATAGTGATAATCTCCTGATGATAAAACAGAGATTTTATCAAAACTACAGCAAGAAGCTCAGTCAGTAACACATTACTGGAATCAGGCTTTCTGCCTCTACATTATGCTGCTGTCAAGAATAGGAGGCAAAAACCTGGTGACAGATTCCCTTTAATACAGACAGGCATGTAATGTAGTACCTGTGCAGCGCTACATAGAAGTTCGTAATTTGGAAACAAAAAGGATTAAAAGAATCATACAAGAAGCCTAATAACAACTATACTTATCTGCAAGGTTTGATATATTTCAATTCTACCTTGTCCAGAGTGCATAACTTAGAGGGAATAGTGTTCATGAATAGAAATGGTGGCTGCATTTTGAGACACATACAGAACTGATCAAAAGTTTGGACACCACTGTTCATTGAATGATTTTGTCACAATTCCGCCTATCGGAGTGTCTGGAAGCAGTAACTGTGAGTTCACACATCCAATCTAGGACAGGGGCATGCTCAGCTGTCAGTACGGTGATGGACAGCTCAGTCTTCCACTCATAGGCTGGGGTATGCTGATCTGGAAGTATGTTGAGTTATAGTTCAGCTATCCTATCAGAACTGGGGCATGCCAGGGCTTTCTCCATGTGTCTGCTATTCAAGTGATTACCTGGCTAGCTCTCTGCCTCCAATTAGTGCCAATTGTACCTTAGCTCAAATGGCTTGCACTTGCTCTGTTCTGTGTATTCCTGTATTTGGTCTTTGTTGCCTTACCTTGACCCTTGCCTTTGACCATCCTTTTAACTTGCCTTGTATTGATCCTTTTCCTTCTTGGGATTCTGACCTCGGACCGCTATCTGACTGCACCTTTGCATTAACCCTACACCTTTGCATTACCCCTTATTTAGGATGAGCCCTCTTTGTGTCAGACCCTAGACCTCTTGACTTCTCATCCTCTTGGTTTCTCCGTGACTAGTGACGAGCATCACAAACTTTGCTTGTATTTATTGGAATGTGCACAAACTCAGACTGAAGGCAACAAAACCACAAAAGAACCAATATGGAACAAATATGGAAACAAGTACAGAAACACGTGTTAAACAAACTGCAATGTGTTAAGCTTAGAGATGAGCAGATCTCTTGAAATTCGAATTTGTCAATTTTGTTTAATTTTCCCCAAAAATTCGATTTGTCACATTACATCTGTCCGTACACTTTTTTCCACCACTATGCGATCAGGTGACGAATCTGACCCAGGTGCTTCAGAATCTGGCCATGGAGCAACAGAAATTAGAAATGTCGCAGTCACAGTTTCAAGTTCAGTATTCTAGTGTGATGAGTGTTTACCAAAGAGCTCTGCCGTTAGCTTCTGTTGTGCAGTTGGTTTCTCACGAACTAGTAATTGCCTCAGAACTGCGTGTTTTCTTTGTTCCCACAAGCCCCAGAATGGTCATCTGTTAACGTTTTTTTTATACCTCAGGGTTAATCTACAATGAACTTGACAGTGTTCAGGTCGGGGAGGCAAAGATCATGAACCTGACACGGGGGGGGGGGCACACCACTGAGTACTATAGTTCTGAGTCATGGCACTGGTCTATTGATGTTCAGTGGAATGATGCAGCTCTCAGGTGTCAGCTTTGCCAAGGCTTTTCTGATACACTTAAGGATGCTCTGTCTCTGCATACCCTACCTGTTCCTTGGGGAGTCCATGACTCAAGCCATTTAGTTGGATTGTAGGTGTTATGGACTAACCTGGGTTGGAGTAGTGGTATTGCAACCACTAAGGCTGGTTTCACACATCCGGCGGGCGCCTTGCGGCGCCCCCGGAATTTTCCCGCAGCGCCGCATCTGAAAATCTGATGCGCCGCATGCGGCTTTTTTCGCATTGACATGCATTAGCGCCGCATGGCGCCGCATGTCAATGCGTTGCATGCGGTTTTGTCCGGATGCGGCGCAAATGTACATTGCGGCGTCCGAAAAAACGCTGCATGTAACGTTTTTTTTTTTTGCCGGATGTTTCTTATCTCTCCAAGCATCAGAAACCATCCGCAAAAAAACGCATTTTGGCCGCCGGATGTGTGAAAGCTTTTCACATGCGGCGCTGCGGCTAAATGCCGGGGGCGCCGTTTAGGCGCCCGCCGGATGTGTGAAACCAGCCTAAGGGCAGCACCAGCAGGTAGCGTAGTCAGGAATAGCCAAGGGGTCGTTACAGAGCAGCAACAATGTAGTTAAAGGGTCAACAGGAAGCATAGTCAGGATTAGCCAGGGGGTTGGTACACAGGAGCAGCAATGTAATTAAAGGATCAGCAGGTAGCTTAGTCAGGGATAGCCACGGCACAGCAGTATAATCTTGGAATGAAGGAGCAGGTGAAAGGAAGCTTGACTAAAGACTGGTAATAATCTCGCAAGAAAGGAATGAGGTCTGTACTCTACAGTTAAGGAGTCAGCAGAGCGTTGGTGACTTTTCTGCCCTCTGCTCCTCAGTACTAGTCCCCCTGCTCTGCTCTGTAACGTTACGGGGTTTCCACTTCGAGGCTGAGTGTGACGTCCGCCCTTCAGGTCTGAACTGCAGGTAAGACAGCACCCCGAGAAACCCCGAGACCCTTTACCCCTATACAGGGATCTGGAATTATAGCAAAGCCCAGGGGGTAGCTGCCTATGAGAGCAGTGGACCGGAGTAGGAAGGACGCTAGGAAGGGAATAAAAAGTGAGACCAAATGCGTAGTCAGAAGTCCAAGAGTCAAAACCAGGAGGGAGCAAAGGTACAAAATCGGCAGGCAGTAGAAGGGTCAGAAATTCAGGCTAAAGTTAAAGTCAAAACCAGGCGGGCAGCAGAGGTACAAAACGGGCAGGCAGTAGAACAGTCAGAAATCCAGGCAAAGGTCAGAAATACAATAGCAAAACAAACTAGCACACTGGGGAAACCAAGACTATATCTGGCGGCCTACAAGCCAGGCTACAAGGCATTTGAAGGGCATGGCTACCTCTCACAGGCTCACAGTCTGATGACCTCATCTGGACCGCCCCCAAAACCAGGCCAGATGGTGATGCATGACTGACACCAACCACTTCACCTCTGACAGAAGAGCGAAGCCTATGCCCACCAGATGCCTGCACAGGGACCCCTTCTCTGTCGCCAACATTACCCACAGGCGAAACATGGCGATGCGCAGCGACAGAGGCCGGCGTCAAAGGAACGGAACCATATGAGGATACCGCTCTCCTATCACCGGCACCACCAGCCGAAGGAGTCCGGCGCCTCCCAGCGGCTGAGGCAGGAACACCAGCCACTGAATCCAACGGCGACGTGACAGTATCCCTCCCTCTAAGAGGGGCCTCTGGACCCTCAAAACCCGGTTTGTTGGGATGAAGGAGATGAAACTTCCTGATCAAACCCTTGGCATGGACGTTACTGGCGGGCACCCAGGACCTTTTCTCCAGACCATAGCCCTTCCAATGCACCAGATTCTGCACAGATCCTCTCGCTAAACGGGAATCAAGGATCCTTTGGACTTCTTATTCCAAAGCACCCCCTACCAAAACCGGAGGAGGAGGGGACTGGACAGGACGAATCGGAGAGCGGTACAATTTGAGAAGGGACTTATGGAATACATTGGGCAGTTTAAATGATTGAGGGAGCTTCAGACAAAAGGCTACTGGATTAATCACCTCAATAATTTCATACGGACCAATAAACCTGGGACCTAGTTTGGCAGATGGCACTTTGAGCTTAATATTCCTGGTAGAAAGCCAAACTTTGTCCCCAACTCCCAGGTCCGGGCCCTTGGAGCGCCGTCTATTAGCAGACGAAGTCTGTCTAATCTAAGCCCCTTTCAAGTTTACGTTGACTACTGACCAGATAGTTTTTAACTGGTCTATGGTCCTTTCTACCCCAGGGATATCTGACATCCTAGAAGAGAGCGAACCAAAACGTGGGTGCAGCCCATGATTACAGTAGAAAGGGGTAGTCTTGATGGACTCCTGGTACTGATTATTCATGGCAAACTCTGCTAGCGGTAGGTGTTCCACCCAATCGGACTGATGCTCAGAGACATAACAACATAGATTCTGCGCTTGGTTGGTGCGTTCGGTTTGACCATTGGTTTCAGGGTGATAGGCAGAGGAAAAGGACTATTCCATTCCAATTCGTTTACAGAATGCCCTCCAAAATTTCGAAACAAACTGGGTGCCCCTATTGGACACGATATTCACAGGAATACCATGCAATCGCACAACATGAGTAATGAATAATTTGCTCAGGGTCTCGGAATTAGGTAATCCGGACAGAGGAACAAAATGACACTGCTTGCTGAATCTATCCACCACCACCCAGATACACGTCTTCCCTTCTGAGAGTGGCAGATCAGTAATAAAGTCCATGGAGATATGGGTCCAAGGACTCTCAGGGGCAGGCAGGGACTGGAGCCACCCGGCAGGGAGATTATGGGGAGACTTAGCGCGAGCACAGGTTTCTCAGGCCAGTACATAGTCCTTACAGTCCTTTACTACAGTTGGCCATCAAAAATTCCTAGTTACAAGTCTGATGGTGTTTTTGATGCCTGGATGCCCTGTAAGGACGGAATCATGTGATTCCTTCAGAACTTGAAGGTGGAATGTGGCCGGAACAAATAGTTTTTGGGGAGGAGTAGTGTCAGGTGCCTGTTCTGGGGATCTACGGATTTCTTCCAGAAGATCCAAGGATACAGCTAAAATAACAATTCCCTTGGCTAGTATTGGAGTCGGTTCAGAGTCCTCGACCTGTGAGGGGCAAAAACTTCAAGAAAGGGCATCAGCCCTTACATTTTTAGTACCCGGTAGAAAAGTAATCACAAAATCAAACCTAGAAAAGAACAAAGCCCACCTTGCCTGTCTAGGATTCAGTCTTTTTGCTGACTCCAAGTAGGTCAGGTTCTTGTGGTCAGTAATTACAGTGATCTTATGTTTGGCACCTTCGAGGAAGTGGTGCCATTCCTCAAAGGCCCATTTGATTGCCAACAATTCCCGATTACCTATATCATAATTCCCCTCGGTGGAAGAGAATTTTCGGGAAAAGAAGGCACACGGACGAAGTTGAGTGAGGGATGCAGTGCCTTGCGATAGCACTGCTCCGACTCCAACTTCAGAGGCATCTACCTCTACAATAAAGGGTGGTCCAGATCAGGCTGAACCAATATCGGGTTAGAGGAAAAACATTTCTTTAAGGCAGAAAATGCAGATGATATATTATGGATAACAAAAAATGACACATGTTCAGCATGTAACGATCCCACTGACATTGATATTTCCTCAGTGACAAACTCCACTCCATTCTGGACGATAGGAGTGCCATTAATAGCAGAGGTTTTAATGGGCACATTAAGCCTTAGCAGTGGTACACCAAGATTTCTCGCTACCAGGAAATCTATGAAATTGCCTTCTGAGCCACTATCCACATAAGCCTCCACACACACAGATTTCTTCAGGTAAGACAAAGAAGTAGGTAAAAGGACTTTGGCTGCATCAGCGGGCAATACCTGGGCACCTGGGCAGGCATGGCCAGAGCTGTTATGTTTCGGTAGCTGAGGAGTGCAGGGAAAAAAGGCAATACACCAGAGCAGTTGGAATCTATGAGATTGCAGTACCCTGACTAACCACCACAACTAGAGGCAGCCGTGGAGCGTTCCTACGTTGGTCCTAGACGGCTCGTCACAGCCTGAGAAACTAACTACACCTAAAGATAGAAATAGGAAAGCTATCTGCCCCGGAGCAGAACCCCAAAGATAATAGAAAGCCCCCAAACATGTAATGGCTGTTAGACAAGATGAAATACTGACACAGAAAGAAAATAGTATGAGCAAACGCTGGGGCCCAAACTATCTAAATAGAAAAGGATAGGAAGGGCACTTACTGCAATCCCAGAAAACCCTGAAAAGCACCAACTCCACTAATTTCAAAAATACCTGAGATCACACGACCTCTACCACCTAAATTAGTTCTCTGGTGTAACAAAATCAAAACAGCAGCCACTGAAAAAACTGGAAAAAGCAAAAGTACAAACATCAGTGGCTGAACTAAACTGAGAGGGCAAAAGCCCCCGGAGGGGACCCTGAAGGCCCCCACAGAAGTGCAGGACAAAATGCAAAAATATAGCACAAAAACAAAAAGAAGAAAATGTCTTATCTGTTAGCAGGAGATGCAGACACGAAACAGCAGGCTACAAGGGAAACAGGAATGAAGGATTCAGACCAGAACAATTGATCACCGGCAACCCTGATGGGAAGGTGACTCCCTTATATAAGACCAGTCAGTAACACCTGATTCCCAGTCCTCACAATCTTCACTGGATAGACCAGTACCGCTTGTAACCACCAGAGGAAGCCTCTGCTCAGAACTCATCTCAAACCCATTCACAACAGTACCCCCCCTTGAGGAGGGGTCACCGAACCCTCATTTGAGCAACCAGGTCGGTCAGGATGAGTTCTATGATACGCACGGATGAGTCTCCTAGCATGGATGTCCGAAGCAAACACCCAAGAATTGTCTTCCTGACCATAACCTCTCCATTTAACCAAATACTGGAGTTTCCGTCTAGAAAAATGAGAATCTAATATTTTCTCAACCACATACTCCAGATTGCCCTCAACCAAAACAGGGTCAGGAGGCACAGCAGCAGGAACCACTGGCTCAACAAACCTCTTCAACAAGGACTTGTGGAACACGTTATGGATCTTAAATGTCCCTGGAAGAAGCAAACGAAAAGAAACAGGATTAATAATCTCCATGATCTTATAAGGTCCAATGAACCTAGGCTTAAATTTAGGAGATGCTACTCTCATAGGAATATTCTTTGAGGACAACCAGACCAAGTCCCCCACTTTAAACCGAGGACCATCAGTCCTATGCCGGTTAGCAAACCGCTGGGCCTTCTCCTGAGAGAGGGACAACCTCTCCACTACCTGGTCCCAAATCTGTTGCATACGCTCCACAACAGAGTCAACACCTGGACAGACAGAAGCCTCCGTCTGTCCTGAAGAAAATCGAGGGTGAAACCCAGAATTACAGAAAAACGGAGACATCAAAGTGGCAGAGCTAGCCCTATTATTAAGAGCAAACTCAGCCAAAGGCAAAAAAGAGACCCAGTCATCCTGATCAGCAGACACAAAGCATCTTAGATAAGTCTCCAATGTCTGGTTTGTTCTCTCAGTTTGACCATTGGTCTGAGGATGAAATGCTGAGGAGAAAGACAATTGAACACCCAGTTTAGAACAAAAAGTCCTCCAAAATCTGGAAACAAACTGGACTCCTCTGTCAGACACAATGTTCTCAGGAATGCCGTGTAAACGAACCACGTGCTGAAGGAACAACGGCACCAATTCAGAGGAGGAAGGCAACTTAGGTAATGGCACAAGATGTATCATTTTGGAAAACCTATCACAAATTACCCAGATGGTGGTCATTCTCTGAGAAACAGGAAGGTCGGAAATGAAATCCATAGAGATATGGGTCCATGGTCTCTTGGGCACAGGCAATGGCATCAACAAACCACTAGAGCGAGAGCAAGGCTTGGAGCGAGAGCAAGTCCCGCAGGACTGCACAAATTCCCTGACATCACGAGACAAGGTAGGCCACCAAAAGGACCGACTAACCAAGTCTCTGGTACCAAAAATTCCAGGATGCCCAGCCAATGCGGAACAATGAATCTCAGACATCACACTCTTTTTCCACTGGTCCGGGACAAACAATTTTCCAACAGGGCAGCGCTCGGGCCTATCCTCCTGACACCCCTCCAGAGCAAGTCTCAAATTGGGCGAGATGGCGGAAAGAACTACACCCTCTTTCAAAATAACAGAAGGATCAGATAACTCAGGAGAGTCCGCAAGGAAACTCCTCGAGAGGGCATCCGCCTTAACATTCTTAGTGCCAGGAAGAAAGAAAACCACAAAATTAAAACGTGTGAAAAACAAGGCCCACCTGGCCTGTCTAGGATTGAGTCGCTTGGCAGATTCCAGATAGACCAGATTCTTATGGTCCGTAAGGACCACCACCTGATGTTTGGCTCCCTCCAGCCAATGTCTCCACTCTTCAAAAGCCCACTTCATGGCCAATAACTCCCGATTACCCACGTCATAATTACGTTCATTAGGAGAAAATTTTCGAGAGAAAAAGGCACAAGGGTTACTTTTAGAGGTCTCTGGATCTTTTTGGGACAAAACGGCACCTGCCCCAATTTCAGAGGCATCAACCTCCACCTGAAATGGCAGAGAAACATCAGGCTGCCGTAGAACAGGAGCAGAAGTGAATCTCTGCTTAAGTTCCTGAAATGCAGAGACTGCCTCAGGAGGCCAATTCACCACATCAGAACCCTTTCTGGTCAAATCAGTTAATGGTTTAACAATAACCGAGAAATTACCAATAAATTTACGATAAAAATTGGCAAAACCCAAAAATCTCTGAAGAGCCTTTAATGAAGTAGGTTGGACCCAATCACAGATGGCCTGAACCTTGACCGGGTCCATTTCAATAACAGATGGGGACAAAATGAATCCCAGAAATGAGATCCTCTGTACGCCAAAAAGACACTTTGATCCCTTCACATACAGAGCATTCTCTCTCAAAATCTGGAATACAGTTCGAACATGTTTCACATGAGAGTCCCAGTCATTAGAAAAAATCAAGATATCATCCAAATAATCAGAAATTTGTCCACAAAATCCCTGAAAATGTCATTCATGAAGGACTGGAAGACGGAAGGAGCATTAGTGAGCCCAAAGGGCATCACTAGGTACTCAAAATGCCCTTCAGGGGTATTGAATGCCGTCTTCCATTCATCCCCGTGCTTAATGCGAATAAGGTTATACGCCCCCTGAGGTCAAGCTTGGTAAACCAAGTAGCGTTTTTCACCCTGGAAAACAGGTCAGAAATCAAGGGTAACGGATATTGATATTTCACAGTAATATTGTTCAAAAGACGATAATCAATACACGGCCTTAATGAACCATCTTTTTTGGCCACAAAGAAAAAACCGGCACCTAAGGGTGAAGAGGATGGTCTGATATGACCCTTCTCCAATGATTCCTTGATATAAGACCGCATAGCGTCATGTTCAGGTACAGACAAGTTAAAAAGGCGACCTTTAGGGAATTTACTACCCGGCACTAATTCAATAGCGCAGTCATAGCTCCTATGGGGAGGCAAGGATGCAGATTTACTTTCGCTAAACACATCAGAAAAATCAATCAAAAAGTCAGGAACATCCTGAGCCTGGGGGGAGCAGAAAAAACAGGAGTGTTGGTATTAACACATTGGCAGCCCCAACTGGTTACAGACACAGATTTCCAATCCAAAACACAGGATTATGAGACTGTAACCAAGGGAAACCCAGCACGATAATATCATGCAGATTATACAGAACCAAAAATTTGCAGCACTCCTGGTGATCAGGTTCAACCCTCATTATCACCTGAGTAGAAAACTGGGGTTTATTCTCAGCCAAAGGGGTAGAATCGATCCCCAGTAGGGGAATAGACTTCTGTAGGGGTATCAAGGGAAACCCACAACGTTTAGCAAAATCATAATCCATCAGGTTAATAGCTGCTCCAGAATCAACGAAAGCCTGAGCAGAAAATGAGGACAGAGAGCATATCAGAGTGACAGTTAATAAAAACTTAGTCTGAACACTACCCAAGACAACTGAGCGTGCAAAACGTCTTCCCCGCTTAGGGCAGACTGAAATAGCATGAGAGGCATCACCACAGTAGAAACATAACCCATTGCGCTTTCGAAACTCATGACGCTGTGCCCCAGACACCACTCTATCACACTGCATGGATTCAGAAGCAGGTTCACAAGGCAACACTATTCCACGCATACTTCTCCGCTCACGTAAACGTCTGTCAATTTGAATCGCTAATGACATAGAATCATTGAGACCAGAGGGGACAGGGAATCCCATCATAACATCCTTTACATTATCTGACAGACCCTTCCGGAAAAGGGCCGCCAAAGCGTCGTCATTCCATTTGGTCAGGACTGCCCACCTACGGAATCTCTGACAGTATAACTCAGCGTCATAAGGCCCCTGATTTAATGCCAACAAGGCTTTTTCAGCTTGATCAGTGACATTAGGCTCATCGTACAATAACCCCAAAGCCTGAAAAAATGCATCAACATCACTCAAAACAGGATCCCCAGGTGTCAGGGAAAAAGCCCAATCCTGAGGATCGCCGCGCAGGAGAGAGATGACAATTTGAACCTGCTGCGCTGCGTTCCCTGAGGACTTAGATTTTAAGGCAAAAAACAATTTACAATTATTTTTGAAATTCTGAAACTTAGCTCGATCCCCTAAAAACAAATCTGGCATGGGGATCCTAGGTTCCACAACAGGCAACCTAGCAAGATATGCAGCAATACTCTGAACCTCAGTGGCAAGCTGATCCACACGGCCAGACAACTGTGCAAACTCCATTGGGAGAAAAGATCCTCCCCAGCACCCAGAGATACACAGGGAAAAAAATACAACAAACAGAAAAATATCTCTGACAACTCTGACAACCTTTTTTCTTTCACAATATTTTTTCCCTTCTGTGAGTACCATACAATTTTCAATTTTTAGGCCGGTGATACTGTTATGTTTCGGTAGCTGAGGAGTGCAGGTAAAAAAGGCAATACACCAGAGCAGTTGGAATCTATGAGATTGCAGTACCCTGACTAACCACCACAACTAGAGGCAGCCGTGGAGCGTTCCTACGTTGGTCCTAGACGGCTCGTCACAGCCTGAGAAACTAACTACACCTAAAGATAGAAATAGGAAAGCTATCTGCCCCGGAGCAGAACCCCAAAGATAATAGAAAGCCCCCAAACATGTAATGGCTGTTAGACAAGATGAAATACTGACACAGAAAGAAAATAGTATGAGCAAACGCTGGGGCCCAAACTATCTAAATAGAAAAGGATAGGAAGGGCACTTACTGCAATCCCAGAAAACCCTGAAAAGCACCAACTCCACTAATTTCAAAAATACCTGAGATCACACGACCTCTACCACCTAAATTAGTTCTCTGGTGTAACAAAATCAAAACAGCAGCCACTGAAAAAACTGGAAAAAGCAAAAGTACAAACATCAGTGGCTGAACTAAACTGAGAGGGCAAAAGCCCCCGGAGGGGACCCTGAAGGCCCCCACAGAAGTGCAGGACAAAATGCAAAAATATAGCACAAAAAGAAGAAAATGTCTTATCTGTTAGCAGGAGATGCAGACACGAAACAGCAGGCTACAAGGGAAACAGGAATGAAGGATTCAGACCAGAACAATTGATCACCGGCAACCCTGATGGGAAGGTGACTCCCTTATATAAGACCAGTCAGTAACACCTGATTCCCAGTCCTCACAATCTTCACTGGACAGACCAGCACCGCTTGTAACCACCAGAGGAAGCCTCTGCTCAGAACTCATCTCAAACCCATTCACAACACAGAGCTACCCAGGTGCTGACGTCCAGGCAGTGAAGGCTTCTGACGTACAGTGTTCTCCCAGAGGTCTCCAGACTGTGGCTTGTGCAGCATGTTAGTAGGAGATGATGGGAGTGATCCTCCACAGGACTGAGCAATGAAGCAAGACACAGGTGCTTTAGCAACAAAATCAGCTCAGAAAAGGAGAGGAAGGAAAAAAAAATTCAGAGAAAGGGTTAGGAAATGCTTTTATATATATCCAGAATATATATAAAATGTTTTCTAAGGCCAGATATAATGTGACGTGTGCCCACTGCAGGTCTGAATTGCAGGTAAGACAGCACCCCGAGAAACCACGAGACCCTTTACCCTATACAGGGATCTGGAATTATAGTGAAGCCCAGGGGGTAGCTGCCTATGAGAGCAGTGGACCGGAGTAGGAAGGACGCTAGGAAGGGAATAAAAATACAAAATCGGCAGGCTGTAGAAGGGTCAGAAATTCAGGCTAAAGTTAAAGTCAAAACCAGGCGGGCAGCAGAGGTACAAAATCGGCAGGCAGTAGACCAGTCAGAAATACAATAGCAAAACAAACTAATGACATAAAGGAGAAAATAGGAGTCACTGGTGAAAAAGGATTTTTTAGCAAAAAATAGTAAATATTTATTTATATAAATCGTATAAAAAGTAACACAAGATCATATGAAAAAGACATAAGAAACACATACATAGGACGATTGCATATGCAGGGGGAATGCGTTCCTGTTAATATCAAGTGACATTAATAACAGTGGCACTTATTCCACTGCCACTGTTATTAATGTCACTTGATATTAACAGGAACGCATTCCCCCTGCATATGCATCCGTCCTATGTATGTGTTTCTTATGTCTTTTTCATATGATCTTGTGTTACTTTTTATACGATTTATATAAATAAATATTTACTATTTTTTGCTAAAAAATCCTTTTTCACCAGTGACTCCTATTTTCTCCTTTATGTCATTATGCTATTATGAGTGGTGATTTCTGGTCACACACATGTGTGGTGTGACCCACATATATTCTACCAATGCGGCTGTATTTGGTTAAGCAAAACAAACTAGCACACTATGGAAACCAAGACTATATCTGGCGGCCTACAAGCCAGGCTCCAAGGCATTTGAAGGGCATGGCTACTGTTATGTTCTGCTACAAGCACTAAGGAAAGAAAGGGAAATCTGTCCCTACAATAGAACTAAGCTCAATCCCTACGATGTAACGGGGAACCTGATCCTGCAATCAGACCCGCTAAAGTCCTTAGCTAGTCTGAACGAAGACCTATAGATGCGAGGAAGGGATCCCTACAAGCACTAGGGACTGGGAAAAAAGATGGACACCTCCTAACAGAAGTTGTAGCAGTAAAATGAAAAACAAAACAACATAGAACACAGAGGTCTGAAGACCAAGCAAAACTATTTGAGTAAGGTAACAAAGCACCCGGCTAGCTTAAGAGTAGAAGTTACAATGAAGTCCAGCAAAGCCAGAAGGGCGGAGCAGGATTAAGTAGGTAAAAAAAGGTCATGTGACCAGCAAGATAGAAAAAACCTAACAGGAGAGTTCTAACAGTACCCCCCCTTCTAAGAGGATCCTCCGGAACCCCTAGGCCCAGGCTTACCCGGAAACCTCTTGTGAAACGCTCTGACAAGTCAGGACGCAGAAAACATCATCCGCCCTCACGCATGAGTTATCCTCGGGTCCGAAACCCTTCCAAACAATGAGATACTGCAAACTCCCTCTATAACGTCTAGAATTTAGAATGCGGGAAATTTCATATTCCCCGTCCTCCACCACCGGGGGAACAGAGGCAGAGGCGTCTCCATCCGATACATCAGCTCTTTTCAACAGAGAAACATGAAACACCGGATTAATCTTCCAGGAGGTAGGAACCTCCAACCTAACAGCAGATTTGTTAACAACCTGAAGCACCTTGAAGGGCCCTACAAACTTGGGACCCAATTTTTTAGAAGGAATCCTAAACCGCAGATTCTTAGAGGACAACCAAACCATGTCACCAATAGCGAACAAAACCTCTTGCCGTTTCCTATCAAAGTACCTTTTAGATTTTCTGTTAGCCTCCTGAAGATTACCACGTACATCCGTCCAAACTCTCTCCAAATCACCGGAAAAATTCTCCTCTTCAGGCACGGCTGATACCAATTTGGAGAATGACCCAAACGACGGATGTCTCCCAGTACAACAAAAAAAAAGGCGAACAACCAGCAGAAGAGGATGTATGGTTGTTAAGAGCAAATTCAGCAAGTGGCAGAAACTCAGACCACCCCTCTTGTTTGTCTGCCACAAAACAACGCAAGTACTGCTCAACATCCTGGTTTTTCCTTTCTGTCTGGCCATTAGACTCAGGATGATATCCGGATGAAAACGACAAATGAACTCCCAACCTGTCACAAAAGGCACGCCAAAAACGAGCCACGAACTGAGGTCCCCTATCAGAAACAATGTCAGTAGGAACGCCATGTAGTGTGACAATTTCCTTGACAAAGGCCTTAGCGAGAGTCTTAGCGCAGGGCAATTTGATGAAAGGAACCAAGTGACACATCTTGCTAAAACGGTCCACGACCACCCAGATGACAGTGAAACCCTCAGAGGGGGAAGGTCAGTAATAAAGTCCATAGCCAAATGTGTCCAGGGTGCACTAGGGATCTCCAGAGGGCAAAGCAACCCCGCAGCAGGAGTATGTGAAGACTTAGATCTAGCACACACAGTGCATTGACGCACCCACTTAATGACTTCCTTCTGCCATCCAGGCCACCAAAAACTGCGACCCACAAGTCTCTTAGTCTCAGAGATTCCAGGATGACCTGCCAACCGAGACTCATGACACTCAACAAACAAATCTCTCCTAAAGGTCCCAGGCACAAACAACCTCCCATGGGGAGTGTTAGATGGTGCATTCTCCTGTGCTTTAAGAATCTCCTCTTCCAACACAGAGTCCAAAGCAGCAATCACAACTCCTTCTTGTAAAATGTTCTCCTCCTCCTCAGCACTAACCATGGGAGAAAAGCTGCGAGACAAAGCATCGGCTTTAACATTCTTAGTACCTGGAATGTAAGTAACGGAAAAATTAAACCGCGAGAAAAACAGTGCCCACCTAGCCTGACAGGCATTCAAGCGTTTGGCAGCATCCAGATAAATCAGATTTTTATGATCAGTGAAAACCTGAATGGGAAATTCAGCACCTTCCAAGAGATGCCGCCAGTGTTCAAATGCAAGTTTAATGGCCAACAATTCCCGATTACCAATATCATAATTCAGTTCAGTCTCAGAAAAATTTTTTGAAAAAAAGGCACAGGGATGTATTCCATCCATGTTTTCCTGAGACAACACCGCGCCGACCCCCACAGAAGAAGCATTAACCTCAACCAAAAATGGTTTAGTCACATCAGGCTGCATAAGGATGGGAGCAGAGCTGAAACTCTCTATTAAAAAAACACAAAAGCCTCAATGGCCTTAGTAGTCCACTGAACCGCATTAGCACCTTTCCTGGTGAGATCGGTCAGCGGTTTGACAATAATAGAAAAATTTTAATGAATTTTCTATAATAATTGGCGAAACCCAAAAACCTCTGTAACGATTTCAAACCAATAGGCCTAGGCGATTCCTGCACAGCTTGAACTTTCACCGGATCCATCTCAAAACCTTCGCTGGAGATAATGTAGCCCAAAAAACTAGTTCTCTGTACAGCAAACTCACATTTCTCCAGCTTAGCAAAAAGCAAATTGTCACTCAATAACTGTAATACCTCACGAACGCTCCGCCAATGAGATTCCAAATCCGGTGAATAAATCAAAATGTCATCCAAATACACAACTACACTTTTGCCGATCAAAGGTCTAAGGATGTCATTAATAAGATTCTGAAAAAATGCAGGAGCATTGGTAAGGCCAAAGGGCATAACCAGATTCTCAAAATGACCCACGGAGTGTTAAAAGCAGTCTTCCATTCGTCACCCTCCTTCATGTGCAACAAATTGTATGCCCCCCGAAGATCAATTTTAGAGAACCACTTGGCCCCCGCTAACTGGTTAAACAAATCAGGAATCAATGGCAGTGGGTAAGGATTGCGTACAGTAATTTTATTAATCTCACGAAAGTCCAGACAAGGACGTAAACCGCCGTCCTTTTTTTTAACAAAAAAAAAATCCAACAGCCACAGGAGACTTGGAAGGCCTAATGTGACCGGCGGCCAAGCTTGTCTGTATGTATTCCTCCAAAGCCTTTCTCTCAGGTATAGTAAGATTAAATAACCGACTTTTAGGAAGAGTCGCTCCAGGGACAAATTCAATAGTACAATCATAGTCTCTATGGGGAGGTAACATCTGCGATTCCTTCTCAGAAAAAACTTTCCAAAAATCCTGAATAGGTACAGGTAATTCCCCTTTATCCACAGAAGCAAAACGCCCGTTACAACACTTGTCATAACACTGAGGGCTCCAGGACTTAATTTCATTGGTAGACCAATCCAGAACAGGATTGTGCAATTTTAACCAGGGTAACCCCAATATCACTGGAGAAGGCAAATTATTCAATACTACCAAATCCAAATTTTCTTGGTGAACACCATTAATAGTGAGGGGAAATTCACAGACCTTGTGAGTAACATTCTTCAAGGGAGAGCCATCAACGGAAACCACGGCAATAGGGGATGACAAAGGTTTGGGTTTTAATTTAAGTTTTTCCAAGAATTCCCCATCAATCACATTCAGAGTAGAACCACAATCGACAAATACCCGAAATTCCATTAATTCTTCCTGAGCAGCAGTAGTGGCAGAAAGAAATACACCCTTACTGTTTAAACAGGCTATACGGGCGACACTGACCTCCTTTTTTTTTCTTTATTCATACACAGCACACAGTTCTTAATGAAATGGTCAGATTTGCCGCAATAAAAGCACAAACCCTCCGAAAACCTGCGGTCTTTTTCTGAGAGCGGAGTGCCATCGCTCCAATCTCAATCGGCTCTCCAATGTCAGTACAAACCCTCTCAAGACTAAGAGCTGACATGGCAGATTTACTCTCATTAACCCTTGCACGCAGTCTCATATCCACCCGTATAGCTAATTGCATAGCCTCCTGCAAGTTACCAGGTATGGGATAAGCAATCAGCAAATCTTTAACCCTTTCACCTAGCCCTGCAAGAAACAAACTTTTCAAAGCTGAATCATTCCACCCCACCTGAGTAGACCACCGTCGGAAGTGAGTACAATATTTTTCCACATTACCTGATCCCTGCCTCAAACGTCTCAACTCTGTCTCAGCTGATGAGACACGATTCGGATCATCATACAATAACCCCAAAGCAGAAAAAAAACTATCCACTGATCAAAAGTGACATTATGAACCCTATGCGCTGCGATTCATCACCAGAGGATCTGGGTCTCAAACAAAAATACAACAAGCAAGCATTTTTAAAAGAAAAAAAATCTTGTTGTTCACCAAAAAATAAATCAGGCAAACGTACCTTTGGCTCCAGAAATGTGCTCCAGAACAACTACTCACGTGTTGCTGGAGGTCAGCCACCTCCAGAGAGAGTCCCTGCAGGCGTTGAGCCAAGTCCTGAACTGACACCATGACGGAAATTGGAAATCTTTCCTTAGAGATTTTTCTTTTTGGCTGGACTTACTGTTATGTTCTGCTACAAGCACTAAGGAAAGAAAGGGAAATCTATTCCTACAATAGAACTAAGCTCAATCCCTACGATGTAACGGGGAACCTGATCCTGCGATCAGACCCGCTAAAGTCCTCAGCTAGTCTGAACGAAGACCTATAGATGCGAGTAAGGGATCCCTACAAGCACTAGGGACTGGGAGAAAAGATGGACACCTTCTAACAGAAGTTGTAGCAGTAAAAAGAAAAACAAAACAACATAGAACACAGAGGTTTGAAGACCAAGCAAAACTATTTGAGTAAGGTAACAAAGCACCCGGCTAGCTTAAGAGTAGAAGTTACAATGAAGTCCAGCAAAGCCAGAAGGGCGGAGCAGGATTAAGTAGGTAAAAAAGGTCATGTGACCAGCAAGATAGAAAAAACCTAACAGGAGAGTTCTAACATCTACCTCTCACAGGCTCACAGTCTGATGACCTCATCTGGACCACCCCCAGAACCAGGCCAGATGGTGATGCATGACAAACACCAACCACTTCACCTCTGACAGAAGAGCGAAGCCTTACGCCCACCAGATGCCTGCGCAGGGACCCCTTCTCTGTCGCCAACATTACCCACAGGCGAAACATGGCGATGCGCAGCGACAGAGGCCGGCGTCAAAGGAACGGAACCATATGAGGATACCGCTCTCCTATCACCGGCACCACCAGCCGAAGGAGTCCGGCGCCTCCCAGCGGCCGAGGCAGGAACACCAGCCACTGAATCCAACGGCGACGTGACACTGAGTTGCTGCAGTTTCTTCTACTTCTCAATAATATAACTCACAGGTGATGGGGGAAGATTTAGCCTGGTGGCTCCTATCACAGGACCGAGTGTCATGGGTGTATCGCCACAAGGATCGTCGCGATTACACACTCTGACATTTTCACCGGCCATACTAAAGATTCTCTCCAGCTGTCATGGATCCAGTAGCCCAGCTGGCCCGGCAGTTGCAGGGGTTGTCCATGGAGTTTGCAGACATTAAGTCCAAGGTTTTGTTCCCCCGGAGCAAACCAGATCTGAACCTAAGGTTGCTCTCCCGGACAGGTTCACTGGTGGGCGGGACAAATTTTTTACTTTCCGGGAGGCATGTAAATTGTACTTTCGGCTGCGGCCTCGGTCATCTGGGAGTGAAGAGCAGAGGGTGGGAATTGTTATCTCGCTCTTACAAGGGGACCCTCAATCTTGGGCGTTCTCTATTCCTCCAGGCTCCCCAGATCGATTTTTACTGCCCTGGGTCTGGTATATGATGATCCGGATCGAGTTTCCCTTGCTGAAACAAAGTTACGTAAAATACGGCAAGGAAATCGTCCAGCGGAGGAATATTCTTCTGAGTTCCGTAGATGGGCAACAGATACTCAGTGGAATGACCCAGCTCTTAGGAGCCAGTTTTGTCAAGGGTTGTCTGACAAATTAAAAGATGTGTTGGCTCAGTATGATTCTCCTCCATCACTGGAGGCTGCTATGGCCCTCGCTATTCGCATGGATAGACGAATTCGGGGAAGACGCGAGGTAACTCCGCCTCCCGTGATGACTCCACCTACTACTAAAGTCCCTTATACTGAGGTTCACCTGGTCTGTTCTGAGGAACCCATGCAGTTGGGAGGGACATCTTTTTGTAGGAGGGAATTGGCGGTGCACCGCAAGACTAGAAGGTGTTTCTTTTGCGGGAGAGAGGGACATTTTGTTGGGGGGTGTCCATCCCGGGCCTCTTTGAGCAAAGGAGTTAACCTGGGAGTGTGTATTTCGTCCCCAAATCCCTCTCAGTTTCTCGTGCCTGCGGAGGTGGTGATTGGTACTAGATCTGAGAGGATTTCTGTTTTCTTGATAGTGGGTCCGGGGCTAATCTGGTGGACGCTCGGTTTGCCCAGGTGCATGGTATGCAACTGAGTGTATTGGCCAAACCGGTCCCTATAGTCTCTATTGATTCTAGACCTCTCGGTCAAGGTAGCTTGGTACAAGCTGTTCATAACATAGATCTTCGAGTAGGGGCAAGACATAAAGAGCAATTGTCTTGTTATGTGTTGGAGGGTCTACCTACTCCTATTGTGTTGGGACTTCCTTGGTTGGCTAAACATAACCCAGTGATTGATTGGCAATCCGGAAAGATAAGCCAGTGGGGTGAATTTTGCAGGAATAACTGCATGAGCACGGTCATCGGTGCGGTTGTGCCTAGGACTTTGTCTCCTTTTCTGGAGGACTTTGGGGAGATGTTCTCAGAGGAGGGGTGTAAAGAGTTACCTCCTCATCGCGCATATGACTGCTCAATAAAGTTGCTTCCTGATGCCTTATCTCGTACTTTCCCAGGGGTCGGGAAGACGGATGATCCGGTTCCTATTCCTCAGGAGGGAGTTGTAGTGTCAGCTGTATGCTCTGAGCTTGAGGGGGAGGTATTGGGGGCTCAGGGGGACGCCCCGGTGGGACTTCCAGGGAGACTGATAGTTCCAGATCGGTTAAGACTGAAGGTTACGGGGAACCGTTACAAACGGATGGCTGATAGGGGGAGAGTTTCTGGTCTAGATCTGAAGGTGAACGATCTAGTTTGGTTGTCTTTCAGGAATATAAAACTTAAAGTTTCCTCCTGGAGGTTGGGTCCCAGATTCATCGGGCCGTACAGGATCAGTTCCATAATTAATCCTGTGGCATTTCGTCTGGACCTCCCTCCTACGTTTAAAATTCATAATGTGTTTCACAAGTCATTACTTAAAAAGTATGTGGCACCAGTCATACCGTCACCTCTACCTCCGCCTTCAGTGGTGGTCAATGATAACGTGGAATTTCATGGGTCGAAAATCATTGACTCACGTCTCAGTCGCCGATCCCTTCAGTACTTGGTTCATTGGAGGGGGTATGGTCCTGTGGAGAGGACGTGGGTCCCTGCGTCTGATGTTAACGCAGATCGATTGGTTCGGACCTTTCACACAACTCACCCGGGCAGACCTGGCCCTGAGTGTCCGGAGTCCCCTCGTAGAGGGGGGGGGTACTGTCATGGGTGTATCGCCACAAGGATCGTCGCGATTACACACTCTGACTTCTCACAGCTGAGTTGCTGTTTCTTTGTGTTTGGTAATGAGGGACTGGACTGTACTGTGGGTGGTAAGCGGAGGAGAAGTCCAGGGTGACGTCTAATAATTTACAAGTGGCTCTCCAGAAACGTGAGGTGAACTGTACCCCTCGATCCGACACGATGTGACGGGGCAGGCCATAAAGACGGAAGATGTGGCGGATAAAGTCTTTAGCCAGCTCGGGTGCAGACGGGAGGCCTGACAGGGGAATAAAGTGAGCCATCTTGGAAAAGCGGTCAGCGACCACCCAAATGACCGTATAACCAGCAGAGACGGGGAGGTCAGTTATGAAGTCCATGGCTATATGCTGCCAGGGGGCAGCGGGTACAGGAAGCGGAAGAAGGCGACCGGCAGGCAGGTGTCTCGAAACTTTGTTGCGGCCACAGGAGGCACAGGCAGCAACAAAGTCTATTACGTCCTTGTGCAGGGTAAAAGGGAGTTAATTTTACCTAGCTCTTTGCTAAGACTAGGTCCAGCCTCGCCCGGCTGCTTTTGATTATGTTCTAATTAGATTCCTTCATATACCTGCCAGTCTGCTTGTTAGATGCCGGTGAAAGCATTCATGTAGTCTAGCAGACTGGATCGGTTCTGAGAATACTTAAGCTAAGAGCTCCTTAGTTGTTTTTACTCTTATAGCTTATAGTTTATCTCTGAGACCTTAGGTGTTCCTACTGTGTGTGAGTGTTGTATGTAAGACTTTATTTACTTTATTTCTTGTCTTTCTTGTATGTCTTTCTGTTCATTAACCGTTACCTGTTCATTCCCTTTGGTGGTAATCAGGGTTCTTCTTAGGACTAGATTACAGTTGGCAGGGATTGATAGGAGACAGGGTTTACGCTGGTGGCCTGGACCTCTGTACCTTTAACAGTACCTCCAGGTAGAGGGATTAGTTAGGACCCCAGTTTAGGGTCAGCATAGACCCCGGTCACCCTCTAGCCGGAGACAGCGTATAACGGATTCCGTATTGACCCACTGGACATTCTGTCAGGTAATTCTATGTTATCATATATCTATGCGCATGTTATATTGTATGTTGCCCTTTTGATATAGATTACTGTCATCACTATATATATATATCTGCTATACAGCGTGACACCGAGCTGGTATGAGGGAGCTCTTCACCACCAGCAACTCTGTCACATGTTATTAAAGGCAGATGGCATGGCGGGGGGCGAATGTTACACACTGGGGCAGAGGGGTCGGATGCTTTACACCGGAGGTGAGGGGGGGGGAGTTGTACACCTGGGGCAAAGGGATGGAGGTTATAAACTGGTGCGCAAAGGGATGGAGGTTATACACGGGAGGCGAGGGGATGGAGGTTATACACCTGGGAACAAGAGGCTGGATGTTATACAGTAAAGTTTGGCGTCCGTACTGAACACCTACGGGCACTGACACTGAAGACGGACTTCTCCAGGAAGTCTGTGTTACTGTTCGGGTTCAGCTGCCCGAACATCAGGTGTTTGTCGCGCTGTCATGTGCTTGGCAGCGCAGGAAACACCGCTTCTGCTCAGTGAAATCATCCCCGCGGTTCCTTGCTGTCAAAAGACAGCGTGAGCGCTCATCTGTGATCAGAGGTATAAAGTTTACCTCCGGTCACTGGTGTCAGCTGATGGGACTACTGAATCTGCTTATGCCAATAACAGTGAGAGCAGGAGAGGCTGATGAGAGTATTCATAAACCGGCTTCTGCGCTGTAAATAAATAATTTTTTTAAAAAACAGCATGGGTTCCCCCGTATTTTTTATAACCAGCTAGGCAAAACTCACAGCTGGGGGCTGCAACCCTCAGCTGTCAGCTTCAACAAGGCTGGTTATCAAGAATAGAGGGGTCCCCACGCTGTTTTTTTAAATTATTTAAATAAATAATTTTAAAAAAAACGGCATGGGGTCCCCCCAATTTTTGACAACCATCCTTGCTAAAGTAGACAGCTGGGGGATGGCATTCTCATGCTGGTATAGGGCCATGGATATTGGCCCCCCAGCCTAAAAATAGCAGCCTGCAGCTGCCCAGAAAAGGCACATCTATTTGATGCCCTGTAGCAGTGGAAAGTGGGGTTCATAATTGTGGGGTTAATGTCACCTTTGTATTGTCTGGTGACATCAAGCCCACGGCTTTATAATGGAGAGGCGTCTATAAGACACCTACTCCAATAGTAATCCTATAGTTGTATGGTAACTAAAGAGACAGCCAAAATAAAGTCCTTTATTTGAAATAATAAAAAAGCAGTTTTACTTTTTCATTCAACTCCTTCCCGACATGTGCCATACTAGTACTGCTCTGCGGGAGGTGTGTTCCCATAAACCGCGGTACTAGTACGGTGCACCGATCCTGCGGATTCACGCTCTGAGTGCCGCTGCGATCGGGTACGGGTGTCAGCTGTGTGTGACAGCTGACACCCCACAGCAATGCCCATGATCGGTGCTAGCACTGATCGTGGGCATTTAACCTCTCTAATGCTGCTGTCAGTAGTGACAGCGGCATAGAGAAGCATCGCGCAGGGAGGGGGCTCCCTGTGCGCTTCCCTCAGAACAACGTGTTGTTCTGATGGTCTCCATGGAGACCCCTGGCACCAAGATGGCAGCGGGGTCCTGCAGGGAAGGTGGCTTTTTAGAGCAGTCGTCGGCATGCCTCCTTCCCTGCCTGTCAGGTCCTGATCTGATACTCTGCAGTGCAGTGTCATATCAGCGATCAGACATTATATAGTGATGTCCCATTCTGGAACAATGTAAAAAAGTTAAAAAGAATTACAATGTGTAAAAATATGTTTTAAAAAATCCCTAAATAAAGAAAAAAAAAGATATTTTTCCAATAAATACATTTATTTATGTAAATAAAAAAACAATAAAAGTACACATATTTGTTATTGCCGCGTCCGTAACGACCCGCTCTATAAAGCTATCCCACTAGTTAACCCCTTCAGTGAACACCGTAAAAAAATAAATAAAGCATTTTTATCATCATACCGCTGAACAAAAAGTGCAATAAAACGTGATCAAAAAGACGGATGTAAATATAAATGCTACCTCTGAAAACATCATCTTGTCCCGCAAAAAAAACAAACCACCATACAGCTTCATCAGCAGAAAAATAAAAAAAGCTTTAGCTCTCAGAATAAAGTGATGAAAAAATAATTATTTTTTCTATAAAATAGTTTTTATGGTGTAAAAGCGCCAAAACATAAAAAAATATAAATGGGGTATCGCTGTAATCGTACTGACCCAACTGACCCAAAGAATAAAGCTGCCATACCAATTTAACCACACACGGAACGGTATAAAAAAACAAAACAAAAAGCAATTCATGAATTGCTGTTTTTTTTTCATTCTGTCTCCCAAAAATCTAAATAGAAAGCGATCAAAACATGTCATGTGACTGAAAATGGTACTAATAGAAACATCAGCTCGTCCCCAAAAACAAGCCTCAACATAACTCTGTCGGCCGAAATATGATTAAATTATAAATCTCAAAATATGGTGACGCAAAAAATAGTTTTCGCAATAAAAAGTGTCTTTTAGTGTGTGACAGCAGCCAAACGTAAAAACCCAATAGAAATCTGATATCGCTGTAATCGCACCGACCCGAAGAATAAAGTCGCCTAAGCACTTACACCGTGTGAGGATTGGCGTAAAAAATAAATAAAACCAATTTTTTACATGCTGTTGATTTTTTCATTCTGCCTCCCATAGATCGCAGTAAGGCTCGGCGCACATTTATCATGCGCTCTGCGTTGAGTGCTTACACCAGAGTTTCGGTGTAAATCTCTGAAATACGTGATTCAAACAGAACATTCCGAATAATGAGGCAGATGGAGTCACTGTAATCTGGCGGTGCCGTCTTTTTAGGATTGCATAAAAGTGCCGTCGGCCACAGTTTTGTGCCCTTCTGAAAAGACACAGCTAAACAAAGGCCAGACAGAGTCGAGAGTAAATTTGCTGCCTCATTATAGTCAACGGATTCCTTAGAGGTTTCATCTGTCACGTCACTTGGAGATTTAGATGGAAACCCCAAAGTAAGTGCTCAGTGTAGAGCGCCGGATAAATGTGATCCCAAACATTATGTAAAATGTTCCCAATAAAAGCTTCAACTCAATCCACAAAAAAAGCATGTCCCCACTCAGGTCCGCCATCTGTTGACGGAAATATAGGGGGCTTCCACATTACTGGTAGCGCAAAGGCTCTGGAAAAGCTAAATGGCTTCTCGCTCCTCAAAAGAAATTCAGCAAATTCTCTGCTCCCAAATCCAAATGCCCCCTCCCTTCTGAGCCCCAGTGTGCCTAAACCACATTTAGCGCCCACATGTTTGGCATTTCTGTAGTGATGAGAGCCTGCCTAATTTAAGGTGCATGTCTCCAGGAGCATGAGCTGGGCATAACGTACTGGTCACTACAGCGTACTGGTCACTACAACGGCAATTTGCAATTTTCACTCAGCAACATCCACTGCTGCCTTTTTCTGGAAAAAACCCATGGAGTCAAAATTGTCACTACATCTGTAGATAAATTCCCAAAGGGTTATAATTTCCAAAATGTGTTCACTTGAGGGGGAATTCTGCTTTTCTAGCACTTAGGGGGTCTTTATATGGAATCCGCAAACAAGTCTAGGAAAATCTGCGCTCTAGGAGGCAAATAGCGCTCCATTCCTCCCGAGTCATTCTGTGTGGCAAAGTAGTACTGTACAGCTACATATGGGTATTTCTACATTCAGCAGAAATTGTGGGACATGTTTTGGTGCCATTTTAACCCATGTCCCAGTGTGAAAATGTAAAACTTGGGGCTAACACACAATCTTAGTGGTAAAAATTTAAATTATTTTTTCTTCACTGCCCAAAGGTATAAAAGTCTGTGCCACACCTGTGGTGTCAATATAATTACTGCACCCCTAGATGAATTCATTGAGAAGTTTAATTGGTAAAATGGGTCACTTATCAGGGGTTCTGCTGTTTTGGCACCTTGGGGGGCTCTGCCAATGTAACTTGGCATCCTCAAACAAGTGCAGCAAAATCTGCACTGTAATATGGTGTTTCTTCCCATCTGAGCTTTGCACTGTGTGTCAAAAGTAGTTTTTGACCACATATCAGGTATCTGTGAACTCAGGAGAAATTGCACAACAAACTTTGGGGTCCTTTTTTTCCTTTTGCCCATGTGAAAATACAAAATTTGTAGCTATAAAAGATTTTTGTGGGAAAAAATGTGACATTTTTTTTTCACGGCTGAACGTTATAAACTTCTGTGAAGCATCTGGTGGTTCAAGGTACTCAATACACATCTAGATAAGGTCCCAAAGGGGTCTAGTTTCCAAAATGGTGTCACTTGTGGGGGGTTTCCACTGAATAGGCACATCAGGGGCTCTCCAAACGCGATATGGCATCCGCTAATTATTCCAGTAAATTTTACATTCAAAAGTCAATGTGTGATTTTACAGTAGCCGGGGATGATTTGCCGGCTTTTCAAAGGACACGGGTGCGTATAAATCGGACAGCACTCGCATGGTGCGAGTGCTGTCCGATTTTTTAGCACATCCATTGACTTGCATTAGCGATTATCATGCCAAAATCGCTGCAAATCGCAGCATGCTGTGATTTCTTTCTTAGACCGATTTCAGCTGAGAAAAAAATCGCAAATGAGAAGTCACCTATTGAATAACATTGGTCCGATTGCAATCCGATTTTTTAACGGCTTGCAATCGTCCGTTTTTTGTCTCCTGTGGGTATGAGCCCTTACCGTGGATTTATAGAAGGGAAAGAATACATTTGGATCACAGGATTTTATCTCTCTTTTTATACATCCTAAAATCTTGTTTGCTTTTGCGGATGCTGCTTGACATTGAGTGCTGCTGCTCAGCTTACTTGTAACCAGAATGCCAAAGTTCTTCTCCTGTTCTGTAATCTCTAATATATTTACATTGAATCTATATGCTGCAGTAAGAGCACTCCCGTTGCAGTGCATTACTCTACACTTATTAACATTAAACTTCATCTGCCATGTATTTCCTTTGCAGGAATCTTTTCCAGATCCTATTGTAATATTATAATGTCAGAGGTTAATAATCAATATATGCGGTGTGGAGGGTGCCTTGATCCATTGGAAAAGGTAGGGAATGGATATCCAGCCATTTTTTGGATAAAAAAAATGTTAAAAAAATAAAAAATGTTATTAGTAGAATTGAATAAAAACAGAACACCAGCGCCTAGGTACATTAGTTATTATATTTTGGAAAAGGTGTCAAATTTTTTTCTACAGTACTGAGAATGTTCTCTTTTTTATTGAATTCTCCTGAAAAAAGTTTTACAATTTTTTATCCATTAAACGGCTGGGTATCCCAATATTTTCCTATTGCTACCAACAATCAGGAGTGGTTTTTCGTCCAAGCTGAGGATTCACTGCTTAGTTCAATGTGGGTGAGCAGGATCACTCTCTCTTATTTATTGTCTTGATCCATTACTTTCAGATGCAGAACAGCTGTGGAGTTAAAATAATTACTTAAAGGGAATCTGTCAGCAGTTTTTTTTTGCTATTTCGTCTGAGAGCAGCTTAATATAGGAAAAGAGACCCTGAATCCAACAATGTATCACTTAGTTTACTTGGTGCAGCCGTTCTGACACAGTTTTAGATTTATCAATGCAGCAGAGCTGAGAAAGCTGACCCCGCCTACACCACAGCTAACCCCGCCCCCACACCAGGCTTTCATGCACATAGCTATATACAGTGAGGTGCTTATCATAGAGGGGGCGGTGTCAGACCAGGGGTCACAAGACCAGCTAGCCACAGCAAAGTTAATCACAAGGTGATTAACCCCTTAATGACCGCCGATACGCCTTTTAAAGGCGGTCATTAAGGGTACTTAAACCACATCGCCGTTATTAACGGCGCTGTGGAAAAAGTGAATAGCGCCCCCCAGAGGCGCATTTTCTCCAGGGTCTCGGCTACCGGGGGTAGCCGAGACCCCAGAGAACATGAATCGGGTCGGTTTTTACCGACACCGATGTTGCAATCGCCGTTATTAACCCTATAACGGCGACCACAACAACAAAAAAAAAAATCTGATGTGCCATTTAATTTCTCTGTCCCCTGATGTCATCGGACATCAGAGGACAGAGAAAAAGGGTCCCCAGGACCCCCATGTGGCCCCCGATCCAGTCCATGTGGCCCCCGGGCCCTCCGTTGTCCCCCGGTGCCGGCGCTGTTAAGAAAATGGCGGGCGCATGCTCAGTGCGCCCTCCGCTATGTGCCGCTGTGCTGGTGGGGGATGGGCAAATATTCTCTGGGGTCTCGGCTACCGTGGGTAGCCGAGACCCCAGAGAACATGATCCGGGTCGGTATTCACCGATCCCGGTGTTGCGATCGCGGCTATGCAGGCATAGCCGCGATCGCAAAAAAAAAAAAATAATGATTTTCTCTCCCCTCTGATGTGATCGCACATCAGAGGGGAGAAAATGAGGGTCCCCGTGTCCCCCTGAACCCCCCCTATACTTACCGGTGTCCTCTGGCAGGTCCCCCTGGCCTCCGATCATCCCGGTCTTCTTCCTGCTTGGCGGCAGATTCAATTTTTTTTTCATTCATTCTCATAAAAGTGCATTTTGATCACTGTGATAAACTATCACAGTGATCAAAATAAAAAAAACAGTACATAACCCCCCCATTTATCACCCCCTTAGTTAGGGACATATAATAAAAAATAGAAATTATATTTATTTTCATTTTTTCTGTTAGGGTTAGGGTTATAATTAGGGTTAGGGTTATAATTAGGGTTAGGGTTAGCATTAGGGTTAGGGTTAGCATTAGGGTTAGGGTTATAATTAGCGTTAGGGTTAAGCTGGGTTCATACTGCGTTATGGCAGTCCGTTAGGCGCACTGCGTTACACTGCGGTATAACCGGTGTAACGCAGTCTGTTAACGCTGCCATTCACCCCCATTTGAGGGCGCATCGCGATGCATGCCGTAAAGCGGCATGCGTTTGCGACGTGCCATCATTCAGTGACGGAGCCTCGGACGCGGGCTGCAGCGTCTGGGCTCCGTCACCGCTAGCGCAGACGAATCATCTGCTGATTCCTCTGCGCTAGCGGTATAGCATAACGCGATCGCGTTATGCTATACCGTTACCAGCCCGTCAACGCTATGTGTTGAAAGGGCTGGTAAAACGCAAAATGAACCTAGCCTTAGGGTTAGGGTTATAATTAGGGTTAGGGTTACAATTAGGTTTAGGGTTAGAATTAGGGTTAGGGCTACAATTAGGGTTAGGGTTACAATTAGAGTTAGGGTTATAATTAAGGTTAAGGTTACAATTAGGGTTGGAATTAGGGTTGGGATTTAGGTTAGGATTAGGGTTGGGATTAGGGTTTGGGGTGTGTTGGGATTAGGGTTGGAGCTACAATTGAGGGATTTCCACTATTTAGGCACATCAGGGGGTCTCCAAACACGACGTGGCGTTCAAAAAGTTAAAATGGCGCTCCGAGCCCTGCCGTGCGCCCAAACAGTGGTTTACCCCAACATATGGGGTATCAGCGTACTCAGGACAAATTGCACACCAATTTTAGGGTTCTAATTTCTCCGGTTACCCTTGGGAAAATAAAAAATAGCTGGCTAAAAAAATCATTTTTGAGAAAAAAAATGATTTTTCATTTTCACGGCTCTACGTTATAAATTTCTGTGAAGCACTTGGGGGTTCAAAGTGCTCACCACACATCTAGATAAGCTCCTTGGGGGGTCTAGTTTCCAAAATGGTGTCACTTGCAGGGGTTTCTACTGTTTAGGTACATCAAGGGCTCTGCAAACACAACATGACGCCTGCAGAACATTCCATCAAAGTCTGCATTACAAAATGGCGCTCCTTCCCTTCCAAGCACTCCCATGCGCCCAAACAGTGGTTTCACCCCACATATGGGGTATCAGCGTACACAGGAAAAATTGCACAACAACTTTTTGGGTCCAATTTCTCCTGTTACCCTTGGGAAAATAAAAAAAATAGCGGGCTAAAGAATCATTTTTGAGGAAAAAAATGATTTTTTATTTTCACGGCTCTACGTTTATTAATTTCTGTGAAGCACTTGGGGTTCAAAGTGCTCACCACACATCTAGATAAGTTCCTTAAGGGGTCTAGTTTCCAAAATGGTGTGATTTGTGGGGGTTTCGACTGTTTAGGCGTATCAGGGGCTCTCCAAACGCGACATGGCGTCCAATTTCAATTCCAGCCAATTTTGGTTTGAAAAAGTCAAACGGCGCTCCTTCCCTTCCAAGCCCTGCCGTGCGCCCAAACAGTGGTCCTACCCCACATATGGGGTATCAGCGTACTCAGGACAAATTGGCAACAACTTTTGTGGTCTAATTTCTCCTGTTACCCTTGGGAAAATAAAAAATTGGGGACTAAACGATCAGGTTTGTGGAAAAAATATGACTTTTTTATTTTCATGCCCGGGAGTTATAAACTTCTGTGAAGCACTTGGGGGTTCAAAGTGCTCACCACACATCTATATAAGTTCCTTAGGGGTCTAGTTTCCAAAATGGTGTCACTTTTGGGGGGTTTCCACTGTTTAGACACATTAGGGCCTCTACAAACGCGACATGGCGTCCAGCCAATTCTGCGCTGAAAAAGTCAAACGGCGCTCCTTCCCTTCCAAGCTCTGCCATGCACCCAAACAGTGGTTTACCCCCACATATGGGGTATCAGCATGCTCAGGACAAATTGCACAAAAACTTTTGGGGTCTTGTTACCCTTGGAAAAATAAAAATTGGGGTGAAAAGATTGTTTTTGTGGAAAAAATATGATTTTTTATTTTCACTGTTCTATGTTATTAACTTCTGTGAAGCACTTGGAGGTTCAAAGTGCTCACCACACATCTAGATAAGTTCCTTAGGGGTCTAGTTTCCAAAATGGGGTCACTTGTGATGGGTTTCCACTGTTTAGACACATCAGGGCCTCTACAAACGCGACATGGCGTCCAGCCAATTCTGCGTTGAAAAAGTCAAATGTCGCTCCTTCCCTTGCGACCTCTGCCGTGCGCCCAAAAAGTGGTTTACCCCCACATATGGGGTATCGGCTTATTCAGGAGAAATTGCACAACAAATTTTGTGGTTCATTTTTTCTTTTAACACTTGTGAAAATAAAAAAAATAGGTTCCGAAGTAAAGTTTTTGCAAAAAAAGTTAAATGTTAATTTTTTCCTTCCACATTGCTTCAGTTCCTGTGAAGCACGTAAAGGGTTAATAAACTTCTTGAATGTGGTTTTGAGCACCTTGAGGGGTGCAGTTTTTAGAATGGTGTCACTTTTGGGTATTTTCTATCGTATAGATCCCTCAAAGTGACTTCAAATGTGATGTGGTCCCTAAAATAAAAATGGTGTTGTAAAAATGAGAAATCGCTGGTCAACTTTTAACCCTTATAACTTTGTAACAAAAAAAAATTTTGGTCCCAAAATTGTGCTGATGTAAAGTAGACAAAGTGGGAAATGTTAATTATTAAGAAATTTGTGTGACATATCTCTCTGATTTAAGGGCATAAAAATTTAAAGTTTGAAAATTGTTAAATTTTCAAAATTTTTGCCATATTTCCATTTTTTTCATAAATAAACACAAGTCATATCAAAGAAATTTTAACCACTATCGTGAAGTACAATATGTCACGAAAAAACAATCTCAGAATCAGCGGGATTCGTTAAAGCGTTCCAGAGTTGTAACCTCATAAAATGACAGTGGTCAGAATTGTAAAAATTGGCCCTGTCATTAAGCTGCAAAATGGCTCTGTCACTAAGGGGTTAAATCTTCAATCTTGGTAAACACCATCACACAGTCGGACATGTGACACAGCCTTGAGTTCAGTGTTTTAACCCATGCCTCATAGTGTCCTCAGTTTACATAGCAAAAACCTGCTTATATATTCCCTTTCATGCTTACATCTCTGCTGCTTACTGTAGCCCATGCTGCCCAGACAGACTTTTAAAGGGAATCTGCCACCCATTTTTTGTGATATCATGTAAAGATATCATTCAATTGTGTGTCACATAAGCATTCTAGCAGTACTTTTGATCCCTTCTGACCCCCCACCTTTGATGCATAAATAACTTTTCTATCTCTCTTGCGATTTATGTAAATTGACGCTGTCCGATCCGATTGGCGAGGCTTATTCTCCTTCCTCCCCTCCTCGGCTTGCTGTACATATTTTGATCTGTAAATATCACAGATCCCGTAGGGTTTCCGCGCGTGCACATTGAAAAGGCCTCTCGCGCGTGCGCAGTATGCTTTGTCCAACTGTGGGCAAAGCATATAATCAGTATTGCGCATGCGCCAGTATTTTACATTACGTTCTATGCCCCGGAAGTCTTCCCATGCATGAGAATATAAGACACACATCCAATATCTCATATGTGGAAGCACCTTTTTGGTCCTTACTAAAGGGAAAACCAGACTTTGGAGTAAAGTTTAAATGACTGTACAGAGTCAGTGCATAACATTAAAAGAGGCAAGTGTATGATGAGAGGATGGAGTGGTCACATGGCCCCCAACACGCATTTCACATGTTATTATTATTATTATATTATTATTTATGAATTAGAAGTGCAGCAGAGTTTAGGATGGACTGGAGAGGAGCGAGGGTGTTAGCAGAGAGGTCACAGAAAAGGATGTTGCAGTAGTCGAGGCGGGAGATGATAAGGGCATGCACAAGCATTTTAGTAGATGGAGGGTTGAGAAAAGGACAGATTCTGGAAATATTTTTGAGCTGGAGGCAACAGGAGGTGGAAAGAGCTTGGATGTGCGGTTTGAAGAACAGGGCAGAGACCAGGGTTACTCCAAGGCAGCAGACATCCGTTACGGGGAAAGCGTGATGTCATTAATTGTGATAGATAGGTCAGGTAAGGAAGATCTGTGATATGGAGGAAAGAAGATGAGTTCAGATTTGTCCACACCGAGTTTGAGAAAGCGAGAGGAGAAGAAGGAGGATATAGCTGAAAGACACTCCGGGATTCTGGAGAGCAGAGGTGACGTCTGGGCCAGAGAGGTAGATCTGAGTGTCATCAGCATAAAGGTGGTCCTGGAATCCATGGACTTTAAGAGTTGCCCCTGGCCAAGTGTACAGATTGAGAAGAGTCCTAGAACAGAGCACTGGGGGACTCCAACAGAGAGAGGGTGGGATGAGGAGGTAGTGTGGGAGTAGGAGATGCTGAATGTGTGGTTGGAAAGGTATGAGGAGATCCAGGATAGGGCGAGGTCTTTGATGCCAAAGGAGGAGAGGATCTGTAGTAGGAGGCAGTGGTCTACTGTGTCGAAAGCAGAGGACAGGTCTAGAAGGAGGCGTATAGAGTATTGTTTAGTCCATAGTGCTAGTGTAAGGAGGTGGTGGGGAACCTCATGTGTCTCCTCTTCCCTGGACGCTGTTCGCATGATCACATGCGGCACCTCATTGTTTGTTATTGCGAAATGTAATATTTATGTACTGTAATGTCATGTAATATGTTTAGGATTAGGGATAGAAATTAGCATAGAGTAATAGCGGGGTTAGAATAGAGGAGGGAACATTACAGAATAGATAGAAGTATTAGTTAGATGCAGGCAGCATAGAGGTTAATCAAATGGGAAGGCCCACAGAGCAGAGCAGCACGGAACAGGGAGATATAGGACGGGCACTTCCTGATTAGGGAGAAGCCCAGCAGCCTGCCCAGGGCAGGTTGTGTGAGAAGCAGTGGAGTAGACAGTAATTGGCTGTGGGGATAAGTCTCCTATGGCAATAAGGGACCCCAAGTGGAGAACAGTGCAGTCGGGCACCAGCTCAACAGGACTATCCCCAAGAAGGAGCCGGGTCTAAGACCAGGGTGGGAGCAGCTGAAATGGCGTTCCCGCCACCTTTCCCAATTGGAACCGAACGAGGGGCTGACAGGGAGCTCATGACGAGGAAGGCACAGATGGGACACGGACTGTCCAAAGAGACTAGAGACTAGGTAAGCAGTCTGGTTCCTTAGCACTGAAATGTCATTAGCAAGGTGATTAAAGAGGAATAACAAAGAGGATGCCTTCCCCAAAGATATCGATGTAATCAATAGTACAGTGCCATTACAGCCAGGTCTTTACTTGCTGACCACAGCCGTTAAAGGGATTTTTTCCATTTATAGCCAGATCTTTACTTTTGGACAGGTTCTCCTTTAGATGCATTTACCCTGGCTGACCACAGCCATTAAAGGGGTTTTTCACCTCAAAGAAAGCTTTCAGCAAGCAGTACAGCTTCTGGAATAACTGACACAGTGTGCAGTATACACAATGTCAGGATTTGGCTCTGCTTGTCGGTTGGAGCGGTCGTCATGTCACTGCAGGAATGTGATTTGCGCTCAATTGCAGTCACGATTTGAGAAGATTGTCATCTCCTTTACTTAGCAGAACATTGAGAGAAGATGATGATAATCTATTCAGTACAGAACTGTGGAAATCCCATACTTACAGTTACATGACAAAGCTGTGGAAAAGCCACTTTAACAGCTGCAGTCTGCCAGTGTACATGCACTTTTTTCCTGTTCAAGATAATTGTTGTAGTCAGTCTCTTGTAAAGATAACAACCCATAGTCTGCAATGTGTACTGTAAATGAAATGGCGCGGGTATGTGCACACGATAAGTAGTTGCTGCAGACTTTTCAGCACCAAATATGTGTTTCTTGGCAGGAAAAACGCTTTTAAGGAAAATCACCTTGATATTGCTGCGTTTTTTATGAGAATTTTTCCCGTTCTTTAGAATGGGTGAAAAATGCTGAAAAATGCCGAAAGAATAGACGCTGCAGACATGAAACTGCTTCACATCTGCGATGATAAAATAAACTGCTTTTCCATGAGATTTCAGACATCTCATGCACTTTTCTGGTACTATGAAACTTAGCATTTTTTGGATCCTGGAGCTCTATATTACAAATATGTCCGTCCCTCCAGTTGAAAGAAATTAACATTTTCCTGGAGGGAAATTTATATTCTACATTATGTCAATTCAGTTTTGTCTATTGTGAAGATACTTGGCTCTCATTTGGGGTGATCAAAAAGGATATATTTATTAAATGTAGAGAAATCCAGGAAAAGTTTAAGATTTTTTTCTTCAAATGTCGCCATATAGCAGTTGGCATAAGGAGGGTCACATTCGAGCCCATCGCAGTCCCTTGGACTTTTAGGTAAAAGGAGTCTACAAATAATAAGTAATTTTTAGGTAACACTAAGGTAAGGAGGTCAATGCAAAGCTAGCAGTAGAGGACCCTGGGATGACATGATGAGTAGATTCCTCACACCCTGTATGACTCGGTCATGCAAAATGGACGTATACAGGTTTGTAAGTTTCATCGAAGGCTACCAGAATAAACTCTGCACTAATAAGGTCCAAATCAGTAATCAGTTGTAGGAAGACTCCTGTATCAAGTAGAAAGGACCAGGTTTTGTCCTGATGAAGAGGCACAGCGTGACCTTGAAATGCATTGACTTTTAAACCTGTCTAAATAAATGTTTTAATTTTACCGATATTTGGATATCAGCAGAGCATGAGTGATACCTTTGTCTTCCTCTCCGTATCCTTGGTCATCCTTTTGACCGGTATCTGTGCAGCAGCTGTTTTATATACTTGTTATGTGTTGGCATTCAGCAACTTAGCAAGGTGAGTATATCAATGATTTATAAGCTGGCTAAAAACCGGCGCATGTGATGACTAATCATTTTGCTCTTGCATCAGGTGATTACTAACCTCTTTAAATGAGCAAATAATCAGGAAGACGTGCTCTTACTAACATACATTTCAGAATTATTGGCTCATCTAAAGTTACAAGAATTGGGCCTGTGTTCTTAAAAATGCCAGGATTGAAATTCAGTCCCAGTCCGATCCGTTAACCTATAGGTAAATGCTAGAAAGTTTAGGTGGAGATATGTCATATATATTAACCGTGAAAGTAAACGCAAAAGTATGTTCACATGCAGTTTTTTTTTTTACATAGATTTTGATCTGAAACTGTGTGGGAAAAAATAATTTTGGTTCCTCCTCCTATACACACTTTAACTGGTTTGAATAGTCTTCATGTTGAAAACTGACAGTCACTTGCCGACTAGCTGCTCTTCTTAATTCTCACAATGTTCAATGAAAAGCTATAGTCCCTGCCTCATTGAGTGAAGCAGGAATAGAAGCAAGTAGGCAAGTGACCAGAAGTATGAAAATTGAATACAAGTGTGATCATGTGATGACCGCTGGAACCAACAAAGAGATCAAAATTCTGACACTAAGTATATTATATATAACAGCCCAGAAATACATCACCAACATTACCAGAAGTACTTGAAAACATCTCCAGAACCACCAACAGTATATGAAATACAGCATCAGAACCACCAACGGTACAGAAATACATCACCAGAAGCACTATCAGTACATGAATACATCGGAATATATTGTGAGAAACACTATCAGTACATGAATACAGAACCAAGATTGTTACAGATATCAATTGCAGTCTCAGGTCATTCCCATATACAAATTATATCGCATTAACCTACAACTTCCCACCGCCGGAGACCGACTCAAAGCAGGGGATCCTTACCGATGACGTACTATCCCGTCATCGGTAAGGAAGGGGTTAAAAGTAAGAAACTGATTATTAATGCTCCTGACAGAAAACATCTGCCCTATGCTATGCCCCTGAATATATACAGTTGGGAAAATAAGTATTTGATACACTGCCGATTTTGCAAGTTTTCCAAACTACAAAAAATGGAGAGGTCTGTAATTTTTATCGTAGGTACAATTCACCTGTGAGAGACAGAATCTAAAAAAAATCCAGAAAATCACATTGTATGATTTGTAAATAATTAAATTGCATTTTATTGCATGAAATAAGCATTTGATCACCGACCAACCAGCAAGAATTCTGACATGTTAGTTTTTCTTTAAGAAGCCTCCTACTCTGAATTCATTACCTGTATCAATTGCACCTGTTTGAACTCGTTACCTGTATAAAAGACACCTGTCCACACAATCAATCACACTCCAACGTCTCCACCACGGCCAAGACCAAAGAGTTGTCTAATGACACCAGGGACAAAATTATACACATGCACAAGGCTGGGAAGGGCTACAGGAAAATAAGAAAGCAGCTTGGTGGGAAGTTAACAACTGTTGATACAATTATTAGAAAATGGAAGAAACACAAGATGAATGTCAATCTTCCTTGGTCTGCAGCTTCATGCAAGATCTCACTTGTGGGGTAAGGATGATTCTGAGAAAGGTCAGGAATCAGTGCAGAACTACATGGGAGGTCGTGGTCAATGACCTGAAGAGAGCCGAACCACAATGTCAAACATTACCATTAGAAACACTATGTCATCATGGATTAGTATTGTGCAGCACACGCAAGGTCCCCTGCTCACGCCAGCACGTGTCCAGGCCCGTTTGACGTTCACCTATGACCATGTGGATGATTCAAAGGAGTCAGATGAGATCAAAATAGAACTTTTTGGTATCAAGTCCACTCGCCGTATTTGGAGGAAAAAGAATGATGATTATAACCTCAAGAACAACATCTCAACCGTGAAGCATGATGAGAAAACACAATACTTTGGGGGTGCTTTTCTGCAAAGGGGACAGGACGCCTGCACCATATTGAAGAGAGGATGGATGGGGTCATGTATGGCAAGATTATGACCAACAATCTCCTTCCCTCAGTAAGAGCATTGAAGATGGGCCGTGGCTGGGACTTTCAGCATGATAATGACCCGAAACACACAGCAAGGGCAACTAATGAGTGACTTCATAAGAAGCATTTTAAGATCCTGGAGTGGCCTAGTCAGTCTCCCGACCTTAACCCAACTGAAAATCTTTGAGGGGGGTTTGAAACTCAATGTTGCCCAGTGACAGCCCCGAAACCTGAAAGATCTGGAGAGGTTGAAGTACACAGTTGAAGTGTGCCTGCGATAAAAATTACAGACCTCTCCATTCTTTACAAAATCATCAGGAAATACTTATTTTACCCACTGTACTTGCCCTTCATTGTGCTCCGTGCACAAAATATGACCATCACCTTATCCCTTTTATAGTACATGGCCCTCCACGCTGTCCTCTTTTTCATACTAGACCCCTCCTTCACATTGTGCCCAATTTCTATACTGTGTCCCCTCCTCACACTCCCCCTCTACATACTGTGTCTTGCATATTGTCCCTTAGGAGTGTCACCCAAACTACTTTTCTCTATGCTGTTCCACCTTTCTACTCTGTGTATCTGAGGTGCCCCTTCATTTTTTCTCCCCTATACTGTCCGTCCCACTCTCCCCATACTGTCCCCTCATGCTATTCTCCTCCATATGGACACTTGTTTTCACCATACTGTCCCTATCACATTTCTCTCCCATACTGTACCATCACAAGATTCCTTCCCCCATCATTGTTTCTTTGGCTCCAATGGAGAACTTAGCTTATCACCAGCTACCTCCGCAGCAGAGCAGACTTTCCTTCATACTATTCCGACATTTCACCCCCTGCTATTCCCTCACACTTTTCTCCCCCATACTGTCCCTGCACATTTTTCTCTGCATACTGTTCCCTCATACTTTTCTCCCCCATACTGTTGCCTCACACTGCCCTCCCAATACTGTCCCTAATACTTTTCTCACCCCTCACTGTTCCCTCACACATTTCTCCCCCATATTGTCCCTTCACACTTTCCCCCGATACTGACACCTCACAAGATTTCCCGACTCCCCACCCCCAATGACATGCCTGCTTCTTTGGCTTCATTGGAGCACTTACTTTACTGCAATACGATACAATATACTTTATTGATCCCGGGGAAATTACAGTATTACAGCAGCAATACAAACAGCAGTACATAAAATATTAGGACACAAATCTTGCACAGGTATACCAACATTACATAATAAATAAAAGTGGGTAGTTCAGGTGTATATAAGTCAAAGTTAATTGACATTAGTACACCAGCCATCAGTCATTATTTTCTACCACCCTTAGGAAATTATTATACATCCCCATAGCAGTAGGTACAAACGATTTCCTGAATTTCTACTTCTTGCACCTTGGAAGGATTAGACGGCTGCTCGTATAGTGGGCAGGACCGGCGTCAGCACCCGGCACACCCGGGCAAGTGCCGGGGCCCTGAGCAGGCGGGGGGGCCCACTCGCTGTCTGGCACCCCGGCGCCCATTAGCGGTGTCAGCGCCGCCACTGGGCCCCCCCCGCTTGCTCAGGGCCCCATCAGCAGCCGGCGCAATACTCACCTCTCCCCGTGCCTCCGCTGCCGCAGCTCCGGGCTCCAGTGGGCGCCTGCAGGACGCCGGCGCTTCCTCTCACAGCAGAGCCGCTGAATGACGTCATCATTCAGCGGCCGGCTGTGGCAGTGAGCGCGTGGACGCCGGACAGGTGAGATGTTTGTGTGTGTGTCTGTGTATGTGTCTCTGTGTGTATCAGTGTGTGTGTATGTAGTGCGCTGCTTTGTGTGTGTGTGTGTCTGCTGTATGTGTGATGGTAATGGGGGAGTGCAGTGATGATGATGATGGGGAGGCAATGATGATTGATGATGATGGGCAGGCATTAATGATGATGGGCAGGCAATGATATTGATGGGGAGGCAATGATGATTATGGGCAGGCATTGATGATGATGGGCAGGCAGTGATGATGGGCAGGCAATGATATTGATGGGGAGGCAATGATGATTATGGGCAGGCAATGATGATTATGGGCAGGCAGTGATGATGATGGGCAGGCAGTGATGATGATGGGCAGGCAATGATATTGATGGGGAGGCAATGATGATTATGGGCAGGCAATGATGATTATGGGCAGGCAGTGATGATGATGGGCAGGCAGTGTTGATGATGGGCAGGCAGTGATAATGATGGGCAGGCAATGAAATTGATGGGGAGGCAATGATGATTATGGGCAGGCAGTGATGATGATGGGCAGGCAATGATGATTATGGGGAGGCGATGATGATGATGGGGAGGCAATGATGATGATGGGCAGGCATTGATGATGATGGGGAGGCGATGATGATAATGGGCAGGCAATGATGATGATAATGGGCAGGCAATGATGATGATGGGAGTCTTTCCACGGTGCCCTTTCCTGAGCCGTAATAGTGCAGAACGCAGCACAGCGCAGAGGAGGGCTCCTTATTTTGTATGGAGCTTTATATGGGGACCAGTATCCTGTATGGAGCATTATATTGGGTCCAGTATTCTGTATGGAGCATTATATGGGGGATGGAGGGGTGACATCCTGCATGGGGTATTATATGGGTGATGAGGGGGAGACTATGTGGTGCCCATAATATTGTATGGAGGAATGTACTGTCCAGTCTGTACTGTGCGCTGTGAGGATTTGGCGGTTTTTGAGCTATTGTACAATTTACAATAGATATCAGCCATGTAATGGAAGAGAAGTGTTTGGTGTTGTGCTATACCCATATTTCTCTGCAGTATCTGTGCATCATGAATCGTGGTCTGTGTTAAAGGGGCCCATGAGACTCTTTCGCCCGGGGCCCATAAAAGCCTGGAGCCGGCCCTGATAGTGGGTGTGTATTATTGTTCATTATAGCCCTGCACTTCTTCTGAATTCTATCCTCCAATGCCTCTCCAAAAGAGTCCAGATGGAGGCCAACAGCTGCGCTTGCCTTCTTGATAAGTTTGTTGAGTTTATTAGGGTCAGCTACTCGCACACTACTGCCCCAGCAAATGATAGCAAAAAAGATGGCGCTTGCTACAACGGACTGGTAGAACATCTCCAGCATTTTACTGCACACATTGAACGACCTGAGCTTCCGCAGAAAGTACAGCCTGCTCATTCCCTTCTTGTGAACCTTCTCTGTATGACACCTCCAATCGAGTTTACTGTCAAGGTGAACCCCCAAATATTTGTAGCTCTCAACAATCTCAACCTCCTGGCCAGCAATGGTGATCGGTAAGTAATCCTCCTTTTTCCTTCTATAACTCACCACCATCTCCTTGGCTTTCTTTACATTTAGTTCTAGACAGTTAGTCTGACATCAATCCACAAAGTCAGAAAACACCCTTCTATATTCCTCCTCCCCCGGCCCTCCACAATGCCCCCTACAATCACGGAGTCATCTGAGAATTTTTGGAGGTGACAAAAATCAGATTTATACTGAAAGTCAGCTGTATACAATGTGAAGAGGAAGGGTGACAGCACTGTACCCTGAGGGGCTCCCACACTGCTCCGTACACTGCCAGATACCACCTCCCCCATCCATACAAACTGCGGCCTGTCTGTCAGGTAGTCACTTATCCAGTTCACCATCCCCTCATCTACCGCCATAGCAGTCAACTTATTATGTAGTAAGGGTGGCTGTAAGGTATTGAAAGCACTAGAGAAGTCAAAGAACATGGCGCGCACTGCAGTGCCATCATTGTCCCCACATTTGTAGCGCCAGAGTGATGTCTGTAATGTGATCAGCTGATCCGAAAGTGCAAGTCAAAGCGTCAATTGTACTTACACTTGAAATATGAGAATAAAAATGAGTGCAGTGAACTGATGTTATAATTGTTCACTGAGCTGGTTGCCAGTTTGACAACCGGCTTTGAGTACAGCCAAATCCTACTCTGGGAGCCAACGAGAAACTTCATACCGCTGCATTAGATGGCCTACTGGTGCCCCCTGCTGGCTGTAACCGGGCAAGTGCCCCTCCTGCTGCCCCCTAACACACCCCTAACTTACTGATCACTGTGTCCATTATGTGAAGGTATCATTTACGGCAAGAACAAGCAGTACAAGGCAAAAATAATGTTTTTTTCATTATGTATGTCTTACACCGCAGTAACAAGCTTCCTGAGATCAGAATATCTATTGGAGAATACCGTGAGGTGAAGGACAGTGTCCGCAGAGGCTTACAGCTTTTTGATATAATTGGATACTTAGATTCGCTGTAGGGAAGGAGCTCATTGATTAACAAGTTTTTGCAGTCAGGTGTATCTGACTTGAGACATAGAGAAGATATTTTAAGAAATTGCTTCTAGCAGAAGCTGAGCTTTCTGATGAAATTTCAGGGCAAATATGCGATGATATGTTTCTGCAATAAAGAGAATACAACGTTTCTGTTATAAGAAATGAAAGGAAAATAGTTATTGTTCCATAAAATAAATGAAAGTCAATCTATAAGCCACTATGGAATTCACAGAGGCAAACGGCAGGAAAACGATTTACATGAGCCGCTAACTGAATAAACTTCCTTTAGAATTTGACTTACATGGACAATATATATATATAGCAGCGGCCCAGAGCTGCAGCGGTGCTTGAAAGTTTGTGAACTCTTCATAATTTTCTATATTTTTGCATAAATTTGACCTAAAGCTACATCAGATTTTCACATAATACATCTGTGAGTGGAAAAAGTATGTGAACCTTTGTGCTCAGTTTCTGGTGTAACCCACTTATGCAGCAATAACTGAACCTAAATGTTTGCAGTAATTGTTCATTAGTCCTGAACATCGTCTTGAAGGAATTTTAGCCCTTTCCTCCCTACAAAACAGCTTCAGTTCTGTTACTACGTTGTTTTTTTCCCATAATCTGCTCTTTACAGGTCATTTCCACAATATTTTCTACTAGGCAGGTGCAGATGACTGTTTTCTCTCCATCTGAGAAAATTGGTCCAATTATGCTAATGTAGATAACACAGGAACGCGGGATGTCGCCACAGACAGGAGGCAGATCAAGAGTTAACAGGTTTATTAACACAAACAGTGATCTCCACGCAGGGAGTAAAAGGATGCAGGGAAGTGGCAGGGAATGGGACAGAACTGGGTGAGTGACGAGGAAGGCAGGGTAAAGGACAACGGTAGTTCATAGTAAAAGTAATGTGACTTAACAGACAATGATACGGTGTCGCAGGTTCCAACAGTGGCACCGGCAACAGCGGCGCTGAGCATCTCGATGAAGTGTCTGACAGGCAGGAATCCAACGGTGGTGCCGACAGCAGCGGCATTTGTAATCTCGTCACAGTCTCTGAGGTGAGGGCAAGATTCCCGTGCTCAAAGGTATCTAGCACGGTACTTAGTCCAGTGGAGGGAACTAATGGGACAAATCCTCGCCCCTCGGTTTGTTCGGAAGTTTGCTCACAAGGTTCTGACCTAGTCTGTCCAACTGCGCGCGCGACGCATGTGTCACAGTCACAGCTTGCTGGTGAGCGAAACTAATAGCTGGGATGGATGACGGAGCAGGGACACATTGTCGTCTAGCTCCAACAGGTGTCTCATTCAGGGCAATGTCTGAAGGGCCTGATCTACCCGGGTGCTTTGTCTCTTGCGTCAGACCCGCACACGTCTCTTCACACAGCTCCCTTGCCACCCGTCTGACTGTCTTCCCGCATGCAGTGCAGCTCACCCCAGCTGCGCCCCCAACAGACTTCACGAGACCCCGGTCCTCTCCTAAAGAGCTTCCTCCCTGCAACATAGGTGACAGCCCCGATGGTTCCAGAACCAAAGCAAGAAAGGCACCCCTGCGTTTATTCGTCCTCTTACACTAATGAGACTGTTATCAGAGTTTGATCAAAGTGGGATCTGATTTTCTTACATCTGGAGAGAAGAGAAAAGTTTCTCCACCACCTCCATCATGTCAGTCGGTAAAAATTGGACCACACTCGGATGCTATCCAAGTGCAGTCCGGTTTTTTTCACAGATCCATAAACATGAATGGGCGAGTGCCATCCGATTATCGGAGGTATATTGTGCAGGCTACAATTTTTTTCCTCGGACCACTCTGCCAAAGGAAAAGATCGGACATGTGAACAGACCCATAGAATAACAAGGGTAGGTGTGCTATCCATCAAAACCAAGGATAGCGCTTGACCGATTAAAATGGTCATCTGCATGAGTCCTTAAAGTGAGACTGTCAGCAGGATTGTGCTCAGTAACCTACAGACACTGTCAGGTTGGCTCCATTATACTGATTGAAATTATACCTGGGGTGAAGAAATCCATCGTGCGGATCTTGTGTAATCAGTGTTAGAAGACTGAAACTATTGATATGCTCGTGCTCTAGGGTGGGACTGTAGGCAGAGTCTTATCATCCTGCTTTATCCTGCTCTAAGCCAGAGAACCCAAGGATAGACCTGCTCACATGCCCCCCGAAGAACAAACATGTTCCTCATTATAGAGACAGACTATTAGTGCTTTTGGGACCCCTCTATTCTTGATAACCAGCCATGATAAAGCTGATGGTTGCAGCCCACAACTGTCAGTTTTGCCATGCTGGTTATCAAAAATAGAGGGAAACCCACACCCTTTTTTTTCAATTTATTTATTTATTTATAGCGGAGGTGCTGACTGATGTATACTCCCATCAGCTGCAGCATGCTCTCACTGTTATTAGCGACAGCAGGGGTAGGCTGATGGAAGTAGTACTCTCTCATCAGCCAACTCCTCTGTGTCCGGAGGTAAACTTTTTCCCTCCTGTCTACAGCTACGGGCTCACACCGCTGATCAGAGCCATTGTTTGCCACGCTGTCATGTAAATTTCAGCATGGCAAACTATGGATGTTCTGGCCCTCCATTCATCTGAATTGCGTTCGGGTTCGGGGTTGGGTTCGGGTACCATTCCCAAATGACCACAGTTTCGCCCATCTTTAGTCATTTTTAACTTTAGCTCTTTTAGAGATCATTTAATCTTCAACTCACCTAACTGTTCACAATAACTGTAATTTTGGCCAGGGGTGCCCAAACTTTACATGCCACTGTAGGTATTAAACACAAATAGCAGTATTTTGAGCTATGAAAAAATACAAAGTGGTTTACTTTTTAATGCTGATACATTGGAATAATGAAAATAATGGTTGCAAACGTGTTTGTAGCCTTTAGGTCTTGTAAGTTCTCTAAAATTTAACTTGAACCAGAGCCAGAAACTGAATTACATCTTCAGTGCAACGATAGTAAATAAGCAAAGAAACTGTCTGCACTGAAGTCAGGGCATAAACAGCAGCCGAAGAGATAATGGTACTGTAATTAATGCTCCAATTACTAAGCTCCATGGCTGCCTGTACTCATAACATCATGAAATAATACAGTTATCGCTCCATAAATCACCTCGCTGCATAAAGTTACAAGCACAAAAACTTTGGCAAAGACTGTAGTCACTCAAATAAAATTACTCTGAAGATTAAATAAAGCTGCAATTAATAAAAGTACAAGATAAAGGAGTGCTCTCATCTGGGACATTGATGGCATGGGATATTCTATAAATACCTGTGGTGGGGTCCCCATTAACTAGAGGACTCGAATGGAGATATGGCTGAGCATGCGCGACTCTCTCCATTCATTTCTATGGGAGCTCTGTAGATCCCTACCATTTACATCAGTGCTGACTTCTTATGTCGCAGAGGGGGTAGCATAGGGCACTTTCAGGCTCTAAGACACAAGCACAGTTACTGCCTTTGCATTCCCTGTAGCTACAACTCTTAAAGGGCATCTGTCACTGAGTTTTTGCTAATAAATCTGAGGGCAGCATAATGTAGGGACAGAAACCCTGATTCCAGCGATGTGTCTCTTACTGGACTGCTTGCTGCAGGTTTGATAAAATCTCTGTTTTATCAGCAGGAGATTAGTAGAGACTAGTAAACCTGCTGCCATGTAGTCTTCCATATTGCTGAGGGAACAACTCATCCCCTTTTTTGCAAAACAAAATATAAAATGTAGATAATAAAAAAAATTGATCTTATTTGGTAAAACTGTCTAAATTAATAAAACATCATAATATTTATCCCTTAGGTTGAAAGCTGAAACATGGAAAACTTCTTCTCCCCAAAAAAAATGTATAGAAAGAAATCAGAAAGTTTTATGGGCACCAAAATGGTAATGATAAAAACTACAGCCTGTACCGTAAAAATAAGGAGCGATACAAAGCTTTTGACCAAAATATAAAAAAGTTATGGAAGACGAGAATGGATTGGAAGTTAAAGGGTATCTATCACCAAGTTTCTGCTACCCCATGATGTAATAGCTGAGACCCTGATTCCAGCGATGTATCACTTACTGGCTGCTTGCTGTAGTTTTGATAAAATCACATTTTTATTTGCTGTATAACCCCACCCACACCACTGATTGGCAGCTTTCTGTGTACAGGCAGAAGGCAGCCAATCAGTGGTGGGGGCTGGGTTATACAGAACTAAGCAATATGGGAGGTGATAGAGAAGAGAGGTGAATTAGGGATGGGATCCCTCATTCACCTATGGGATCCCTAACCCCTCCCTCACTCATCTCTCTTCTCTATTCACTCCCCCTCTTACCTCTCTTCTCTATCCGCTCCCCCTCTCACCTCTCTTCTCTATCCTCTCCCCCACTCACCTCTCTCGACTATACACTCCCCCTCTCACCTCTCTTCTCCTTCCCTCCCTCACTCACCTCTCTTCTCTATCCCCTCCCCCTCTCACCTCTCTTCTCTATCCCCTCCCTCACTCACCTCTCTTCTCTATCCCCTCCCTCACCTCTCTTCTCTATCCCCTCCCTCTCTCACCTCTCTTCTCTATCCCCTCCAACCTCTCACCTCTCTTCTCTATCCCCTCCCCCTCTCACCTCTCTTCTCTATCCACTCCCTCACTCACCTCTCTCCTCTATCCCCTCCCGCACTCATCTCTCACCTCTCTTCTCTATCGCCTCCCCCTCTCACCTCTCTTCTCTATCCCCTCCCTCACTCACCTCTCTCCTCTATCCCCTCCCACACTCATCTCTCAACTCTCTTCTCTATCCCCTCCCCCTCTCACCTCTCTTCTCTATCCCGTCCCTCACTCACCTCTCTTCTCTATCTGCTCCCCCTCTCACCTCTCTTCTCTATCCCCTCCCGCACTCATCTCTCAACTCTCTTCTCTATCCCCTCCCCCTCTCACCTCTCTTCTCTATCCTCTCCCTCACTCACCTCTCTTCTCTATCCCCTCCCCCTCTCACCTATCTTCTCTATCCCCTCCCTCACTCACCTCTCTCCTCTATCCCCTCCCACACTCATCTCTCAACTCTCTTCTCTATCCCCTCCCCCTCTCACCTCTATTCTCTATCCCCTCCCACTCACCCTCCTTCTCTATCCCTCCCCCTCTCACCTCTCTTCTCTATCCCCTCCCTCACTCACCTCTCTTCCTATCCCCTCCCTCACTCACCCTCTCCTCTATCCCCTCCGCACTCAACTCTCTTCTCTATCTCCTCCCCCTCTCACCTCTCTTTGCTGTCCCCTCCCTCACTCACCTCTCTTCTGTATCCGCTCCCCTCTCACCTCTCTTCTCTATCCCCTCCCTCACTCACCTCTCTTCTCTATCCGCTCCCCCTCTCACCTCTCTTCTCTATCCCCTCCCCCTCTCTCTTCTCTATCCCCCCCCCCTCTCTTCTCTATCCCCTCCCTCACTCACCCCTCTTCTCTATCCGCTCCCCCTCTCACCTCTCTTCTCTATCCCCTCCCTCACTCACCCCTCTTCTCTATCCGCTCCCCCTCTCACCTCTCTTCTCTGTCCCCTCCCTCACTCACCCCTCTTCTCTATCCGCTCCCCCTCTCACCTCTCTTCTCTATCCCCTCCCTCACTCACCCCTCTTCTCTATCTGCTCCCCCTCTCACCTCTCTTCTCTATCCCCTCCCTCACTCACCCCTCTTCTCTATCCCCACCCCCTCTCACCTCTCTTCTCTATCCGCTCCACCTCTCACCCCTCTTCTCTATCCGCTGCCTCACTCATTTCTCTTCTCTTTCCCCTCCCTTCAAATATCTAATTGCTGGGAGGAAACGGAAGTTGGATGATCAGAGATCAGCTTTGTGAAACAGCTTAGACAACCGCTGAAGCCTTGGGAGGTAACCGCCTGACCTCAGGTAAGAAATATTCACTCCTTTACTGTACACAACCAGTAATTTAGGCACATAAGCCACCAGGGAGCTTAAAAGTAACTCAAGGACAATGTAATTAGGTTAAAGGGTCCAAGAGGCAGGTCCTTGGTGGCTTCTCCCTGTCTTGCTCCTAGACTGTGTGTATAGGGAGAAGCCTGTCAGTCTAGGAGAGCGGAGCAGGAAGAAGCTGGTGGGAAGCTACTTCTCGGTTTAGTCATCTGATTTGTATTATCCCCACCTGGCTCTTAATAGTATGTTTTAAGCCACCTAATATCCATAGATTTCCGTATTAAAAAACAACTGTTGAAGCAAACTTTTTCCTGAATGGTGCAAACTTGTAAGACAATACAATTCAAAAAAGTTAAAGAGTAACCATGGTTTTAACTTTTATTTCATAAATCAATCGTACACATGAAAATAAGCAACTTTGTAAGATATGTTATCATTGAAATCCTCTTCTTTCTCCTCCAGGACTGATCTTTCACTCTCAATTCACAGGTAAAATACAGTATATATTCAGTCAAGAAAGATTTACCAATTTCTCAGATAGGAGATGACAGTTGGTGCTTTTAAAATTCTATGGAGATGGGAGGAGGAGCTAGAGGCTGTGTAGAACATTATGAGCACCAACTGTCAACTGCTATCTCAGTAATGGGAAAATCTATATTCACTGTAGACAGATTTTACGAGTAAATTGAGAGTTTTGAAAATAAAAGATCAGTCCAGGAGGAGATTTCTCTAATAAGATATATTACAAAGTGTCTTATTTTCAAGTGAACTATTGATTTATGGGGGAACAAAATACAACAACAATTACTCTTTAAGGGTGGTGAGATATCTTTACTGTTTATGTGCCATAAATGTTGGAGATGGAAATACCCCTTTAAGCTTAATTGCTGTACTTGGGAGCGGTAAAATCTGCCGATGTGGCCATCAGACCAGAACATTTACGCCCACGTTCATGACCATTTCATACTAGTAATTTGTGTTAAATTTACTTTCCCATAATCGCGGATCTGAAACTATGTTTACAAATTAAATTCACTGGTTTGAGAAATGTCTGTGTGTAAAACGAGCAGCATGCATGAGAAATTAATTCCTTTTTTCACCTGCGCAATTTATTCCCTTCTCTGTTGCCGTTCGGCTAATTTGATGATTTCTTGTTGGAAATCTGGGCTAATGTAAAGTGACTGGCAGTTGTTCAGGGATACTCCCCGTGCAGAGTATAATTCATCCTGACACCTTCACTGCTCGTCAGAGATTTCACTTCATTTTAAATATAATATATCAATCTGTTGTATTTTCCTCTTTCTGTACAGAAAATTCTAAAAAAATAAAAATAAATCGGACACCTAGTTATGGGTCTGCTGTATTCATGAGGGTAGTATTCCCCCACCTCCTCACAGTGATTGACGGGTGATTACCACCAGCTGTTAATCCCTGCATAGAAGGGCAGGGAGAGGTGAATACACCAAATTCATAAAATATGTTTCCGGTGTACCCTTTAGCAGTCCCACCACCAGACCTGCACAATAGTTTTTAGGCCATTTGCTTAATAGGACAGGCCTGTCCACACACTATGCTCCCCTCACACAGATCTGGCTTAAAGGGGTAAATGAGAGTCCTCAAAAGCCCAGAATACAAATAATAACAAATTAGTTGTCTCATCAAGATACAGATTAGATATTAGAAAAACTTTTTGACAGTGAGGGTGATCAATGAGTGGAATAGGCTGCCATGAGAGGTGGTGAGTTCTCCTTCAATGGAAGTCTTCAAAAAAAGGCTGGACAGACATCTGAGATGGTTTAGTGACTCCTGCATTGAGGTTGGACCAGATGACCCAGGAGGTCCCTTCCAACTCTACTATTCTAGGATTTTATGATCATTTTGTTTCAGGATTGCACCACTCCCCACCATCTCGAATTACGGTTTGCTGGGGGCACTGCTTTCTTATTGATTGATAGGTCTGACCAGCAGTATCGTTGTTCCCCTTTCATAAAGTGTGTGGTCTCCAAAACAGTATCCAAAGAATGCAGAAGCATTGAAGCTAGCCAGATCCTGCTTCAGAGCAGAGCTTACAAACTCTGTTGCAAATAGCTTGCAAGTGCTCCCCCCTTGTTTACGAGTCCAGCCATCACTAATAGACTGCAGAGGGGGTCTAGACAATGAGCAAAAAGGAATAAAATTAAAATCGCTCCATTCTTGAAAACAAGGAAGATTTTTAAAACCAAGCCAATTTTCAGACTTTTTTTTCAATCCTATTCATTAAAGAATTTGAGAATGACCCCTTTATCACTTTGATTACATTTTTTTTTTCAATTCTCTTATCTCAATCTTTCTCATTATCACACAACATTTTGCTTTATTACTTTTATGTGTTCGACATTGAAAGCTATGGCTTACTCACTGCTCAATTGCAGGTTATAGAGCAAACGGACAGTTACTGCTAGCTGATCCAGCTTCCCGAATGGAACGACATTAATGAAAATATACATATAAGAAAAGAAAGACAGATTAGAAGAAAAGAATATGGGTCCAGTTCATGGAAGCTTTTATGCCAGAAAACTGTTGTGATATACAGTACAGACCAAAAGTTTGGACACACCTTCTCATTCAATGATTTTTCTGCATTTTCATGGCTGTGAAAATTGTGGAATCACACTGAAGGCATCAAAACTATGAATTAACACATGTAGAATTATACATTACACTTTACAAAAAAGTGTGAAACAACTGAAAATATGTCTTATATTCTAGGTTCTTCAAAGTAGCCACCTTTTGCTTTGATTACTGCTTTGCACGCAGAAAAGGTGAACGGATGGACTCTACATGCCTGGTTCCCACCGTGAAGCATGGAGGAGGTGGTGTGATGGTGTGGGGGTGCTTTGCTGGTGACACTGTTGGGGATTTATTCAAAATTGAAGGCATACTGAACCAACATGGCTACCACAGCATCTTGCAGCGGCATGCTATTCCATCCGGTTTGCGTTTAGTTGGACCATCATTTATTTTTCAACAGGACAAAGACCCCAAACACACCTCCAGGCTGTGTAAGGGCTATTTGACCAAGAAGGAGAGTGTTGGGGTGCTACGCCAGATGACCTGGCCTCCACAGTCACCAGACCTGAACCCAATCGAGATGGTTTGGGGTGAGCTGGACCGCTCACCGCTTCAATTTTGAATAAATCCCCAACAGTCACCAGCAAAGCACCCCCACACCATCACACCACCTCCTCCATGCTTCACGGTGGGAACCAGGCATGTAGAGTCCATCTGTTCACCTTTTCTGTGTGCAAAGCAGTAATCAAACCAAAAGGTGGCTACTATGAAGAACCTAGAATATAAGACATATTTTCAGTTGTTTCACACTTTTTTGTAAAGTGTAATGTATAATTCCACATGTGATAATTCATAGTTTTGATGCCTTCAGCGTGATTCTACAATTTTCATAGTCGTGAAAATACAGAAAGATCTTTGAATAAGAAGGTGTGTCCAAACTTTTGGTCTGTACTGTAGGTGTGATGGGAAAAGTTTGACACCAGTAGGGAAGAGCATAGATGATCTGCATTCAGTGACTGTTGGAGACTATCGGAGCTGTTGTTGGCCAGTGACATGGCTAGGTCTGTCCCCTTGGGAGGTTGCAGTAAGCTAAAAACTATTCCAGGTTTGGTCATCATAAATGATGGTGTTCTGGAGACTTAAAGAGGGTTGTCCATTGATGATGGGCTGGAGGCTTGGAGGCATGCTCCTGGGTGTGACGAGAAGCTGTTGAGGAGGTTCAGTTGGGATAATTGGGCGAGTCTCCAGAAAGGAGCAGTTAGACTTTTTCCCTGTTCAGACAAGGAGTTAAGACAATGCTGTTTCAAGGGCTTGGTTTGGGCCACAAAGAGAAAGTATGGTAGGATTTGCTGGCGAAGTGGAAATATTATAAGTTTAGATACAGCTTCTGAGGGGCGAACTATGATTAAATCCAGTAATGGCTGTGATATAAACCAAGGTTCTCTCAGACTAAGCAGAAGGTGGGTGTGATAAGAGCCCTGTACTGCAGGGCCTGGACAGTCCTAACATAATGCGGACGGAGTGAACCTCTTAGAGGTGTGGTTTATTAACTGATTTTGAGAATATGTAAGGAGATAAACATTCTGCCCACATTCCCCCTTGAAGAATATGGTAATTGTTGTAATGTGTAACGTGAACTGTGATGTGTAATGTGAAGTGTGACTTGTGTTAATGATGATGTTTATGTGTGCAGTGATCTGTGTTGTTGGTGACGAAGCTGTATTCTGCCCAGAAACAGGTAGTTGTCAGCGACAATTAGAGTTAATGGTTTGGGGCTAGCCCAGAGTGGGAGGGGCTGAGTTGAAGGTACAAGAGACAGTTTTCTGTGAGGAGGGCAGAAAGGGCCCAGTGTGGATAGAAATTGGACCTAAGATCCGATATGAGCAGTGCTGCATAATGTGGGTGTCCCTAAAGAGAGAGGAGACAGAGAATAGCAAGATCCTGAGCAGAGAAGTAGAAGAGAAGTGACTGAAGGAACAGAGTGTTTGATGGGATACATGGCCTGGGTCAGGACGCCAAGCAGTATGGCCTGGAGTTTATAACTCACACAGGAAACGGGTCTAAATGGCACATAGCACGCAAGATGATGATAGTGCCCCGGGCAGGAGTTCCAGAATGTCTGACACAGAAGAGATAAGTAACAGCCATATTGGCAAAGTAGCTCACCTAAAAAAAAGGATGCAGAACCGTGGGTTGAGCATAGGACTCTTATAAGCTAAACTGTGGCACTGAGCAGGGCTGTGATGAAGTAAAGAGGTAAAGTGGAGACAGAGAGAGAGACGAGGAAGGAGTCCGTGTGTGAAAAATTCTCCGATTATGCAAGAAACGTTCATCAAGATATGTGCCTGGTTTTCTCTTATATATAGCCCTCCACAAGTTAATGTTCAGTAAAAAATATATTTTGAACTGGTGATCTCCATCTGTGAAACATCTCATCCTGGCAAACCAGCAACATCGGTTACATGTGGCCTGCACATCATAAGTCCCCACAGCCAACCAGGACCCCACCTTCATGTAGCATGCCGCGACGAAAGAGACAAGTTCCTCGCCCACAGCTACTGCACCAACTAAAAGGAATATGTCTCTGTTTTTTTGTAGTGGACACTTATGTGAGGTAGCACAGTCCTGGAGCATGGTTCATGTAAAATGAACAGCGACCTGAGTTAGATAGAGAAACAATTGTTGAGTGTTATATTCCGGTGCATTTAATTTCTGTAACATTAAGCAATAGTGATAAATTGTGTGTAACAAAACTGTTAACATTTTATGCCTCACCCAAACATTGTAACCTCCAAGCCGACTATACATCTTAAAAAGTGTTACAATATGTGAACAACAGGATAAGTAAAGTTGAACTATATAAACTGGATTTAGTATGTGATTGTCATCTTTCAGAGGGGACCTTTTGGGCTCTCTTGTCACTTGACTTGACTTATGAAAAGGTTACAGGACTGGTGACATGGCAAAAACAGTCACTCCTGTGATAAAACAAACAGTCAGGGAAATGTGTTCCCTCACACAAATGAGTGGCTGAAAGTCATTACTATGTCACCAGTATATTCACTCATCCTTTCTTTCCTGGCCATTAGCTGTGTAGGCACGCCCATAACTGCAGCAGCTCTACATGACGGGATACATCAAATCACACAGTACATAGCAGGGGATCATATATGGTCAAAAGCTGTTTTACGTAAAACACCTACAAAAGACTAGAGGACACTCCAACCATCTGAAGATGAGGGTTCAAATTCCAAAATAGACAAGCCTTCTTAACCATAGAAACGTATTAATATGTGGAGCAGCTGACCTCAACAGCTGATCATAGGATGAATCATCATTATCAATGGTTTCAAAAAAAGCTTGGATGATTTCTTAGAAGAAAATAACATAATTAAAATGGCCCAGGCAAAAAATATGGTCAAATGCTATTCTATGTAAATGTAAAAGATAGTCAAATTGCGAAAGGACACTCCCTCCATCTGGAGCATAAGGTTCAATCTCCAGAGGAGACAATCCTTCTCTACCATAGAAATTATTAATATGTGGAGCATCCAATCTCATTAGCTGGTCATATTAGGGAACATCGATAGTTTCAAAAAACGCTTGGTATGATTTTTTTTAGAAGAAAATAACATAAATACTTGCAAATACATAAAAAAAAATTTTTTTTTTGTTGAATCAATCATGAAAAATTTGTTCTTTTATTCAATTGTAAAAAGGGCAAACTGAGGGGTTTGTACTCAGAGCCGAGTATTTAAAGGCACAGTTGTCACGGGTGTGTCGCGGCGGAGATCGTCGCGATTGCACACCCTGACTTCGCACAGCTGAGTTTCTGGTGCTGGGTGTTTTTCGGCACTGAGGGAGTTAATTCTTTCTCTCTCGGTGCTGGACTGACCAGCCTCGCCCAGCTGCGTTTGATGTTTTGTTAATTAGCTTCCTTCATATACCTGCTGGTCTGCTGGGGAAGTTGCCGGTGAAAGCATTCATTCAGACCAGCAGAGCGGATCGTTTCTGAGAAGACTTAAGCTAAGAGTGCCTGTTGTGGTTTTTCCTCTCCTCGCTTATTGTTTATCTCCTTTACCTTTTGTGTTCCTCTGTAGTGGAAGTTTTGTATGCAAGACAGTGTTTTCTTTACCCCTTGTCTGTTTCGTTTGTCTAAGACTGTGTGTAAGCTGTGACCTGCCCATTTCCTGTGGTGGTAATCAGGGTCCTTCTCAGGACTAGATTACAGTGGTCAGGGATCTACAGGAGACAGGGTTACGCTGGTGGCCTGGACCTCTGTACCATTAACAGTACCTCCAGGTAGAGGGACTAGTCAGGACCCCAGTTCAGGGTCAGCTTAGACCCCGGTCCACCTCTATCCAGAGACAGCGTGACACGTACACAGTATAGACCCACAATTCATAGGATATTATGTCAGGTAAGACATTGCTGGCAGATACTATGTATACATGTTGATATTTTCTATTATATGTATGTCATGGGTGTATCGCCACAAGGATCGTCGCGATTACACACTCTGACTTCTCACAGCTGAGTTGCTGTTTCTTTGTGTTTGGTAATGAGGGAGTTAATTTTACCTAGCTCTTTGCTAAGACTAGGTCCAGCCTCGCCCGGCTGCTTTTGATTATGTTCTAATTAGATTCCTTCATATACCTGCCAGTCTGCTTGTTAGATGCCGGTGAAAGCCTTTATGTAGTCTAGCAGACTGGATCGGTTCTGAGAATACTTAAGCTAAGAGCTCCTTAGTTGTTTTTACTCTTATAGCTTATAGTTTATCTCTGAGACCTTAGGTGTTCCTACTGTGTGTGAGTGTTGTATGTAAGACTTTATTTACTTTATTTCTTGTCTTTCTTGTATGTCTTTCTGTTCATTAACCGTTACCTGTTCATTCCCTTTGGTGGTAATCAGGGTTCTTCTTAGGACTAGATTACAGTTGGCAGGGATTGATAGGAGACAGGGTTTACGCTGGTGGCCTGGACCTCTGTACCTTTAACAGTACCTCCAGGTAGAGGGATTAGTTAGGACCCCAGTTTAGGGTCAGCATAGACCCCGGTCACCCTCTAGCCGGAGACAGCGTATAACGGATTCCGTATTGACCCACTGGACTTTCTGTCAGGTAATTCTATGTTATCATATATCTATGCGCATGTTATATTGTATGTTGCCCTTTTGATATAGATTACTGTCATCACATATATATATATCTGCTATACAGCGTGACAATGTAATATAGAATGTTGTCACATTAGATATAGGTTACTATCATAGAATATATCTGTTATACGTCGTGACATTTTCACCGGCCACTCTAAAAGATTCTCCCCAGCTACCATGGATCCAGTAGCCCAGTTAGCTCAGCAGTTACAGAGGTTGTCCATGGAGCTAACGGACGTTAAGTCCAAGGTTTTGTACCCCCGGGAGCAAACCAGATCTGAACCTAAAGTAGCTCTCCCGGACAGGTTCACTGGTGGGCGGGACAAATTTTTTACCTTCCGGGAGGCATGTAAATTATATTTTCGGCTACGGCCTCAGTCTTCGGGGAGTGAAGATCAGAGGGTGGGAATTGTCATCTCGCTCTTACAAGGGGACCCTCAATCCTGGGCGTTCTCTCTTCCTCCGGACTCCCCGGCTCTCCAGTCAGTAGATCGATTTTTTACAGCCCTGGGTCTGGTATATGATGATCCGGATCGGGTCTCCCTTGCTGAAATGAAGTTACGCAAGATACAGCAGGGAGATCGTCCGGCGGAGGAATTTTCTTCTGAGTTCCGTAGATGGGCCACAGATACTCAGTGGAATGACCCAGCTCTTAGGAGCCAGTTTTGTCAAGGATTATCTGACAAATTAAAAGATGTGTTGGCTCAGTATGATTCTCCCCCGTCACTGGAGGCCGCTATGGCCCTTGCTATTCGCATTGATAGACGGCTTCGGGAGAGGTACGAGGTAACTCCGCCTCCTGTGATGACTCCACCTCCTTCTAAAGTCCCTAATATTGAGGTTCCCCTGGTTTGTTCTGAGGAGCCTATGAAGTTAGGAGGGACATTGTTTCGAGGGAGGGGATCGGCGGTGCGCCGCAAGACAGGAAAGTGTTACTTCTGCGGGAGAAAGGGACATTTTGTTGGAGGGTGTCCATCCCGTACTTTGCTGAGCAAGGAGTCGCCGGAAAACTGTTGATCCCAGGTTGTGTGGTGGACGACAATCTGGGAGTATGTATTTCGTCCCCAAGTCCGTCTCAGTTTCTCGTACCAGCGGAGGTGGTGGTAGGTACGAGAACTGAGAGGATTTCTGTTCTTCTGGATAGTGGGGCCGTGGCTAATCTGGTGGACGCTCGGTTTGCCCAGGTGCAAGGTATGCAACTGAGTGTATTGGCCAAACCTATCCCTATATTCTCTATTGACGCCAGGCCTCTCGGTCAAGGTAGCTTTGTGCAAGCCGTGCATAACATAGACCTTCGAGTGGGGGCAATACATAAAGAACTATTGTCTTGTTATGTGTTGGAGGGCCTTCCCACTCCTATTGTGTTGGGACTTCCTTGGTTAACTAAACATAACCCAGTTATTAATTGGCAATCCAGGGAGATAAGCCAGTGGGGTGAATTTTGCAATAGTAACTGCATGAACACGGTCATCGGTGCGGTCGTGCCTAGAACCTTACCTCCTTTTCTGGAGGACTTTGAGGATGTGTTTTCAGAGGAAGGGTGTCAAGAATTACCTCCTCATCGTGCATATGACTGTGCTATAAAATTGCTTCCTGATGCTAAGTTACCAAAATCTAGGTTATATAACCTTTCTGGTCCTGAGAGGCAAGCTATGAAGGATTATATTTCGGAAAGTCTGGCCAAGGGGCATATTAGACCTTCATCTTCTCCAGTGGCCGCGGGGTTCTTCTTTGTGAAGAAAAAAGATGGAGGCCTACGCCCTTGCCTGGATTTCCGTGAGCTTAATCGGATTACGGTCCGAGATCCGTATCCGCTCCCACTTATTCCTGATCTCTTCAATCAGATTGTGGGCGCCAAATGGTTCTCTAAGTTGGATCTCAGGGGGGCGTATAATCTGATTAGGATAAAGGAGGGGGATGAGTGGAAGACGGCGTTTAACACTCCGGAGGGACATTATGAGAACCTTGTCATGCCTTTCGGTCTGACTACTGCCCCGGCGGTGTTTCAACATTTTGTTAATGACATCTTTCGCCACCTAGTGGGACAGTTTGTTGTCATTTATCTAGATGACATCTTAATTTACTCGCCGGATCTTGTGTCTCATCAGGAGCATGTGAGACAAGTGTTGCAGATCTTGCGAGACAATAAACTGTACGCCAAATGGGAGAAGTGTGTATTCGCCGTACAAGAACTTCAGTTTTTAGGATTCCTGGTGTCAGCTTCCGGTTTCCGTATGGACCCTGGGAAAGTGAAGGCTGTGCTTGAATGGGATCGGCCAGAGGATCTTAAAGCACTGCAGCGTTTCCTGGGGTTTGCTAACTACTACCGGAAATTTATTCGTAATTTCTCATCCGTTGTCAAACCTCTCACTGACATGACAAAAAAAGGGACGGATTTTTCTAGGTGGTCTGACAAAGCTTGTCAAGCATTTTCCTCCTTGAAAAAATGTTTTGCTTCAGCACCCATACTCATCCAACCTGATGCATCACAACCGTTCATTGTGGAGGTAGACGCATCTGACGTAGGAGTGGGTGCGGTATTATCTCAAGGTCCGTCCCCTGGTAAATGGCATCCGTGCGCTTTCTTCTCTAAAAAATTGTCGTCCGCCGAGAGGAATTATGATGTCGGCAATAGGGAACTCTTGGCCATTAAGTTGGCTTTTGAAGAGTGGCGTCACTTTTTGGAGGGGGCAGTCCACCCGGTCACCGTCATTACTGATCACAAGAACTTGCTGTATTTAGAGTCTGCAAAACGTCTGAATTCCAGACAAGCTAGATGGTCGTTGTTTTTTTACCAGGTTTAATTTTGTCGTCACATATCGTCCTGGGTCAAAAAATGTAAAGGCTGATGCCTTATCTCGTAGTTTCCCGGGGGCCGGGAAGACGGATGACCCGGTTCCTATTCTTCAGGAGGGAGTTGTGGTGTCGGCTGTTTGCTCTGAGCTTGAGGAGGAGGTATTGGAGGCTCAGGGGGACGCCCCTGTAGGACCTCCAGGGAGACTGTTTGTTCCAGATCAATTAAGACAAAAGGTTATCGAGGCACATCATAATTCTGCTTTGGCAGGACACCCAGGGAGTAAAGCAACTGTAGATCTCGTTTCTCGCCGGTTTTGGTGGCCTAACTTAAATAAAGAGGTGGTAACTTTTGTCGCGTCCTGTGGGGTATGTGCGCGCTCTAAGACCCCACATACCCGTCCGTCTGGGGTCCTTTTACCGTTGAAAATCCCGGAGCGTCCATGGACCCATCTGTCTATGGACTTCATTACGGACCTCCCTCCGTCTTCAGGTAAAACTGTCATACTAGTTGTAGTTGACAGGTTCAGCAAAATGGCACATTTTATTGCTCTTCCTGCTCTTCCTAATGCTAAAACTCTGGCGCAGGTGTTCATTGGGGAGATTGTGAGACTTCACGGGTTGCCTTCCGATGTGGTGTCGGATCGGGGTTCTCAGTTTGTGTCCAAATTCTGGAAGGCATTTTGTTCTCGTCGGGGGATGCAGTTGTCATTTTCTTCGGCTTTTCATCCGCAGACCAATGGTCAGACAGAGCGTCTGAATCAGAGCTTAGAGACATATCTCCGGTGTTTTGTCTCAGAGAACCAAGAGGACTGGTCTTCTTTCTTGCCTCTGGAAGAGTTCGCTCTTAACAATAGGCGGAGCGAGTCCACTGGTAAGTCCCCGTTTTTTGGGGCATATGGTTTTCACCCCCAGTTTTGTACTTTCAATGGGGGGGCTCTTCTGGGGTTCCTGAGGAGGAACGATTTTCGTCGTCACTTGCTTCAGTGTGGAGAGGAGTGCTTAATAATCTGAGCACTATGGGGAACCGATACAAACGTATGGCTGATAGGAGGAGAGTGTCTGGTCCGGACCTAAGTGTGAACGATCTGGTATGGTTGTCTACCAAGAATATAAAACTTAAGGTTCCCTCCTGGAAACTCGGTCCCAGATTCATCGGGCCATACAGATCAGTTCAATAATTAATCCGGTGGCTTTCCGTCTTGACCTCCCTCCTACGTTTAAAATCCACAATGTGTTCCACAAATCGTTGCTTAAGAGGTACGTGGCACCAGTTATACCGTCTCCTCTACCTCCTCCTCCAGTGGTGGTCAATGGTAATTTGGAGTTTCAGGTATCGAAGATCATTGACTCACGTCGGAATCGCCGGTCCCTTCAGTACCTTGTTCATTGGAGGGGGTATGGTCCTGAGGAGAGGATGTGGGTTTCTGCGTCGGATATTAACGCAGACCGATTGGTTCGGGCCTTCCACACTACTCACCCAGATAGACCAGGCCCTGAGGGTCCAGAGGCCCCTCGTAGAAGGGGGGGTACTGTCACGGGTGTGTCGCGGCGGAGATCGTCGCGATTGCACACCCTGACTTCGCACAGCTGAGTTTCTGGTGCTGGGTGTTTTTTGGCACTGAGGGAGTTAATTCTTTCTCTCTCGGTGCTGGACTGACCAGCCTCGCCCAGCTGCGTTTGATGTTTTGTTAATTAGCTTCCTTCATATACCTGCTGGTCTGCTGGGGAAGTTGCCGGTGAAAGCATTCATTCAGACCAGCAGAGCGGATCGTTTCTGAGAAGACTTAAGCTAAGAGTGCCTGTTGTGGTTTTTCCTCTCCTCGCTTATTGTTTATCTCCTTTAACTTTTGTGTTCCTCTTTAGTGGAAGTTTTGTATGCAAGACAGTGTTTTCTTTACCCCTTGTCTGTTTCGTTTGTCTAAGACTGTGTGTAAGCTGTGACCTGCCCATTTCCTGTGGTGGTAATCAGGGTCCTTCTCAGGACTAGATTACAGTGGTCAGGGATCTACAGGAGACAGGGTTACGCTGGTGGCCTGGACCTCTGTACCATTAACAGTACCTCCAGGTAGAGGGACTAGTCAGGACCCCAGTTCAGGGTCAGCTTAGACCCCGGTCCACCTCTAGCCAGAGACAGCGTGACACGTACACAGTATAGACCCACAATTCATAGGATATTATGTCAGGTAAGACATTGCTGGCAGATACTATGTATACATGTTGATATTTTCTATTATATGTAATATAGAATGTTGTCACATTAGATATAGGTTACTATCATAGAATATATCTGTTATACGTCGTGACAACAGTACATAGATAGAATCCACTGAGCAGACTGTCAGCGAGCACCCCCGGCCCCTAGTACATAAATAGATGGGATCAACACAGCTTTTCCCACAGTTTACCTTGTTTCCTCTCCATCCACGGTAATCCAGGTGAATTAGAGTCCAAGAGGCAACTGTTGTCCAACGGGGAATTAACTTTAATGAACAGGGATGGACTAGAAGGAATGAACAGGGGTGGAATGGAAGTAAAAGAGTACCACCCTGGATTCCTGATCTCTCCCTGACACTTTCCACAGCTGCACCCACAGCAGCTGCAGAGGCCGACGATCTGCAGTAGTCCACGCGCCCGGATTAACCCTACAGAAACGGGGGCCCTTCCAGAGTCCTGGAGCTCCTGTTGCAGTCTTTAGTCCTTTGTCCTCAGTCCTTAGTCTTTGGGACCCCTCTTGAGTCCTTTAAGGCTACTCAGGGTCCTGGGAGTCCGGGGCAACAGACCTCTCCCATACGGGGGGTCTAGCAGTGCCCCGTCTGTAGTAAACATCTGCCCTGACCAAGTATCTGGGCAGTTCTGAGGAAGCAACAGCTTCCTCTTTCCTTGTTGCTACAGGTCCAGCCCCCATATTAATTATTGCTGTCCCTAACTGGACAGGCATTTAAAGGGAAACATTCACATTCCATTACAACGGATAAGACACATATAAAACATTACAGGAACATAACATGTATACATAAGAAGTGCTCAGGGGGTCACACGGCAGAAGGGGAGGGCGCAACTGAGGGGACCGGCCATCTCCTTACACAATATAGATGTACCTATAACCCTTCCCTTTATTCTTCCATCCCTCGATTGAACATAATGGACGTCTTTTTTCAACCGTACTATGTAACTGTGTCATGACCATCTAATATCCTGGAAATTTGTGGTTCATTGATATAAAATCATCATGACCTAGAAAAAAAAAACAATCTATCAACATATTATATAAACAGTACTTTTCTGATTAGACATCTTCCACCTATAAAGGGTAATGAGAATTCTCTTGTCTGAGGGATCATGTCCTCTATGTAAGACAACATATTACATTTTCCAGTTTGATCAGTTTGATAAATTTGGTGGAAGCGCGTAATATGCTGTCGTCAAGTTTTAATGAATCCTTTGGGCATGAGTAGTTTCATTTTATGTTTTCTTATGAAAGTCCTATTCTAGGAACAAAGATGATCTGTTATCTGGAAAAATGTAGACTTTTATCAAGCGCAACCGTCTTGAAACAATGCATCGTGTACTTCCATCCTCGGAACATAAAGGTTTAGACAATATTCTCTGTACAGAAATTTAAAGAAACACAAAATACAAATAATGAGTTGAGATGGCTTTTGCACTTAATATGCATATTTATCAGTCTACGCTGAGGTTGGCAGATTGCCACGCGAAACGAGCTCCGCCATTCAGATTCCACTGTGCAAATGAATAGAGCCGGCTTCTTCCGTCGAATGTCTTTAAGACGTCATCTTCTCCTTCCTCGTTCCGTTGAAGAAAGTTAATGTAAAAGATGCTGATACCAATTTCACAATTCACATAGGATGGCAAAATCCATTATCTACAGAAGAATAGCGAAGAAAATATTTGATCAAAGGGAGAGACTGAAAGATGGAAAGATAAGGAAAATTGCTGAAGGTCGTGTTACTGGAGAGATAGGAGCTCGGTAATGTGTGATTAGTTTCAGTCTTTTCTGAAGGCGGCATATCTTTACATTAAAATATGCTATTTCAATTGTTAATAGATGTGATTATGGTGTTTGCTTTAAACTCACTTACGAACTTTTTACCTAAAATGAGGATTAACTCGCTGTTATAGAAAGTTTAGATTTAAAGGGTAACTGGAATAGTCTGAATGGAAGTATTCACAATTAACAGACTACATTACAAAATTTTAAAAGTTCAATCTAAAGAAAACATTGTCATGATTCCGCCTATCGGTGTGTCTGGAAGCACTGACTGACAGTTCAGACGTCCAATCCAGGACAGGGGCATATTGAGCTGTCAGCATGGTGATGAACATCTCTGTTGTTCAATCAGAGGCTGGGATGTATTGAGCTGTCAGCATGGTGATGTACATCTCAGTCATCGGAGGCTGAGATGTATTGAGCTGTCAGCATGGTGATGTACATCTCAGTCATCGGAGGCTGGGGCATGTTGAGCTGTCAGTGTGTTGAGTGACAGTTCAGCTGTCCAATCAGGTCTAGAGCTTCCTCCATGTGTGTCCTATTCGAGTGATTACCTGGCTATTTAGCTCAAGTGGTGTGAGCTTGCTCTGTTTTTTGAGTTCCTGTTTTTGATCTTTCTTGCTGATCTTGGAATGTGATCTGACTATGCCTTGGCCTTACCCTTTGTTTATGACAAGTCCTCTTAGTATCTGACCCCAGACCTCTTGACTACCCAGCTTCATGGCTCATCCATGAGTAGTGACTAGTGTTACAAACATTAGGGTAAAGTGTTCAGTAATAGTGGATACAGTAAAGATGTATATCTTTGTACCGTGTTAGCCAGTAGATAGAAAAATATTTAGAGTAATAGTGGAAGAATTGGTCCAGATTCAGAATTCAAGGGCCTAATTCATCAAGACTGGTATGCAAAATGTAGGCACAACTCTGAATTCTACTTAAATTTTACGACTTTTCAAAGGTTTTACTCCAGAATTCTGGTGTGAAAGCTTTGATGAATGACCCCAAGACTTGCCAAATAAATTGCATTTTAGTCACCAATTCTTAGCTCAATGGATCCTCCATGAAAAACTACTTACAGCCAAGGAAACCTAGAAAGCCACTCCCTAATCTTCAATCTCGATCTTTGAACTTGAGCATGATAGCTGTCTATTCCTCACTTCTCTTGTGTTTTAGGCTTTTTTCACACTATATCAGCAATAAAGATCCCAATACAAATGCTTAATGGATCCATAGGTTTAAATTCACCAGATAGAGGCCAAAAGTTCTTTTACTGCGCTGTAAACATTTTTTTTTACATGACTGCCTAAGGATGACAGATACCACTGCATAGCATCCATCAAATTCAACTGTTTAACATATATGCCATTAACTTTTCATTGTATAGTGCTCAAAGAGATGTCATTATAGCCCATGAGTGATGGATGCCACTAAGCTGTTTTTTTGTTTTGTTTTGGTTTTTTTTTGCAAAAAGCATACATACAAGGGTTCTCTCTAGAAATCATCCTGGCAAAAACTTCGGAAACACACTGCAAATGCAATGTGAAAGGAGGCTCAGATATATATTGCACACACTGCTGGACAAAACTCTAAAGTGAAGCAGTCCAAATACTTAGTTCTTTCTATTTTATGATTTTGCTGTAGATTAGTTTCTAAAATTAGTTCAGTTGTTCAATGTTGGGCCGAAACAGTTTTTTATCTGTCCGGTGTGTTAGCCCTTCAATAGCCATGGCATCAGCTTGCTTTCTTTGCTCTCCAAAATGGCACGTGACATCACTCTTGTAAGACCATAAAGCAAAAACGCTATGCTTTTCTGCTGCTTGCTATCAGATTTCGGATTCAGCTTTCTATTTCCTGCTTTTACTTTTTTGATGCTATGCTTTTGACCTAATTAACCATGCAAACATCAAAGTCTGACCTACTGAGTTCACCTTGCTACAGGTATACTGACTAGACCTGAAATTGACCTCCTATCGCTGGCCTGAACCTACAATATATTAAGTACTCCTTTAGCCCAGAGTGCTATCTGCTGTTTCACAGTCTATCACATCGCCTCGACACCCTGCTCCTGCAACATCTGCACCTTTCATTGAGCGCCACTGTGCTCATTCTGCTAGCAGCGCTGGGGTTGGGGAGACATTAGGACCTTGAATGGTGCAGGTGTAACGGGGGCCAGGGCTGTAGTCATGGATAACGGTGGCTGCTCTGGCGCACCCTGGCCCTCCGTCACATAACCACAATGTCCATTCTGTAGTGCACATGATGGTCCACTTACGTGTAAATCAGGGTCCACTCCGAGCTGCTGGGGCTTCCTTCTTTTAAGCACCACACAGTGACAGTCAGAGTCCAAGTCCATTTTCAACAAAACACTTTTACTCAGCTTGTCCAGTTGAGTCACAGAAACAGAACAAGATTCTTCACATAATATCAACATTCCATTCCCTGTACTGTCCCTTTCTCCTCCATGAATATCCACTTCAGGAGTCCGCTTTCCTCTCCAATGGTGAAGTTGAAGGTTGGCTCTTCCATTCCTTACCAGGCCGTAGGCCTCGGATGTTAAGGGTGGTTCCCATGAAGTTAGTTGCTACCATTGTTATGCTGCCTAGATATTCCTCCACTACATGTAACTATCAGCTCTGAGGCCCTGGACTGCTGGACTTCTTGGCTTAAACGTTTCTGGACACTACTGTCCTGTCCTTGCCCCCGGCTCACACTCTACTGAATCACTCCAGGAAGTTCCCCAACACTACTCTCTCTAAGCCCCTCCTAATTAGCTTACTCCTATTGGTCTAATTCTTATACTATTTTATTGTGCTCCCCCTACTGGTCTAAAGGTACTGCCACACTACACAATCCCGCTAGCGATCTCGTTAGCGTCGCATACTAATGAGATCGCTAGCGGGATTGTTTCTATATCGCTAGTAGCTACCTAACTTAGCGATGTCGTTAAGGACGCTATCGCGGTTAGCGATCTCCTTAACGACTTTAGCGGTACAAAAGTACCGCTAAATCGCTAAGAAAAGGTGCTACACTTAGCGATTATACTTACCCAGCGGGAGCGCCGGCGATAAAATAGGGTCCGGAACGATTCCAGCGACGAGCGAGATCACAGCAGGAAGCTCGTCGCTGGCAGCTGCCGCACACAACAACATCGCTAACGGGATCGCTAAATAGTGACGTTTTTTAGCGATCCCGTTAGCGATGTTGTTTAGTGTGGCATACCCTTAAGTCCTATACTTTCCCTATATCTCCTCAGCACATAAACACATATACAATGCATTACACAGTATAACAACATTCTAAACATATGAGGTGTAATGTATAGTATTTTGACCTGTCTCTTTAAGAAAGGAAGTCTTGTGACCTGAAAGATCCAGACTCGAAGTGGGGGAGAGGAGTTTCAGTTTCAGTTTTAGCCTGATGATGAGAAATGTTATGCTGTGTGCTGGAGGAAGAAGGAGAAGAATAAAATACAGTTAAAGCGTTCTCTCTTGAATTCCTTATACCGTGTGGACATTACAACTGGTGACGAGGATGGGATGCGATCACCTGCTGCTGTGAGTACTAACCCCTGCTTTACACACCAGCGCCACTGAGAGACTCCATCATGGCTGACTATTTGCACACGTTCCCACAGTTTGATATAACTGATGTCATTAATCTCTCTCATAACTGGAGAAAATGGCTGAACTGGTTTGAGAACTTCCTAGAAGCTGTGGACATAAAAGAGGAGAAAAGAAAGAGAGCCGTGTTCCTGCACTGCGCAGGCACAGGAGTCTATGACACATACAGCACGTTACCTGCAGCAGAGACCGACACGTACAGTAACTGCACCAAAGCTCTCACTGACTACTTCAACCCCAAACAGTACATCAGATATAAAAGATACAAGTTTAGGATTGCTAAGCAGCTTCCAGAAGAATCCATAGACACCTATGTCACAAGGCTAAAAGAGCTAGCACAAGGATGTGCTTTTACGGATGTAGATGATGAAATCTTAACTCAAGTAATTGTCACCTGCTCGTCTAATAACATAAGGCGTAAAGCTCTGCAGCAGGATCTATCTCTGCATGATTTACTCAAGATGGCCCATGCAATAGAGATAGCAAATCATGAGGCCACCGCAATGGAGAGTGGGTATAATGTACATGTGCATAATCTCAAACATAAAAGTGCACAAGACAAGCAAGCCCAGAAACAGAAGAAATGCTATAGATGTGGACAAGACTTCCCTCATCACCTGAACAAATGTCCAGCTATAGGACAAACATGCAGTAAATGTGGAAAAGGGAACCATTTTGCAGCTGTCTGTAAATCAGCGCCCAACAAGTCTCCTCTGTCCCTGACAAAGCCCGCAAACATAAAAATGGTAAATCAGGATACCGAAGAAATGTCTGTGGCTGAGAACTATGTGTTCACTACCTCTGTCTCTGACTCAGGGCGGTCTCCCTGTATCACACTTACTATCTGCAACATGGATATCACCTTTACAATAGATACGGGAGCTTCAGTGGATATCATAGACAGCAGTGCATATGAACAATTGAATTCAAAGCCAGTCTTACAGCAAATGCATACTAAAATCTTTCCATATGGATCTAAAATACCTCTAATTACATTGGGACAATTTGACGCTGAACTTAGCTATAAAGAAAATAGGCAGAAAACCACTTTTCACACATTACAAGGATCGGGAGGCTGTTTTCTCAGCTATCACACTGCCTTGAAGCTGGGACTCATCCAGATAATTCATACTATAACTGACCCAGCAGATCTGGATGTACAAGCCATGGTGAACAGCTTCCCCTCCTTATTTAGTGGTTTGGGAAAACTAAAGAACTCTCAAGTGCATCTTCATGTAGATGACAGTGTTCGTCCAGTAGCCCAGGCTTACAGGTGTATTCCACCTGAGAATGAAGGTAGAAAAGGAACTCTAATTGCTCATGGATGAGGAAGTAATTGAAACTGTTACTGGTCCCACTCCGTGGGTCTCTCCACTTGTGGTAGTTCCAAAACCCAAGGCTCCAGAGCAGGTGAGACTGTGTGTTGACATGCGCCTGCCCAACACCGCTTTTCAGAGAGAAAGGCATATCTCACCTACAATTGATGATATCATTCATTTATTTAATGGAGCAACCGTTTTTTCAAAGCTTGACCTCAATAAGGGCTATCATCAATTAGAATTGAGTCCTGAATCCAGATACTTGACAACCTTCTCCACCCATGTGGGTCTCAGAAGATACAAAAGATTGACTTTTGGGGTCTGCTCAGCAGCGGAAATTTTTCAAGACACAATAAGGAGCGTCATTCAACACATTCCAAATGCCTTTAATTATAGTGATGACATACTGGTTTTTGGGAAAACTCAAGCTGAACACAATCGTGCCCTATATGCTATCTTTGAATGCCTTCTGTCTGCTGGACTTACTTTAAACAAAGAGAAATGTGAATTTGATAAAAGTTCATTGGAGTTCTATGGTCACATCTTCTCGTCGGAAGGAGTACGACCTGATCCCAAGAAAGTGGAATCCATCAGAGCAGCCTCAATTCCACAGAATGCCAGTGAAGTGCGCTCTTTTCTTGGAATGGCCAGCTACTGTGCTAGATATATTCCAAATTTTTTAACAATCAGCACTCCATTAAGGGAACTTACAAAACAAAGTTGTGTCTTTCAATGGTCCCAGGACTGTCAGGCCTCTTTTGAAACAAGTAAAAAAGAACTCTGCTCAACAACCACCATGGCCTATTTTGATCCAGCTCTTCGAACTGAACTGATTGTGGACGCCAGTCCTGTGAGACTGGGTGCTATTTTAGTGCAATACAAGGATGACAATCAAAGTCCCCACATCATTTCTTATGCAAGCAAAAGCTTAACAAACACTGAAAGAAAATATTCACAACCTGAAAAAGAAAGCTTAGCAGTTGTCTGGGGATGTGAACACTTTCATTTATTTCTCTATGGAGCTCCCTTCACAATTGTCACAGATCATCAAGCTCTCCTTACAATTTTTGGAAATCCCCGAGCTAAAATGCCTTCATGGATTGAACGATGGGGTCTACGTCTACAGGACTACAATTACAAAATTGTTCACAAACTTGGAAAATATAGCAATCCGGCTGATTATCTCTCAAGACATCCTGTGAATGATAATATACCCGATCATTCCTCCATGGACGAATACATACAATTCTTTGCAGCTCACGCCGTGCCAAAAGCACTTTCTGTTGATCAGTTTGTGAATACAGCAACAAGTGACAAGACACTCTGTGCCTTAATACAAATCATCCAAAATCGAAGGTGGCATGAAGTCCAAAAGGAAAAATTTCCTGATTCTGGGATTGATCTAAAGGAATTAAAACTATTCTCAAATGTACGTGAAGAATTGTCAGTCACTGAAGAGCACCTCATCCTTCGAGGTGCCAAACTGGTTGTACCTAAGGCCTTACGCAACGTAGTCATACAGATAGCACACGAAGGTCATCTAGGAATTGTTGGTACAAAAAAGTTACTTAGAGAAAAAGTGTGGTTCCCAAATATGGATCAACTGGTTGAAGAGAAGATTAGACACTGCTCCACTTGTCAATTAATTACTCCATCATCAAGTGTAGAGCCACTACAAATGTCTCCGTTACCCACTGCTGTCTGGGAGGAAGTGGCAGTTGACATACAGTATATGGACCATTACCAAATGGCCAACACATTCTAGTAACAATTGATGAATATTCAAGATACCCTGTTGTTTCTTTCATCTCTTCAGCATCTGCTAATAGTGTCATACCAGAACTGGACGACATATTCTCTGCATATGGCATTCCAAGAGTGGTTAAAACAGACAATGGACCTCCATTCAATGGACATATGTTTACACAGTTTTCTGAATACTTAGGGTTCAGCCACAGGAAAATCACACCTTGTTGGCCGCAAGCTAATGGAATTGTAGAACCTTTCATGCGCACTATGGGAAAACGAATCAAGGCAGCTAGTCTGGAGCACACCCCATTGAAAGTCACTATACAAATTCTTGCGCAATTACCGCAATACGCCACATTCCACCACTAATACTGCTCAATCTCATCTAATGTTCAGCAGAACTCTTCGCATACGGATCCCTGATGTGAACAGCCATCCCCCAACAAGTGACTCTTCAGTGCGATCAACAGATTTATCTAACAAGCAAGCCATGAAACATTATGCAGACAGAAGGCTAAGGGCACAACCAAGTGTCATCCAAAGAGGTGATGTTGTTGTTATGCGTCAAAGACCAACCAACAAAACCTCAGCCGTATATGGTCCGGCAAAATATAATGTTACTGAGGGAAGAGGCAACTTGGTTACGGCTGAGCGAGATGGACACTCTATAACCCGAAATTCCTCACATTTTAAAATTATACCACCGGACAATGGTAATGAACTCCCACCGGTAGAAGATTTGGTACCCAACGGTGGAGAGGGCCAACAGAGGATAGTTGATTCGTCAGCAATAGACACCCCCAATGAACCCAGACACTACCCTCCGCGGGAAAGAAAAGGTCCATCGAGGCTCATTGAAGAGATATAATTAAAATGTCTGATTTGGAAATGAACAAATAAGACAATGCAGACGTACGTTTTTTTTTTTTCTTGAATGTTATACTGTTTTTTTTTCTTTCTTTGAAGTTGTTATTGTGTAAAAAAAAAAAGAGGGATGATGTAATGTATAGTATTTTGACCTGTCTCTTTAAGAAAGGAAGTCTTGTGACCTGAAAGATATAGACAGGAAGTGGGGGGAGAGGAGTTTCAGGTTCAGTTTTAGCCTTATGATGAGAAATGTTATGCTGTGTGCTGGAGGAAGAAGGAGAAGAATAAAATACAGTTAAAGCGTTCTCTCTTGAATTCCTTATACCGTGTGGACATTACATGAGGTACATCAGCTTTTAACATAGGAACATGTGCAAGGCAAGCGTGGCATAAACTGGCCTCCGTACACCCCCTACACAGGCTCTGTCCAGCCACTGAAGAGGGTGGCTGGGACCTATAATGTCATCCAGTCTGGAAGTATGGGTGTGTGCTGTCCACTGGAGTAATCAGCTACAAACCTTTGCTAATGTCCTCTCTCTATCTGAATCTCAACCTCTCCAAAACTGAACTTCTTCTGCTCCCGCCGTCTACTAACCTCCCTAAATTTGACATTTTCCTCTCCGTGGGCGGCACCATAATAACACCCCGGCAGCAGGCTCGCTGTCTGGGTGTTATGTTTGACACCAATCTCTCCTTCACCTCCCATATACAATCTCTTGCCGCCTACACCTAAAGAACATCTCTAGAATCCGCCCTTTTCTCACCATGGAAACAACAAAAACCCTCACTGTAGCATTGATCCACTCCCGCCTGGACTACTGCAACGCTCTATTACTTGGCCTCCCCATTACTCGACTATCCCCTCTCCAGTCCATCCTTAATGCAGCAGCCAGGGTCATCCATCTGGATAATCGGTACTCGGACGCGTCCGCTTTTTGCCAGTCCTTACACTGGCTGCCCATTCATTATAGGATCCAATTGAAAGTACTTGTTCTCACCCACAAAGCTCTCCACAGTGCAGCACCCCCCTACATCTCCTCCCTCATTTCTATCTATCGGCCTAACCGACTGCTGCGCTCTGCAAACGACTTTCGACTAACCTCTGCACTAATCCGTACCTCCCACTCCCGACTCCAAGACTTCTCCCGCGCTGCGCCAATCCTCTGGAATGCTCTACCCCAAGAAATTAGGACTAGCCACAATTTGCATGGTTTCAGGCGCTCCCTCAAAACACATTTGTTCAGAGCGGCCTATCACATTCACTAATCAAAGTCATTCTATGTGTAAGTGTGTGTGTGTGTGTGTAGCCCATTCACTATCTCCATCCCTCACTCCCTCAAGATGGCTGGACCATCATTGTAAATGCACCATTGTATATACACACCTGTACTTTGTATCTCCCCCACCTCATTGTAGATTGTAAGCTCTCACGAGCAGGGGCGGCTTATTTTGCTTTAATTATTGTATTGTTAACGTTGTTACTTATGACTTGTGTTTTGAAACTGTTAAACTGTAAAGCGCTGCGGAATATGTTGGCGCTATATAAATAAAGATTGTTGTTATTATTATTATTGCTAATGAGACAGCATCACATCCTTCTTATACTCCCAGGTTGCAGTTTGGAGATGCCAGATTTAGTTCTGCTTGTGTAACTTTCACACCCTGATTTTCAGTTTCTGTTTTCAAGCGATTTTCCAGTTTCTGACTGCATCTCATTTAGCGACCATTTTCTTGCCAGATTTTTATGTACCTAATCTGGTCCTGACCAGGCTTTCTCACCATTCCTGCCATCCTGTACCATCATGGCCCAAGACCGTGGTTGGATCTCTGTGTAACACCAAATCTCTCTACAATAATTAATTAAAGGGCGAAGGCCAAATCAACCCTTGGGATCTAGTAAATGAAAGTGGCTAGAGCCAAGCCTCTTTGTGGTGGCCTTTTTTAAAGTTTCCAGGTGATTAAGAGCAATACCCTTTGTTATACTATTGAAAAGTATCCTACAGCTATCCTACGATGATTTCAGCATCCAGCCAACACACCATTAACCAGGCGTAGAATGAAGAATACATTAGACTCCGCTCCTCTAGTTTTAATTTTTACTTTTCATTTATTTCATTGTTTTTTTCTTTTTGTGTATATCCTATTAGTGCTGTTTCATCTCATAGCTTGCAAGATATCTGCATAAGGGAGGACGCATATATATTTAGGGGAATGTGGATACAGGACACCATTACTTATTTGCACTAATAGTGTTGTTCATCAGATTTAAAGGGAACCTGTCATCAGGTTTTACTAATATAATGTATTGACACCACCTTTACTGCCTATTTTACAGTATTCTTGGAAGATATACAGTATATGAGTCTCCAACCACTTCAGCAGAGTCAAAAAATATATTTTATAATGCCCCCACACGGCACTGTACGGTCCTATGGGCATCTCTGGTCTTCATCCGATGCCTCTTCTCTGGTCTCAAACGTCATCCTCCTTCCCTGTTTCATAGGGATGACACATTACGTCACCAGAGAGGCAGCGCTGGTTTAAGACCAGAGACGGCTACTGGAACGGACCGTGCTGTATGGGGGCATTGTAAAAGATATTTTTAGGGCTATGCTGGCGGTAAAAGTGGCGGCAGTACTTTATATTGGTGAAACCTGATGACAGGTTCCCATTAAGAGTTTTTGTCCATATATTTGAATTTTTTGTCAGATAAAGTTGATATATTACTTTATGTTTTTGGTTGTGTGCATGGCTGTTTGGTATGTCTCTTATTAGTGTCCATCCACACCTCCGGTTAGCTTGTGCCCAACTTAAAAATGGTCTTCAGGAATAATCCCCCTCAAAACTTCTTACCACCCCCGGGTTAGCCCCCCCCTTAGTGAGAATTTGGGTAAAAAATTATTGCATTCGTTAGATCTTTGTTAGATCCGGTTTGATCAACCAAAACTAACGTTAGATCACCCCTACAAAATGAGATATTTACGATCTTTTCCAGGGGGGCTAACCCGTAGCTAGCCCCCCCAACTTTTAAATTTGCCGTTTTTTGGATGGATTCTGATAGATATTTGTTAGATCCGGTTTGATCAGCAAAAATTAACGTTAGATCTCCTTTCGTTCCCGAGATATTGGGGGTGTCAGGTGGGGGGTTAGCCCCCCTAATTTGAAATTTGCCGTTTTTTGGATGGATTCTGATAGATATTCGTTAGATCCGGTTTGATCAGCAAAAATTAACGTTAGATCTCCTTTCGTTCACGAGATATTGGGGGTGTCATGTGGGGGGTTAGGTACAGGTTAGCCCCCCCTAATTTGAAATTTGCCGTTTTTTGGATGGATTTTGATAGATAATCGTTAGATCCGGTTTGATCAGCAAAAATTAACGTTAGATCTCCTTTCGTTCCCAAGATATTGGGGGTGTCATGTGGGGGGTTAGGTACAGGTTAGCCCCCCTAATTTGAAATTTGCCGTTTTTTGGATGGATTCTGATAGATATTCATTGATCCGGTTTGATCAGCAAAAATTAACGTTAGATCTCCTTTCGTTCACGAGATATTGGGGGTGTCAGGTGGGGGTTAGGTACAGGTTAGCCCCCCTAATTTGAAATTTGCCGTTTTTTGGATGGATTCTGATAGATATTCATTAGATCCGGTTTGATCAGCAAAAATTAACGTTAGATCTCCTTTCGTTCACGAGATATTGGGGGTGTCAGGTGGGGGTTAGGTACAGGTTAGCCCCCCCAATTTGAAATTTGCCGTTTTTTTGGATGGATTCTGATAGATAATCGTTAGATCCGGTTTGATCAGCAAAAATTAACGTTAGATCTCCTTTCGTTCCCAAGATATTGGGGGTGTCAGGTGGGGGGTTAGGTACAGGTTAGCCCCCTAATTTGAAATTTGCTGTTTTTTGGATGGATTCTGATAGATATTCGTTAGATCCGGTTTGATCAGCAAAAATTAACGTTAGATCTCCTTTTGTTCACGAGATATTGGGGGTGTCAGGTGGGGGTTAGGTACAGGTTAGCCCCCCTAATTTGAAATTTGCCATTTTTTGGATGGATTCTGATAGATATTCGTTAGATCCGGTTTGATCAGCAAAAATTAACGTTAAATCTCCTTTCGTTCATGAGATATTGGGGGTGTCAGGTGGGGGATTAGGTACGGGTTAGCCCCCCCTAATTTGAAATTTGCCATTTTTTGGATGGATTCTGATAGATATTTGTTAGATCCGGTTTGATCAGCAAAAATTAACGTTAGATCTCCTTTTGTTCCCAAGATATTGGGGGTGTCAGGTGGGGACTTAGGTACAGGTTAGCCCCCCCTAATTTGAAATTTGCAGTTTTTTGGATGGATTCTGATAAGTTATTCGTTAGATCCGTTTCAGCATCGGTCCTGAGGTGTAGATGGAGAAGAGGACGGGTCCATTTGGGGGAGACCAACAGAGAGAGAGTGAAGTGAGGAGGTGGTGAGTAAGTGGGACAATCTGAAAGTTCGGTCAGTGAGTCATTCTCGTCCCCCATGATGCCTACAGGCCCGCCTCTTCGCAATCATCACAGCACACTGCCCCCCTTCCTCGCCGCGACACTTCGCCAGTGAAGTCCGGATCCTGCCCACAACTGGCCCCCGCCGAAGTTGCCGCTGCTCAAACGGATCTAACGAATACAATATCTATCAGAATCCATATAAAAACCGGCAAATTTCAAAGTACAGGGGGCTTGTTTTTTGCGTAGCAAGTTGTATTTTTCTTGGCACCACTTTGGAGTGCATATAATGTTTTGTATAACTATTATTGTTTAGGAGAGGGAAAATTAAAAAAAAATTAATTACGCTAATGTTTTTTGAGTTTTATTTTTAGTTAATTTTCCGGGCGGTAAAAATAATAGACTAACTTTATTCTCCGTGTCAAGTCGGACACACCGATACCAAATTTATGCAATTTTTTTTTTTACTACTTTTAAAAAGTAAAACGTTTTTTTTAAATAATGAGAGAGGATTTGGTCTCGCCGCATGCGCAGCCCCGAAATATTTATTCAAATGTTTAATCTCATAGAATACCAATAATAATTAACAATAAATGTTCACGAAAGATGTAGGCTGTATCTAACGAATAGAAGGACTGAAAATTCCCATGAGTGCCAAATAACTCAAACAACTGCAACCCACCAACCTGCTGTCTCCGTCCCCCATCCTGTAGAATGTAAGCCCGAAAGGGCAGGGTCCTCTCCCCTCTGTACCAGTCTGTGATTGTTAGTTTGTTTACTGTAAGTGATATCTGTAATTTGTATGTAACCCCTTCTCATGTACAGCACCATGGAATTGTTGTGACCCGCACCACAATTGTGGGTTACCAGGGCAATGGGGTACTCGGAGCCGAGCCTGTAGATTTCTATAGGGAATGTCACTGGTAGCGTGGCTCGGTCCGTGGCCCTGGCGGTCAGGCGTATGATGGGGGAATTATTTACAGGGGATTAGTAGATAACAGTTCGTGACGCCACCTGTAGTTTTCTAGTCACTAAAGACCAGCGCTGCTGTAGATCTCTGAGGGGATGTTGTGGCAGCTAGATGACGGGTCCCCCACAGGTGGGACTGGTCCCTCAAAGTCTATGGTTATAATGTTGTAGGGTGCAGATAAATGAATCAGTCTCACACCATCCAGCGTCTTTCCATACCTTTTACTTTCAAGATGTTAGGCAGGTCCCGGGGAGCTGGTCGGGGTGGAGACTGCACGTCCAGGTAACAGCAGAGCAGGTTAGAGGCCTCCTTAACTTTCAATTTGATGAGTCCAACTAGCATGGAACTAAGTTAACTCCGAATACTCCAGCTAACTCCATAGCTGTACTGCCCGGTCAGTATTGTGGTGGAGCCTTCTATGTGGTGAGAACAGAGTCCTTCTATGCTAGGCCTAGCTAAAAGTCCTTGTTCCTCCTGACCCCGATTACGTACCGACACTTCAAGGGCTGCTTTCTGCGACCTAAGGTCCAGTAAGACTCTGGTTGTTCCGTTACTATGAGTGAATCAATAGCAACTCCTCGGTCCCCAGTGACCGGATAATTAGTGTAGGCAATTCACTACCTAAGGCACTGCTCCTTCCTCTCCACTGTGCCCTTCGCCCTGCTTTCCACTCTCAACACAGGCACTGCACACTTCCTAAGGTAGTACAAGTCAATCCTTTCTTGCTTCTTCCTTGGAGCTCGCTGACAGATTCTCAGTATACTCCTAGTTCAGGAACACATCAACTGAACTTCACTGTCCTTGGGACAGGCGACTGAAGTTTCTGCTGCAAACTTTCCTTTCTTCAAAGCTGTCTCTGTCTTCAGGTTAAGGAACAGCTCTGACTAGGCTAAGATGAACTGGCTCACCCTTACTAGCCTCCACTTTCTGAACTGCTGACAGGAACTAACTGAGTGACTGTCTTTCACTTCACTTCCTGGAAGACTTCCCACTAACTGCTGTCATCACTAGCTTATATACCCCGAGGGTGTGTCTAAAGCGTGAATGGATGATGTAAGCTTTAACTGTTACCTTTCTGTGCAGACTCCAGGATAATGTGTGCCTTACATACCAGGGCTACACAGAATCAATGGTGCTATAGAAATAAATAATAATAAATAATAATAATAATAATAAAAGGAAAGAAGAAGAAGAACAGTAACCCCGGTGTTGGGGTGTTAGTGTTCTTCTTTCTTTTGTTTCAGTTACTTTGCACTCATGGGAATTTTCAGTCCTTCTATTCTTTAGATACAGCCTACATCTTTCGTGAACATTTATTGTTAATTATTATTGGTATTCTATGAGTTTAAACATTTGAATAAATTTATATCTAGTCACATTATTAATTTTCTGTGTTTTTTGTATAAGTCAAACACCGATAACTCTGGAACTCCGTCTAGATGTTAAAATGTACATGTTCTATTCAGCGTCGGACTGGAACACCTTGGGCCCACCAGAGAAAATCATTCTTGGGGCCCACTATGTAGCTACATAGAAATAAATACAAGACCACCAATTGTGCAGTAAAACACACTAATATCAGGGTATAATATAAGGTAGTACATGTCTTAATTATGTAGCAGGAGTTGGGGTAGCCTCCCTCATAGATTATAAAGCAGCCCCCTCATAGGGGATAATGCTGCCCCCCCCTCATAGAGGATAATGCTGCCCCCCTCATAGAGGATAATGCTGCCCCCCTCATAGGGTATAATGTTATATATATATATATATATATATATATATATATATAGATAGATAGATAGATTAATAGATAGATACCATATATACTCGAGTATAAGCCGACCCCCCTAATTTTGCCACAAAAAACTGGGAAAACGTATCAACTCGAGTATAAGCCTAGGGTGGAAAATGAGATTATGCCCCATATGCTGCCCCATGTATTATGCCCCACAAGATGCTCCATAGATTGTGCCCCATATGCTGCCCATGTATTATGCCCCATAGATGCTCCATGGATTGTGCCCCCATAGATGCTCCATAGATTGTGCCCCATATGCTGCCCATGTATTATGCCCCCATAGATGCTTCATAGATTGTGCCCCCATAGATGCTCCTTAGATTATGCCCCCATAGAAGCTCCATAGATTGTGCCCCCATAGATGCTCCTTATATTATGCCCCCATAGAAGCTCCATAGATTGTGCCCCCATAGATGCTCCTTAGATTATGCTCCCATAGAAGCTCCATAGATTGTACCCCCATAGATTATGCCCCTATAGATGCTCCATAGATTATGCCCCCATAAATGCTCCTTAGATTATGCCCCCATAGATTATGCCCCCCTAGATGCTCCTTAGATTATGCCCCTATAGAAGCTCCATAGATTATGCCCCCATAGATGCTCCATAGATTGTGCCCCCATAGATGCTCCTTAGATTATGCCCCCATAGAAGCTCCATAGATTATGCCCCCATAAATGCTCCTTAGATTATGCCCCCATAGATTATGCCCCCAAAGATGCCCCTTAGATTATGCCCCCATAGAAGCTCCATAGATTATGCCCCCATAGATGCTCCATAGATTATGCCTCCATAGATGCTCCATAGATTATGCCCCCATAGAAGCTCCATAGATTGTGCCCCCATAGATGCTCCTTAGATTATGCCCCCATAGAAGCTCCATAGATTGTGCCCCCATAGATGCTCCTTAGATTATGCCCCATAGAAGCTCCATAGATTGTGCCCCCATAGATGCTCCTTAGATTATGCCCCCATAGAATCTCCATAGATTGTGCCCCCATAGATTATGCCCCCATAGAAGCTCCATAGATTATTCCCCCATAAATGCTCCTTAGATTATGCCCCATAGATGCTCCATAGATTATGCCCCCATAGATGCTCCATAGATTGTGCCCCCGTAGATTGTGCCCCCATAGATTGTGCCCCCATAGATGCTCCTTAGATTATGCCCCCATAGAAGCTCCATAGATTGTGCCCCCATAGATGCTCCTTAGATTATGCCCCCATAGAAGCTCCATAGATTGTGCCCCCATAGATGCTCCTTAGATTATGCCCCCATAGAAGCTCCATAGATTGTGCCCCCATAGATTATGCCCCCATAGAAGCTCCATAGATTATGCCCCCATAAATGCTCCTTAGATTATGCCCCCATAGAAGCTCCATAGATTATGCCCCCATAGATGCTCCACAGATTATGCCCCCATAGATTATGCCCCATAAATGCTCCACAGAATATGCCCCCATAGATTATGCCCCCATAAATGCTCCACAGATTATGCCCCCATAGATTATGCCCCCATAAATGCTCCGCAGATTATGCCCTCATAGATTGTGCCCCCATAGATGCTCCACAGACTGTGCCCCCATAGATGCTGCAAAAAAAAAAGACATACTCACCTCTTGTCGCTGGGGGCCAGGTGCCGGTATCCTGAGCAGGTGGGGACACCGGCGCGCTATGGGGGACAGGTGACGGTGTCACCGCTGGCTCAGGGCCCCGGCACCTGTGATATTTACCTGTCACCGGTTCCACTGCTGAGCACCGCTGTCTTCGGTCCTCCGGCAGTGAATGCTCAGGCAGAGGGCGCGGCGCTCACTAATGACGTCATCGCGCCCTCTGCCTGAACATCGCAGCAAGAGAGGACGCGAGGACACAGCGGCGCTCAGCGGTTGGAGCGGGTGACAGGTAAGTAATGATATTCACTGCTTCCCACGCCCATGTGGGCGTGGGAAGCAGTGAATATTCATTTCTCTTTAGCAGCGGGGACAGGGGCTCCTGCCTCCTGTCACCCGCTGCTGCTCCGCTGGCACGGGGCCCCCATGGCAGCTGCGTGGTGTGCCAATATTAGCGACACGCCACCGGCTGGGGGCCCCTGGAGCAGCGGGGACCCTAGGTAACTGGCCCCTGTATGCCAGCAGGTGCCAGGGCCCCCCAGATGCCAGGGCCCACCGGAGAATCCTCCGGTTCTCCAGTGGGCCAGTCCGACCCTGGTTCTATTTATATTACAGGGATTTGCAGTCCTAAACTTTCAGGTTTTCACTGTTAAATATCTATTTCTGTAAGGTATTACTTTTACCTGTGTTTTTCACTGTACTAATAAGTAAGATTTTTTTTTGATAATTAAATTGATTAAAAATGAGACCACATGAGGAGTTTTTGTTTAGTCTATGTACAGGCTTTTTTAACCCCTTGACGACCGTCCATTGACTTTTGCCGACGGGGCTAGCCGGGCCTTATTCCTCTGCCATAGAGTTTTCACGTTGGGCAGGGAATGGCAGCCTCAGCTAGCCCAGTCGGCAATCGCGGGATCCCAGCTGTCCTACCGTCAGCTGAGATCCCAACCCCCAAAAATTAAATATTTTAATATTTATTCCACACGGTAAACGCCATAAAAAATAAAAAAGCCATAATTTCTATTTTTTTCACTGTTTGAGTCACAAAAAAAGGCATAAAACGAGATAAAAAAATCGGATATACCCCAAAATGGTCCGAATAAAAACTACAACTCTTCCCGCAAAAAAGGAGGCATCCCACAGCTCCGTAGTCAGACAAATAAAGGCTCTACGGGGCTGCGCATGCAGCGAAACCAAATCCTCTCTCATTATTTAAAAAAAACGTTTTACTTTTTAAAAGTAGTAAAAAAAAAAAAAAATTACATAAATTTGGTATCACGGAGAATAAAGTTATTCTATTATTTTTACCGCACGGGAAATTAACTAAAAATAAAACTCAAAAAACATTAGCGTAATTAATTTTTTTTTTAATTTTCCCTCTCCTAAACAATAAAAGTTATACAAAACATTATGTGCACTCCAAAGTGGTGCCAAGGAAAAATACAACATGCTACGCAAAAAACAAGCCCCCTGTACTTTGAAATTTCCCGGTTTTTATATGGATTCTGATAGTTACTGTATTCGTTAGATCCGTTTGAGCAGCGGCAACTTCGGCGGGGGCCAGTTGTGGGCAGCATCCGGACTTCACTGGCGATGTGTCGCGGCGAGGAAGGGGGGCAGTGTGCTGCGATGATTGCGAAGAGGCGGGCCTGTAGGCATCATGGGGGACGAGAATGACTCACTGACCGAACTTTCAGATTGTCCCACTCACTCACCACCTCCTCACTTCACTCTCTCTCTGTTGGTCTCCCCCAAATGGACCCCTCCTCTTCTCCATCTACACCTCAGGACGGATGCTGAAACGGATCTAACGAATAACTTATCAGAATCCATCCAAAAAACTGCAAATTTCAAATTAGGGGGGCTAACCTGTACCTAACCCCCCACCTGACACCCCCAATATCTCAGAAACGAAAGGAGATCTAACGTTAATTTTTGCTGATCAAACCGGATCTAACAAATATCAGAATCCATCCAAAACGGCAAATTTCAAATTAGGGGGGCTAACCTGTACCTAACCCCCCACCTGACACCCCAATATCTCGTGAACGAAAGGAGATCTAACGTTAATTTTTGCTGATCAAACCGGATCTAACGAATATCTATCAGAATCCATCCAAAAAACAGCAAATTTCAAATTAGGGGGGCTAACCTGTACCTAACCCCCACCTGACACCCCCAATATCTCGGGAACGAAAGGAGATTTAACGTTAATTTTTGCTGATCAAACCGGATCTAACGAATATCAGAATCCATCCAAAAACGGCAAATTTCAAATTAGGGGGGGCTAACCTGTACCTAACCCCCCACCTGACACCCCCAATATCTCGTGAACGAAAGGAGATCTAACGTTAATTTTTGCTGATCAAACCGGATCTAACGAATATCTATCAGAATCCATCCAAAAAACAGCAAATTTCAAATTAGGGGGGCTAACCTGTACCTAACCCCCCAGCTGACACCCCCAATATCTCGGGAACGAAAGGAGATCTAACGTTAATATTTGCTGATCAAACCGGATCTAACGAATATCTATCAGAATCCATCCAAAAAATGGCAAATTTCAAATTAGGGGGGGCTAACCTGTACCTAACCCCCCCACATGACACCCCCAAAATCTCGGAACGAAAGGAGATCTAACGTTAATTTTTGCTGATCAAACCGGATCTAACGAATATCTATCAGAATCCATCCAAAAAACGGCAAATTTCAAATTAGGGGGGCTAACCTGTACCTAACCACCCATCTGACACCCCCAATATCTCTGGAACGAAAGGAGATCTAACGTTAATTTTTGCTGATCAAACTGGATCTAACGAATATCTATCAGAATCCATCCAAAAAACTGCAAATTTCAAATTAGGGGGGCTAACCTGTACCTAACCCCCCACATGACACCCCCAATATCTCGGGAACGAAAGTAGTTCTAACGTTAATTTTTGCTGATCAAACCGGATCTAACGAATATCTATCAGAATCCATCCAAAAAACGGCAAATTTCAAATTAGGGGGGCTAACCTGTACCTAACCCCCCACCTGACACCCCCAATATCTCGGGAATGAAAGGAGATCTAACGTTAATTTTTGCTGATCAAACAGGATCTAACGAATATCTATCAGAATCCATCCAAAAAACGGCAAATTTCAAATTAGGGGGGCTAACCTGTACCTAACCCCCCCACATGACACCCCCAAAATCTCGGGAACGAAAGGAGATCTAACGTTAATTTTTGCTGATCAAACCGGATCTAACGAATATCTATCAGAATCCATCCAAAAAACGGCAAATTTCAAATTAGGGGGGCTAACCTGTACCTAACCACCCATCTGACACCCCCAATATCTCTGGAACGAAAGGAGATCTAACGTTAATTTTTGCTGATCAAACTGGATCTAACGAATATCTATCAGAATCCATCCAAAAAACTGCAAATTTCAAATTAGGGGGCTAACCTGTACCTAACCCCCCACATGACACCCCCAATATCTCGGGAACGAAAGGAGATCTAACGTTAATTTTTGCTGATCAAACCGGATCTAACGAATATCTATCAGAATCCATCCAAAAAACTGCAAATTTCAAATTAGGGGGGCTAACCCCCCACCTGACACCCCCAATATCTCGGGAACGAAAGGAGATCTAACGTTAATTTTTGCTGATCAAACCGGATCTAACGAATATCTATCAGAATCCATCCAAAAAACGGCAAATTTCAAAGTTGGGGGGGCTAGCTACGGGTTAGCCCCCCCCTGGAAAAGATCGTAAATATCTCATTTTGTAGGGGTGATCTAACGTTAGTTTTGGTTGATCAAACCGGATCTAACAAAGATCTAACGAATGTAATCATTTTTTACCCAAATTCTCACTAAGGGGGGGCTAACCCGGGGTGGTAAACTTCTTACACTACCTTCACATTGAGATTAATTCCTCCTCGATGTGAATTTCTATTTGCAGCAACATTGCTGGGAACTGGCATCCAGTTCTGATCCTGAGTAGATCTCATAGAGAGTGTAGCCTAAACATAAGAATAATGTCGCACATCTTTACAGTCATTTTCTACCATAAGTTAACGAGAATGCACAACATTATCATGGAATAGATTTCAAGTCAGATTTTGAAAGCAATGTGATCTGTTGTGTTTTGGTAGCTGAGGAGAATAAGCAAAAACGGCAATACACCAGAGAGGCTGGAACCTATTGGATTGCAGTAACCTGAACTAACCACACAACTAGAGGTAGCTGTGGAGCGTTCCTACGTTGATCCTAGATGCCTCATCACAGCCTGAGAGATAACTACACCTAAAGGCAGAAAGATGAAAGCTATCTGCCCCGGAGCAGATCCCCATAGAAAATAGGAAGCCCCCAAACATGTAATGGCGGTTAGACAAGAAGAAGCACGGACACAGACAGAAAATAGAATGAGCAAACGCTGGGGCCCAATCTGTCTAGACAGAAAAGTACAGGAAAGGATATTCACTGCAATCCAAAAAAAACCCTAAAAAATACCAACTGTTCTGATTGCAAAAACACCTGAGATCACACGATCTCTACCACCTAAATCAGATCTCTGGTGTAACAAAACTAAGTCGCAGCCACTGAAAAAAACCAGTCAGTGATCCCAGACTGCCATTCCTCACTGAAAGGTTCAGTACTGTCTGTAACCACCAGAGGGAGCCTCTGCTCAGAAACCATCTCTGGCACATTCATAACAGTACCCCCCCCTTGAGGAGGGGTCACCGAACCCTCACTTGTGCAACCAAGCCGATCAGGATGAGCTCGGTGATAGGCACGGATCAGTCTCCTAGCATGGATGTCCGAAACAAACACCCAAGAATTGTCCTCCTGACCATAACCTCTCCACTTAACCAAATACTGGAGTTTCTGTCTAGAAAAATGAGAATCCAATATTTTCTCAACCACATACTCCAGATTGCCCTCAACCAAAACAGGGTCAGGAGGCGCAGCCATATGAACCACTGGCTCGACAAACCTCTTCAATAAGGACTTGTGGAACATGTTATGGATCTTAAATGTCCCTGGAAGAAGCAAACGGAAGGAAACAGGATTAAGAATCTCCATGATCTTATAAGGTCCAATGAACCTAGGCTTAAACTTTGGAGATGCAACCCTCATAGGGATATTTCTTGAGGACAACCAAACCAAGTCCCCAACTTTAAACCGAGGACCATCAGTCCTATGCCGGTTGGCAAACCGTTGGGCCTTCTCCTGAGAGAGAGACAACCTCTCCACTACCTGGTCCCAAATCTGCTGCATTCGCTTCACAACAGAGTCAACACCCGGACAGACAGAAGACTCCGCCTGTCCCGAAGAAAATCGAGGGTGAAACCCAAAATTGCAAAAAATGGAGACATCAAGGTGGCAGAGCTAGCCCTTTTATTAAGAGCAAACTCAGTCAAAGGCAAAAAAGAGACCCAGTCGTCTTGATCAGCAGACACAAAACATCTCAAATAAGTCTCCAAGGTCTGGTTTGTTCTCTCGGTTTGTCCATTGGTCTGAGGATGAAAAGCAGAGGAGAAAGATAATTGAACACCAAGTTTAGAACAAAATGTCCTCCAAAATCTGGAAACAAACTGGACTCCTCTGTCAGACACAATGTTCTCCGGAATGCCATGTAACCGAACCACGTGCTGAAGGAACAAAGGCACCAATTCGGAGGAGGAAGGTAACTTAGGTAATGGCACAAGATGTATCATCTTGGAAAACCTATCACAGATTACCCAGATAACGGTCATTCTCTGAGAAACAGGGAGGTCGGAAATAAAATCCATAGAGTTATGGGTCCATGGCCTCTTGGGCACAGGTAATGGCATTAACAAACCACTAGAGCGAGAGTAAGACTTGGAGCGAGAGCAAGTCCCACAGGACTGCACAAATTCCCTGACGTCACGAGACAAAGTAGGCCACCAAAAGGACCGACTCACCAAGTCTCTGGTACCAAACATCCAGGGATGACCAGCCAATGCAAAACAATGAATCTCAGACATCACACTCTTCTTCCACTGGTCTGGGACAAACAATTTCCCAATAGGGCAGCGCTCAGGTTTATCCTCCTGACACCCTTCCAGAGCCAGTCTCAAATTGGCGAGATGGCGGAAAGAACTACACCCTCTTTCAAAATAACAGTAGGATCAGATAACTCAGGAGAGTCTGCAAAGAAACTCCTCGAGAAGGCATCCGCCTTAACATACTTAGTGCCAGGAAGAAAAGAAATAACAAAATTAAAACGTGTGAAAAACAAGGCCCACCTGGCCTGTCTAGGATTAAGTTGCTTGGCTGATTCGAGATAAACAAGATTCTTATGGTCCGTGAGGACCACCACCTGATGTTTGGCTCCTTCCAGCCAATGTCTCCACTCTTCAAAGGCCCACTTCATGGCCAATAACTCCCGATTACCCACGTTATAATTACGTTCAGTTGAAGAAAACTTTCGAGAGAAAAAGGCACAAGGGTTACTTTTAGAGGTCTCTGGATCTCTTTGGGACAAAACGGCACCTGCCCCAATTTCAGAGGCATCAACCTCCACCTGAAATGGCAGAGAAACATCAGGCTGCCATAGAACAGGAGCAGAAGTGAATCTCTGCTTAAGTTCCTGAAACGCAGAGACTGCCTCAGGAGGCCAATTCACCACATCAGAACCCTTTTTGGTCAAATCAGTCAATGGTTTAACAATACCGGAGAAATTACCAATAAATTTATGATAAAAATTGGCAAAACCCAAAAATCTCTGAAAAGCCTTTAATGAAGTAGGTTGGACCCAATCACAGATGGCCTGAACCTTGACCGGGTCCATTTCAATAACAGATGGAGACAAAATGAATCCCAGAAATGAGACCTTCTGTACACCAAAAAGACACTTTGATCCCTTCACATACAGTGCATTCCCTCTCAAAATCTGGAACACAGTCCGAACATGTTTCACATGAGAGTCCCAGTCATTGGAAAAAATCAAGATATCATCCAAATAAACAATCAGAAATTTATCCACAAAATCCCTGAAAATATCATTCATGAAGGATTGGAAGACGGAAGGAGCATTAGTGAGCCCAAAGGGCATCACTAGGTACTCAAAATGCCCCTCTGGGGTATTAAACGCCATCTTCCATTCATCCCCGTGCTTAATGCGAATAAGGTTATATGCCCCCCTGAGGTCAAGCTTGGTAAACCAACTAGCACTTTTCAACCTGGAAAACAGGTCAGAAATCAAGGGTAACGGATATTGATACTTCACAGTGATCTTATTCAAGAGACGATAATCAATACACGGCCTCAATGAACCATCTTTTTTGGCCACAAAGAAAAAACCGGCACCAAAGGGTGAAGAGGATGGTCTGATATGACCCTTCTCCAATGACTCCTTGATATAAGATCGCATAGCATCATGTTCAGGTACAGATAAGTTAAAAAGGCGACCTTTAGGAAATTTACCACCAGGCACCAATTCAATAGCGCAATCATAGGTCCTGTGAGGGGGCAAGGATGCAGACTTACTTTCACTAAATACATCCGAAAAATCAGTCAAAAAGTCAGGAATATCCTGAGACTGGGGAGAGGCAGAAAAAACAGGAGTGTCGGCATTAACACATTGGCAGCCCCAACTGGTCACAGACACAGATTTCCAATCCAAAACAGGATTATGAGACTGTAACCAAGGGAAACCTAGTACAATAATGCCATTCAGATTATACAGCACCAGAAATTTTCAACTCTCCTGATGATCTGATTCAACCCTCATTATCACCTGAGTAGAAAACTGGGGTTTATTCTCTGCCAAAGGGGTAGAATCAATGCCCAGTAGGGGAATAGACTTCCGCAGGAGTATCATGGGAAACCCACAACGTTTGGCAAAGTCAAAATCCATCAGGTTAATAGCTGCTCGTGAATCAACAAAAGCCTGAGCAGAAAATGTGGACAGGGAGCAAATCAGGGTAACAGTCAACAAAAATTTAGTCTGAACACTACCCAAGACAACTGAGCGTGCAAAACGTCTTCCCCGCTTAGGGCAGACTGAAATAGCATGAGAGGCGTCACCACAGTAGAAACATAACCCATTGCGCTTTCGAAACTCATGACGCTGTGCCCCAGAAGTCACTCTATCACACTGCATGGGCTCAGAAGCTGGCTCACAGGGCAACACTATCTCACGCATACCTCTGCGCTCACACAAACGTCTGTCAATTTGAATAGCCAATGACATAGAATCATTGAGACCAGAGGGAGCAGGGAATCCCACCATAACATCCTTTACATTCTCTGACAGCCCCTTCTGAAAAAGGGCTGCCAAAGCATCATCATTCCATTTAGTCAGGACTGCCCACTTTCGGAATTTCTGACAGTACAACTCAGCATCTTCAAGACCCTGATTTAATGCCAACAAGTTTTTTTCAGCTTGATCAGTGACATTAGGTTCATCGTACAATAACCCCAGAGCCAGAAAAAATGCATCAATATCATTCAAAACAGGATCCCCAGGTGTCAGGGAAAAAAGCCCAATCCTGAGGATCGCCGCACAGGAGCGAGATGACAATTTGAACCTGCTGTGCTGCGTTCCGTGAGGACTTAGGTTTTAAGGCAAAAAACAACTTGCAGTTATTTTTGAAATTCAGAAATTTAGCCCGATCCCCAAAAACAAATCTGGCATGGGAATCCTAGGTTCCACAACCGGCAACCCAGCAAGATAGGCAGCAATACTCCGAACCTCAGTGGCAAGCTGATCCACACGGCCAGACAACTGTGCAAACTCCATTGAGAGAGAAAAAAAAATCCTCCTCAGCACCCAGAGAAAAAGAGGGAAAAAATGCAACAAACAGGAAAAAAAAATCTCTGACAACTCTGACAACTTTTTTTTTTTTTTTCTTTCCACACTATTTTTCCCTTCTGTGAGTACCTTATAATTTTCAGTTTGGGCCGGTGATACTGTTGTGTTTTGGTAGCTGAGGAGAATAAGCAAAAACGGCAATACACCAGAGAGGCTGGAACCTATTGGACTGCAGTAACCTGAACTAACCACACAACTAGAGGTAGCCGTGGAGTGTTCCTACATTGATCCTAGATGCCTCGTCACAGCCTGAGAGATAACTACACCTAAAGGCAGAGAGATGAAAGCTATCTGCCCCGGAGCAGATCCCCAAAGAAAATAGGAAGCCCCCAAACATGTAATGGCGGTTAGACAAGAAGAAGCACGGACACAGACAGAAAATAGAATGAGCAAACGAAGGGGCCCAATCTGTCTAGACAGAAAAGTACAGGAAAGGATACTCACTGCAATAAAAAAAAAAACTAAAAAATACCAACTGTTCTGATTGCAAAAACACCTGAGATCACACGATCTCTACCACCTAAATCAGATCTCTGGTGTAACAAAACTAAGCTGCAGCCACTGAAAAAACAGGAAAAAGCAAATAAACAAATAACAGTGGCTTCAGATAAACTGAGAGGAGCACAAGCCCCCGGAGGGGACCTGGCTGACCTCCACAGAAGTGCAGGGAACAATGCAAAAAGCAAGCACAAAGATAAAAGCAGAAAATATCTTATCTGATAGCAGAAGATGCAGGCAAGACTCAGCAAACTTCCAAATGAACCAGGAATCACAATTGAGACAAGAACAATTGATCACTGGCAACCATCATGGGAGGGAACCTCCCTTATATCAGACCAGTCAGTGATCCCAGATTGCGATTCCTCGCTGAAAGGTTCAGTACTGTCTGTAACCACCAGAGGGAGCCTCTGCTCAGAAACCATCTCTAGCACATTCATAACAGTGATCTGTAGAGTAGAGCTCCACTTCTTCCATGCTTTTATCTCACCATGAAACGAGGTAGTCCACGATAAAATAATATAATTTCCCTGAAGCAGCACAACTTTTGTCGATTGAGTATGTATTTTTGCTCATCCTCATGAAGTGAATTATTTTGAGCTCCAACATCAGAAATAGTGACCCACCTGTTCATTTTCCATCCTTAAAGTGAACCTGTCAGCAGGATTTTGCTAAGTAAACTACAGGCACTGTTAGGTTGGCGTTGTTACACTGATGAAAATTATATCTGGAGTGATGTTAGAAGTTTTCAGTTAATGAGATGATCGTGCTCCGGGGCAGGACTGTAGGCAGAGTCTTATCTTCCTGTTCTAAGCCAGAGAAACCAAGGAGAGACCTGCCCACAGACAGTGAATAGGTCGAGCTCCTGAGACATACGCACAATATTTTTTCAGTGTTAATTGTAATATAAGACAAAACATAATCAATGGAAAAAATGGACCTTAGGAGAGGAATTGCTGGATGTTGTTCTCTAAGTTTTGGACGTTTGCCGTATTTAGTGTTCCTTTAAAACGAATATTAAAGTATAATAGGTTTCCTTTACTCTGAAATCTCGACTCTGAACAAAACCTTTGCATTTTGTTAAATTCCTTCTCTGCTCTACAACTTAACTTTGATTTCAGGCTGCATTCCGAGTGATTTAGTTTGTGTGCTACTATGGTAAAAATGAAATTGAGCAATGATACAGAAAATATGACATTTAAAGATCAATTTTCCATATTATAATATGGAAGTTATGATAAGAGACTGGTGAACTCTTCACTGATGGAATGTATCCAGGCAACGAGTTTAGCATAGTTTGGCTGCAATGGTTGACGTCAAAGGACATTGAATGTAATTTTCCTCTACCACAAAAAAAGTGGTAAATAATGGTAAGATACATGCAGAAAATTTCACTTAATGTTCTAAATACTTGACAGGAAAAGTATAATCCAGTTTTTTTTTCCCTAAACCCTATTAACATGCAGGTGATTATTTTGTGGACTGAATGACAAACTGTGTTTTTTTTCATCTCATGTATATTATGTTATGGTATAGTCACAGATTGCCAGATTTTAGCCCTCTGCCATGTTTCCACCAGATCTGTAAGCGTCTGTGGACCTGTTTAATGTATTAGGATCTAATCATTGTTACTCTCCAATCTTGGCTTGAGAATTGAGCACAGCGTCCTCATCCTTGCTGTTTCTCTCTGTTTTTCCTCAAGCTTCTGTGCCCCATAGACCACCTGAGTATTCAGATGGTTTGTGCCCATGCCCCTCTGTTAACTACTTTACTGCTTTTCCTGGAACCCCCAGACAAAGCCAGGTCTTCCTTATTATAGGGTCCCCTGATTTAGCACTGGCCACGTCTAGCCTTTCGGCTCTGTGTCAAACAAAGACTTACTAGATTGGTGGGGAACTTTGTTACACCACAGACCAAATTCAGTTGGTTTGTGCCCATGCCCCTCTGTTAACTACTTTACTGCTCTTCCTGGAACCCCCCAGACAAAGCCAGGTCTGTTTTATCACAAGGTCACACTGATTCAACACTGGCCACCTCTAGCATTGGGATTCTGTGTCAAACAAAACCTTACTAGATTGCTGGGGAACTCTGTTATACCACTGACCAAGTTTGCACTTATACAATGCTCCCAAGCACTACACAGGGTTCCCATTGGATTCCTCGAAAAACTGCATTGCAATGGGAACTCCACCAGAGCTGCTCTAAAATGGCATGGGGTGGTAGCCTCAGGTAAGACAATTGTCTTCAGCTTCCCGGCACAGTACATGAAAGTGTGTGTCCTGGCTGGAAGTGTAGTCTTGTGCTGTGAAGACCTCACAACATCATGATTATTAGTTGGGGTGGTGGAATTTATTTACGCAAACATCCTCGACTTTTAATCTTGTTACTTGTCATTGTGCTCAACTTAGAGAAGAGTCTCCATGCATCGCTGATTGTGTAGACTGATGAGTGATTAATAGGGCTGACTTTTTTTTAGTAAAACTATTCTTCTGTTCATCTGCTGAAAGTCTGATTAGGAACACTTTAGATTATTTTTTCGGGTTGGCTTGTATCAGCATTCATGATTATCATCATTCAGATGTGCCCACCCTTATCTGTTCTGAAGTTAGGTTAAGGACTCCAATTTCCCAAGATACAAAATTAATTACCAAATCTCATCACATGAGCCAAAACTTCATCAGGCTGAAATTTGCATCACAGCCTCTGGGTGTCCACATGTAGATAAAAACAACATAAACATCTCCTGGCAGAGTATTGAAATATCATATTTGTTTGCAGGAAATCTGTCCTAACCCTCCTGAGCTGTCTATTTTGGCAAGTAGGTCATAGAAAGTTGAATAAAACGATATCTTAATATCTGGAATCCAATGAAAGGTTCCCGAGAAATCTGTTTTTCTTATATATAAATGACTGTTAAGATCTATGGGCCGAGCATAGATCTCCCTGAGAATCTGCCTCCAGAGCTTATTTTAATTAAAAGGAGTATTACCAGTGTGAGACATGTAAATCAGGAGAGCATATTCCCCATGTCACTCCATGTCTCACACTGGTGATGCCCCCTTCAATTTAAAATAAACTGTGGAGGCAGATTCTCAGGGAGATCTATGTCCAACCCAGAGATCTTAACAGCTCATTTACATATTAGCAAAACCATGGATTTCTCTGGAATAAGACATTGTATCACAGATATCAAGGTATCATTTTATTCAGCTTCCTATTACCTGCATGCCCATATAGATGGCTTAGGAGAATCAATCCTTCTGACAGATTCTCTATAACTTATTCTTAAGAAGGCGATTTTCCATTTTAGCACTTTTGGTTTTTTCGTCCGTTTCTTCCAATAACCATAACTTTTTCATATTTCCATCAACATAGATATATGATGGAATGGAATTTTTTTGTGGAATGAATTATAGTTTTAAAATTTTACCTTTTGGTGTACTGGAAAAAGGTATAAAATTTAAAGTGTGAAAATAATGCAATTTCTCAATAGTTTTTTAGATTTAGTTTTTTTTATGGTATTCATTGTAGTTAGTGTTGAGCATTCCGATACTGCAAATATCGGGTATCGGCCGATATTTGCTGTATCGGAATTCCGATTATGAGTTCCGATATTTTTGTCATATCGGATACCAGAATCTGAGTTTTCCGACAAAGTCTATGGGAGTTCCTGTGTCACAGAACGAAGTGCGTGACACAGGAACTTCCCGAAACTGTCACTTTCAGTGTCGGTCGGGTGTGTCAAGTGTCAGCAAAACTTACATGGCAGAAGATCCCCGGCGGTCACGTCCATCCGTCCATCCAGGCCGGCGATTACCCTCTGCCTGGTGGTCACGTGCAGAATCTCGCGATAACTGCAGTGACGGCCGGATACTGGGTAATCTCGGCCAGCTGTACTCTCGCGACAGCTGGCCGTAAACCAGTCCGGATGACGTCACCGCCGGGGAAGCCGCAATGGTAAGCAGCTCTGCTCTATGTGGATGTCAGACTCAGCCTGTCATCCAGATGTAGCAGAGCTGGACTCGTCATGGGACACTCGTGATTTTGGACTGCGTCCGACAGGGAGTATTTGTGTTGGTTTATTATTTTTGTTTTTTTACAGGAGAACAATGGTGTCGCAGGATGAGAGTGAAATAAAATTAATGAAAACTGTGTGGTGTTTTATTTCATTAAAATACTTTTTTCTTGCTGTGTATTTTTTTTTTAAATTTACAAACTATGATTAATAATGGATCGGTGTCTTATTGACGCCTCTCCATTATTAACCGGGCTTATTGTCACCGATCAATCAAAGGTGACATTAACCCCTTATTACCCCGCTTGCCACCGCTACAGGGCAAGTGGGAAGAGCCGGGTAAAGTGCCACAATTGGTGCATCTTTGTATTTTTAGGCTGTTGAGGGCCAAAATCCCTGGGCCTTGACAGTCTTTTAATACCAGGCCGCAGCAGTCTGCTTTATCAGGCTGGTTAACAAAAATAGGGGGGACCCTACGCCATTTTTTTTTTCGAGGGGATCCCCTATTTTTGTTAACCAGCCAAGCTAAGCAGACTACTGTGGCCTGGTATTATCAGGCTTGCAAGGTCCATGGATATTGGATCCTTACCAGCCTGAAAAACCAGGCTTCAGCAGTCTGCTTTATCAGGCTAGTTAACAAAAATAGGGGGACCCTACGCCATTTTTTTTTCAAGGGGATCCCCTATTTTTGTTAATAAGTTCACTTCAGGTCAGCCGGGATTCCCTCTGACATCACTGATGCTGTGGGTGTCCCTGGCTGACCTTAAGTGAAAGTGGGAAGCAATCAATTATGCTAACCACTTCCTCTCCTGTCAGCCAGGAGAGGAGATGATTCAGTCAGGGGTTTACTGTGAGGCTGTCAGCATTAGCTGCGGTCCCTGCAGTAAACATTAACCCTTTCAGAAGGATTACATCGAGGGACCTGACTGAACATCGGATAGGTAAGAATAATGTTGCTTTATTATTTTATTTTTATTACAGGTGAACAAGGGCTTCGCAAGGAATGGCAGTAAAATAAAATATGGTCAAAAACTGTTTTTATTTCATTAAAATGATTTTTAATTAAAGTGTGTGTGTTTTATTTTTATTTCATACAATAGGATTAATAATTGATAGTTGTCTAATTGACAGCTCTCAATTATTAACCTGGCTTAAACTCACCTTTCAATAGCAAGGTGGCTTTAACCCCTTATTAACCCATTCGCCACCGCTACAGGGCAATGGGAATAGATGGGCAAAGTGCCAGAAAGGGCGAATCTAATTATAGATTTGCCTTTTCTGGGGTGTCTGGGGGCAGATGTTAGTAGCCGGGGGGGGGAAATAATGGTCCCTCTCTGGGCTATTATTATCTGCCCCCACTTGCTGGCTTTGTCTGTCTGGTTGAGAAAATAGTATAACATATAGGGTTGAGCATTCCGATACTGCAAATATCGGGTATCGGCCGATATTGGCTGTATCGGAATTCCGATTCCGAGTACCGATATTTTCGTCTTATCGGATACCGGAATCGGGATTGTCACTGTCACTGTCAGTGTCCGTCGGTCGGGTCTGTCAGGAGTCAGCGGCACTTACCTGGCAGAAGATCTCCGGCGGTCACGTCCTGGACTGCTTCATGGCCGCAATCTTCTTTCCCGCGGCGGTCACATGCAGTTTCTCGCGATAACTGCAGTGACTGCTGGGTAATCCCGGCCGTAAAGCAGTCAGTCCGATGACGTCACCGCCGGGGAAGCAGGTAATCAGCTGTGCTGCGTCGCGATGACAGGCTCTGCCTGTCATTGCGATGTAGCAGAGTTGGATCGTCGTGGGACTGTCGTTATGGACTGCGTCGGACAGGTGGTATACTGTTGGTTTGTTTTTTTTCTTTTTTTACAGGAGATCGATGGCGTCGCAGGATGAGAGTATAATAAAAGTAAAGAAAACTGTGTTGTCTCTTTTATTTCATTAAAATACTTTTTTCTTGCTTTGTCTTTTTTTATACATTTAATAACTTTGGGATTAATAATGGATCGGTGTCTTATTGACACCTCTCCATTATTAACCGGGCTTATTGTCACCATGCAATCAACGGTGACATTAACCCCTTATTACCCCGCTTGCCACCGCTACAGGGCAAGTGGGAAGAGCCGGGTAAAGTGCCACAATTGGCACATCTTTTGATGCGCCAAATGTGGGGCTGCTGTAGCCTGGTATTATCAGGCTGTTGAGGGCCAAAATCCATGGGCCTTGACAGTCTTTTAATACCAGGCCGCAGCAGTCTGCATTTTACTTGGCTGGTTAACAAAAATAGGGGGGATCCCCACGCCGTTTTTTTTTCGAGGGGATCCCCTATTTTTGTTAACCAGCCAAGCTAAGCAGACTGCTGTGGCCTGGTATTATCAGGCTGGCAAGGTCCATGGATATTGGATCCTTACCAGCCTGAAAAACCAGGCCTCAGCGGTCTGCTTCATCTGGCTGGTTAACAAAAATAGGGGGACCCCACGCCAATTTTTTTCGAGGGATCCCCTATTTTTGTTAATCAGCCAAGATATGCAGACTGCTGTGGCCTGGTATTATCAGGCTGGCAAGGTCCATGGATCTTGGCTCCTTAACAGCCTGAAAATCCAGGCCTCAGCGGTCTGCTTCATCTGGCTGGTTAACAAAAATAGGGGGGACCCCACGCCAATTTTTTTCGAGGGGATCCCCTATTTTTGTTAATCAGCCAAGATATGCAGACTGCTGTGGCCTGGTATTATCAGGCTGGCAAGGTCCATGGATCTTGGCTCCTTAACAGCCTGAAAATCCAGGCCTCAGCGGTCTGCTTCATCTGGCTGGTTAACAAAAATAGGGGGGACCCCACGCCAATTTTTTTCGAGGGGATCCCCTATTTTTGTTAATCAGCCAAGATATGCAGACTGCTGTGGCCTAGTATTATCAGGCTGGCAAGGTCCATGGATCTTGGCTCCTTAACAGCCTGAAAATCCAGGCCTCAGCGGTCTGCTTCATCTGGCTGGTTAACAAAAATAGGGGGGACCCCACGCCATTTTTTTTTCGAAGGGAACCCCTATTTTTGTTAATCAGTTCCCTCTGACGTCACTGATTGTGTCCCTGGCTGACCTGAAGTGAAAGTGGAAAGCAATCAATTAAGCTTTCCACTTAAGGGCCCGTCTCACATAGCGATATCGCTACCGAGATCGCTGCTGAGTCACTAGTTTTGTGACGCAGCAGCGAGCTCACCAGCGATATCGCTGTGTGTGACATTCAGCGACGATCAGCCCCCCTGCCGGGTATCGCTGATCGTCGCTGAAATGTCAGGACCTTTTTTTGATCGCTGGTTTCCCGCTGACAGGCACACATCGCTGCGTGTGACAGGCGGGAGACCAGCGATCCGCTGGTAACCAAGGTACACAGCGGGTTTCCAGGCGCGGGGCTGTGCCTAGAAACCCGCTGTGTACCTTGGATACCAGCGCCCTGATGCAGGGAGCTGGTATCCAAGGTACACAGCGGGTTTCCAAGCGCTGCGCGGTGCCTGGAAACCCGCTGTGTACCTTGGTTACCAGCGGATCGCTGGTCTCCCGCCTGTCACACGCAGCGATGCGTGCCTGTCAGAGGGAAACCAGCAATCAAAAAAAGGTCCTGACATTTCTGCGACGATCAGCGATACCCGGCAGGGGGGCTGATCGTCGCTGAATGTCACACACAGCGATATCGCTGGTGAGCTCGCTGCTGCGTCACAAAACTAGTGACTCAGCAGCGATCTCGGTAGCGATATCGCTATGTGAGACGGGCCCTTAAGCGATGTTACCCGCAGTGTCGCTGTCCCAGATCGCTGCCTGAGCTGCCTGTTTGGCAGCTCAGCAGCGATCATGTAGCGATACACCAGCGATCCTGACAAGTGCATATCGTTGTCGGGATCGCTGGTGTATCGTTATGTGACACCCAGCCTTTACTCTCCTGTCAGGCAGGAGAGGAACTCATTCATTTGGGGTTTACTGTGAGGCTGCAGCATTAGCTGCGGTCCCTGCAGTAAACATTAACCCTTTCTGAAGGATTACACCGTGGGACCTGACTGTGCATGGGATAGGTAAGAATAATTTTGCTTTTTTATTTTATTTTTATTACAGGAAATGGTTTTTGCAGTAAAATAAAAGATGGTCAAAAACGTGTCTTTATTTCATTAAAATGATTTTTAATTAAAGTGTGTGTGTTTTATTTTTATTTCATGCAATAGGATTAATAATTGATAGTTGTCTAATTGACAGCTCTCAATTATTAACCTGGCTTAAGGTCACCTTTCAATAGCAAGGTGGCTTTAACCCCATATTAACCCATTCGCCACCGCTACAGGGCAATGGGAATAGACGGGCAAAGTGCCAGAAAGGGCGAATCTAATTATAGATTTGTCTTTCCTGGGGTGTCTGGGGGCATATGTTAGTAGCCGGGGGGGGGGCAAAAATAATGGTCCCTCTCTGGGCTATTATTATCTGCCCCCACTCACTGGCTTTGTCTGTCTGGTTGCGAAAATAGGGCGGGAGCCCACGCATTTTTTTTCAGCAATTTTACACCTCATATATATATATACATGTCATTGAATTTGTGACACATATATATATATATTTATATTTGTAGTTCATACACTTCTACATAGTATAATAGCCGCTAATTCAATTGCCGGCTTTTGTGAAAATGCAGAACCCGACATGAAATGACACTTGGTGTACATAGGGTTAACCATGTCTTTTCATGTCCTTTGCTATCTAATTTGCACAAACAATTAAATCAGTCTATGTGTGCAAAATTTCACACCTGTAGGGGTTAATTAAAGGTGTAAATTCGTAGCAAAAAAGTCAGTTTTTTTTACAACGAATTTACACCTTTAATTAACCCCTACAGGTGTGAAATTTTGCACACATAGACTGATTTAATTGTTTGTGCAAATTAGATAGCAAAGGACATGAAAAGACATGGTTAACCCTATGTACACCAAGTGTCATTTCATGTCGGGTGCTTCTGTCTTTTCACTGAAGCCGGCTTTACCCGGCAATTGAATCAGAGGATATTTTACTATGTAGAAGTGTATAAACTATACATATATGTATATATATATGTCACAATGACATGTATATATATATATATGTATTCTATGTGTGTATATTTAGTGTTTACAAGGAAAGAATGGGGTTTTTTTAGTTGCGATATTTTGTTCCCATAGACTTACATGGGACTTCCGGTATCGGTATCGGGTATCGCCGATATTTTAGTGATATCGGCGATACCATTCCGATTCCGATACTTTAGGATATCGGAAAGTATCGCTCAACTCTAATAACATAGTATAACAGCCGCTAATTCAATTGCCGGCTTTTGTGAAAATACAGAACCCGACATGAAATGACACATGGTTTACATAGAGTTAACCATGTCTTTTCATGTAGTTTGATATATGGTTTTCACTAACAATTACATGAGTGTATGTGTGCAAAATTTGACACATGTAGGGATTAATTAAATCTGTAAATTCGTAGCAAAAAAAATGTGTTTTTTTTTACAACTAATTTACACCTTTAATTAACCCCTACATGTGTCAAATTTTGCACACATACACCCATGTAATTGTTAGTGAAAACCATATATCAAACTACATGAAAAGACATGGTTAACTCTATGTAAACCATGTGTCATTTCATGTCGGGTGCTTCTGTAATTTCATAAAAGCCGGCATTGCCCGGCAATTGAATCAGAGGCTATTTTACTATGTAGAAGTGTATGAACTATAAATATATGTATATATATATATATGTCACAATGACATGTATATATATATATATATATATATATATATATATTCTATGTGTGTATATCTAGTGTTTACAAGGAAAGAAAGAGGCTTTTTTAGTTCCGATATTTCTGTCTCATGGACTTCCATTTTGTTTCCGGTATCGGATCGGCGATACCCGATACTTTTTGAGTATCGGGCCGATCCAATCCGATCCGATATTTTGGGATATCGGGCAGTATCGCTCAACACTAATTGTAGTATAAATGAGTTGTCAATGGAATTCACCAGGTCAGTAAAATTAAGGTCATACAAAACATGTATAGTGGTGGAAAAAAAAACTGGAAATTTGTAAAAAAAATTGTGCTTGTGTCACCATTTTGTAAGACCAGTAACATTTAAATTTATCACTTTTCAGCTGATGGAGCTGTAGGAGGTTTTTGTTTTCTTGTGTGGTGAGCTAATATTTTTATTGATTTTGAAGTACAGATATTTCTATAAAAAAAATCAATTCTGACATTTCAATTTTTTTCTTATTACCCTATTTACCTATAGGGTTAATTAATATTTCTCCGTTGGTGATTGGACTATTCCAGACGAGGCAATATCACATATTGTTTTTTTATATATTTATTTTTTCAAATTCAAGTTTTATTAATGGAACCAATACAATGCTGATATTCATGCTGTGCAAGTACAGGCTTCTCACTGATGCTCAAGCAGTCCCTACAAATCCGATAATGAGACTAAGTTTTAAGAGTTACCATTTCGTAAGTGTTACAGTACCAAAATGATTCATTGACAGGCAAATAAGCTTTAACAATAAACATAGGTGTGCCAGCAACTTGCGATTCCTCAAACACATGTCCACGCTTTCTGTTCAAGACACCATAGATTCCACCAACCACTTGTTCTGGGCACTGGATCTCTACAAGATAAATTGGTACCATCAAGCGGGGCTGTGCAGTTAGTGCACAAGCATAGAGACAGCGACGGGCAGTGGGGATGATCTGTCCCCCTCTGTGAATAGCATCAGCATGAAGGGTCACATCATGCACATCGAAACGTACACCTCTCAAGTCCTCTTCACAAAGAACACCCTCCTTTGTAGCCCACTGAAAGCCAGCCACTACAGTCATGGACAAAAGTTTTGAGAATGACACAAATATTAATTTTTACAAAGTCTACTGCTTCACTTTTTCTAATGGCAATTTGCATATACTACAGAATGTTATAAAGAGTGATCAGCTTAACAGCAATTACTTGTAAAGTCAATATTTGGCTAGAAAATGAACTTTATCCCCCAAAACACATTTCAACATTATTGCAGCCCTGCCTTAAAAGGACCAGCTAACCTCTTTTCAGTGATTGCTCCATTAACACAGGTGTGGGTGTTGATGAGGACATGACTGGAGATCAATCTGTCATGATTAAGTAAGAATTACACCACTGGACACTTTAAAAGGAGGCTGGTGCTTGGCATCATTGTTTCTCTTCTGTTAACCATGGTTATCTCTAAAGAAACATGTGCAGTCATCATTACAATGCACAAAAATGGCCTAACAGGGAAGAGTATCGCAGCTAGAAAGATTGCACCTCAGTCAACAATCTATCGCATCATCAAGAACTTCAAGGAGAGAGGTTCCATTGTTGCCAAAAAGGCTCCAGGGCGCCCAAGAAAGACCAGCAAGTGCCAGGACCGTCTCTTAAAAGTGTTTCAGCTGCGGGATCGGGCTACCAGCAGTGCAGAGCTTGCTCAGAAAAGGCAGCAGGCAGGTGTGAGTGCATCTGCACGCACTGTGAGGCGGAGACTCTTGGAGCAAGGCCTGATCTCAAGGAGGGCAGCAAAGAAGCCACTTCTCTCCAGAAAAAACATCATGGACAGACTGATATTCTGCAAAGGGTACAGGCAGTGGACTGCTGAGGACTGGGGTAAAGTTATTTTCTCTGATGAATCCCCTTTTTGATTGTTTGGGACATCAGGAAAACGCCTCATTCGGAGAAGACAAGGTGAGCGCTACCACCAGCCTTGTCTCATGCCAACTGTTAAGCATCCTGAAACCATTCATGTGTGGGGTTGCTTCTCAGCCAAGGGAATCGGCTCTCTCACAGTCTTGCCTAAAAACACAGCCATGAATAAAGAATGGTACCAGAATGTCCTCCAAGAGCAACTTCTCCCAACCCTCCAAGAGCAGTTTGGCGATCAACAATGCCTTTTCCAACATGATGGAGCACCTTGCCATAAAGCAAAGGTGATAACTAAATGGCTCAGGGAACAAAACATAGAGATTTTGGGTCCATGGCCTGGAAACTCCCCAGATCTTAATCCCATTGAGAACTTGTGGTCAATCATCAAGAGACGGGTGGACAAACAAAAACCTAAAAATTCTGACAAAATGAAAGCATTGATTGTGCAAGAATGGACTGCTATCAGTCAGGATTTGGTCCAGAAGTTGACTGAGAGCATGCCAGGGAGAATTGCAGAGGTCCTGAAGAAGAAGGGTCAACACTGCAAATATTGACTTGCTGCATTAACTCATTCTAACTGTCAATATAAGCTTTTGTTACTCATATGTTTGCAATTATATTTCTGTCTGTGATAAAAACATCTGTCAAACACACATAAAAACCAGAGGGCAGCAGATCATGTGAAAATATAATATTTGTGTCATTCTCAAAACTTTTGGCCATGACTGTACACTGTCCTTTATTTCATTCAAGTACTGGACTGCTTTTGTGACATCAGTGAGGATATTTGGCCCAGTCCCATCAGGCCCAAAGCACCAGATCTTTCTTGCTTCAGTGACATCCCATTCATATTTTTCAGCGAGATAACGAGCCCTTGTTTTTAGCTCTTGACGAGCTGACACATCTCCCTTATCAATATCCTCAGCCAGACCATCAGGGAAAGGACGAGCCTTCATATACAGACGGTTATGCTTTTTGGGAGACTTTGACAAACATAGCTGGTTGGATCCTTCACTGACAGTCTCACGGTAGGACACAACTGGATCAGATTTCTTGATTGGAATGCAAGCATGGTCTTCTTCTAGATCTTTTAGACATATTTCCAAGTAAAGCTCACCAGCTCCAGCAATGATGTGCTTTCCAGACTCTTCAATGATGCACTGCACCATAGGATCAGATTTTGCCAGACATTTTAATCCTTCTACAAGTTTTGGAAGGTCAGCAGGTTTCTTTGCTTCCACAGCAACACGGACAACAGGGCTCACACTGAACTTCATAACACGCATGTTGTGTGCATGTTCAAAAGTAGTGATTGTTCCAGTCTTCACCAAATACTGGTCCACTCCAACCAGACCAACAATGTTGCCACAGGGCACATCTTCAATGGGCTCTACATAACGTCCCATCATCAAAATAGTTCTCTGAATGGGCTTCAGATAGAGATCCTCTTTTTTACCAGGGTAAAGTTTGGTCCCATAATTCTAACTTTGAGGCCAGTAGACACAACACCTGAGAACACTCGTCCAAAGGCATAAAATCTACCTTTATCATTTGTGGGAACCATTTTAGAAATGTACATCATAAGTGCTCCTTTAGGGTCACAGTTCTTAATGCCCATGGCAGCTTCATCATCAGGAGGTCCCTCATACAAAAGTTCACAACGGTAATTCTGAGCAGTCACAGGTGATGGGAGATGGATGGTGATCATCTGAAGAAGAGCATCACCAGCTGGAAGCCAACGTCTCATAACAGCCTTAAGTAGAGGCTTGCCCTCCTTTTCTTTGTCATCACTGTCCAGCTTAATGTCTAATTTCTCAACCAGTTTCGCAGTCTCTTCTTTCTTGAAGTTCATGATAGCATCAAACACCTTAAAAATTGGGTCCAGGATCAGCTGACTGAATGTTCTTGGAAGTTTTTTCCCATCAGCAGTGGTGGCAGTTTTGCTAAATTTCCCAGTAGATGGATCAAAATATCTGTCACCCCATAGCTTTTTCATCATGTCTTCAACTTTCTTTGCCCGATCTGCTGGCGACAACTGACTTTCTCCTTTTGAGGTAAATTTTGCTACATACATCTCAGCAAACTGTTTCAGAGTAAATGCCCAGCCATGCAACCCAGAGCCAAAGCCAACAGTACCAAGGACTGGGTCAATCATTATGTTACCCATTGGCCCAGTCTCTCCTTCACCATATGTAGAAATTATTACATTTACATTTTCAACAATGCGTTGGAATGTCTGCAACAGCTCCTCTGGTTCTAGTTGGAATTCCAAGAGCGCACGGTCCATCTTGTTCATCATCAACACGGGGCGAATACGTTCGGCAATAGCCTGATGAAGCACAGTCTCAGTTTGCACACACACTCCAGAAACACAATCTACAACAACCAATGCACCGTCAGTGACACGTAGAGCAGCAGTAACTTCAGAGGAGAAGTCAACATGGCCAGGTGAGTCAATCAGGTTGAAAAGAAAGCCAGAGCCAGCTTTGCTTTGCTTGATGAAGGCCAAGTCATTGTTAGAAAGCTCGTAGAACAGAGAGATTGCAGTAGATTTGATGGTTATGCACCGCTCCTGTTCATCCTTACGAATGTCAGTAAAACGAGTCTCACCAGCACGAGCAGAGGCAATAATGCCAGCCTTACACACCAGTGAATCTGTCAGAGTTGACTTCCCATGATCCACGTGGGCTATGACAGACATGTTTCGAATATTTGCCTTTTTGTCCATGATGTTACGAATCTGGTCAACCGTGAAGTTCACCATTGTCGCAGATGACGGTTGATTCGCTTCACGGAGAAAAAAGCCGGAGCGGACTGCCTGCCTCAGAGCAGACACACAGGCGGAAGAGCTATATTTATTTTTTAATTGGGAAAAGGTAGGTGGTTCAAATTTTTATATATTATATATTTGATATATTTTTTGTCTTTTTAAAAACATTTTTACCTATTACTTTATATTTTTAGTCCCCATAGGGGATGTAAATTTGCTATTGTTTGATCACTTGTGTTATACAAAGCAATAAGTCAGTATTGCTGTATGTAGTAAAAACTTACGACGCTCAGACTGTGGCTGGATGTCACAGGAGAAATAACATGACGGGCATGAGGGTCTTCAGCCGGCCCTTAGCTGTTATACCAAGCCTAGTGTCTCGAGAGGGTAACCGCACAACTTAGATGCTACTGTCAGCAATTGACATCGGCATTTAATAAGTTAACAACAGAGATCGTTTTACTTTTTCTTCCTAAAATAGACGGCATAACAAGCGGCTTTTCTAATTCTTCTAGAAAGTGTCTTCATTTATGTAGTTTATTGGCGTTCCAATCAGGGTTTCTTTCACTCCATAAAACAAAAGCATCAACAATGTTATAAAATAAAACCATTGACCAAAGATTGTTTTGCGTCTTCTTGTGTACGTAGCCATTACTTGACCTCATGGATCAATTGCCTCTTTGGTGGAATTATAATCTAATATCATCTGCGGCTTCTTGTCATCTTGACTACTTACTGCATTGTCATGGTGCATCGCGCTCATCAGAATGATCTGTTTGTTGTTTTGGGGAATGTAAGAAATTACTGTCATACCTCCAGTAAAGTACGTTAAACTAGAAACATCTCTTTTGCCAATAACACCTTGTGGCAGTTCAGGCTTGCTTTTTCTTACAGTGTCCACCATTGTAAGTTTTTGTTTTAGCAACAGTTGGTGCGATGTAAAAAAGTTGTCACATTTTGTCCTCTTAGTCCATAGTCAAATCTGAAACTCGCAAACCCTGATTCTTTTCAGGTTTTTCTCCAGTTTTTTTTTCCTGTACATACCTAAGCGTTTATGAACTACCGTTGTTACCAAGATTCCATATCTTGATGCCGTACTTTGCTGGCTTACTCGGTATATATTTTTTGAACCTCGGAAAGCCACAAGTTGTTCATCCACAGTGATGTTTTCACCAGCATTGTATAATTTTGGAAGATTCTCTATCCATTTATCCCAAACGTCTCTAATGGCGACTAGTTATTCAACAGAGGACAATTTTCCTGCCTGGGCAGAAAGCCTCAAGTTACAAATGATGTTTTTGTTTTTTAGACTGAATTTCTCGCATCAGACTAGTTGTCTGGTATCATGCCTCATCAGATTCAACTTCAGAACCAGAATTCTCATAATCACTGTCCCTGCCACTTATGTGGTTCTCATCTTCGGACACTTTCTCCAGTTCGACATCTTCTTCAGAATTTGAGGCGCTGGGAAGCTTTGCCAATTCAGCTTCACTCAATGGATGTCTTTGCCACATTTTTATCCAACTTTCAAAATAATGGACACTCACGACTTTCTGGAGGTAAAATCAGCATTGTATAATAAAATAGCACTATATAAATAAATAATAATAAAATCGCAGCAAACACTAACCAGTGTAGCAATAATAAGAGCTTATATAGTACAGCGAAACGGACCTGCAAAGACCTGTACTCAAAGCCCATCCTTCTGCAGTAACTTGGAAAAGTATCAAGCGCATGGACCGGCAGGAACTGGAGAAATCAATAAACCATAGTAGATGCAACAGATAATCCACAATGATATTACAAATCGTTTATGTGATTCAAAATATGGCGGGAGATCTGTATAAAACACAATCGGGTCATATTGACCCCAACGTACATATGTAACAATCATTATTTCATACAAAAACAAACCCAAACCCATAAACAAACTGACCTAACCACGATTTGAGGACCCTCATGATAAATAACCTGCAGCTTCACAAACTTTTTTTCAAATAGACCCAAACAGGGTTAAGCTAATTTGCATATAATGTGTAGAGACATGCCCCCTTGACAAGGAAGAATGGTAATATCCAGTTTTTCATCTCATTTTCATACATATTTTTGAGGAATAACTGAGAGACCACACAACTTCGAAATTGGAGAAAGTGCCCGTTCATTGGACTTAGCGGTAACCAACTTCAGCCAGTGACTGGCCGAGCTTGCCGACCCATCACATTATTTGCTCCTGGTTTTCAGTTTCAGAGAGGTTTCACATCAGAATTTCAGGATCATCGGATGCCAGAGTAATGAAGTGTTACAACGTACCATTAGAATTAATGCAGATCAGATTAGCAAAATGGAAAGTGAATGAACAAAAAAGAAATATAAATTAAATCAATATTTGGTCTGTCCCGTTTTGTTTTTGAAGGAACTCTGCAGAGAGCCAATCTGTCGCCTCCCTGATGGTATTACATGATGGGTAAGTATCTGCCTGCATTTCTCAGCACTGAAGACACCAAGAATTCTGACCAAATCCTTAACTCCATTTGCTGAAATGTAGCCCCAAATTTGCAAGGACCCTCCATCATGATTCACTGTTCTTGAAGACACTCGTTATTGTGCCCCTCTCCATCTCTTTAATGACAGACTGCCTTCTGTTACAGCCAAATATTGGACATTGTCACTCTTCAGTCCAGAGCATCTGCTGCCATTTTTCTGCATTCCGATTCCTATGTTTCGTGCAAAGTTGAGTTGCTTGGGCTTCTTTCCATGTCAAAGGTATGGCTTTAATTCTTCCATGAAGACCACGTCTGGCCAGACAAGTAAATGGGTCTAGCTGGGTCCCACTGGTTCCTGCCAGTTCTGAACTGATGGCACTGCTGGACATTCTCCGATTTAGAAGGGAATTAAGCATGATGTGTCTTTCACCTGCTGCTTTTTCCTTGGCCGATTGTTGCGTCTACAGTCCTCATCGTTGAACATTTCTGGGTGCTTATTTAAAAAAGTTTGAACAGCACATCTTGAAACCCAGCATCTTAACACTTTGCTGATGCAGTATAACTACCTTGTGTTTTGCTGCTGTGCTCAGTCTTGTCATGGTGTATTACCTGTGACATAAACCTGTCTTCAACAACCTTAGCTTTGTAACAGTTTTACTGATCATCTCCCAGTTTTTAGCCTAATACACAGCTGTTTCTGTTTCAGTTAAAGAAGCCCTCTCTCCCCATGAATATTTGTTAAAAATAAATCTGTGTATATGTGTATTTGGTGTAGTGTTTGTGTGTATTAATATACTCACATACTTGGTAAAATGCACTCCATCCTGAGTCCCTTCCAGTAATAATGTCTCCCATCATGGCCCCTACCTGTAATAATGTCTCCCATCATGGGCCATTCTCGTAATAATGCCCCCCATCATGGGCTTCTTCTTTGTATAATGTCACCCATCATGGGCCCCATCTTGTAATAATATCCCCCATTGTGGGCCCCTTCCAATAATGATGTCCCCCATCCTGCGCCCCTTCCTAGTCCAATGTCCTATATACTGAGCCCTTGCCTGATATAATGTCCCCCATCATTGTCCTCGGGCACATATCCAGCTGAAATAGGGCCCTCTTGCATGGTCACAGTTGGAGGTCACACCCTCTGCAACTGTGATTGTTACACCACTGGTGGTAGGTGAGTATATTAACATACAAACACTACACTACATGAAAATGTACACAAATTTAGTATAAAAAACAACTTTATGGGATTACTTCTTTAATGAATGTGTTTCAACCTACACAATGATGATGACCACTGTCTCCTGGTATGATTGGTTACTGATAGACTAGCTCCAGATGGCCATATTTTTTCTTATCTGAGAGAATCAGGTCAATCATGCTGATCACACTCTGTTCAGAGTGTCAGCATAGTGTGATCTGATTTTCTTGGACTTGGAGAAACGGGGAAAAAAATTCTCCATCTTCTTCTCCATTCTATCAATTTGTGGAAATTAGATTGCAGTTAGATGTCATCCGAGTGCTGCCTGATGATTTCCACACAATGATTTGCATGTCCGAGTGCAATTCGAATATTGGATTTAACTCGGCATGCTGCAATTTTTTCCCACGACTGACTCCGTACGAGGGAAAAAATCGGACATGTGCACTAGTCTATAGACTAACATTGGTCCGAGAGCAATCCAATGTCTAGTCAGATTCAGATCGCACTCGGACCAAGCACCTGCTCATACACCTGACTATGATCCTACAAAATCTCTGACTTTGTGAAGTCAAGTGTACTTAGAATTGATGCAATTTAGAAGGTAGAAGAGCGGTCACACCAAATATTGATGAGATTTAGAGTTCTCTTTTGTTGATTCATTTTGCATTTCGATAATTGATACAAATTAACTATGAACACTTCTATTTTCTAAAGCATTCTTACTGTGCATCATGTTTTCCGCACTTGCCTAACATTTTTTTGTGATAAGGAGTGTACGGCAGGCATTTACTTCTGTGATTACCACAGCTGTGATTGAAAATCTACCTGTGTGTTAGCTGAACACCAGACAACTGTAGGAATACGGGTGCACACCAAAAAGATAAACCCAATATTGTCCAAAAAGAAAAAAGGTGGCACTCACCATCCAATTAAAACAGTCCTTTATTTAATCCATAAAACGAGTACAGCAGGAGAGGAGTGGAAACCTTATGTGGACAACGGCCGTTTCACGCTGACTATGCTTCAGCACAGGACCCGTTGAAGCGCAGTCAGTGTGAAATGGCCATCGTCCACAGAAGGTTTCCACTCCTCTCCTGCTGTACTCGTTTTATGGATTAAGTAAAGGACTGTTTTAATTGGATGGTGAGTGCCACCTTTTTTTCTTTTTTTTGAACAATACTGCCTATAATTTTTGCCCAGTACTGTACATATATATATTTATAAATATACATATATATGATATTATATATATATATATATATATATATATATACATATATATGTGTATATATATATATATATATATATATATATACTTTTTGCACAGTAATATATATATATATGTATATATATATATATATAGTACAGACCAAAAGTTTGGACTCACCTTCTCATTTAACCCCTTAACGACCAAGCCATTTTGTAGGTTAAAGACCAGGCCAATTTTTACAATTCTGACCACTGTCTCTTTATGAGGTTATAACTCTGGAACGCTTCAACGGATCTTGGCGATTCTGAGAATGTTTTCTCGAGACATATTGTACTTCATGATAGTGGTAAAATTTCTTCAATATAACTTGCGTTTATTTATGAAAAAAACGGAAATATGGCAAAAATTTTGAAAATTTTGCAATTTTCAAACTTTTAATTTTTATGCCATTAAATCAGAGAGATATGTCACAAAAATTAGTTAATAAATAACATTTCCCACATGTCTACTTTACATCAGCACAATTTTGGAACCAAAATTTTTTTTTGTTAGGAAGTTATAAGTGTTAAAAGTTGACCAGCAATTTCTCATTTTTCCAACAAAATTTACAAAATCATTTTTTTTAAGGGCCACCTCACATTTGAAGTGAATTTGAGGGGTCAATATGACAGAAAATACCCAAAAGTGACACCATTCTAAAAACTGCACCCCTCAACATGTTCAAAGCCACATTCAAGAAGTTTATTAACCCTTTAGGTACTTCACAAGAATTGAAGCAATGTGGAAGGAAAAAATTAACATTTAACTTTTTTTCCCAAAATTTTTCTTTCGACACAATTTTTTAAAATTTTGTCAAGGGTATCAGTAGAAAATGAACCACAATATTTGTTGTACAATTTCTCCTGAGTACAGCGATACCCCATGTGTGGGGTAAACCACTATTTGGGCGCATGGCAGAGCTCGGAAGGGAAGCAGCGCCATTTACTTTTTTGGCTGGAATTGAGATTGGACGCCATGTCGCATTTGGAGAGCCACTGTGTGCCTAAACAGTGGAAACCCCCCACAAGTAACCCCATTTTGGAAACTAGACCCCCCAAGAACTTATCTAAATGTGTAGTGAGAGCTTTGAACCCCCAAGGGCTTCACACAAGGTTATAACGTAGAGCCGTAAAATTAAAAAATCATATTTTTTCCACAAAAATTATCTTTTCATCCCAATTTTTATTTTCCAAAGGATAAAAGGACCCCAAAAGTTATTGTGCAATTAGTCCTGAGTACGCTGATACCCCATATGTGGGGGTAAACCACTATTTGGGTGCATGGCAGAGCTCGGAAGGGAAGCAGCGCCATTTGACTTTTTTGGCTGGAATTGAGATTGGACGCCATGTCGTATTTGGAGAGCCCCTGTGTGCCTAAACAGTGGAAACCCCCACAAGTAACCCCATTTTGGAAACTAGACCCCCAAGGAACTTATCTAGATGTAAGGTGAGAGCTTTGAACCCCCAAGGGCTTCACAGAAGGTTATAACGTAGAGCTGTAAAATTAAAAAATCATATCTTTTCCACTAAAATGATCTTTCCACCCCCAATTTTTATTTTCCAAAGGGTAAAAGGACCCCAAAAGTTATTGTGCAATTTGTCCTGAGTACGCTTATACCGCATATGTGGGGGTAAACCACTATTTGGGCGCATGGCAGAGCTTGGAAGGGAAGCAGCGCCATTTGACTTTTTTGGCTGGAATTGAGATTGGACGCCATGTCGCATTTGGAGAGTCCCTGTGTGCCTAAACAGTGGAAACCCCCACAAGTAACCCCATTTTGGAAACTAGACCCCCCAAGGAACTTATCTAGATGTGTAGTGAAAGCTTTGAACCCCCAAGGGCTTCACAGAAGGTTATAACGTAGAGCGTAAAATTAAAAAATCATATCTTTTCCACAAAAATGATCTTTCACCCCAATTGTTATTTTCCAAAGGGATAAAAGGACCCAAAAGTTATTGTGCAATTGTCCTGAGTACGCTGATACCCCATATGTGGGGGTAAACCACTATTTTGACGCATGGCAGAGCTGGAAAGGGAAGGAGCGCCTTTGACTTTTTTGGAATGGTTGGCGGCATGTCATGTCACTTTGGAAGAGCCCCTGTGTGCCTAAACAGTGAAACCCCCCACAAGTGACCCCATTTTGGAAACTAGACCCCCCAAGGAACTTATCTAGATGTGTGGAGACTTTGAACCCCCAAGGCTTCACAGAAGTTATAACGTAGAGCTGTAAAATTAAAAATATCATATTTTTTCCACAAAAATAATCTTTTCCCCCCAAAATTTTTATTTTCAAAGGTAAAAGAAGACCCCAAAAGTTATTGTGCAATTTGTCCTGAGTACGCTGTATCCCATATGTGGGGGTAACCACTATTTGACGCATGGCAGAGCTGGAAGGGAAGGAGCGCCGTTTTAATGCGATTTTGAGTGGAATGGATTGGCGGTGCATGTCACGATTTGGAAAGCCCTGATGTGCCTAAACAGTGGAAACCCCCCACAAGTGACCCCATTTTGGAAACTAGACCCCCCAAGGAACTTATCTAGATGTGTGGTGACCCTTTGAACCCCCAAGTGCTTCACAGAAGTTTATAACGTCAGAGCAGTGAAAATAAAAATATCATATTTTTTCCACAAAAATAATCTTTATGCCCCAAATTTTATTTTTATAAGGGTAAACAGAAATAGACCCCAAAAGCTATTGTGCAATTTGTCCTGAGTACGCTGATACCCATATGTGGGGGGGAAACCACTATTTTGACGCATGGCAGAGCTGGAAGGGAAGGAGCCCTTTTTAAATGCAGATTTGATGGAATGGTCTGCGGGTGTCATGTCGACGTTTGGAAGCCCCTGATGTGCCTAAACAGTAGAAACCCCCCACAAGTGACTCCATTTTGGAAACTAGACCCCCCAAGGAACTTATCTAGATGTGTGGTGAGCACTTTGAACCCCCAAGTGCTTCACAGAAGTTTATAACGTAGAGCCGTTGAAAATAAAAATATCATATTTTTTTCCACAAAAATAATCTTTTTGCCCCAAATTTTTATTTTTTAAGGTAACAGGAGAAATAGGACCCCAAAAGCTATTGTGAATTTGTCCTGAGTACGCTGATACCCATATGTGGGGGGGAACCACTTGATCTTACGCATGAGGCAGAAGCTCAAGGGAAGAATGCGTTTTTTATATGCAGATTTTGATGGAATGGTCTAGCGTTCATTCCGATCGGAAGCGATTTAACAGCGAACCCCACAATGACTCCATTTTGAAACGTAACCCCAAGAACTATCTAGATGTTGGTGGCTTTGAACCCAAGTGCTTCACAGAAGTTTATAACAGAGCCGTTGAAACTAAATATCATTTTTTTTTCCACAAATAATCTTTTTTGCCCAAAGTATTTTTTATGGTACAGAAATAGGCCCCAAAGCTTTTTGCATTTTCCGATAGTGGATATCCATATTGACGGAAACCACTATTTGACGCATGGCAGAGCTCGGAAGGGAAGGAGCACCGTTTTTAAATGCAGACTTTGATGGAATGGTCTGCGGGTGTCATGTCGCGCTTGGAGAGCCCCTGATGTGCCTAAACAGTAGAAACCCCCCACAAGTGACTCCATTTTGGAAACTAGACCCCCCCAAGGAACTTATCTAGATGTGTGGTGAGCACTTTGAACCCCCAAGTGCTTCACAGAAGTTTATAACGTAGAGCCGTTAAAATAAAAATATCATATTTTTTTCCACAAAAATAATCTTTTTGCCCCAAATTTTTATTTTTCTAAGGGTAACAGGAGAAATAGGACCCCAAAAGCTATTGTGAATTTTGTCCTGAGTACGCTGATACCCCATATGTGGGGGGGAACCACTGTGATCGCCTTACTGCGATCTTTGGGAGGCACAATGAACAAATCCACAAAAGGTGAAGAATTGGTTTTCTTTTTTATGCCGTTCCTCGTGCGGTATTAGTGATTAGGCGACTTTATTCCTCGGATCGGTGCGATTACAGCGATACCAGATTTATACTCTTTTTTCATGTTTAGCTTCTGTCACACTCTAAAAGATGCTTTTTTTTGGAATAATTTTTTGTAAGAAATTTTTGCATCGCCGTATTTTGAGAGCTATAATTTTTCCATATTTCGGCCGACAGAGTTATCTGTGGGCTTATTTTTTGCGGGACGAGCTGACGTTTTTATTGGTACCATATTCAGGCACATAACGTTTTTTGATCGTTTCCTATTCCGATTTTTGTGGAATCAGAATGAACAAAAACCAGCAATTCAGGAATTGTTTTTTTTTTTTTTTTTTCCTCCGTTCCGTGTGTGGTAAAATTGATAAAGCTGCTTTATTCTTCGGGTCACTACGGTTACGGCGATTCCTCATTTATATATTTTTTTTTATGTTTTGGCGTTTTTTACACAATAAAAAATTTTATAGAAAAAATAATTATTTTTGCATCAGTTTATTCCGCGAGCTATAACTTTTTTATTTTTTCGCTGATGATGCTGTATAGTGGCTTGTTTTTTGCGGGACAAGATGACGTTTTCAGCGGTACCATGATTATTTATATCTGACTTTTTGATCGCGTGTTATTGCACTTTTTCCAAGCGGTATAATGATACCGCTTGGAAAAAGTATAATTTACTACTTTTTTGTGTTTTTTTTTACGGCTTTCACTGAAGGGGTTAACTATGGTTACGCTTTTATAGATGGGATTTTTACGGACGTGGCGATACCTAACGTGTATGTTTTTTTTTTTTTATTACATAAAAATGTGTATTTTTTAGGGGATTTTTTTAAAATTATTTTTTAATATTTTTTTTACAATTTTTTTTAAAAAATGATTTTTTTTAACTTGTCCCTTTATGGGACTTTCACTTTTTTTACTTTTTATTGCAGTTACAATGCATTGCAATGCTCTGGCATTGCAATGCATTGTACCTATGGGGAAAGCTGCTGTGACATGATCACAGCAGCTTCCCGTAGCTAAATGACCCGGAGGTTGTCATGACAACCCCGGGTCATCAAGGCAGAGATCGGCCCCTGCAAATACATTGCAGAGTGCCGATCTGAGGCAGAGGGAGCTCCCGACCCTCTGCCTCCCCCCCTGAGCTCTGCGATCGCGCTCGATCGCAGCAGTCAGGGGGTTACAGCCAGGGGCGGTGGGGCTCCGCTCCTGACTGTCAGTGCAGGAAGCCTGGCGACTGCAGTGCCGGGTCCTGCACTGATCGCGCTGGGGAAGCTGAAATTTCAGCTTCTCCTGCGCGATCGCTGCTGTGTTTGGTCAGTCAGATTGACTGACCAATCACAGCGCTGTGGGTGCGGGGACCGACGGCAAAGGTCCCCGCACCGCTTGCCGTGCCTGTCAGCTGTCTGTGACAGCTGTCGGCACTGATCTACCACTGCGTATTTACACGCAGTGGTAGATCAAAGCCATGACGTGCAGAGTCCGTCCTGGTGCCGGAACTGGCACCTTGCCATGAGGACTCTGCACGTCAGTGGACATTAAGGGGTTAAAGATTTTTCTGTATTTTCATGACTATGAAAATTGTAAATTCACACTGAAGGCATCAAAACTATGAATTAACACATGTGGAATTATAGACTTAACAAAAAAGTGTGAAACAACTGAAAATATGTCTTATATTCTAGGTTCTTCAAAGTAGCCACCTTTTGCTTTGATCACTGCTTTGCACACTCTTGGCATTCTCTTGATGAGCTTCAAGAGGTAGTCACCGGGAATGGTTTTCACTTCACAGGTGTGCCCTGTCAGGTTTAATAAGTGGGATTTCTGGCCTTATAAATGGGGTTGGGACCATCAGTGGTGTTGTGCAGAAGTCTGGTGGATACACAGCTGATAGTCCTACTGAATAGACTGTTAGAATTTGTATTATGGCAAGAAAAAAGCAGCTAAGTAAAGAAAAACGAGTGGCCATCATTACTTTAAGTAATGAAGGTCAGTCAGTCCGAAAAATTGGGAAAACTTTGAAAGTGTCCCAAAGTGCAGTTGCAAAAACCATCAAGCGCTACAAAGAAACTGGCTCACATGAGGACCGCCCCAGGAAAGGAAGACAAAGAGTCACCTCTGCTTCTGAGGATTAGTGTTGAGCGATACGATACCGCAAGTATCGGGTATCGGCCGATATTAGCTCTATCGGCCTTTCGATACTTAGTTTCGATATTTTCCATATATCGTATACCGGAATCGGAAGTTCCCATAATTCTTTGAGAGGCAATGTGATTTTAGTCAGCCAATGAGGAATCCTAAGAAGTGTGGGCACATCCTGTACTGCTGCGGTCATGTTAACTAATGGCATGGCTGTGATTGGATGCTGAAATGATGTCAGAATGCACTATAAAAGGCGCCGCCGCCATTTTAGCGTCACTGTGCTGTGAATTCAGTAAGGGACAGAACGCTGCTGTGCTGACTCTGAGGGACAGTTAGAGATTGCGATTTAGTGTACTGTGCTGTAGGCAGGCTAGCACCAACCGCTGTGTAAAGCTTCCTTTTGCCTGCAGTGTTGTTTTAACAGCTCTGCAAGGTGTGTGTGAGTGCAGGTGACGCTGCAGTTTGCTCTGCATGCAACGCTGTCTGTAGGCATCTGCACGTGTCACTGACAGACTCTTTTTTTTTCTTCAGTGTAATTCTTGCAGCTCCATGCAATTTAACTATTAGTGTGACGCGCTTCCATCCGTATCCAATACATTGGTTGCAAACACTATAGAAGTAGACAAAGGAGTAGCCTTTCACAGATTGTGAACAGTTGTGTTTCAGTGTTCACTTCAGTCTGTGTTTTTTATTTTTTGAGTGCACATCACGCTCCAGTTACTTGTTCAAGCACTGCTGCTTGTACTCTGCTGAGCGTGTCTCAGTGCCTCATCCTTTTCATTTATCTCCAATTGGTTCTGCTCCATTCCATTTAAAATATAATCTATTAGTGTGACGCGCTTCCATCTGTATCCAATACATTGGTTGCAAACACTATAGAAGTAGACAAAGGAGTAGCCTTTCACAGATTGTGAAATGTTGTGTTTCAGTGTTCACTTCAGTCTCTGAGGAATAACCACACTTAGGCCTTATAACTTTTCTGACTTTCTTTATCAATCTACCAAGATGAAGAAGTCAGTGAGTAAGGCACGTGGTCGTGGCCGTGGAGTTTCAGCAGGGAGAGGACGTGGGGATTCTGTGGCTGCTGCCGCCCTCAGTGACACAGCATCCACCAGTTTTACCCATGAGCGTTCCTTTATGCGCACTTTGGTAGGAGCTCGGCGTGCCCCCCTGCTGCGGGAAGAACAAATTGAAGCCGTTGTTGGTTGGATGGCAGCCAATGCATCGACTTCAATTCCTTCCACCTCCTCTCAGGAACACAACACTGTTGAGCAACCATCTGTCTGTTCACCGCCTGTCAAATTGCCCAGGCAGTCAGAGAGTTCTGTACAGGAGCCAGCTGAGTCTCTGCTTCTGTTCTCAGAATCTGTTGGCTCGCAAACACGGGCACAGGCAAGCAGCATTCTGCAATTTTAAGAAGAGGGAGTATGCAGTGATGCGCAACAGCTGTGTCTCTCTCAATCTGAAGAGGCGGGTGAGCCAGTGCCGATGGACAGCACACCGCAGAACGCATCTTATGATGATGATGAGACTCAGGTGCCAGGTTTTGTGGAGCATGGTGCTGCCCAGACCATCCAACATCAGCAGGTGTTGGAAGAGGGTAGTGGAGATGATGAAGTCCGAGACCCAACATGGTGTGAGCAACAGGAAGGTGGTGGGAGCAGCTCTGAGGAAGAGATTGTCCCAACGGTACAAAGAGGAGGGAGAGGTAGGCTGCAGACTCGCTTGCCTGTAGCCTCCAGTTTGGCACCTGTTGGGAGCAGTTCTCTTAGAAATGTCAAAATTGGCGCTCCCATGACTTGCACTGCGTGGTCCTTTTTTGACAGACTTGTAGATGATATTTGCTATGTTCAATGCAAGCTGTGTAAGCAAAAAGTTAAAAGAGGTAAAAATATCAGTAACCTGAATACCACAAATATGTGGAAACATGTACGGACAAAGCACGTAGCTGAGTTACAAAGACACACTGTAGATGTAGGCCAACCTACAGCAGCACCTACATCTTCAGGTCGTGTTCGAGCCTCTACCTCCAGCTCACACACACCTGGTTCGGCTTCCTCACAGGATCTCCATGGAAGAACCTCGGTCACTGTTGTCCATAGACAAACTGTTATTCCACCCACAGCAGCAAGTTCACAGTCATCGTCACACTCCCAGAACAAAAAACAGCCATCGGTACCACAGGCATGGGATAAAAGACGGCCATACTCGCAAACCATCCACGAGCACAGGCTCTGAATGCTGGCATTGCAAAACTCCTGTCCCTTGAAATGCTGTCATTCAGGCTGGTGGAGACTGACAGTTTCAGGAACTTTATGGCATTGGCAGTCCCACAATATAATGTGCCAAGCCGATTTTATTTCAGCAGGCAAGCTGTCCCTGCTCTGCAAAAACATGTCGAGGGAAACATTAAACATGCGCTACTAAACGCCGTCAGTAGCAGGGTCCACCTGACCACCGATGCGTGGACCAGTACCCATGGCCAGGGACGATACCTTTCCCTCACTGCCCATTGGGTCAATGTTGTGGAGCCGGGTACAGATCTTGCCAGTGGCGCTGTACGTGTTCTGCCAACTCCAAGGATTGCAGGAATCCAGTCTGTACACATTGATTCCTCCTCCTACTCCAGTTCCTCAGAATCATTGCTGCACGAGCCGTCACGGTATACCTCCACATGGACCCGTGAACGCTTACCTGTTGCGACCGATATGAGCACAGCCGTGGTCAAACGTCAACAGGCCGTCCTGAAATTAATTTCCATGGGGAATCGAAGCCACACAGCGCAGGAGCTCTGGGATGCCATCAAGCAGGAGAGCGACGTGTGGTTAAAGTCAGCTAATCTCCAGCCAGGCTTGGTAGTGTGTGACAATGGCCGAAATCTGGTGGCAGCTCTGGGCCTTGGCAACCTCACTCACATACCATGTCTGGCACATGTGCTCAACTTGGTCGTGCAGAGTTTTTTGAGGGACTATCCGGATCTTGATGCACTGCTGCACAAGGTCCGCCTAGAGTGCGCTCACTTGCGACGTTCCAGCATGGCCAGATCGCACATTGCAGCTCTGCAACGCAGATTTCGCCTTCCTGAACATCGCATCATATGTGATGTACCCACCAGGTGGAATTCCACGTTACATATGTTGGAGCGGTTGTGTGAGCAGCAGCCAGCAGTAATGGAGTATCAGCTGCAACAGGCGCAATTAACTCGCAATTTGCGCCGTTCACACTTCACCACTACTGAGTGGGCCTCTATGAAGGACATCTGCGACGTTTTGCGTGCGTTTGATGTCTCAACGGGATGGCGAGTGCAGATGATGCACTAGTCAGCATGACTGTCCCCCTTATCTGCCTGCTTCAGAAATCACTGAAAGCACTAAAGGAAGAGGTTTTGGAAGAGGTGGAGGATGAGGAGTCACAAATTCAATTACCTTCAGGACAGTCAGCGCAACGTGGTTCCTCACAAAGGGCTGGGCAGGGCTCACTTTGTGAGGAGGATGAGGAGGAGGAGGAGTCAATGGAGGAGGAAGAAATCCCTACAGAGGGAGGTACACAACGCTCTAGTCAGTATGTAGAGCGAGGGTGGGGTGATGCAGAGGAGGCAGAGATGACGCCTCTTCCAGAGGACAGCCTTTGTTGGCCAGTTGGGAGTCTGCAGCACATGGTTGATTTCATGCTTCAGTGCCTGAGAAGCGACCGCCGCATCGCCCACATTCTCACCACGTCAGATTATTGGGTGTACACCCTCCTAGACCCTCGCTACCGGGACAACTTACGAACCCTCATCACACCGGTGAACCGGGACCGTAAAATGCAGGAGTACCAAGACACACTGGTGCAATCCATACTGTTGTACATTCCAGCCGAGAGAGCTGCTGCTGCTGCTGCTACTGCTTTACAAAGCAGCTCTGTGCGTCGAGGCAGTGTAGACACCTCTACAACAAGAGGGAGCAGAAGCAGCGCCTCTGCACAGGGCAAGAGCTGTATGTTACAAATGTGGAAAAGTTTTGTGACAGCGCCAGCAAGGTCTACACCATCCGAGACGGCTCCAGTCACCAGGAAGAAACGTTTCCGTAAGATGGTGACAGACTATTTGGCTTTCCCTCTAAGTGTACTCCCAGATGCCTCTTCCCCTTTCAAATTTTGGGTCTCTAAGTTGGATACATGGCCAGAGCTTAGCCAGTATGCATTGGAGGTGCTGGCTTGCCCTGCTGCCAGTGTATTATCTGAGCGTGTCTTTAGTGCTGTAGGTGGTGTAGTAACAGACCGTCGCATGCGACTATCCTCAGAGAATGTAGACCGCTTACTTTTCTGAAAATGAACAAGGCATGGATCTCACCTGAATTTGCCTGTCCGTTTTCAGATTAAATAACTGTTTGGCAACGTTTTCCATGTCTCCTGTTATGTTCATCTTTCTACCACCTGAACTCTACTCTCTGGGCTACAACACCGCCATTTGTTGCTCGTAAGTAATTGGCAGGGTACTGACTCATGGCCAGCCTGGTTACAGCACGACAGCTGTTTCCTGGCAGTGTGAACGTCAATTATCCTCCAATAAGTTGTGCTGTCGTGTTGCATTCGGGTTAGCCGACTCTATGGTGCCTGCAGTTTAGGTGATTCCTATGTGTGCTGTGGGATATGTAAATAAAGGCGGTTTCCATTGTGACAATAGGACAAGCACCCACTGTAGGACTGTGTGATTCGGTAACTGCAGACGGCTTGCGTCCTGTCAACTTACATTTTCATGGGTGCGTTCTTCTACCCGTCCGGGTCCAGTACCGTCAACTGGTTCTCCCCAGTGCCTTTGGCCTAGGTGCCTCCATCTCCGTATCCGAGTTCCACCAACGTCTGCTGGTCCTTGGTAGTGCTTTGGAGCACAGGTACCTCCTGCTTAGTAACCGTGTCACAGTAACGTCAGCTGGTACTCGGTTGTGACATTGCCTCTTTTCCTTCTGCTACCCGTCCGGGGTCCAGTACCGTCAACTGGTTCTCCCCAGTGCCTTTGGCCTAGGTGCCTCCATCTCCGTATCCGAGTTCCACCAACGTCTGCTGGTCCTTGGTAGTGCTTTGGAGCACAGGTACCTCCTGCTTAGTAACCGTGTCACAGTAACGTCAGCTGGTACTCGGTTGTGACATTGCCTCTTTTCCTTCTGCTACCCGTCCGGGTCCAGTACCGTCAACTGGTTCTCCCCAGTGCCTTTGGCCTAGGTGCCTCCATCTCCGTATCCGATGTCCACCAACGTCTGCTGGTCCTTGGTAGTGCTTTGGAGCACAGGTACCTCCTGCTTAGTAACCGTGTCACAGTAACGTCAGCTGGTACTCGGTTGTGACATTGCCTCTTTTCCTTCTGCTACCCGTCCGGGGTCCAGTACAGTCAGCTGGTCCTCGTTACTTCCATTGTCTCTTGCTCCATCTGATACCCGTCAGGGTTCCAGTAACGTCAGCTGTTTCTCGGAAATTAGACGACCTTAAAGACCACCCAGAAGAAGATGACGACAACAAGGACGACGAGCATGAAGCCAACCAGCCTGAACACCATCACAAAGAAAAAATAAAAGATTACCCAGAAGAAGATCACCAACAGGACAAAGAAGGTTAAGACAAACTACAAGATACAGAACAAGAGACAGAAGAACAATAAGCAGAAGATCAAACAGCAGAAGAACATGAAGTATAAGACCAAAATGAAGAGCAAAATATATGCTCTAAATTCTAAGCAGAAGAAGACTAAGCAGTGTATGGGGGTGAGTCCGTTCCTCCTCGTGGTGCCCCTGGAAAATGCCTGCTGCTGCAGGCTAAACTGAACACGGACAAATACTGTTGTAATTTAAATCTTTTGTGACAGCAAGAACGGAAGGATGAACAATTCATACTTTTACAGATTACAAGTACAGGAATCTCTGTCACAAATAAGAATATGATGAAGAAGATGAAGAGGAAGAAGATGAAGAATTTGAATATGAAGAAGATTAATTAGTTTAATAATAACAATATGAGTAATGTAAACAAAAACATGAATAGCAAGAAGTTTAAGAAGAAGATTAAGAAGGTGAAGATGAAGAATAATTTGATGAGAAAGATGATGCTGCTGCTGAAGATTATGAAGGAGAAAGTGTGCCACTGGCAAAAGTTAAAAAGGTGAAGAGCATGGAAGTTGTGAAACATACATATTTGCCAAAATAGAAAAAAGGTTAACAACATTGTCAATTTGTTAGTCAATCCAAACGTATTTCCAAAAAAATATATATAATGCTATTCCAATGCATTGGGTTAAACATGTATGCCTTTATTGTCTCCTCAACCTCCCCCAATACATTCTACATTAGTCTTTGTTGTTTTCCTTCATGTACAATTAACCAACAAGGCAAGAATGGTTTTTTTTAATGTCGATATTTGGTTCCCATAGACTTACATTGGACTTCCGGTATCGGAATCGGATATTGACGATATTTAGTGATATCGGCGATACCATTCCGATTCCGATATTTTTAGATATCGAGCAGTATCGCTCAACACTACAGTCATGGCCAAAAGTTTTGAGAATGACACAAATATTATATTTTCACATGATCTGCTGCCCTCTGGTTTTTATGTGTGTTTGACAGATGTTTTTATCACAGACAGAAATATAATAATTGCAAACATATGAGTAACAAAAGCTTATATTGACAGTTAGAATTAGTTAATGCAGCAAGTCAATATTTGCAGTGTTGACCCTTCTTCTTCAGGACCTCTGCAATTCTCCTTGGCATGCTCTCAATCAACTTCTGGACCAAATCCTGACTGATAGCAGTCCATTCTTGCACAATGAATGCTTTCATTTTGTCAGAATTTTTAGGTTTTTGTTTGTCCTCCCGTCTCTTGATGATTGACCACAAGTTCTCAATGGGATTAAGATCTGGGGAGTTTCCAGGCCATGGACCCAAAATCTCTATGTTTTGTTCCCTGAGCCATTTAGTTATCACCTTTGCTTTATGGCAAGGTGCTCCATCATGCTGGAAAAGGCATTGTTGATCGCCAAACTGCTCTTGGAGGGTTGGGAGAAGTTGCTCTTGGAGGACATTCTGGTACCATTCTTTATTCATGGCTGTGTTTTTAGGCAAGACTGTGAGAGAGCCAATTCCCTTGGCTGAGAAGCAACCCCACACATGAATGATTTCAGGATGCTTAACAGTTGGCATGAGACAAGACTGGTGGTAGCGCTCACCTTCTCTTCTCTGAATGAGACGTTTTCCTGATGTCCCAAACAATCGAAAAGGGGATTCATCAGAGAAAATAACTTTACCCCAGTCCTCAGCAGTCCACTGCTTGTACCTTTTGCAGAATATCAGTCTGTCCATGATGTTTTTTTCTGGAGAGAAGTGGCTTCTTTGCTGCCCTCCTTGAGACCAGGCCTTGCTCCAAGAGTCTCCGCCTCACAGTGCGTGCAGATGCACTCACACCTGCCTGCTGCAATTCCTGAGCAAGCTCTGCACTGCTGGTAGCCCGATCCCGCAGCTGAAACACTTTTAAGAGACGGTCCTGGCGCTTGCTGGTCTTTCTTGGGCGCCCTGAAGCCTTTTTGGCAACAATGGAACCTCTCTCCTTGAAGTTCTTGATGATGCGATAGATTGTTCACTGAGGTGCAATCTTTCTAGCTGCGATACTCTTCCCTGTTAGGCCATTTTTGTGCATTGCAATGATGACTGCACGTGTTTCTTTAGAGATAACCATGGTTAACAGAAGAGAAACAATGATGCCAAGCACCAGCCTCCTTTTAAAGTGTCCAGTGGTGTCATTCTTACTTAATCATGACAGATTGATCTCCAGCCATGTCCTCATCAACACCCGCACCTGTGTTAATAGAGCAATCACTGAAAAGTGGTTAGCTGGTCCTTTTAAGGCAGGGCTGCAATTATGTTGAAATGTGTTTAGGGGGATAAAGTTCATTTTCTAGCCAAATATTGACTTTGCAAGTAATTGCTGTTAAGCTGATCACTCTTTATAACATTCTGGAGTATATGCAAATTGCCATCAGAAAAAGTGAAGCAGTAGACTTTGTAAAAATTAATATTTGTGTCATTCTCAAAACTTTTGGCCATTACTGTACTGAGGATAGGTTTTTCTGAGTCACCAGCCTCAGAAATCGCAGGTTTACAGCAGCTCAGATTAGAGACCAGGTCAATGCCACACAGAGTTCTAGCAGCAGACACATCTCTACAACAACTGTTAAGAGGAGACTTTGTGCAGCAGGCCTTCATGGTAAAATAGCTGCTAGGAAACCACTGCTAAGGACAGGCAACAAGCAGAAGAGACTTGTTTGGGCTAAAGAACACAAGGAATGGACATCAGACCAGTGGAAATCTGTGCTTTGGTCTGATGAGTCAAATTTGAGATCTTTGGTTCCAACCACCGGGTCTTTGTGCGACGCAGAAAAGGTGAACGGATGGACTCTACATGCCTGGTTCCCACCGTGAAGCATGGAAGAGGAGGTGTGATGGTGTGGAGGTGCTTTGCTGGTGACACTGTTGGGGATTTATTCAAAATTGAAGGCATACTGAACCAGCATGGCTACCACAGCAACGTGCAGCAGCATGCTATTCCATCCAGTTTGCGTTTAGTTGAACCATCATTTATTTTTCAACAGGACAATGACCCCAAACATACCTCCAGGCTGTGTAAGGGCTATTTGACCAAGAAGGAGAGTGATGGGGTGCTACGCCAGATGATCTGGCCTCCACAGTCACCAGACCTGAACCAAATCGAGATGGTTTGGGGTGAGCTGGACCGCAGAGTGAAGGCAAAAGGGCCAACAAGCGCTAAGCATCTCTGGGAACTCCTTCAAGACTGTTGGAAGACCATTTCCGGTGACTACCTCTTGAAGCTCATCAAGAGAATGCCAAGAGTGTGCAAGAAAAATATTTAGAGTTGAGAGTCCTCAGTGGTTGATACCTTTTAATGGCTAACTGAAAAGATGGTAACAAATTGCAAGCTTTCGAGACTACTCAGGTCCCTTCATCAGGCTAAACAGGTCAGGTTAAGCCTGATGAAGAGACCTGAGTAGTCTCGAAAACTGCAATTTGTTACTATCTTTTCAGTTAGCCATTAAAAGGTAACAACCACTGAGGACTCTCAACTCTAAATATTTTTCTATCTACTGGCTAAGACGGTACAAAGATATACATCTTTACTGTATCAAGAGTGTGCAAAGCAGTCATCAAAGCAAAAGGTGGCTACTTTGAAGAACCTAGAATATAAGACATATTTTCAGTTGTTTCACACTTTTTTGTTAAGTCTATAATTCCACATGTGTTAATTCATAGTTTTGATGCCTTCAGTGTGAATTTACAATTTTCATAGTCATGAAAATACAGAAAAATCTTTAAATGAGAAGGTGTGTCCAAACTTTTGGTCTGTACTATATATATATATATACATATATATATATGTAATATATATATATGTATATATATATATATACATATATATATATATGTATATATTTATATATATTTTTTTTTAGGAGATAGTCGTCATATATCATCCTCATTCCACTAGAGGGTAAACTCTTTAGTACTCAAGCAGAATATGTTGCCATGGGACAATTTATTTGATTTATGTACATGCTATAAAAAAGATACATTCTGCATCGCTCGTCATTTTCGGCACGTTTGTTTGCTATTCAGAACCCGCTTTGATGTTATTAAGCAGTAAAGAAATCTTTTCTTTTTGGATAAATCCGTAGTTGGATGCAGAATACTGACAAACAACATCTCGCTACACATTTCAATACTGTTAATTTCACACATCATTCACTTTAATTGAATGATCACATACAATAGGGTGTTTTTAGGAAAATAACTGCGAGTAAATGCTGAACACAGGCGCTGACAATTTGGGATAGTAATAAAAGAGTAACAAGTAACCATTGCGGATGGAGACTTCAGTGTGACTGACAGGTAAAGTCTGCATTCACCGTGTGGTAAGACGAACCCTTTCTTTGCTGCCGTAATTGGCAATCTATTCGGGGCTCATTTGAAAGATACTTTTCTTATAGTTTGTATTTACATCCTCTGGACTATCATTCTCCGTAGACTCTTTTATTCATGACTTCCAAGAAGTGATGTCTTTATTTTGACCATTACTAATTTTCCTAGTCTGGTGTTGAACAATATAGTCATTTACTTGCTCTCACTCAGTCTAAAAGCTTCAATGCAAATTTTGGTAAAATTGCAGAATTTATCAAACTTAAGGAAGTATTAAGAAATGATTGGGGACCTTGCAAATGCTTGAAGTCAACTTTTCACTCTATGGGGAAATATTAATTCATTCCTGATTTTGGCACACTGCCATGGTAGAGCATAGAGGGGCACACGGAGTCCGGGCAGCACTGTGCTACAGAAGCTTAGATACTTTATGTGCTGCCACCTGGTGCTTCAATCAAATCTGTGCCATATTATGGAAATAATCTCATCTAAAAATCCAGTCTCTTAAGCAGAATACCTCTGTATATATGAAATCTGATGGAGCACTCTAAATAACAAATCAGAGGCATTGGTATATAGAGAAGGGACTCATGGACTTCTATAGGTCCATATTACATAGAAGTAATAAAAGTCCCATGCATAAGGTCTCAGATTTGTCTAACCTTATGGTACATTTATATTGATGCTAGTGTAAGGCTATGTTCACACATAGGTTTTTTGCTGCTTTTTTTGCAGCCAAAACTAGATCTCTTGGCAGTAAAATAAAAAGCTGCAGTCAAAACACAGGTTTTGCTGCCTTTTTTTGCTGTGTTTTTCAGGATCTCAAAGTTCAGCTTTTCTTCCACCTTGCAAGTATGAACAACACAAGGTGTTAGGCCACCAATGCAAGATGTATGTAAAACCATAAAATATTTTTGAAAAAAAGGACAATTTGATTTTTTGTGTTGAAAAACTAGTGTCTATTCTGAACAAAAAAAGTTGCATTTGTGTATGAAGTGCATCCGTAAACTAAGGTAACATGAGTTCATGAAAAAATAGACAATTGCAAGTTTAAAAACAGCGAGGGATGTTGAATTGGTTGGGCATTGTTTAGCTACCACATTAGTAGGGCATTGTTTACTTTCACACTTTGGTAGGGAATTGAGTTGGTAGGGCATTGTTTAGTTTCACACATTGGTAGGGCATTGAGTTGTTAGGGCTTTGTTCACTTTCACACATTGGTAGGCAACTGAGTTGGTAGGGCATTGTTTACTTTCACACATTGGTAGGGCATTGAATTGGTAGAACATCGTTTACTTTTACACATTGGTAGGGAATTGAGTTGGTAGGGCATTGTTTACTTTCACACATTGGTAGGGCATTGAGTTGGTAGGACATTGTTTACTTTCGCACATTGATAGGACAATGAGTTGGTGGGGCTTTGTTCACTTTAGCACATTGGTAGGGCATTGAGTTGGTAGAACATTGTTTACTTTCACACATTGGAAGGCCATTGAGTTGGTAGGGCATTGTTTACTTTCACACATTGTAAGAGGAATTCAGTTGGTAGAATATTGTTTACTTTCACACATTGATAGGCCATAGAGTTAGTAGGGCAATATTTACTTTCACACATTGGTAGGGAATTGAGTTGGTAGGGCACTGTTTACTATCACACATTGGTAGGACATTAACTCAGTAGAACATTGCTTACTTTCACACATTGGTAGGACATTGAGTTGGTAGGCTTTGTTCACTTTCACACATTGGTAGGGCATTGAGTTGGTAGAACATTGCTTACTTTTGCACATTGGTAGGCAATTGAATTAGGGCTTTGTTCACTTTCACACATTGGTAGGGGATTGATTTGGTAGGACATTGTTTACTTTCACACATTGGTAGGGCATTGAGTTGATAGAGCATTATTTACTTTCACACATTGGTAGGCCATTGAGTTGGTAGGGCTTTGTTCACTTTCACACCTTGGTAGGCAATTGAGTTTGTAGGGCATTTTTTACAATCACACATTGGTAGGACATTGAGTTGGTAAGGCTTTGTTCACGTTCACACATTTGTAGGGAATTCAGTTGGTAGGGCATTGTTTACTATCACACATTGGTGGGACATTAAGTTGGTAGAGCATTGTTTACTTTTACACATTGGTAGGACATTGAGTTGGTAGGGCATTGTTTACTTTAACACATAATACTAATTTAAATAACCTGTACTAATACTAACAGTCATGCTCATGTGAGGATGCCAAGACATTATGGTAAAATTTAAACTTGGGAAAATCACAAAACTAAATGGGTTTTACATCCTGCTGTACCTGTGTCTTTTTCACCAAAATCGCAACAAAAACTATTAGCACAGTTTTTGCTGCATTTTTGCAATTACTCATTGCTTTCTGTGGGTGAAAAAATGCTGCAAAGTACTGAAAGATTTGATATGCTGCAGATTAAAAAAAAACTCAGCAGCTTTCCAATTCAGTCAGGAAAAAAAACAAGCATCTGCATGAGATTTCTGAAATCACATAGCTTTTGCAGACACTGTAAAAAGCAGCTATTAATTTGCATAAAAACGCAGCAAAAACGCAACGTGTGAACATATACTTAATGCTATTATGCAGGTGGTGTACATCAAAACCCATATCTTTTGGGGAGAATTTAATAGGGATGTCAAATGCATTGAGTCCATTTTTCATTTTGAAGCTGTCAGCTGCATCTCCTGACCTTGTTTTTGGTTTGCACCACTGATGTCATGTCTTTGCTGTAGCCAATCACTGAGCCCAGCGACTCTCCCTGTGTAGATGCTGAGCTCACCGATTGGCTGCATTGAGGTTGATGTGACAGGAACCAGACGGCTGAGGAAACTCAGCATTGGACCCGGCAGTAATGGTAAATAATATGTGGCGCCCCTGAGGGTCCAGTCGCCACAGAGGTACTGCACCTCATCCAGAGGTGTGGCATTCCACTCTCAGGTAAGGTGGGATCACTACTGAGGACTCTAACACTCGCACCCAACACACACACTAGTTGAGTCGGGGCACCTGGGTGTACCCTTAGGGAGGAGGGCCTCATCTCAGGCTGGGTAGGAAGGGGTGTTGGGGTGTGGATAGAGAAGGTAGGAAGAAGGGGAGGAGCTTAGAGAGCAGGAAGAACAGAGTGGTTGGACTGAGGAGACCAAAAGAGAAGGAGTGCAGCAGAGAGAGAATTGTGAGGGAGGCTGAAGGAAGCTCCCGGGAGGACAGAAGGGGTCCTAGGGACACGGAGAGTGCTGAAGTCACCCGTAGGGCCCAAATACAGTAGTGAGGGACCAGGTCACAGTAGGGGAACTGGCCCTCGAGACTAGTGGAGGACTACAAGACTCAGCTAGCAAGCAGGAGGCAGGGGTAGCTGTAGTTGTTCCAGCCACATCCACAATTAATCGCCGAAAAGGCAGCTGTGTAGCACAGCTGCACTTGGAGCCACATGTTCCCAGGAGGATGCACCGAAGGTAAACCCACATGCACCTGATATTCATTCACAGCTCCACCAATCCCGAGAAACCACCAGAGGGAACCCTTGAAGAGTATGTACAGTCATGGCCAAAAGTTTTGAGAATGACACAAATATTAATTTTTACAAAGTCTACTGCTTCACTTTTTCTAATGGCAATTTGCATATACTATAGAATGTTATAAAGAGTGATCAGCTTAACAGCAATTACTTGCAAAGTCAATATTTGGCTAGAAAATGAACTTTATCCCCCAAAACACATTTCAACATCATTGCAGCCCTGTCTTAAAAGGACCAGCTAACCTCTTTTCAGTGATTGCTTCATTAACACAGGTGTGGGTGTTGATGAGGACATGGCTGGAGATCAATCTGTCATGATTAAGTAAGAATGACACCACTGGACACTTTAAAAGGAGGCTGGTGCTTGGCATCATTGTTTCTCTTCTGTTAACCATGGTTATCTCTAAAGAAACATGTGCAGTCATCATTGCAATGCACAAAAATGGCCTAACAGGGAAGAGTATCGCAGCTAGAAAGATTGCACCTCAGTCAACAATCTATCGCATCATCAAGAACTTCAAGGAGAGAGGTTCCATTGTTGCCAAAAAGGCTCCAGGGCGCCCAAGAAAGACCAGCAAGCGCCAGGACCGTCTCTTAAAAGTGTTTCAGCTGCGGGATCGGGCTACCAGCAGTGCAGAGCTTGCTCAGGAATGGCAGCAGGCAGGTGTGAGTGCATCTGCACGCACTGTGAGGTGGAGACTCTTGGAGCAAGGCCTGGTCTCAAGGAGGGCAGCAAAGAAGCCACTTCTCTCCAGAATAAACATCATGGACAGACTGATATTCTGCAAAAGGTACAGGCAGTGGACTGCTGAGGACTGGGTAAAGTAATTTTCTCTGATGAATCCCCTTTTCGATTGTTTGGGACATCAGGAAAACGCCTCATTCGGAGAAGACAAGGTGAGTGCTACCACCAGTCTTGTCTCATGCCAACTGTTAAGCATCCTGAAACCATTCATGTGTGGGGTTGCTTCTCAGCCAAGGGAATCGGCTCTCTCACAGTCTTGCCTAAAAACACAGCCATGAATAAAGAATGGTACCAGAATGTTCTCCAAGAGCATCTTCTCCCAACCCTCCAAGAGCAGTTTGGCGATCAACAATGCCTTTTCCAGCATGATGGAGCACCTTGCCATAAAGCAAAGGTGATAACTAAATGGCTCAGGGAACAAAACATAGAGATTTGGGTCCATGGCCTGGAAACTCCCCAGATCTTAATCCCATTGAGAACTTGTGGTCAATCATCAAGAGACGGGTGGACAAACAAAAACCTAAAAATTCTGACAAAATGAAAGCATTGATTGTGCAAGAATGGACTGCTATCAGTCAGGATTTGGTCCAGAAGTTGATTGAGAGCATGCCAGGGAGAATTGCAGAGGTCCTGAAGAAGAAGGGTCAACACTGCAAATATTGACTTGCTGCATTAACTCATTCTAACTGTCAATATAAGCTTTTGTTACTCATATGTTTGCAATTATATTTCTGTCTGTGATAAAAAAAACATCTGTCAAACACACATAAAAACCAGAGGGCAGCAGATCATGTGAAAATATAATATTTGTGTCATTCTCAAAACTTTTGGCCATGACTGTATATATATAAGGACGGTGGAGCCACAGCAGTGAGATCTTGTCAGTCTACCTCAGGGTGAGATGTGATTAGTTGATTAGCTGAGAGCTGGGAGAGGTCAGTCTGAGTCTAGACGGCAGTGAGATCAGATTACCTCAGAACGTTGAAAGACTGTTTGTTCCCTTGGAGCGTGGAAAGTTAGCTCTTGAAGTGTGCACAGATCAGTTAGACGGAAGGTCCTGATAGCTGCTTCAGACAGGGCATTAGAAGGAGAAGAGGGGAAAAGGGAACAGCAGTGATTGAAAGACTGAAGACTACAGCTTGAGCTTAGTTCACTGTGTGGAGGCCAGTAATAGTGGAGGAAGATAGCCACTTCAGCCTGGTCAGAACTGAGTCACTGAGTGTAGTTTCAGCAAGCAAGCGTGCCGACGCTTTGAGAGCAGTAAAGAGAAGAGAAGAATCAGCTATCTACTGCTAGTGTGCTTATGTTAAGGGTCAGAGTAGGACGAAAGGCGAGTGGAAGGGAAAAGAGAGTGACAGAGGTTGAAACAGCATTGATCGCTTACCTCTACTCTGAACAACCGGACACCGGGTCCGAGCTTGCTAGCATCTACACGACTAGTAGGAGATACCGGAGACCCTGTGGGACTTCAAGTCGCAGGGGCCCACAAGTGCTGATACGTAACCGGGGTCAGGAAGACAGGAGTCCGGTCGGCCAACCATTAGAGACACTGTTCTATCCAAGAGAAGGCTCCACCACAAAGTCAGCCGGGCGTATAACTGAAGACAGAGTTAGACTTCGTTTCATACAGGTCAGAAACTCACACATACAGGAGTATGGAGGCCCTACACCTACTCAGTGGGATTACTGGACGTGCATCCTCCACCCTGCCAGCTTCCCGGGACGTGCCTGCAACTACCATCAGTAAAGGTACAGAAAGAGACTTTCGTGTGTGTGTCTGCCTTATTGCTCCTGCGGCTGAAAGCCCCTTCTCCATCCTGCACCCCAACACCGCCATATACCCTGAGGGACCCAGTCTTGCCTGTGGAAGACTTAACACCTTGCTGCCCAGTAACAACCCCTCAGAGGATCTACCCTGCAGCGCTGGTCACCCTGACCAGGTACCACAAGTGGCGTCACAAACAAACTGTATATACTTTAATCCCCTGTAAATACCCCCCTTTCAGTGAGCGCCCAGGGCCACGGACCGAGCTGTGTCGCCGTGACATCCCCCATAGAAGTTAATAGGCTCGGTGTCAAGTACCCCAGAGGCCCTGGCTGAGCGACTCATCTTCTGGCGTCACGAACAGGATCCGAAGCTCGCTATATGTGAGTCCTGTGTGCCTGAATGGAGTGTTTTTATGCAAAAGACTGTTGCTGTTTTTGTGATTTTTGGCGCCATTTGCCGCCATTTTGCCGCCATATTCGCGCCCTGAGGCGCTGGTGAAGGAGGGCGTGCATTCGTGGGCGTACCCCCCCCTGTGGCGCGAAAGTTATGGCTGTTATGATTTGGTAGCTGAGGAGTGCAGGTAAAAAAGGCAATACACCAGAGCAGTTGGAATCTATGAGATTGCAGTACCCTGACTAACCACCACAACTAGAGGCAGCCGTGGAGCGTTCCTACGTTGGTCCTAGATGCCTCGTCACAGCCTGAGAAACTAACTATACCTAAAGATAGAAAGAGGAAAGCTATCTGCCCCGGAGCAGATCCCCAAAGAACATAGAAAGCCCCAAAACATGTAATGGCGGTTAGACAAGAAGAAATACTGACACAGACAGAAAATAGTATGAGCAAACGTTGGGGCCCAAACTATCTAAATAGAAAAGGATAGGAAGGGTACTTACTGCAATCCCAAAAAACCCTGAAAAGCACCAACTTTACTAATTTCAAAAACACCTGAGATCACACGACCTCTACCACCTAAATTAGTTCTCTGGTGTAACAAAATCAAAACAGCAGCCACTGAAAAAACTGGAAAAAGCAAATGTACAAACATCAGTGGCTGAACAAAACTGAGAGGGCAAAAGCCCCCGGAGGGGACCCTGAAGGCCCCCACAGAAGTGCAGGACAAAATGCAAAAATCAAGCACAAAAGCAAAAAGAAGAAAATGTCTTATCTGTTAGCAGGAGATGCAGACACGACACAGCAGGCTACAAAGGAAACAGGAATCAAGGATTGAGACCAGAACAATTGATCACCGGCAACCCTGATCGGAAGGTGACTCCCTTATATAAGACCAGTCAGTAACACCTGATTCCCAATCCTCACAATCTTCACTGGACATTCCAGTACCGTTTGTAACCACCAGAGGGAGCCTCTGCTCAGAACTCATTTCAAGTCCATTCACAACAGTACCCCCCCCTTGAGGAGGGGTCACCGAACCCTCACTTGAGCAACCAGGTCGGTCAGGATGAGTTCTATGATAAGCACGGATGAGTCTCCTAGCATGGATGTCCGAAGCAAACACCCAAGAATTGTCTTCCTGACCATAACCTCTCCACTTAACCAAATACTGGAGTTTCCGTCTAGAAAAACGAGAATTCAAATTTTCTCAACCACAAACTCCATATTGCCCTCAACCAGAACAGGGTCAGGAGGCAAAGCAGTAGGAACCACTGGCTCAACAAACCTCTTCAACAAGGACTTGTGGAACACATTATGGATCTTAAATGTTCCTGGAAGAAGCAAACGAAAAGAAACAGGATTAAGAATCTCCATGATCTTATAAGGTCCAATGAACGTAGGCTTAAATTTAGGAGATGCCACTCTCATAGGAATATTTTTTGAGGACAACCAGACCAAGTCCCCCACTTTAAATCGGGGACCATCAGTCCTATGCCGGTTAGCAAACCGCTGGGCCTTCTCCTGAGAGAGGGACAACCTCTGCACTACCTGGTCCCAAATCTGTTGCATACGCTCCACAACAGAGTCAACACCTGGACAGACAGAAGCCTCCGTCTGTCCTGAAGAAAATCGAGGGTGAAACCCAGAATTACAGAAAAATGGAGACATCAAAGTGGCAGAGCTAGCCCTATTATTAAGAGCAAACTCAGCCAAAGGCAAAAAAGAGACCCAGTCATCCTGATCAGCAGACACAAAGCATCTTAGATAAGTCTCCAATGTCTGATTTGTTCTCTCAGTTTGACCATTAGTCTGAGGATGAAACGCCGAGGAGAAAGACAATTGAACACCAAGTTTAGAACAAAAGGTCCTCCAAAATCTGGAAACAAACTGGACTCCTCTGTCAGACACAATGTTCTCAGGAATGCCGTGTAAACGAACCACGTGCTGAAGGAACAAAGGTACCAATTCAGAGGAGGAAGGCAACTTAGGTAATGGCACAAGATGTATCATCTTGGAAAACCTATCACAAATCACCCAGGTGACGGTCATTCTCTGAGAAACAGGGAGGTCGGAAATGAAATCCATAGAGATATGGGTCCATGGTTTCTTGGGCACAGGCAATGGCATCAACAAACCACTAGAGCGAGAGCAAGGCTTGGAGCGAGAGCAAGTCCCGCAGGACTGCACAAATTCCCTGACATCACGAGACAAGGTAGGCCACCAAAAGGACCGACTAACCAAGTCTCTGGTACCAAAAATTCCGGGATGACCGGCCAACGCGGAACAATGAATCTCAGACATCACACTCTTTTTCCAGTGGTCCGGGACAAACAATTTCCCAACAGGACAGCGCTCGGGCCTATCCTCCTGACACCCCTCCAGAGCCAGTCTCAAATTGGGCGAGATGGCGGAAAGAACTACACCTTCTTTCAAAATAACAGAAGGATCAGATAACTCAGGAGAGTTCGCAAGGAAACTCCTTGAAAGGGCATCCGCCTTAACATTCTTAGTGCCAGGAAGAAAGGAAACCACAAAATTAAAACGTGTGAAAAACAAGGCCCACCTGGCCTGTCTAGGATTCAGTCGCTTGGCAGATTCCAGATAAACCAGATTCTTATGGTCAGTAAGGACCACCACCTGATGTTTGGCTCCCTCCAGCCAATGTCTCCACTCTTCAAAAGCCCACTTCATGGCCAATAACTCCCGATTACCCACGTCATAATTACGTTCAGTAGGAGAAAACTTTCGAGAGAAAAAGGCACAAGGGTTACTTTTAGAGGTCTCTGGATCTCTTTGGGACAAAACGGCACCTGCCCCAATTTCAGAGGCATCAACCTCCACCTGAAATGGCAGAGAAACATCAGGCTGCCGTAGAACAGGAGCAGAAGTGAATCTCTGCTTAAGTTCCTGAAATGCAGAGACTGCCTCAGTAGGCCAATTCACCACATCAGAACCCTTTTTGGTCAAATCAGTTAATGGTTTAACAATAACCGAGAAATTACCAATAAATTTACGATAAAAATTGGCAAAACCCAAAAATCTTTGAAAAGCCTTTAATGAAGTAGGTTGGACCCAATCACAGATGGCCTGAACCTTGACCGGGTCCATTTCAATAACAGATGGGGACAAAATAAATCCCAAAAATGAGATCCTCTGTACGCCAAAAAACACTTTGATCCCTTCACATACAGAGCATTCTCTCTCAAAATCTGGAATACAGTTCGAACATGTTTCACATGAGAGTCCCAGTCATTGGAAAAAATCAAGATATCATCCAAATAAACAATCAGAAATTTATCCACAAAATCCCTGAAAATGTCATTCATGAAGGACTGGAAGACAGAAGGAGCATTAGTGAGCCCAAAGGGCATCACAAGGTACTCAAAATGCCCCTCAGGGGTGTTAAATGCCGTCTTCCATTCATCCCCGTGCTTAATGCGAATAAGGTTATATGCCCCCCTGAGGTCAAGCTTGGTAAACCAAGTAGCGTTTTTCACCCTGGAAAACAGGTCAGCAATCAAGTGTAACGGGTATTGAAATTTCACAGTAATATTGTTCAAAAGACGATAATCAATACACGGCCTTAATGAACCATCCTTTTTGTCCACAAAGAAAAAACCGGCACCTAAGGGTGAAGAGGATGGTCTGATATGACCTTTCTCCAATGACTCCTTGATATAAGATCGCATAGCGTCATGTTCAGGTACAGACAAATTAAAAAGGCGACCTTTAGGGAATTTACTACCAGGCACTAATTCAATAGCGCAGTCATAGCTCCTATGGGGAGGCAAGGATGCAGATTTACTTTCGCTAAACACATCAGAAAAATCAATCAAAAAGTCAGGAACATCCTGAGCCTGGGGGGAGGCAGAAAAAACAGGAGTGTTGGTATTAACACATTGGCAGCCCCAACTGGTTACAGACACAGATTTCCAATCCAAAACAGGATTATGAGACTGTAACCAAGGGAAACCCAGCACGATAATGTCATGCAGATTATACAGAACCAAAAATTTGCAGCTCTCCTGATGATCAGGTTCAACCCTCATTATCACCTGAGTAGAGAACTGAGGTTTATTCTCAGCCAAAGGGGTAGAATCGATCCCCAGTAGGGGAATAGACTTCTGTAGGGGTATCAAGGGAAACCCACAACGTTTAGCGAAATCAAAATCCATCAGGTTAATAGCTGCTCCCGAATCAACGAAAGCCTGGGCAGAAAATGAGGACAGAGAGCATATCAGAGTAACAGTTAATAAAAACTTAGTCTGAACACTACCCAAGACAACTGAGCGTGCAAAATGTCTTCCCCGCTTAGGGCAGACTGAAATAGCATGAGAGGCGTCACCACAGTAGAAACATAACCCATTGCGCTTTCGAAACTCATGACGCTGTGCCCCAGAAACCACTCTATCACACTGCATGGTTTCAGAAGCAGGTTCACAAGGCAACACTATTCCACGCATACTTCTCCGCTCACGCAAACGTCTGTCAATTTGAATCGCTAATGACATAGAATCATTGAGACCAGAGGGGACAGGGAATCCCACCATAACATCCTTTACATTATCTGACAGACCCTTCTGGAAAAGGGCTGCCAAAGCGTCGTCATTCCATTTGGTCAGGACTGCCCACCTACGGAATCTCTGACAGTATAACTCAGCATCATCAAGCCCCTGATTTAATGCCAACAAGGCTTTTTCAGCTTGATCAGTGACATTAGGCTCATCGTACAATAACCCCAAGGCCTGAAAAAATGCATCAACATCACTCAAAACAGGATCCCCAGGTGTGAGGGAAAAAGCCCAATCCTGAGGATCGCCGCGCAGGAGAGAGATGACAATTTGAACCTGCTGCGCTGCGTTCCCTGAGGACTTAGATTTTAAGGCAAAAAACAATTTACAATTATTTTTGAAATTCAGAAACTTGGCTCGATCCCCCAAAAACAAATCTGGCATGGGAATCCTAGGTTCCACAACAGGCAACCTAGCAAGATAGGTAGCAATACTCTGAAGCTCAGTGGCAAGCTGATCCACACGGCCAGACAACTGTGCAAACTCCATTGAGAGAAAAAATCCTCCCCAGCACCCAGAGATACAGAGGGAAAAAAAAAAAATGCAACAAACAGAAAAAATATCTCTGACAACTCTGACAACCTTTTTTTTTTTTCTTTCACAATATTTTTCCCTTCTGTGAGTACCATATAATTTTCAGTTTAGGCCGGTGATACTGTTATGATTTGGTAGCTGAGGAGTGCAGGTAAAAAAGGCAATACACCAGAGCAGTTGGAATCTATGAGATTGCAGTACCCTGACTAACCACCACAACTAGAGGCAGCCGTGGAGCGTTCCTACGTTGGTCCTAGACGCCTCGTCACAGCCTGAGAAACTAACTATACCTAAAGATAGAAAGAGGAAAGCTATCTGCCCCGGAGCAGATCCCCAAAGAACATAGAAAGCCCCCAAACATGTAATGGCGGTTAGACAAGAAGAAATACTGACACAGACAGAAAATAATATGAGCAAACGTTGGGGCCCAAACTATCTAAATAGAAAAGGATAGGAAGGGTACTTACTGCAATCCCAAAAAACCCTGAAAAGCACCAACTTTACTAATTTCAAAAACACCTGAGATCACACGACCTCTACCACCTAAATTAGTTCTCTGGTGTAACAAAATCAAAACAGCAGCCACTGAAAAAACTGGAAAAAGCAAATGTACAAACATCAGTGGCTGAACAAAACTGAGAGGGCAAAAGCCCCCGGAGGGGACCCTGAAGGCCCCCACAGAAGTGCAGGACAAAATGCAAAAATCAAGCACAAAAGCAAAAAGAAGAAAATGTCTTATCTGTTAGCAGGAGATGCAGACACGACACAGCAGGCTACAAAGGAAACAGGAATCAAGGATTGAGACCAGAACAATTGATCACCGGCAACCCTGATGAGAAGGTGACTCCCTTATATAAGACCAGTCAGTAACACCTGATTCCCAATCCTCACAATCTTCACTGGACAGTCCAGTACCGTTTTAACCACCAGAGGGAGCCTCTGCTCAGAACTCATTTCAAGTCCATTCACAACATATGGCCGTCCTATCCAAGTGCTTCTACAATGTCAGATCATGCCCCACTGCAAAGAAGATCCGCCTCCTCTTCATCCTCAGTGCAAGGAAGAGAAAGCAAAAGTCCCGCCTCCACGGAAAAGACCAGAGCGTTCCGGATGGAAAGCACAGTCTGGCCTGGAGTGAGATGGCGGAAGGACAGGAGTCGCTGTGTGAGGGAATGGCGGTGCGCAGACCCCGTTCCCCTGAAGTGATGCATCCTGTGCCCAAACCATCCCCAGGTCGGGAGAGCGACGAAGTGATCTATCGTGTGGAGGAGGTGGATGCAGCGCTGCGGGATCTGGCCCGACACCGCGCAGAGATGGAGGCGATGGAGCGGAGCTGGCGTGCCCTGAAACTGCGGCTGCAGTGGGACCAGCTGCTCTCCCCCCTGGATGCGCAACTGCCACCCGCGCCACCACTGGAACCAGCGGCTGAGGAGGAACCGGAGGCCGGCCCCGGAAGAGCTGTACCTGACCCCGCCGAGGACGCGGCGGGAGGAGAGGAGGCTGAGGAGGCCTTGCCCGGACCGGAACGCCAGCCAGGCCTGGAACCAGAGGCCGCAGCGGTAGCAGCGGAATGCAGTCCCCCAGTAAGGACGACGGAAGGAATCCTGCCCGATGCAATGGAAATCGACTGGGAGGAAATGGAGCTCCTGGACGACGTGGAGTACGCAGCCCAGAAAGAGAACGAATGGAGACGCCATGAGCAGGGGGAGCGGCAGCAGCGGGAGCAGCGTGAGGCACAGCGGCTTCGCCAGAGGTATCGGGAGCAGGATCTTGCGGACAAGGAGATCGTCTGGCGAAATAAAGGTACGCTCCGGGAACCTCGGCGCCAGGGGGCAATACGAGACTTCAAACTCCAGGGAGGCTGGGGGTTCATCCACGAACCCGGCCTATACCAGGAGGTGTTTGTAAACCGGAGGGATGTGGAGTCTCACCTGCCTGAGGGGCACCCGGACAGGGACCTGCTGATAGGGGATGTAGTCTCCTACACGCGGCATTGAGGGCTTAAGGGGTGGTATGCCCTGAATGTCTCCAGAATTAGCGCCCCGGTCCCGGAAGCAGGGAATGTGTCCCGTGTCTCTGTGTCCCAGGCCCCAGCCACACCAGCGCCAGTCCGCGCACCTGCGTCACACTTTGAAACGCTGCAGAGCGCAGCAGCTGTTAGTGCGCCCCCTGCTGAGCCATGCCTGCGCACCCTGCAGAGCGCAAGCCTAGGAGAGGCACCTGTCAGGCCTCCAGGCAATCGCATGAAGAAAGCAGAAATGAGAACTGTGGCTACCCAGACACCGGTAGCAGGACACGATTTAATGGTGATGCGATTCAGAACCCACAGTGTGCTTCCAGCCCAGGTATGGAAGATGCTGCAATGTTTGCTGATGAAGACCAGTAGGACCCGGACAGGGTTTACTGCACTGTAAAAAGTTGCTTGAGAAGTTGCACTTTATTGTGAGAATGTTACATGATGGATGTATAGTATACCCCAGTTGGGTAAAGTGTGTGATAATGTGATAATGCTCTTATGATATGGACTGGTGCTGAGGACTCTTGCAGCACAAAGACTCTCTTTGTAAATAGTTGGCACTTGGTGCCCCATCTTGGTTTTACGTAAACCACTACCTCAGAAGAAAAACCCGTGTGGTGTGGCCTAGAGTGAGGTCTGCAACAAAAAGGAAAGTCCTGCAGCCCACCCAGGACCACAGTGGGAGGTTTTGAACGGGTCCTCCACAAGAATACTGTGTATTTGCACTTTGAAGTATTTTCTACTTTTTCAACTGGTATTAAAAGTGTACTTGTATTTATTGTAACATTTAAAGAGTCCTCACCTCCCGTAAGGGAAGAGTTATTGTTAAATGTTGATGTTATATAAAAATTTATTTCTTTCAGCCCGGGATTGCTGATGATAACTAGAGGGGGATGTGTAGCCCAGCTGCTCTTGGAGCCACATGTTCCCAGAAGGATGCACCGAAGGTAAACCCACATGCACCTGATATTCATTCACAGCTCCACCAATCCCGAGAAACCACCAGAGGGAGCCCTTGAAGAGTATGTATATATATAAGGACGGTGGAGCCACAGCAGTGAGATCTTGTCAGTCTCACTCAGGGTGAGATGTGATTAGTTGATTAGCTGAGAGCTGGGAGAAGTCTGTCTGAGTCTAGACGGCAGTGAGATCAGATTACCTCAGAATGTTGAAAGACTGTTTGTTCCCTTGGAGCATGGAAAGTTAGCTCTTGAAGTGTGCACAGATCAGTTAGACGGAAGGTCCTGATAGCTGCTTCAGACAGGGCATTAGAAGGAGAAGAGGGAAAGGGAACAGCAGTGATTGAAAGACTGAAGACTACAGCTTGAGCTTAGTTCACTGTGTGGAGGCCAGTAATAGTGGAGGAAGATAGCCACTTCAGCCTGGTCAGAACTGAGTCAACTGAGTGTAGTTTCAGCAAGCAAGCGTGCCGACGCTTTAAGAGCAGTAAAGAGAAGGAAGAATCAGCTATCTACTGCTAGTGTGCTTATGTTAAGGGTCGGAGTAGGACGAAAGGCGAGTGGAAGGGAAAAGAGAGTGACAGAGGTTAAAACAGCATTGATCGCTTACCTCTACTCTGAACAACCGGACACGGGGTCTGAGCTTGCTAGCATCTACACGACTAGTAGGAGATACCGGAGACCCTGTGGGACTTCAAGTCGCAGGGGCCCACAAGTGCTGATACGTAACCGGGGTCAGGAAGACAGGAGTCCTGTCGGCCAACCATTAGAGACACTGTTCTATCCAAGAGAAGGCTCCACCACAAAGTCAGCCGGGCGTATAACTGAAGACAGAGTTAGACTTCATTTCATACAGGTCAGAAACTCACACATACAGGAGTACGGAGGCCCTACACCTACTCAGTGGAATTACTGGACGTGCATCCTCCACCCTGCCAGCTTCCCGGGACGTGCCTGCAACTACCATCAGTAAAGGTACAGAAAGAGACTTTCGTGTGTGTGTCTGCCTTATTGCTCCTGCGGCTGAAAGCCCCTTCTCCATCCTGCACCCCAACACCGCCATATACCCTGAGGGACCCAGTCTTGCCTGTGGAAGACTTAAAACCTTGCTGCCCAGTAACAACCCCTCAGAGGATCTACCCTGCAGCGCTGGTCACCCTGACCAGGTACCACAAGTGGCGTCACAAACAAACTGTATATACTTTAATCCCCTGTAAATACCCCCCTTTCAGTGAGCGCCCAGGGCCACGGACCGAGCTGTGTCGCTGTGACATCCCCCATAGAAGTTAATAGGCTCGGTGTCGAGTACCCCAAGGCCCTGGCGGGCGACTCACAGCCATATAGGAGCAAGGCGCCCCGCAGAGGACGTCGCCCTACAAGGTCCGCGGCTGCTGGCTTGGGACACTGTTTGTGATGGTGCTGGGCAGGAAGAGCGGAAAGCCTGTGCTGTGAGACGGCCAGGAGAGAAACATACTGAAGGGAGTCCTGGAAAGGTGTATCCTGATCTACCTAGGCGTTTGCTGGACCCTCATCTGGCGGACATGGCACCAAGCGAGCATCTGTGTGCACAAGAACTGTGAGTAAAACGTTAGAAACTGCACCCTGCTGTGTCCTCTGAATCATTCCTGCGCCACCTGTCCTGCACTACACTCACCACCAACATCCCCTTTAATATCCTAAATGCCCTGGGACACAGCTCTACCCATGGAGAGCTTAGCCATCACTGCTGCCCTATCATCGTCCCAGAGGATCTGCATTGCAGCGTCGGTCCCCTGACCGAACACGACGGGTGGTGTCACAAACACTTTATTACAAACTTTGTTTCCCCTTTTCATCATCCCCCTTTTATTGGACGCCCAGGGCCATGGACCGGGTCACTGCTTCCATGACACTGCTTCTTTAAGAAGCGGCCCGGTATCGGGTACTCCACTGCCCTGGCGGGTGATCCAAATACTCACTTTGTTTTGTTATATTTACTGCAGATCGTAGCCCATCGTTTTCTAAAAAACTGTCAACCCCTGTAACAAACCTCCACATGGCATGGTGTAAATAGGTAAAAACTGGAAAATTACTTTGTCAGATGTACCTACCTGCTCCGTTCACTTAACTCTATTACAGACAGCACAATCAAAAACTGCCGATGTACGGTATATCTAATTGAACTCCATGGAGTACTAAGGGATGGGGCACATGGCTGTAGGAAGGTAGGACCCTCAACACCTGTAGTAGTCATTGTGTATTCTTCTGTTGATGACATTAGGCTGGGGGATTCCTCTTTTAGAAAGAGGAGTCTATCTGTGTCCTTGGAGTTTTACTGTTGGGAGGATGCGGTTTATGAAGAGATATTACTTCCTGTCTAACTGTCTCTTCCTCTTTCCCTCCCTCCAGTCTCCTTTTAATTTTTTATTGTGTAATTTTTTATTTCATGTTTTAATTGACTCCTTACTTACCACGTTTAAGCTGATTTATGTATCACTGCATTTTTAATTTAACTGTAATGTTCTTTTTTATACATATACTATCTTGTAATTTTGAAAATATCAAGTTGATTTGCATTTTGCCATTACCCTTCTAAGTCGAAAACGAAGTGCAATCCTTCAGCAGTGGAGGTTTTGTCCTCTTTTTTTAATGCTGAAGCAGGGGGGGGCACAGACAGATGAGGTTCCCTGTTCCAGAACAATATATGGGCCCTTTGCAGTCCAATAGCTCATCATAATGCCCAATTCCACATGCTTTGGAGCTGGATGTGGTCCCTTACCTCCTGGACCCCTGTGTCCCTGTGTTGAAGTATGCCTTTAGTTAAGTTTAGCGCATTTTATAAACATTTGCCTGATTATATTTGGAAATAGATATTTCAGGTCATTAAAATTTAGATTTAAATGAAATCAATGAAGTCGACGATAAGTTATGGTGGATGGCTCATTTTAGTTAATAGAAGATGGTAAACAATGGCAGTGAATAGGCTTAGCTTTGGTGGCCATCTGTTAAGCACAGGACTGAGGGTCTTTGGTAACGCCACTGTCATCCATACGGCATCTTTTTTAAACAGCAGTTATTCAAATTTATAAGATCAAATACCTTTTCCTATGTTAATAATTGCATTGTATACATAAAAATTGGATGCTATTCGGATGGTCTATATAGGACGCGATTTTATTTGCACACGCACATACTTGAATGGGCGAGTCTCATATGAAATACAGAAGAGAAGAGTGCGTGCGGCAATATTTTTCAAACGTAGATTCGGTTCATTTAAAAAAAAAATGTCATCTGAACAGTAGGGATGAGTGGACCCATGGACTTTATTCCAAAGTTCAGTTCGGGTACCAGAACTGTACCTGAACCTTGAACCAGAGTCCGAACCCCATTGAAAACAATGGGGACCCGATCTTTTGATGTGAAAAATATTCTCTCTCTCCTCATCCCCCGTAGCTCCGAACATTGCAACAGACTGTGTTCAGCAATTACCACTGGCACTGGGCACCAACTGTCCGGTACGAACCTCAAACTTTTAAGTTCAGTTTGGATTCGTTCCTCTCTAATGAACAGCTCAGTTGTATAACTTGGTGTCCAAATTTTTCACGTAACGAAAATATGACCGTATGACGGTGGCCTCAATGTGATATAGTCATGTGATTTGCACAATATAGGTACTGCTGTTTGGGTCATGTGCTAATGAATGAAGGTCCATCCCATATCCATAGGTGGTCCTCTCTCGCTCCTCTCCCCCACATAAGTTTTGAAATTTTGAAATTCTTGCAAATTTATTTACTGAAAATCAAATTTTTGGAGAACATTCGGCAAATTTGAATTTCAAAAGATCCGCTCATCTCTACTCCTTATGTTACTGCTGATGATTGATGGATACTGTGGGGATAAAGTAGTGTTGTTCACTGGTGACTCTTTCATCGGTAGGCTGGTTGTTGGCATATTATTTAACATACCGATAATTTATCTGACATGTAAAGTAAACTGGTTTAATGGTTGACTTTTAGATAAAAGCTATGGCTGACCATCATCCAATAAAAGAGTTCATGGTGGTGGTGTGTATTCTAGCATACTTGACGAAGATGACCAACTTCAAATGCAAGACAATTGGACTGCTCTGTCTGGCATTGTTAATGCTACTTGTGTTGGTACAAATATGTATCAAATGTGTATTGTAAGAAATCAGAATCCTTAATAAAATCTATTGTAAGACACACTGTCTTTTATTTTATTGGCACTAGAGGAAATTGGCAATTTGAATTAGAAAAAATTAATAAGGAAATAGTTAGAGATGAGCAAATCGATCAACATATCAAATTTGTTAAGAATTTCCCCAAAATCTCGGATTTTTTAATGTTTGAAAATTTTGGGACTCGATTCAAATTCCAGCTGATATTTTGCTATCTTCTTTGGGGTCTGAGAAGGGGTTAAAATAATAAATACATTATCCTCATCTGTCCTAGGCCCTCTCAAGTTCTTATGCTGCCTCCGTCGCCGGTCTTTAGTTCTACCGATGCTCCCTTCCGGCCTTGAGTCAGGTGATTGACGGTCACTTGGGGGAAAAAATTCAAATTCGCCAAATCTCACAAATTTCAGTAAATTCAGTAAAATTATTCTCCTCAAATTTTATGCTCCTTGTTATGATTTGGGGTCTCTCCAAACCCCAGAACATAATAAGCAGCCTCACAGCTCACCTCTCTGGCCAGCCCCATTGATCGCTGACTGCCATACATGTTCTCCACGTCTAAGTTGTACCGTATCTCCGGACCAGTGTTCAAAGTCTGCCAGGATTTCCAGCCGCTGGACCTGAAGGAACTGCATATGCACTGTGTCTTCTGAGACCTGCCCAAGGCAAGTCCCAGCCAAGAGTAAAGAATGGGCCGAAGATGTAGCTTTACTGACCCAGGCATGGAGCAGCAGGAGCAGCCAGAAAAATGAGCAGTGAATTAAGTATATATTTTTTTTCTTTTTAATCTTTTTTTCTTGCCCTCTACTGCTCAACAAGATGGGCAATGGCAGCCAGTCACCATTTTCCTGAATTAGAAAGGAGTGAATTACAAAAAAAATCGTATTTTCCAAAATATGACTTTTTGGAAAATTGGAGTAGAATTCAATTTCACTTGAATAAATTCGAACCAACTGCACCAATCACTGAAGAACTGAAAACTGGTGTAAAGTACTAGGGCGCCCCGGTGATGTGGTATAAGGACAGTGAAGGCTTAGGACACGTGACTATAATGTTTTATGATTTTGTAACCTTTCCATCCCTTTCATTTATTATGGTATGATGTCTGGGGAGCATCATAAACATCTTTTAAACAGCAATCACGCCACTTTCAATGTAGACCGACTTTATTCAAACTGAATTGAATTCTGTGCATCTGACCAAGAAGATTCCTGGGAAATTTGGCTTTCTTAAGAAGCAATTGAAAAGGTAAACTGCAAAGTTGCTGAATTTTTCCATTCGTTTTAACTTGTATAAACTTAGACAATTTAGTCAATTAATATAACAAAGCACAGACACAGTGGTGTTCAGAAATGGAATCGGGATACAATAAACATCCAGCTGATAAAAAAATGACCGGAATTTATGTGACTGGCGTATGTGTCTGTTCCTCTCCACACTCTCCCAGGTGATCGTTATGTGGTGATTTTGCATAATGTTTAACATATCTCACAACTTCGGAAACCAAAGATGCGGGAAGAGAATGACTAATGAATGAAGGTTGTGATGGTTATTGATGTTCTGGAACCTACTTCTTGTCAAGTCCTGCATTCAGATCAAGTCTGAAGTCCTGTGCCGGTGATTAGAGAGCGCTTCTTGTCAAAAACTCATTCCACAGCCCTAGAAAAAAATGTCTATTTACTGCGCTGATCTCATTTAGTCTCAGACCTCATTGATTAAACACCGATTGTCTATCCTAAGGTCAGGCTATCAGTGATCTAGTCCCTGAGAAAATATTTCAATGTTACGTCTCACCTGGTGAGGTGGATCCTCAAAGCCTTCTGTCCCTATGAGCAGTTGGACAGGTGACATGAATGGCGAAAGGTAAACCAGTAAAAGTAATGGAGGCTGTGGAGGTTGGATAGCTGCTGGAGGGACAGAAACTGTAATAGACCACAGGGAAGCTGGAGATTCTAGAGTTGAGTGATGTGGCAGACTCCAGCAGAACAGCAGAGCTGGTGATGTCAGGAGACTCACTTGCAGTGATGTAGCAAAGCACACCAGATCAGCAGAACTGGTGAGATATGTAAGGAGACTAACTTTAGTAAGCGGTGAATTGTAACAGAGCCAATTAGTAGAGAATAGTGTTGAGCGATAGTGCTCGATATCTAAAAATATGTATCGAAATTGTATCGCCGATATCACTAAATATCGTCGATATCCGATTTCGATACCGGAAGTCCAATGTAAGTCTATGGGAACAAAATATTGCAACTAAAAAAAAACCTTTATTTCCTTGTAAACACTAAATATACACACATAGAACACATATATATATATATATATATACATGTCATTGTGACATATATATATACATATATTTATAGTTTATACACTTCTACATAGTAAAATAGACTCTGATTCAATTGCCGGGTAAAGCCGTGACATACCCCATAGAAGTCGACGGGCTCGGTGCCGAGTACCCCAAAAACCTCTGGCTCTGTGCGACTCAACTTGGGCGTCACAAACAGGATTCTGTAGGTCGCTATAAGCGAGTCCTGTGTGCCTGAATTGAACTGGTTTTGTGCTTGAGAATTGCTAAAATCATCAGAGAATGTATTTGCCATTTTTCCGCCATATCTGCGTCACGACGAGGCACTGGTGAAGAAGAAGGGCGTGCTCTTCATGGGTGTACACACTCACTCAGTGACGCGAAAACGATGGCTCTAAATGGTACTGCAATGTAAGATCGTGCCCCACAGCTCTTAGTTCCGCCTCCTCATCCTCCTCAGTGTGCGGAAACTAACACGAAGGTCCCGCCTCACTACAAAAGAGGGGCCCTCTCCAGATGCTAATGACACATGTGACTTGGCAGAGATGGCTAATGGACACGAGCAGAAGTGTGAAGGGATGGAGCAGTCAGAGCTCTCCCCCCATGGAAGCGACCCGATCGCCACGGAACCACTGTTGGGCACCCGGCCTGGAAACCCCCCTACGCTGCAAGAAGCGGAGGATACCCTAAGAGGCCTGGCCCGGCACCGGGAGGAGGTCGCCAGGATGGAAGCCAGCTGGCGTGCCCTAAAACTAAACTTGGAGCGGCGCCAATCCCTCTTACCTGAAGTGTCTGTACCGGAAGGTGAGGCACCCGTTCTAGTAGAGGAGTCGGCGGGTATCCCAGCCCTTGCAATGTGATCCGGTTGACGTTGTCGCAGTGGAGGCACCCGTTCGTGCAAAAAATGCTGCACCGGCAGCACCCCAGATCCCGCTGTCTGCCCCCGTCGCTGAGACAGAAGAAGCGACACCCGTCCTCATGGAGGAGGCCGCGCAGGCACCAGAGGTCTACCTGCCTGTACCGGAGCCCCGACTGTCATCTGTTCCAGAGCCGGCTGCTTCCTCCGCAGGTGAGCGCCGCCAGGACTGGGGGGCGCCAGGAGAGCTGCCGCAAACCGGACACTGTAAGCTGCAGTTTGATGGTGGAGACATGGAGATGCTGGAGGAGAATTCAACCGGCGTCAGGAGGAAGAGTGGAGACGTTGGGAGAAGGAAGCAGAGCGACAAAGGGAGCAGCGAGAATCCCAAAAACTTCGCCAACGTCAGCTGGAGAAGGACCGGGCAGATAAGGACCGGATGAGAAAGATAAAGGAACCCTGAGGGAGCCGCGGCGTAAGGGTGCAGTACGGAACTTTAAGTTAAAGGTGGTTGGGGCTTCATCCAGGAGCCTGGACTTTATTTAGAAGTTTTTGTGAACCGGCGGGACGTGGAGGCTCACCTCCCAGAAGGACACCCGGGGAGGGACCTGTTGCCAGGAGACTTGGTGACTTACACCCGACACTGGGGTTACAATGGATGGTACGCCCTAAATGTTACCAGGTGCGACCCCTACTCCCAGAGTGTCAGGAACCTGTGAGACCCTCGGAGCCTTCAGCCTCCCACATCCAGGCCTCTGCAAAAGTGCCCACCCCACCCGTAAATCTCCCCAGCCTCCCTCAGTGGTCTCCTCAGCAGCCCCAGCTATGGACATGATAAGTATAGCTGGCCCGTACCCGGCGCCTGTTAGGCCCCCTGGGGTTCGTACAGTCCGTGACATAGGGCTCCAGACCCGGAGGGAGATGAAAGAGGTGGCCACACAGACCCAGATAGCGGGTCACGACTTGACTGTACAGGCCACACGACGTCATCAGGTCCTGGTGGTCCTTGGTGCCTCGGATGTTTGGCAAGCATCAGAAGAGTACCAGGTGGTACCTGGAACACCCCTGCCAAAGAATTATAAATAACCCGGACAGGGTCACTGTATGTAAATAGTTAAATTGTTTATGTACCCGGACGGGTGAATGTTCATAAAAAAGTTTTTTTAATTTAATAAAAAAAACAAAACACAGTTTTCATTACTTTTATTACAGTGTCATCCTGCGACGCCATCGATCTCCTGTAAAAAAATGAAAAAAAAAAAAAAAGTATACCACCTGACCGACGCAGTCCATAGTAACGAGTGTCCCACGACGATCCAGCTCTGCTACATCAGAATGACAGGCAGAGCCTGCCATCCCGGCGCAGCACAGCTGATTACCTGCTTCCCCGGCGGTGACGTCATCGGACTGACTGCTTTACGGCCGGGATTACCCAGCAGTCACTGCAGTTATCGCGAGAAACTGCATGTGACCGCCGGGGAAAGATGATGGCGGCCATGAAGCAGTCCAGGCCGTGACCGCCGGAGATCTTCTGCCAGGTAAGTGCCGCTGACTCCTGACAGACCCGACCGACGGACACAGACAGTGACAGTGACAAATCCGATTCCGGTATTCGATAAGACGAAAATATCGAAACGAATTATCGAAAGGCCGATACAGCTAATATCGGCCGATACCCGATATTTACATTATCGTATCGCTCAACACTAGTAGAGAACATCTAACTTTTTCTGGAGATTCACTTTTAGCAACATAGCAGAGCCTAATGAATCAGCAGAACTTGATACATCAGGAGACTCACTTGCAGCAATGTAATAGAGACCATCAGAACAGTAGAGCTGGTGATGTCAGGAGACTCACTTGTAGCAATGCAACAAGGTCCAGCAGAACAGCAGAGCTGGTGATATCAGGAGACTCACTGTTAGCAAAGCAGCATTGTCCAGCAGAACAGCAGAGCTGGTGATATCAGAAGACTCACTTGTAGCAATGCAGCAGAGTTCAGCAGAACAGCAGAGTTGGTGATGTCAGGAGACACACTTGTAGCAAAGCAGCAGAGTCGAGCAGAACAACAGAGTTGGTGATGGCAGGAGACACACTTGTAGCAATGCAGCAGAGTTCAGCAGAACAGCAGAGTTGGTGATGGCAGGAGCCACACTTGTAACAATTTAACAGAGACAGTGGAAGAGCAGATCAAGGTTTGTCTGGAGACTCACTTGTAGCAGTGTAGCTGTAATGGGTGCACAAGGACTAGCTGAGCCCACTCTCCCAAGCCAGTGTTTGTAAGTCCCTGGCAAGCTGGTAGACTTAATGTGTAATGCTGCTATGCCTGTTAGATATTATGTGTAGTATAAGATTGTTATGCTGTGTAATGTAATATATATATACAGTACAGACCAAAAGTTTGGACACACCTTCTCATTTAAAGATTTTTCTGTATTTTCATGACTATGAAAATTGTAGAATCACACTGAAGGCATCAAAACTATGAATTAACACATGTGGAATTATATACTTAACAAGAAAGTGTGAAACAACTGAAAATATGTCTTACATTCTAGGTTCTTCAAAGTAGCCACCTTTTGATTTGATGAGTGCTTTGCACACTCTTGGCATTCTCTTGATGAGCTTCAAGAGGTAGTCACCGGGAATGGTTTTCACTTCACAGGTGTGCCCTGTCAAGTTTAAAAAGTGTGATTTCTGGCCTTATAAATGGGGTTGAGACCATCAGTTGTGTTGTGCAGAAGTCTGGTGGATACACAGCTGATAGTCCTATTGAATAGACTGTTAAAATTTGTATTATGGCAAGCAGGGCCGGCTCCAGGCTTTTATGGGCCCTGGGCGAAAGAGTCTCAGTGGGCCCCTTTAACACAGACCACGATTCATGATGCACAGATACTGCAGAGAAATATAGGTACAGTACAATGCCAAACACTTCACTTCTTCCATTACATGAGTGATATCTATTGTAAATTCTATAATAGCTCAAACACCGCCAAATCCTCACAGCGCACAGTACAGACTGGACAGTACAGTCCTCCATACAATATTATGGGCACCACATAGTCTCCCCCTCATCACCCATAAAATACCCCATGCAGTATGTCAGTCCCCCATCCCCCATATAATGCTCCATACAGAATACTGGACCCAATATAATGCTCCATACAGAATACTGGACCCAATATAATGCTCCATACAGAATACTGGACCACATATAATGCTCCATACAAAATATGGAGCTCTCCTCTGCACTGTGCTGCGTTCTGCACTGTTACGGCTCAGGAAAGGGTGCTGTGGAAAGACTCCCCATTATCATCATCATTGACTGCCCATCATCATCATCGCCTGCCCATCATGATCATCATTGCCTCCCAATCATCATCATTTCCTCCTCATCATCATTATTGCCTCCTCACCACCACACATACAGCACCACACACAGACAGCACAGCAGCACTCGCTCACATACACACACAAAGCACCGCACTACATACACACACACTGATACACACACACACAAATACACCTCACATCTCACCTGTCCGGCATCCGCGCTCTCTCTGCCACAGCCGGCCGCTGAATGATGATGTCATTCAGCGGCGCTGCTGTGAGAGGAAGCGCAGGCGCCCCCTAGAGCCTGTAGCTGCGGCAGCGGAGGCATGGGGAGAGGTGAGTATTGCGCCGGCTGCTGCCGGGGCCCTGAGCAAGCGGGGGGGCCCAGTGGTGGCGCTGGTACCGCTCTCATCCGCTAACGGGCGCCGGGGTGCCCGACAGTGAGTGGGCCCCCCCCGCCTGCTCAGGGCCCCGGCACTTGCCCGGTATGCCGGGTGCTGACGCCGACCCTGCATGGAGGACAGGTAGAGAGTCACAGACCCCGCACTACACATGGAGGACAGGTAGAGAGTGACAGACCCCGCACTACACATGGAGGACAGGTAGAGAGTGACAGATCCCGAACTACACATGGAGGACAGGTAGAGAGTGACAGATCCCGCACTACATATGGATGACAGATAGAGAATGACAGACCTCACACTACACATGGAGGAAGGACAGAGAGTGACAGACCCCGCACTACAATGGAGGACAGGTAGAGAGTGACAGATCCCGCACTACATGTGGAGGACAGGTAGAGAGTGACAGATCCCGCACTACATGGAGGACAGGTAGAGAGTGACAGACCCCACACTACACATGGAGGACAGGTAGAGAGTGACAGACCCCGCACTACACATGGAGGACAGGTAGAGAGTGACAGACCCCACACTACACATGGAGGAAGGTAGAGCGTGACAGACCCCACACTACACATGGAGGACAGGTAAGGTGACAGACCCCGCACTACATATGGATGACAGATAGAGAATGACAGACCTCACACTACACATGGAGGAAGACAGAGAGTGACAGACCCCGCACTAAATGGAGACAGGTAGAGAGTGACAGATCCCGAACTAACATGGAGGACAGGTAGAGAGTGACAGATCCCGCACTACATTGGAGGACAGTAGAGAGTGACAGATCCCGCACTACATGTGGAGGACAGGTAGAGAGTGACAGATCCCGCACTACATGTGGAGGACAGGTAGAGAGTGACAGACCCCACACTACACATGGAGGACAGGTAGAGAGTGACAGACCCCGCACTACACATGGAGGACAGGTAGAGAGTGACAGACCCCACACTACACATGGAGGACAGGTAGAGCGTGACAGACCCCACACTACACATGGAGGACAGGTAGAGAGTGACAGACCCCACACTACACATGGAGGAGAGACAGAGAGTGACTAACCCAATACCTAACATGGAGGCTGGAAGTGCGTGACAGACCACGCACTATACGAAGAGGGAAGGTAGAGAGTGACAGACACTGCTCTAAACATGGAGGAAAGACAGCGAGTGACAGAACCTGCACTATAAAAAGCTCTTTCAGGTTGATATCTTTGTAAATGAAGAACGAGTGCGTGGGACAATTTCCAATCTGTCTCTGCATTGGAGTGCTATTTTCCCACTGTCTGCTTAATTTTGTAAATTCCTTCGTGCCTTCACTCCTTCTCTTGAATCATTGCCAGGGTTGCCAACTTGACTTTTTTTTCTGGACGGCTTATCAAAAAATCAGACGGACAATATTTTTTAGTACACATTGGGAAAACCATAATAAATCAATATGATTGTAAGTGATCTGTCTATATGCCTTTTCTCTGGATTTTGACTTTTATTTTATCATTTTTATCTTTTCTGTTGCCTTTGAGCCACCTCTCACAAAATGTGTGACCGCTATAACTACTCTCCGTATACATGCTTTTGCATAGAGACAGTCATGAAAAAACGTTTTGCAATAATACTTTTCTGTATGTTCTTAGCAGTCTCTCATGGTATTCTGGAGGAATTTATGTCTTTGGAATGTGGGAGGAAACCGTAACGGGTCCAGAACCGTCGGGTCTGTCACTTAAGTAGCAGGGGGAGCGCTTAGAGTAACAGCATGTTCCCTGTGCTGGAGAAAAGGGGGCATGGCTAAGCAGACAGAAAATGTGCGCCGCCAGAAAGTCAAACTGTTGAGGTGGAAATGCTGAGCGCGCGTCAGTCGTGTGAGGTAATTTCAACTGTGAGGCGAGGGGTGGAGCTAAGAGGAGCCGGGGACAAGAGGAGGCGCTGACAGGAGCCGACCGACGGGGTCCCGCTGACACGCATGTACCACTGTCCCCGCTAACATCGCTATCCCCGAATACATCAAGGACCTTGTCAAGACTGCGAACTCGGCCGACGACGTGACACAACTGCCCCGGCCGACGGTACTGACCGGGAAAGGCAAGGTCTGTGTAAGGGATAGCGGTGCTCAACTGTAAAACACAGCAGACTGAACAGGCCATCGTAAACTGTTTCGGAACCGTGTCCCAGGCCCCGATAGTACAAGGATTCTCACCGCTGAGGGAAGAGTGTATCCCTCCTTCCCTGCATCTGTTGGGGCCAGTGTTCGATGCTAGAACCCCGGGCAATCACCGCCATCGACAGGATCAAAAGAAACACGTCATCGCCATACTAAGGAGGACATCGCCGTCGCCAGGACCACGAGAGGACATCGACACCGTCAGGACCACAAGACGACATTCTCAACACCAGAAAAGCTTCCCCCATTTTCCACAGGACTGTAACAGATTACCATTGTGGCTCATTGCAAGTGGCCCCAGTTAAAGAGAGGGGCACATCTGTGACTGGAGACCAAAGTGATAAGTGCATAGTTTACATTATCTTCCCCCATTAGTTAAAACCCCCTTAGAAGTGTTCTTTGTATTAGGGAAGATCTTTCCCCCTCATTTAAACATCTCCCTGTGAGGAGTAACCTCCTGTTAATTAAACCCCTTGTTAACCCTTGGTCTGCCTCTTGTCCGTTACTGCATCCCGCAACCTGCTCATACTCTTTTCAAGAAGAAAGACTTTATCCTGGTAACCCTTCAAATAAGTTGTGCTGGTTCAGTCTTGTTCTAATTGTACTGTCATGAAGTTGACCATAGAATCACAGAATGTTAGAGTTGGAAGGGACCTCCAGGGACATCGTGTCCAAACCATTTCTCAATGCTGGATTCACAAAACCATCTCATACAGATGTCTGTCCAGCCTCTGCTTGAAGACTTCCATTGAAGGAGAACTCACCACCTCTTGTGGCAGCCTGTTCCGCTCATTGATCACCCTCGCTGTCAAAAATCTTTTTCTAATATCTAATCTGTTTCTTTTCCCATTCATTTCATTCCTCATGTTTACAGGTGTAAATGAGAATAATGATGATCCCTCTACACTGTGACAGCCCTTCAGATACTTGTAGACAGCTAGTAAGTCTCCTCTTAGCCTTGTTTTTTGCAAGCTAAACATACCCAGATCCTTTAACCGTTCCTCATAGGACATATTCTGCAGTTCGCTCACCATTCTGGTCGCTCTTCTCTGAACTTGCTCCAGTTTGTTGATGTCTTTTTTAAAATGTGGTTCCCAGAACTGGACACAGTATTCCAGATGAGGTCTGACCAAAGAGGAGTAGAGGGGGATAATTACTTCACGTGATTCAGACTCTTTGCTTCTCTTAATACATCCTACGACTGTGTTTGCCTTTTTTGTAACATTCTAGCTAGCATCTGACCTTTGTTTTTGTTTTTTTTTACTACTTGTTTTATTTCTGATTTTAAAATCAACAAACGACCATGATGGAGCTTGCAATCATATAGATAATGTAGAATAACAACTTTTATTTAAGTCTGAAAGACATAGTAATAGAGTACATAAAATACTGTTCATTTATCAAAACGGGAAAAAAAGTAGTAACAGAAACTATTCAGCAGGGAATTGCATTCTCATATATCAGAGTAATTGCTGGCCTTAGTAAATATAGGTACCTCTATTTAACCATAAAGTCAACCAAGAAGTCTTCAATTGAATAAATTGCCCCTTAGGGATGCCATTCCACAGGTGTACAGGGTGGGCACTCGAATAATGTAACAATCTGTTCGTGGCCATTTTTTTGCGACACAAGCTGGTCAATAGCCGGGATGTGTGAGCTACAAAGGCACAGGAAACTTGGTCAAAGTTGAAGGAAAGATGAATGCAGCAGGCCTATTTCATGAGTTTTATTTTTTTTTAAATTCTGTGGAGCATGGTTGAAAAGCAATGTCTGACTTTCATTTGTTCTGTTTCATAGATTTTTAATTTGTTATTACTTTTGTCAGATTCATGTTATTTCTGTGACCATTGTGGGTTTTTCTGTCATTAAACGAGTGGTACCAACAATTTTGACCACGTGTGTATGACGTTGGTAACAGAAGAATTTTTCTGGGCCTGTCGGTAAGACCTGTATAAGATTGAGTAGATGCTCCAAACAATTTCAAAGTCACATGTCCCCTACTGTATGGTAGTGTAGAAAGCTGATATTTGTGCCACCAGAGTGTGGCTCATCATGAAAGCAGGTAGAGGCGTTGCATGTGGTATTAGGGCTCAAAGCAACGGGGCCCTACACCGATCCCTCACCCACCTCGTCTTACTGTGACATTCAATTGAAAGCTGTAAATGCTGTCCCAGACCCCGATACCTCCTGCCTGGATGATTGCTGCAGTTCCATGCTAAATTTATACTGTGGTTGAATTGAGGCCACTTTTCAGGTGTCTGTTCCTCATTTGATGTGTTTTGACAGCATTTGGGGCCGTTCTAAGGTGTTGTGCATGCGTTTGTTTTTTGCCATCCATTGAGGTGAATGGTGTTCGGTTATGTTCAACGAATATTTGACAAATTAATCGGTGAATATTGCAAATTCGGCAAACGTAATCCGAACCAAACATTGAAATATTCGCTCATCTCTACTGGTGACGCGATCTGCGAGTTGCCATTTTAATTGGTTGACTGTGCATTTGCGCAGAGCCAATCAGATGGTGCCATACGATTGGCTAGCTGCACGCATGCGCAGAATGGATCAGAGGACGCCGCATCTCTTCTCTCAAACAGCCGGTAAATATTATCAACAATTATCAGTAAGTATAAAGAGTGCATACCTGCCATTGGTATGACATCACCCCTGAGGAAGATACCTTTGTGTGTCGAAACACATGGGGATTTTGTTTCCCCGGCTGCATTTAGCACTTTGTCTTTAAGGGTCTCCATGGCTGTCCAGCGCCACATTATCCACTCAGGCATGAACCACATTGGTTAACAGGTCTGCCGTTGTGGCAGATATTAGTAATGAGCTGTTCCATTTACCTGTTCAAATGTACAATAACCTTATATACTTACTGTTAAGCATTGTTTGATAGACAGGTTGTACTGATTTTCTCTGAGTTGGCTGGCAGCACACCATCAATGGAGTTATTGTGTATTAACCTTTGGCATGTATTAATTGGCATGTGGTCAGGCTCTTATTAGCTTTAGGCTTTTTAAATGTTTTTATATATTTTTTTGTGGCTAATTTATATTTGTTCCTGTCTACATTTTCAATAAATACTCTATAAGGTGATCCCTCTTTGTGCATACCTCTTTATCACTTTGTTCCTGTTACATATTTAGTATGCATTAGGTTGATCCCTGTAGTATATTTTTTGTGGTGCCCACCTTTATTAGAATTTTTACTCAGTCAAAAAATAAAGCGCACAGATGAATCATTAAAAATAGGGCCTAAGTAGTCACAGATGCTGTTATGTGAGGTCTCCTATTATAAGCCAGCAGGTACATATGTGGAAGTCATTTTATTGGTTGACTTTATGGTTAAATAAAGGTGCTTCTATTTACTAAGGCGAGCAATTACTCTTATAGAGAATGCAATTGCCTGCTGAACAGTTCGTGTTACCACTTTTTTCCCTTTTTGATAAATGAACAGTATTTATTATTGATTATTAAAATGTATTATTCTACATTATCTATTTCATGGTCTTTTATAGGTTTTATTTCTGATTTTGGAAGGGATCACTATACTATTGATAAAGAGGAATTTTGTTGGTTATATTGATTTCTGATTTTCTAGACTTCTTGGTTCCAGCCCAGCATGATGACCTTTCTTGCCACCAGTTTCCTCCACCAGGCCACTGTTTAAGTCGAGATTTCTGTATAGGGGTTAAAGGTTGAGGTAGTGGTAGTGGCTTGCGCTAAGCCTGTCCGTGAAAGCCCCATTAACAGTCTGCCAGGCTACCCATGAACAGTGCCCTCATCACATTTTAACTGGTATGGATGTTAGGTATTCTTCAGCAGTATGCTGCACCTGGGGAGGACTGTTAAATTACTTTATGAAAAAGTTAGTTGGTCAGGGTCATCATATAGAAGCCTTTTGGCCACAATTTATATATTCCTTTGAATTGGTGATTGATCAAATGAAAGAACTGAATCTTGCAGAGTGATATCAGCATCATAAAACTGCTCAGACTCAAGCCTCTGCAGCACACTGTTGACCAGTTCTGAACCTAAGGTGACCGTAAGAAATTTTTTTATTTAAAGGAAAGCTGTAGTATGTATTTCAGGCTTGGACTTTTTCCCTACTTCCTAACCCCAGACATCTCTATAGTCAACTAATTTTTTAAAGCCTTGCGTCTCCTATGTGTTACAGAACATTTAACATTCTGAGGCCTTTAGAGTCTGAGCGGTAGCTCTTGGTTTCATTGCAACTTCTCTGAGCATTACACAGTATGACTTTGGGGTAAATTCACAGAGACGTCCACTGCTTGGGAGACTATTAACTTTTTATAATATAGACCACTTGTGAATATTCCCTCTCACTGTAGAATGATGGACAACACCAAATTGTTTGAAAATGACCCTAAAACTGATGGGCATCTACAATTGCTTCTCCGAGATCATTGTTGATGTATTTCCTCCTTGTCTTTGTGTTAATACATGATTGAAAGCTCCAGAACAGCAAACTGCCAAAACATGTACTTTTATAGATGTGTCCACACTTTCTGATGAAAAATGAATTGAAGGTTTTTGATGAGAAGCACTTGGATGCTTCTTATATTTTTATTTCCTATGGAAACCTTAAGGGTATACTTAATTTTTCACACACTTATGCATTCAACCTAGTTTTTGCCATATAAATATTAACATGGGGTAATTTTTCATGTCTGGTTGATCATCTGAAGTTGTATTCACCTAATTTTAAAATATTCTAAGGCTCAGATGTATTTTTTATGTCCTAAAATGTAAAATCATGGAAATCAAAAATGGTGTGCTTAGTTTTCTCATGAAGGTAAAACTAACATTTACATTTCTGAATTTTTCTGCTGACGTGCAAGATATAAAAACAGGATTGGGAACATTTTTGTTTTTCATTCTTCTTCTATCTTTTACTCCTTGTAGTGAGATTTGTTTATAAATAGAAACAGAATTTTGGAAGCCGTCTGATGAAATGTACAAGATCTCGCTGGAATGTTTGATGAGGGTCCAAGAAGCCCCAGACAGGAACAAGGTCAGCCAATTGGAATTTCCCAATGATTGACACTCTAAATTTACACTGGGGCTGATAGGGAAATTCTTTACAAACTATAAATTAGCAAAGTTTTTGCTTTTGTTAGAGTGTCACGCTGAACGCTGTACACAGAAACCGCAAACGCGAAGATATAAAATGACTCCTAATTTACTATTAGATCAAATTCTGTGAGTCCACTGCAGGAATGCATTATACAATCTAAAATATTATTCTTACACATACTACCCTAAGTGTGTTACTGCATCATTGTGATTATTTTCCATTGCAGTTACTTCACCTGCTTTTTTAGGGAAATAGTGATTAACCCCTTCTCCAACTTGGGATATTGCATTTTTGCGTTTTCATTTTTTGCTCCCCTTCTTCCCAGAGCCATAACTTTTTTATTTTTTTGTCAATATTGCCATGTGAGGGCTCGTTTTTTGTGGGACAAGTTGTACAAAGCGCAATTCCACAATTGTTTTTTGGGATTTTGTTTTACTGTGTTCACTAAATGCTAAAACTGACCTGCCATTATGATTCTCCAGGTCATTTCAAATTCGTAGATACCAAACGTCTACATAGGTTCTTTGTTATTTAAGTGGTGAAAAAAATTAAAACTTAGTAAAAAAAAATGGTGCCATTTTTCGAGACCTGTAGCGTCTAAATTTTTCCTGATCTGGGGCTGGGTGAGGGCTTATTTTTTGCATAACGAGCTGACATTTTTATTAATACCATTTCGGGGTAGATATGATCTTTTGATCGCCCGTTATTGCATTTTATTGCAATGTTGCAGCGACTAAAAAAACATAATTCTGGCGTTTTAATTTTTTTCTCATTGTGCTGTTTACCGATTGGATTAATTCTTTTGATATTTTGATAGTACAGACATTTCTGAACTCAGCGATACCAAATAGGTGTAGTTTTGATTTTTTTTATTGTTTTATTTTGAATGGGGCAAAAGGGGGGGTGATTTGATTAGATTTTTTTTAATAATTTTAAAAAAATTTTTTACATTTTTTACTTGCTTCAGTAGTCTCCTTAGGAGACTTGAAGCTGCCATCTTTTGAGCACTCTGCTAGGAATGCTGGTCACAGGGCGGCGCTTATAGCAGATTGGCAATGATAAGCCCGGGGGTCTCCTGCAGACCCCCAGTTGTCATGCTAACCCATCGCGCCCCGAGATCATGTGACAGGGCGCCGATGGGCAGGGTTTGAGTCCAGGAAACCCTCTCCTGGATCCAGGGCACAAAACAATCCAGGAGACACATGGTTAATAAAAAACAAACTTTTACTTAGAGAATGGCAGTCTGTACAGTATTTACAAGTAGGTTTAAAGGATAAGGCCCAGTGGGTTGTCATCCTTCCCACAGGTACCGGATACAACTTTAGCCCTGGTTCTCGGGATAGGTGGCATATCCTTCACTCTGGCATTAACAAGCCCTTGGGGATCTTCCTCACCTCTAGCAGCATTTCTGGATTACAATACCTTCCGCCCCTTGTGGTCTGAGTCCATCCTTTCAGCTAGCTTTCCAAGCTGAGAGTGCCCCCAGCCCGTGACGTTCATCTTTGGCTATTAGACGGAATCATATGAAGGGTATTTATGGTAATCTACTGTCCTGAATATTGAGCTCACGTTGTCCCTAGCAGCCCACTATTCCTGTTGCATGCGCACTCCTGCCCTTTGATAAACTAACTGTCCCTTCCTGCATCTGTTTCTAACACTCAGTTCCCTCTCCCATCTGAGATGCCCACTTCAGTTAACATTGTCCCAGCAGGTGTCGGATGATGGGATCAGTAGTCCCATCAGCTGACACCAGTGACCAGAGGTAAACTTTATACCTCCGATCACAGCTGAGCACTCACTCTGTCTTTTGACAGCGTGGGAACCGCGGCTCTCTGACCAGGCTCTCTGATGATATTACCGCCGAACAGAAGCGGTGTTTGCCACGCTGCCATGCACATGACAGCCCGACAAACACCCGGTTGTTCGGGCAGCCAAATCCAAACAGTAACACAGACTTCCTGGAGAAGTCCGTGTTCGATGTCCATGCCCGAACAGTAGGTGTTCGGTATGGATGCCGAACTTCACTGTTCGGGTTCGCCCATCTCTACCTATTAGTCCTCAATACAGTATAATGCACTCCTCATTGTCCACCATGTAGTATAATGCACCCTATAGTCCTCCAATTAGTATGTTAGGCAATCATAGTTTTCCATATAGTATAATGCACTTCCCATACTCCTCATACAGTATAATGCACCCACTGTAGTCCTCCATATAGTATAATGTACTTCCCATAGTCCTCATATAGTATAATGTGCCCACCGTAGTACTCCATATAGTATAATGTATCCCCATAGTCTTCCATACAGTGTAATGCACTCTCCATTGTTCTCAATATAATATAGTGCACTTCCCAAAGTCCTTGATATAGTATAATGCACCCAATAATTCTCCATACAGTACTATGGCCATCTCAATGTACAGTGTGTACTGTGAGGTTCTGCAGCAGCTGAAGTGTATTATGAGGTTCTGCAGCAGCTGAAGTGTATTATGAGGCTCTGCAGAAGCTGAGGTGTATTATGATATTCTGCAGCAGCTGAGATGTGTATTATGAGGTTCTGCAGCAGCTGATGTCTATTGCGAGGTTCTGAAGCAGCTGAGATGTATTTGAGGTTGTGCAGCAGATGAGGTGTATTATGATCTTCTGCAGCAGCTGAAGTGTATTATGAGGCTCTGCAGCAGCTGAGGTGTATTATGAGTTTCTGCAGAAGCTGAGCTATATTATTAGGATGTTCAGCAGTTGTGGTGTATTATGAGGTTCTGCAGCAGCTGAGATGTATTATGATGTTCTGCAGCAGCTGATTTGTATTATGAGGTTGTGCAGCAGCTGAGCTGTATTATGAGGTTGTGCAGCAGTTGAGCTGTATTATGAGGTGCAGCAGCAGCTGAGGTGTATTATGATGTTCAGCAGCAGCTGAGGTGTATTATGCTGTTCTGCAAGAGCTGAGGTGTATTATGAGGTTGTGGAGCAGCTGAGGTGTATTATGAGGTTTATCAGCAGCTGAGGTGTGCATTGTGAGGTTGTGCAGCAACTGAGGTGTATTATGAGGTTCTGCAGCAGCTGATTTGTATTATGAGGTTGTGCAGCAGCTGAGGTGTATTATGAGGTTCTGCAGCAGCTGAGGTGTATTGTGAGGTTCTGCAGCAGCTGAGTTGTATTATGAGGTTGTGCAGCAGCTTATCTCTATTATGAGGTTTTGCAGCAGCTGAGGTGTATTATGAGGTGCAGCAGAAGCTGAGGTGTATTATGAGGTTCTGCAGCAGCTGAGGTGTAGATTATGAGGTTCTGTTGCAGCTGAGGTTTATTATGAGTTTCTGTAGCAGCTGAGATGTATTATGAGGTTCTGCAGCAGCTGACTGTATTATGCTATTTTGCAGCAGCTGAGGTGTGCTATGAGGTTGTGCAGCAGCTGAGGTGTTTTATGATGTTCTGCAGCAGCTGAGGTGTATTATGATGTTCTACAGCAGCTGAGGTGTATTATGATGTTCTGCAGCAGCTGAGCTGTATTATGAGGTTGTGAAGCAGTTGAGCTGTATTATGAGGTGCAGCAGCAGCTGAGGTGTATTATGATGTTCTGCAGCAGCTGAGGTGTATTATGCTGTTCTGCAAGAGCTGAGGTGTATTATGAGGTTGTGGAGCAGCTGAGGTGTATTATGAGGTTCATCAGCAGCTGAGGTGTATTATGATGTTCTGCAGCAGCTGATTTGTATTATGAGGTTGTGCAGCAGTTGAGGTGTATTATGAGGTTCTGCAGCAGCTGAGGTGTATTGTGAGGTTCTGCAGCAGCTGAGTTGTATTATTAGGTTGTGCAGCAGCTTATCTCTTTCATGAGGTTTTGCAGCAGCTGGGCTGTATTATAAGGTGCAGCAGAAGCTGAGGTGTATTATGAGGTTCTGTAGCAGCTAAGGTGTATTATGAGGTTCATCAGCAGCTGAGGTGTGCATTGTGAGGTTCTGCAGCAACTGAGGTATTATGAGGTTCTGCAGCAGCTGAGGTGTATTATGATGTTCTGCAGAAGCTGAGGTGTATTATGAGGTTCTGTAGCAGCTGAGGTTTATTATGAGGTTCTGCAGCAGCTGAACTGTGTTATGAGGTTCTGTAGCAGCTGAGGTTTATTATGAGGTTCTGCAGCAACTGAGCTGTATTGAGGTTCTGCAGCAGCTGAGGTGTGTATTGTATGGTTCTGCAGCAGCTGAGGTTTGTATTATGAGGTTCTGCAGCAGCTAAGGTTTAGATTATGAGGTTCTGTAGCAGCTGAGCTGTATAATGAGGTTCTGCAGCAGCTGAGGTGTATTATGAAGTTCTCTAGCAGCTGAGGTTTAAAGCAGGTTCTGTAGCAGCTGATTTGTATTATGAGGTTGTGCAGCAGTTGAGATGTATTATGAGGTTCTGCAGCAGCTGAGGTGTATTGTGAGGTTCTGCAGCAGCTGAGTTGTATTATGAGGTTGTCCAGCAGCTGAGCTCTATTATGAGGTTCTGCAGCAGCTAAAGTGTATTATGATGATTTGCAGCAGCTGAGGTGTATTATGAGGTTCTGCAGCAGCTGAGATTTATTATGATGTTCTGCAGCAGCTGAGGTGTGTACTGTGAGGTTCTGCAGCAGCTGAGCTGTATTATAAGGTTCTGCAGCAGCTAAGGTGTAGATTATGAGGTTCTGCAGCAGCTGAGGTGTATTATAATGTTCTGCAGCATCTGAGGTGTATTATGATGTTCTGCAGCAGCTGATTTGTATTATGAGGTTGTGCAGCAGTTGAGGTGTATTGTGAGGTTCTGCAGCAGCTGAGGTGTATTGTGAGGTTCTTCAGCAGCTGAGTTGTATTATGAGGTTGTCCAGCAGCTGAGCTCTATTATGAGGTTCTGCAGCAGCTGAAGTGCATTATGATGATTTGCAGCACCTGAGGTGTATGAGGTTCTGCAGCAGCTGAGGTGTATTATGAGGTTCTGCAGCAGCTGAGGTTTATTATTATGTTCTGCAGCAGCTGAGGTGTGTACTGTGAGGTTCTGCAGCAGCTGAACTGTATTATGAGGTTCTGCAGCAGCTGAAGTGTATTATGAGGCTCTGCAGCAGCTGAGGTGTATTATGAGGCTCTGCAGCAGCTGAGGTGTATTATGATATTCTGCATCAGCTGAGATGTGTATTATGAGGTTCTGCAGCAGCTGATGTGTATTATGAAGTTCTCTAGCAGCTGAGGTTTAAAGCAGGTTCTGTAGCAGCTGATTTGTATTATGAGGTTGTGCAGCAGTTGAGGTGTATTATGAGGTTCTGCAGCAGCTGAGGTGTATTGTGAGGTTCTGCAGCAGCTGAGTTGTATTATGAGGTTGTCCAGCAGCTGAGCTCTATTATGAGGTTCTGCAGCAGCTGAAGTGTATTATGATGATTTGCAGCAGCTGAGCTGTATAATGAGGTTCTGCAGCAGCTGAGGTGTATTATGAAGTTCTCTAGCAGCTGAGGTTTAAAGCAGGTTCTGTAGCAGCTGATTTGTATTATGAGGTTGTGCAGCAGTTGAGGTGTATTATGAGGTTCTGCAGCAGCTGAGGTGTATTGTGAGGTTCTGCAGCAGCTGAGTTGTATTATGAGGTTGTCCAGCAGCTGAGCTCTATTATGAGGTTCTGCAGCAGCTGAAGTGTATTATGATGATTTGCAGCAGCTGAGGTGTATTACGAGTTTCTGCAGCAGCTGAGATTTATTATGATGTTCTGCAGCAGCTGAGGTGTGTACTGTGAGGTTCTGCAGCAGCTGACTGTATTATAAGGTTCTGCAGCAGCTAGGTGTAATTATGAGTTCTGCAGCAGCTGAGGTGTATTATGAGTTCTGCAGCATTGAGGTTATTGAGTTCTGCAGCAGCTGATTTGTATAGAGGTTGTGCAGCAGTTGAGGTTATTGAGGTTCTGCAGCATCTAGGTGTATTGTAGGTTCTTCAGCAGCTGATGTTGTATTATGAGGTTGTCAGCAGTTGAGCTGTATTATGAGGTTCTGCAGCAGCTTAGGTTATGTGAGTTTGCAGCACCTGAGTGTTATGAGGTTTGCAGCAGCTGAGTGTATTATGAGGTTCTGCAGCAGCTGAGTGTTATTATTATGTTTGCAGCAGCTGAGTGTGTATGTGAGGTTCTGCAGCAGCTGAACTGTATTATGAGGTTCTGCAGCAGCTGAAGTGTATTATGAGGCTCTGCAGCAGCTGAGGTGTATTATGAGGCTCTGCAGCAGCTGAGGTGTATTATGAGGTTCTGCAGCAGCTGATGTGTATTGCGAGGTTCTGAAGCAGCTGAGATGTATTTTGAGGTTGTGCAGCAGCTGAGGTGTATTATGAGGTTCTGCAGCAGCTGAGGTTTATTATTATGTTCTGCAGCAGCTGAGGTGTGTACTGTGAGGTTCTGCAGCAGCTGAACTGTATTATGAGGTTCTGCAGCAGCTGAAGTGTATTATGAGGCTCTGCAGCAGCTGAAGTGTATTATGAGGCTCTTCAGCAGCTGAGGTGTATTATGAGTTTCTGCAGAAGCTGAGATATATTATTAGGATATTCAGCAGTTGTGGTGTATTATGAGGTTCTGCAACAGTGGAGGAGTAATATGAGTTTCTGCAGCAGCTGAGATGTATTATGAGTTTATTTAGCAGCCTAGGTGTATTATGAGGTTCTGCAGCAGTTGAGATGTGTATTATGAGGTTGTGCAGCAGCTGAGATGTATTATGATGTTCTGCAGCAGCTGATTTGTATTATGAGGTTGTGCAGCAGCTGAGCTGTATTAAGAGGTTGTGCAGCAGCTGAGGTGCATTATGAGGTTCTATATAAACAGCACAAAAAGGCAGCAAAACTCACCTGCCCAGATCTCAGAACAAATGCACTACAGGGTGCAGCCAGCCCATAAAGCAAGATGTTAGCAGCACAGGTGCAAAATACCAGATTAAAAAGCCACTCTCCACATACCCATCCAAGGAGGGGGTGACTGCCCAGTATACAATTGCACAATAGAGGCCCGCATAGGGCGCCGTTCACACAAGGATACTGCACAGTGTCTGGTTCACAGCCTATTAATCACGCCCCTACTATTCGACTAGGCGGGCTGGCCAGTACACTCTCAATGCGCACCAGTGTGAACACCCCTTAGGCGAGACCAAACGTGCCTGGGCTCGGCTGCACCCCGAAAAATAAAGTGCAAAAATTCAAAAATAGTGGGGTATTAGTTAATATTTTGGCCAAAATACGTAAGCTTGTAACCTGCGCCAAAGGTCCCCACGCTTACAAGTCCTACTCTACACTACACTATCCACTAAGGCAGGGGTGAGGAATCTTTTTTCTGCCAAGGGCCATTTGGATATTTATACCATCCTTCGAGGGCCGTACAAACTCCGCCCACAAAGTACATCCTGACTCTGGCACTGGTGTCAGGACGTAATCTTGCATTGCATGCCCTTCAGTGTTCAGTAGTGAACACTGCGTGTGTGTGCTCAGAGATCAAGAAGAAATTAATGAGCTGCAGGCAATCAAAATACAGCTCCCTGCCAAAGCACTGCGGTCCCTGAGAATCTGACCGGGGCTGGATAAAAGGTCATCGAGGGCCGTAAATGGCCCTGGGGCCTGAGGTTCCCCACTCCTGCACTAAGGAGACTCAAGGTCTACAAAAATTCAATATAAGCAGCACAAAAAGGCAGCAAAACTTACCTGCCCAGATCTCAGAACAAATGCACTACAGGGTGCCGTTCACACAAGGATACTGCACAGTGTCCGGTTCACAACCTATTAATTACGCCCCTACTATTCGACTAGGCGGGCTGGCCAGTTCGCTCTCAATGCGCACCAGTGTGAACACCCCTTATGCGAGACCAAACATGCCTGGGGTGTTCACACTGGTGCGCATTGAGAGTGTACTGGCCAGCCCGCCTAGTCGAATAGTAGGGGCGTAATTAATAGGCTGTGATCCAGACACTGTGCAGTATCCTTGTGTGAACGGCAACCTATGCGGGCTTCTATTGTGCAATTGTATACTGAGCAGTCACCCCCTCCTTGGATGGGTATGTGGAGAGTGGCTGTTTAATCTGGTATTTTGCACCTGTGCTGCTTATATCTTGCTTTATGGGCTGGCTGCATCCTGTAGTGCATTTGTTCTGAGATCTGGGCAGGTGAGTTTTGCTGCCTTTTTGTGCTGTTTATATTGAATTTTTGGAGACCTTGAGTCTCCTTAGTGGCTATTGTAGCATTATGAGGTTCTGCAGCAGTTGAAGTTTATTATGATGTTCTGCAGCAGCTGAGGTGTGTAGTGTGAGGTTCTGCAGCAGCTGAAGTGTATTATGAGGCTCTGCAGAAGCTGAGATGTGTATTATGAGGTTCTGCAGCAGCTGATATGTATTACGAGGATCTGCAGCATCTGAGGTGTATTATGAGTTTCTGCAGCAGCGGAGGTGTATTATGAGGTTCTGCAGCAGCTGAGATGTATTATGAGTTTATTCAGCAGATGAGGTGTATCATGAGGTTCTGTAGCAGCTGAGATGTGTATTATGAGGTTCTGCAGCAGCTGAGGTGTATTATGATGTTCTGCAGCAGCTGAGTTGTATTATGAGGCTTTGCAGCAGCTGAGGCATAATATGAGGTTCTGCAGCAGATGAGCTTTATTATGAGGTTCTGCAGCAGCTGAGGTGTATTGTGAGGTTCTGCAGCAGCTGCGTTGTATCATGAGGTTCTGCAGCAGTCTGGCCACACTACAGACATAGTTCTGTAGACCTTCCTCCATCAGTGACCTGTAGCAGACTGCCTCTAGCGGAGATCAGCAGCGGCTTAGTAAAGCCTCTTATCTCTGCGCAATTTTCAGCTTCTGACATCAGAATATCTGAAAAACATCACCTCCTGCGTTGTGAGACCCCCATCTGCACTTACGTGAGACCCCCACCTGCACGTATGTGAGACCCCCATCTGCATGTAGGTAAGACTCCCATCTGCACGTATGTGAGACCCCCCATCTGCACTTATGTGAGACCCCCACCTGCACTTATGTGAGACCCCCATCTGCACTTATGTGAGACCCCCACCTGCACTTATGTGAGACCCCCATCTGCACTTATGTGAGACCCCCATCTGCACTTATGTGAGACCCCACCTGCACTTATGTGAGACCCCCACCTGCACTTATGTGAGACCCCCATCTGCACTTATGTGAGACCCCCATCTGCACTATGTGAGACCCCCACCTGCACTTATGTGAGACCCCCACCTGCACTTATGTGAGACCCCATCTGCACTTATGTGAGACCCCATCTGCACTTATGTGAGACCCCACTGCACTTATGTGAGACCCCCATCTGCACTTATGTGAGACCCCCATCTGCACTTATGTGAGACCCCCACTGCACTTATGTGAGACCCCCATCTGCACTTATGTGAGACCCCCATCTGCAGTATGTGAGACCCCCATCTGCACTTATGTGAGACCCCATCTGCACTTATGTGAGACCCCCATCTGCACGTATGTGAGACCCCCATCTGCACTTATGTGAGACCCCCACCTGCACATATCACATCAATGAGATGACGATGTGACAGGCACAGCTTACGATACTAATCTCCTGGATGATTCTAATGAGAGTTTCTGAGCCGCAGATTACACGGGGCGGACGGTAATGATGACAAATATGTAAATGCAGAGGAACGATGGCGGCCACGGGACATAAAGCTCGGCAGCGGCGTCTGCACGTAGACGCAGGGTGACGGCACAGGAGAAGCATTTGTGCAGTCTGGTTGGAGTGACAGACAATTCTCCGTACGGCAGCGTTGCAGAACCTCGTACCGCAGAGCCGAACATCCTCCTGTGCAGTCATCAGTGACACAACACTGAGAAAGCACGAGCCATCACAAGTGGAAATCAATTTTCAGCTTTAGCTGCTTTAAACATTATGGCTAGAAATCTGAAGAAATAGATTTTTTTTTGACCGTCTCCATATAACCGTCCGCCACATTGGTGATCTCGATATTACGCTAATATATTAATGGCTGCACCATGTACAACCTTCTGCCTTCACGCATATTGATTCCGTTCCCCCAGGAAACATGAAAAGCTGCATTTACCTCTGCAGTTGAATGTGATCTGCAGCACACAAAGGATAGCCTTGTTCATTCTATCACGTGCATAGAATAGTCGCAGATGAGTCAGTGCGCGGAGGAGAAATCCATAGAAATTGGCTTCAAATTTCCAATAATTTTAATTGCAAATATATAACATTCCTATAAAAATTGATTCTTATGTTGTGGTTTAAAGCTCCTGTTTGCTCCGTTCTCCCACATTCTGTACTCTGCACTGCAGCAATCCTTTATTAATACTGGATCGATGTTAATGCTCATCCTGTGGGTACTGATTCATGAATAGAATGTTATAACATCAGTAAATACTGACATAGAGACAGACTTAGCACATATACAGTCGGATTAACTGCCCAGGGACCAATCACTTAATAACAAACTAACTATACAGTCCAAGACAGAAGTTGTGTCGCTTATCCATGTTATATAAATCAAAGCTTATAACCTGACGTTAAATTCATCCATTGGTTTTATAAATTACTCTTTTGAAAGCTGAAACCCTCCCAAATTTGGTTTAGGTTAAGAAAATAAATTGGCATCAATGCTGAAATATTGATCATTTAATGAACATAGAATAGTCAGGTTTTGGCAAGACAAAAGTTTTGTCACCTGGTCATATAATGCGCCCAATCCTAGTTTACATCCTCACCGGTGCTCAGTAAATGATTGGTTAATTAGTGGGTGTGTATAAAAAGAAACCCAGCACCCCAGACCTTCACTTGAACTGCAACTTGAGCTCTGACAACATGCCAAAAATCCACCCTGTGACCAAATCCTTGATTATCAAGAGGCTGAAGACCAGATCCACTGCAGAGGTGGCTGGCACCTTTGGTGTGTCTCAGCGTCAAGTACAAAGAATTAAAAAAGATTTGAAGAGACTGGAGATGGGTTTGACAAGCCCAGGTACGGCAGACCCCGCAAGACAACTGCTCAGGAGGAACGTTTGTTTGTTAGAAAATCCAAAGCAAGCCCCTCTTCCACTGCAGCAGAGCTCCAACAGGCCTGGTCACCTCAAGTCCCTGTGTCAACTAGAACAGTTTGTAGGATTCTGTTTTGAAATGGCCTCCATGGTGGAATCAGTGCCCAGAAGCCAGCACTAAACAAAAGGCAAATAAAAAACCATGTGGCATTTGCAAAGTCCCACAGCCTGCTAAACAGATGGACGCTGGAAAAGTGGCAGAAGGTGGATTTCTCTGATGAATCTTCAGTAGAATTACACCACAGCCGCCACAAATACTGCAGGAGACCTACCGGACCCCACATGGATCCAAAATACACCCAGAAAACCGTTACATTTGGTGGTGGAAAGATCATGGCCTGGGGTTACATTCAGTATGGGGGTGTGCAAAACATTTGCAAGGTGGAAGGCAATATCAATAGCCTAAAATATCAAGAAGTATTAGCTACCTCTTACATTCCAAATCATAAAAGGGGTCAAATTCTGCAGCAGGATGGTGCTCCATCACATACATCCATCTCTAGAACAAAGCTCCTCCAGGCATAAAAGATCAAGGTGCTCAATGACTGGCCAGCCCAGTCACCAGACATGAACATCAGACTGCATTCTCTGCTATTCCTGATGACTTCATTAATAAATTGTATGAATCGTTGTTGAACCGCATGGATGCAGTCCTTCAAGCTCATGGAAGTCACACAAAATATTAAATATGACTCTAATAGCATCACAACTTCATTCACCAATGTTATGCAACATATATTTGTATTTTAAGATAATTATTTGTTTGAATATCACATTACTTTCTGTGGGCGACAAAACTTTTGTCTTGCCAAAACCTGACCATTCTATGTTCGTTAAATGATCAATATTTCAGCATTGATGCCAATTTATTTTCTTAACCTAAACCAAATTTGGGAGGGTTTCAGCTTTCAAAAGAGTAATTTATAAAACCAATGGATGAATTTATCGTCAGGTTATAAGCTTTGATTTACATAACATTGATAAGCGACATAACTCCTGTCAGGGACTGTACGTCAGTGGGGAGTTCTCCTTTGAGGGTTCCTCCTATCCTCTGACTGTGCAAAGTTGTTGCCTTTTTTAATATTTTTTTTTGCAGCTGGACTCTGACATGAGTTTGGAAGGCAAAAACTCTAACAGTGAGACAGGCTGAACTCTTTGTCACACATAGTGTGATAGTGTTTGAAAGACTAAGTGCAACACGAATGGATGAGGGGAAGGAAGCCCAAACACTACGGAATGTGGGAGTGGAGACCCCTAAGCAGATCTTATAACATCCTTCCTACTCTACCATCCCTAAATTGGTTCCACACTAATCGCGAGCAGGAAACCTAAGCCCTCTATATCCCTAGAACTATAACCTGCATAGGGAGTGAGATGATGAGCACTGGTCACTCCCCACTGATAACTAAAGCCAACAAGGGAGACAAACAAGGAGAGAGGAACATAGCTCCGAACATTCTCCAACAGCAGCAGAGAGGAAGTTAGCTGACAGCTACAGCTCCAAGCCTTCACAAGGGAAAAAGTGAATATCACTGCCGACTCCTGAAGCAGACTGGGAGTTTATAAACACCCAGGTCCATACGTGTCAATTAGAGCCGGAGGGAGGTTGCCACTGGGTCCAACAGTCAAAAGGATTAAGAAGGCGACTGCAAAAGCAAACGCAGAGACCTTCTGCAGCCTGATGTAGAGCGACTGTCTGTTGCATCTGACAAACCCATGACACTGTTGAGTACGACAGATTTTTTTTCAATCTAAAGAAGAAAATGTTATTATCTTTCTTTATTGATGCACGCGGTGTGAAGAATTATTAGGCAATCTGTATTTTTCATGATTAATTTTACTATTGAACATCTTCAGTGCTGTTGGTCAATGCATAATGTTAATGAACCTGAAACTTGAATATTTAAGAAAGTAAAAGTGCGGATTTGTCTTTCTTAGGAGAATATCTCTCTGTGCAGAAATATTAAATCATCTATTAGTGTGTAGAACTATTATATAATTATATGAAACGTAAATTTTCCATCTCAATTGCTTATTTTAATCTTTTAGTTAGAATAATAACCAAACAGCTAAAAATTAGATATGAGCAAATATTTCAATGTTCGGTGACCTCGGTGAGATCCTCACTAGCACCGTGAGAAAGTCGCATGGTGCAGAGGCGAGTTCACTGCAGTGAAATTCTCCCGGTGAACTCGCCTCTGCACCGTGCGACTTTCTCACGGTGCTAGCGGGGATCTCATCAAGGTCACCGCAGTTCAGCCCAGCTGGGAACGCAGCCTCAGTGATGTCACCACTAGTCACTGACGCTGCGCTCGCAGCAGTTCAGTCACCAGTGGTTCTCAGCCTGGACGGTCGCATCTTTTCACAGTCCAGGTTGAAAACTATTTCTCCCCCAGACATGGATTACGGAATGAGACCGAATGACAGACAGGTATGGTATATTGTTGTTTTTTATTTTAGTTTTATTACAGGAGAATGAGGACTTTGGTGGAATTAGGCGAGGTTATAAGTATGGTTTAATTAAGATTATTAAAGGAGTCTGTGTCATTTTTTCAATTAAAGGATTTTATTCTTGGTGTGGGTATTTTTATACAATGTGACTATGGGGTTAGTAATGCGGACGTCTTATTGACGCCTCTTCATTACTAATCTCAGGACTTGATGTCACCTGACAATACAAAGGTGATGTCAACCCTCCCCAAATATCACCCCACTTGCCACCACTGCAAGGCAAATGGGAAGAGTGAGGCTAAGTGCCAGAATTGGCTCATCTTACAGATGCGCTTTTTCTGGGGTGGCTGAGAGCTGATGTTTTTAGCCTGGGGGGCAGTATCCATGGCCCCTTCTTTGGCTATTAATATCAGCCCACAGCTGTCTGCATAGCCTTTGCTAGTTGTTAATTATAGGGGGACACTGTTATTTTTTTAGGGTCCCCCATTTTAATAGCCAGGAAAGGCTAAGCATATAACTGTGAGTTTTCTTAATAGCCTGGGAAGCTCCATGGGTATTACCCCCTTCCCAGGCTATAAACATCGGCCCCACAGCCGTCAGCTTTCCCTCTGCTGGGTACAAAAATTATGCGGGAGCCCATGCCATTTTTTTCAGAAAAATGATCTTTTATTAATTAAAAACATGTACAGAAAGCTGCACACACTTGTAATACTTGTATTTGTCACTGACATCTAGATACCTACTTATTCTATATGTATTTACTGTGTGTAACCCATCTCGTCTATTCTGTCGGCTCCTGCTGTGATTTTACACTACCGCAGCTGCTGAATTGCCGGCTTTTCTTCTATCTATCTATGTAATATATATACAAACATATATGTGTGTGTGTCACTGACATTATATATATATGTATATATATATATTATATATATATATGTATATGTATTCTATGTGTATATATCTATTCTATCTGTTCTAACCTGTTATGCTGTAATTTTACTGAACGCGGCACATGAATTGCAGGCTTTTATTCTATCTTTTATCAAATGTTACCGACTTTTTCCGATTTTAAGAAAAATGCTAGTGTTACCGATCACAAATCTGAATGTACCATATTCGCGCCAAATTTATGTTTGGCGATCATTTTCTGAACATATTCGCTCATTTCTACTCAAAATGTGCTAAAATACATTTCTGACATTTCCAAAAAAATCTCAGTGACTAGTATAGTAATATGGCCGCCCTGTATTCCAATAACCATCATAAGCTCCATTCATGGCATCTGTCAGTTTCTTGATCTTTGATGATGATCTTTTTGGGCCGCATCAACCACAGCCCCAAACACTGACCAGAGGTGACTGTTCTCCTTCACCTCCCGTTCAAGAAGAGCCCACAAGCTCTCAGTAGGGTTCGGTCAGATGATGAAGGGGCCAGGTCATCATTCTTTCATCTGTAAGGCCAATACTGGCCCTGAGCAGTGGAGACTTCGATGCTGCGGTGGAGCATTGTCCTGTATAACCATCACGGATTTTTTGAAAGATGCAGACAGTGGCGCACTTACAGTCTGTTGGGCAGCGGTGCAAGATTTGGACCGGGGCCCCGCTATCCTGATTGAGTACATATATACCAGGATGAAGTATAAGGCCGGCATCACACTCACCGTAGAAAAATACGGACCGCATTATACGAGCATAATACGCCAAAATGTTGCCGGCACAACAATCCGTATTTCATTCGTTGTCAGGGTGCGGCTGCGTATTTTGCGCATGTAAGCATCCGTATGCAATCCGTACGCCATCCGTATAGCATATTTTTCTCGCTGCCTTGCAAAATGGACATTTAACGTTTTTTAGGCCTGTAACTCATTCAAATCATCATCAGCAAGGCTATTTATTGGCTCTGCATCAGGTTGCAACCCCCAATCTTGCCATTTTTGTGGTGTGCTTGTGTTGGAGTCCTGCTGCTTGCTTGCCAACATGTCTGACACTCTTCAGTTCACCCCAACTGATCGAGTGATGTACAACTGGGTTTTGTCCCGCCGCTTTGGGCAGCCTTACCCAGTGATCGTTGATCCGCAGAGGAGGAGGCGAATGTGGGTGCATCCGCATTTGAGGCAACGCCTCACTAAAGGCCATTTTCACCGCCTGTATGCATCTCTGCGGACTCATCCAGACGAGTTTTTTCTGTTTTGTCGGATGACCATTCCCACATTTGATGTTTTGTTGGAGCGCCCAGGGATCACCTACCAGGATACCAGGATGCGGAAAGCTATCTCTGCAGAGGAGCGCCTTTTCCTTACGCTACGGTTTGTATTCCTCAGCTACATACTGTATGTTGATGATGTGTTTTCCCACAAGTTTCCCTTTACCCTTAGGCTGTTGCTGAAATATCCTCATAATCTATCACATATATCACCTACAACTACCAGAACTATTATGTGTATGTAAAAATTACAGAAACCTTTGACTTGTAAATAGAACTTAGGATTGTTTGTAAATGAAAGGTTTTAACGGTTATGTATAGTGCATTTGTTCTACCTTTGTGCATATGTAATGATTGCTCTCTCTGTACATTTGGTTACTTGTAGGTTCCTAACTACTGGCATATCCTATGCCGCACTCCATCTTGAGTTTTTGATTGGGAGGTCCACCATATCTGGCATTGTGCGTGATACCTGCTCACAACTCTGGGACAGACTTCATCAACTGGTGATGCCTGAGCCAAAGATGGAAGACTGGAAGAGGATTGCCAGGGGATTTGAGGAGTAATGCCAGTTCCCAAATTGTATAGGAGCCCTTGATGTGAAGCACATCCGTGTGAGTAAGCCGCCGAACTAAGGGGCCCAATTCTATAATTATAAACAATATTTTTCTGTGGTGCTGTTGGCTCTGGTTGACATTAACTACAGGTTTATAATTGTAGACATTGGGGCCTATGGAAGAAATGGAGACTCTAGAGTCTTCAATTCTTCCATTATGGGTCGGCCGCATCTGTTATGATTTGGTAGCTGAGGAGTGCAGGTAAAAAAGGCAATACACCAGAGCAGTTGGAATCTATGAGATTTCAGTACCCTGACTAACCACCACAACTAGAGGCAGCCGTGGAGCGTTCCTACGTTGGTCCTAGACGCCTCGTCACAGCCTGAGAAACTAACTATACCTAAAGATAGAAAGAGGAAAGCTATCTGCCCCGGAGCAGATCCCCAAAGAACATAGAAAGCCCCCAAACATGAAATGGCGGTTAGACAAGAAGAAATACTGACACAGACAGAAAATAGTATGAGCAAACGTTGGTCCCAAACTATCTAAATAGAAAAGGATAGGAAGGGCACTTACTGCAATCCCAAAAAACCCTAAAAGCACCAACTCTACTAATTTCAAAAACACCTGAGATCACACGACCTCTACCACCTAAATTAGTTCTCTGGTGTAACAAAATCAAAACAGCAGCCACTGAAAAAACTGGAAAAAGCAAATGTACAAAACATCAGTGGCTGAACTAAACTGAGAGGGCAAAAGCCCCGGAGGGGACCCTGAAGGCCCACACAGAAGTGCAGGACAAAATGCAAAAATAAAGCACAAAAACAAAAAGAAGAAAATGTCTTATCTGTTAGCAGGAGATGCAGACACGACACAGCAGGCTACAAAGGAAACAGGAATCAAGGATTGAGACCAGAACAATTGATCACCGGCAACCCTGATGGGAAGGCGACTCCCTTAAATAAGACTAGTCAGTAACACCTGATTCCCAATCCTCACAATCTTCACTGGACAGTCCAGTACCGCTTGTAACCACCAGAGGGAGCCTCTGCTCAGAACTCATTTCAAGTCCATTCACAACACGCATCGCAATAACGACTTGCACCTACCACCAGCACGCCAACTTCCTGGCTCCAATCTAGAACCTGTCCCATATGTTGTAGTTGGGGATGAGGCCTTCCAGCTATCAAGGAATGTGATGAGGCCATATCCACGACGACACCTTGACCACCGTCGTCGGATCTTCAATGAGGTCATAAAAGCATGTGTTGTTTTACATAATTTCACAAGAATGCATGATTGGGCCCATCAGATGTTGGTGAAAATGTGGTGACCAATGTGGATATGCCTACGCCCCATGTCATCCCTTTACGTCGCCCACTCTCAGGACTGAAAACCCGTGATATCTTTACACAATGTTTTTTGTGTCACCTGAAGGTACTGCAACATGGCAAGATGATGCATTATCTATGCTGTAATGTTTGTGTGTGTATTTAAATATACTATTTTTTGTACACATAGTCTCTGTCTGGCGTTTAAAGGTCATAACATACGTGTTGGTGGTTGAGTACAAACAACTTCTGAAAAAAGACTCCAAACTTTTTATAAAAATAGATATTTATATGTGCAAACTGCCACTTGAGGTAGTGACTTCCATATTAGCTTCATATGGTATATGTATTTACAGCACAATAGTGTAAGTGTGCATTCTTACACAAGTACCAAAATAAGGCATGACAAAATTACAAATCTTTCTATACATAATAGTATGTAAAGACAAAAACAAATAGTCAATATGCCTAGTGCTGATCAGATGTGGTCCATATGTGTGATTGGTCACATTACACAAGTGCAAAGATGCATTTGACAACTGTGAGTGAAATTAAATATAAAAAATAACTAACTTTTCCATAAATAATAATAAATAAGCAAAATAACAAACTTTCACTATCACTAGTGAGCATCATATCTGCCCCATATGGTTGGGTTCTAAGATTAGACTAATGCAATGATGCATTAGCCAACAATGTTTAAAATGAATGGGGAAAAAATAACAAACATTGGTATAAATTATAAGATATAAAGAAACCAAACATTTTCACCTAGCCCATATCCCACCAGCTAAGTACCATATGCTGTTTGTAGGCATTCAGATGAGTGCAAATATGCGTTACACAACATGTTGTAAAAATAAATGTAAAAAATAACAACGTTTTTTATAAATAATAAGAGATAATGAAAATAACAAACGTTGAGTATGCCTACTCAAGAGCATATTGGAACCATATGTTTCTTACATGCATCTACATTAGTGCACATTTCTTTTGCACAACATGAGTTTAAAGTAAATATAAAAAAACAACAGATTTTGAAATCATAATATATAACTAAAATACAAAATCACAGCTGGTGGTATGTGGGTGGTTGGGTTGGCGGGTTCCCAGCATCTCTGTTTGTTTGGCTTGGATGACCACCTTGACCATCGCCCTGTTTGGGTGGATTTTCTGGGCCCTGAGCTAACATATGCCCATGGTCAGGTTGGTGTGTGGGCACATTGCCATACTGATAAGAGATTATATTCCTGTGTAAGATGATACCCACGAGAATCATACCCCCCAATATGACCATGTTGAGCACATCCAGGTTGGGACCAGCCTCCAACACTGGATCTGTACAAGTGGCCATATTGGGAAGTCGGATTATAGCCAGTCATTTGACCCTGTTGTTGCCAAGGTTGGTTCGGTGGGGAATGGGTTGAGGTGTAGACGCCCATGCAGGAGGATCATCAGATCCTAATTGATCATGTACATTTTGGTGGGGGGCAAGGCGCAGAAGGTTACGGGGTGAGAGCTGCCACCTCTCAAGGAATTCAAACACCTTATATGGTGTATTGGGGGGTGTGCATGCATCAATTAGGATGTGCATTGATCCTCGCACACGGAGCCTCAGCTCACGGGGTAGGGGACGAAGGTAGCGGGCAAGGCTACGGGCATAGGCCTCCTCACCCTCATCCACAGCTGCCCTTGAAAGGTAATTGAGTACTCCAGTGTCCACATGCCTACGTGTGTCTGACCCAGTGATGTCTCGCCGTCTTCTCCCACGGCGGGATATTGCAGCAGGCTGGGGGGAGGCCCCCAGAGGTACAGTGGGGCTGCTGCTGTTTGCAGCTTCATCCCCAATGGCGGATGCTGCTGCAGCTGGTGCCTCTGGTACAGGTAGAGGAGGAGGGGATTGCTGTGGTCCTTGGGAACCTTGGGGGAAGCTGATGGGAGGTTCAGACGATGGGCCAGCCACCTCTTCACCTCCCCCAACCAGGTCAATAATGGCCTCTGAGTCGGAGGCTGTCTCCCTCTCAGTGAGGTTGGATTGAGTTCTGTTGGAAAATGAAAGGGGATTAGAACATGTAGGAGAGGTGAGCCTAAACTGCATATGTATTATGTGGTGTGATGTTTGTACTTACGGTTTCAGATCCAGAATAGGAGCCAGAAAGCCAAGGCGGTCAAAGTAGACATATTTTCTTTTTGTCGGTGCCGCATACCCGCTCCTGGACTTCTGCTGCCGTTCCCGCCGGTACTGGTCGCGGATGCTTCTCCATCTTCTCCGTCTTCTCATAACATCATCCACTGCAATGACACATATAATGTAATCAATTAGCTAGCTGCACAAAGCCTAATTCTTCGACATACACGTAATATAGTCATGGGGGCCTAGTAGGATGTAAGTATACTAACATTTTTGCGCCACAAAAAAAAACTAAAAACATTTTTTTGGCCAAAATCTGCGCTATAACTAAGCTCTGACCGTTAACAAGTATGCAAAAAAAAAACAAGTAACTTACTCATTCACTGCTGCTCCTCGCGTGGACTGTTGCCAAAGTGGGTAAACATCTGCCCACAGATGCGCCTCCATGCCGCCTCTTTCCTTGCGCGGTCTGCGTAATGTGCATCTTTTTGGTCCCAAATTTCGGGCCTCTCCTGCACCAACACAATGAGCATCTCCACATTGATGAGGGTGGACATCATGGCCGACTCCGTGGAGGCATTTTTCCGGGATGTCTGGCGCTCTTTTTGAGCTAATTTGCATGTGTCAGCTTCCTCCTGCATGTGTTGCATCATTTCCTGTGAGCTGCAGAAGTCTTGCGTATTTCTTGCAAGTCACACATCTGGCCCGTGTGGAATCTGTTGTTTTCTCACACCCACAGACTTTCATTGGCGTACAATGGGCGTAATACGCGTATAATCGCAGCATGCTGTGGGTGTCTCGCACCGTAAGATACGCTCGAGAAAAATACGCATGATCAGAGCTGTCCCATAGAAAAATATGGGTCCGTGTGTAATGCGTGGTTTTCACGCCTCTCACTCGTCCGTATTCCTCCTTAGTGTGACGCCGGCCTAATACATACCCTCTTTCCTGGAATATACTGTATGTCACTTACCTTGGGATCATCCTGGTATATGTCCCTTATCTGGGGCCCCATCCTGGTATATGTCCCTTATCCTAGGCCCAATACAGGTATATATATATATATATATATATACATCTCATCCTAGTATATGTCCTCTTTCTGCCGCTGTTCTTTAATGTATAGCAGAAATATAACGCACTCCCCATAGTGCTCCATGTAGTATAATTCACAGGCCGTAGTCCTCCTTATAGTATAATGCACCCCCCATAGTCCTTCATACCATATAATCAACAGCCCATAGTCATCCATGTAGCATAATGAACAGTGCATAGTCATACATGTAGTATATTGCACATCCCATAATCTTCCATGTAGTAAATTGCACAGCCCATAGTCATCCATGTAGTATATTGCACAGCACATAGTCTTCCATGTAGTATATTGCACAGCCCACAGTCATACATATAGTATAATGCACAACCCATAGTCATCCATATAGTATCATGCACAGCCCATAGTCATCCATGTAGGATAATGCACAGCCCACAGTCATCCAAGTAATATATTGCACAGCCCATAGTCATCCATATAGTATATTGCACAACACTTAATCTTCCATGCAGTATCATGCACTGCCCAAAGTCATCCATTAAGTATATTGCACTGCCCATAGTCATCCATGCAGTATAATGCGCAGCCCATAGTCATCCATGTAGTATATTGCACAGCGTATAGACTTCCATATGCAGGGGGGCATTTATGTACATTTAATCGAAGTACATTAATCAAAGTACTTGGCAGTTATTCCATGGCAGAAGCTAACACTCATCTCTATTCTCTTCATACAGGTATTCAGCTCATTCAACTCCTGCACTAATCCTGCATGTGTCCAGACACTCTATTCTATATCAGCAAGCAGCTTCTAATGGTATTCAGCTCATTCAACTCCTGCACTGATCCTGCATGTGTACAGTCATTCCTATTCATCTTTGCAAGCATATGTAATGGTATTTAGGCAATTCAACTTACTCTGCTTGTCCCTTTATGCTGTAAGGTCATGCAACATTTTCAAAGTGGTTTATGATCCATGAAGGCCTGCATAGTTGTTTATTTGTTAGTTCATTTATTGCCTTCTGCTGTCATAACTTAGTTGACTGATTGCTAATGAGGTAAAATAGTGAGAGATCTTAGAACTAGCCTCCTATATATTGAGACATAGCCTGGGGAAGCATTTATGCAGGGGGGCATTTATGTACATTTAATCAAAGTACATTAATCAAAGTACTTGGAAGTTATTCCATGGCAGTTAGATAGGGCAGGAACCAGGTAAGACAATTATACAAACCTAATCACAGTAAATTTGGACTACAACAAATATTTACCATATGCATTTGTATAATGTATGACCTGGCTGCTGCATTCACTCACATCCACAGTACTTGCATTAACTCTTTACACTCCATCCATATCGACCCCTCAGTCCTCTCCTCTCCTATGTATAGCACTCATGCTAGTTTCACATTGCTAAACTGCATAGATCCATTCAGTCCCACCATCCAACACAAGAGAAGTTCTCACAAATCACTTAACCATCTGCTCACTCTTTCTATCCTCCTTCTCCTAGTCACAGGAGATATCTCTAACAACCCCGGCCCCCCATGTTATAGTAAGTCAAACTCCCCAACTGCTACACTCAGAAACCCCTCTAACCTTATCAATATTCCCTGCATGCCTTCTGTCTCTTTCAATTGTGCCCTTTTGGAATTCTCGCTCAGTGTGTAATAAACTCTCTTTCATCCATGACTTCATCCTTTCTAATTCTCTTAACCTCCTGGCTCTTACTGAAACCTGGATCCAGCAGTCAGACACTACCGCTGCTTCTACTCTCTCATATGGTGGACTACACTTCTCTCATATTCCAAGATCAGACAACAGAGCAGGTGGAGGAGTTGATCTGCTCCTATCACCCAAATGTACCTTTTAGGTTATCCCTCAAGTGTAAGGGGTTACAAGGACTGTTGTGTTCCCCAAACATGTGCCAGTTAAGTATTAGTGTTGTACATGTTATAAATATATATATTTTTGTGACCTGTACTTGTATATATTCTTGTCTGTATGTATATTGTTGCCTGGAACCAATTCATCGGGAGCTGGAGTCCGGAGGACAGGAAACAGTGACCGCCCCGGAGGAACCTAAGTCGGAAGTAAAGGCTGGGCCGGGACTTTTCCCTCGGGAGACGGACTGCGCTGCTGCGACGGCAGAGGAATCCAACGGGCGCAGGATGGACGTGCACAGGCTGCTGAGACCCGAGGTGGTGAGTACACCACGGCCCCTCACCAGGGAAGGTCGATCTGTTCTCCAGTCTCATAATCCAGGGAGCGGGCCACAGTATGGCGACCCGGGGCCCCTCGACTTGTCCTATGGCCACCGTGCCCAGGAGGCTAGATCAACGGTCAGCATCATGACAGCACTAGGCACATCGCATTTTCACCAAGCGGAGGAGGCCCCATTTCCATCCCCCAGGCAGTCCGCCTGGATTGCGGGCATAATAGAGACGAAGCAGCGGGAAAAAGAAATTTGGGTGAAACTGCACTGACACAGAGAGGGCGCTATGGCCGGGCGCCGCATTCGCGGGTAGTTGGTCCACACCAGAGTAGACCGGGGGTACAGCTTCATATGAGAGGCGGGCACGATTGACAAGGTATATGTGAATGCCGCCTCTGTGAAGTTTGGGAGACCCCTAATAGAGGGGTACTGGGTCTCCTTCTTTAAGGAGGACTGCCCCAGGGGATATTTCGCGGTGTCAGTGACATTGTGTACGGAGGATGAGGCCCAGAACTGCATGCGGGCCCGGAACAGGTATGGTCGGTCCCGTATTCCCTGGCCACAGCCCAGTCAAACCCTGCCCCTGACATGTCTTGGCAGCACATGACACCTACGGCTGCAGGATCGTCACTATCCCGAACCCGGGTAAGGAGTCCAGAAGAGGACAAAGCGGCATGGGACTCGTGCTGTTGATTTATAAAGTATTAACTGCTTGCAGAAAGAAGGTTGTGCTCGTTGCAGTATCTTGGAATGAATATATGGGACTGTTCAGTGTCTCGGTGAGCAACGGAGCCCTGTGACACCCCTAGATTTGGGGGTAATGCAGCCGGTATGGCCAGGAGTGAACGTTTTCTTTTGGACATAAGTTTTTGTTGCGCCCATTCCGCCTATTCTGCTGGATAGCAGAACCTTGCCCTTGTGGAGCGACGGGGTCCTTGAGCTGACGGACCGGGTGCGGCTGCAGCAGCAGAATGTATTCCAGTACCAGGCAGTACGCACTTGGCATACAGGACCGTGCCATGCTCAAAGGGATGAGGGACGTCTTCCCCCTAAGAACTGTTGACCCACCGGTGGGGTCACGTGTTTTGTAAATATGTTTGATTCTGATGGACTGGATCAGAATCTATGTTATTTGAGGTGACACCTGGAGGACTGTGAGCCAGGCACCTCTTAAAGGAGAAGAGACTGTTTTGTTTACGATGAGCGGTTTATATTTTGTCTCCCTGCTTGGAGTACATAATGTACATAATAAAGCTATACGTGTGAATGGTCAGGGACATCCATTGGTAAAGGGAGGGGGAGTGTAAGTGGTTACAAGGACTGTTGTGTTCCCCAAACACGTCTCAGTTAAGTATTTGTGTTGTACATATTATATATATATTCTTGTGACCTGTACTTGTATATATTCTTGTCTGTATGTATATTGTTGCCTTGTAATGCTGCTATGTGTATATATATTTTAGGGGGAGGGGAGTGTAGTACCCCAAATTGGACACTAGATGGGGCACATTATTGTACATTATTTTACATAGGAGGAGCTAACCAGGAATAAGATAGAGGGTTTTCCTTTTGTTAAGTAGTAGGGCCTTGGTGTCTGTGTAGGGCGGACAGCTCCACAATGTTAAGCAAGGTACCCAACCATCCAGGGCCCAGTGGGTCAGAAATACGTCTGAGGCAGCAGTGTGACTTCAGTGTTGGAGAAGAAGCTAAGCAAATGTCACAACAGTACAGGGACGCAGGTGGCTCACCATGTGGCAGATCATTGTATGGGCTGATGCCCTCAGATCCGGGGCGAAACGGACGAGGCAACCTCCAACTGTAGTGAGTCTAGTCAGGGAGGACTCTCCGTTACTGCAAGAGGTGGTACAACCCTGGCACGTACTGAAGGACGAAGTAAAGAGTGCAGGGAAAGTGGAGGATGTGTACTGTAAGAAACTCTATGCTGATGATGTATCTGGAGAGGATGTGCTGCGAAAAGAAGAAAGTAAAGTTTCATGTTTAAAGTTGCAACTGGACTGTGTCTCTGTCTTTATACAAGCAACCGGAGGGGATCTTAAGTCATGGAGAGAAGGCCCTGAAGGTGAAGAGAGACCAGTACACTGAAAATGGGATATTTTTTGCATGTGACGGGGGGCCAGGGTGCACAAGAGCCATCAGTTTCAGCCACAACTACGGCCCTGGCCTAACCTCTCACACAAGTACCCTCACTTATCTTTACTTCTTTTGAGGTCTATGCTGTCAGACTCTACATCTCCTTCTCCATGCGAGTGGCGGTGGTGTATTGTCCTCCGGGCCCTTCCCATCAGTTCCTGGATCACTTTGTCACCTGATTTCCACACTTTCTCTCCTGTGACATCCCCACCCTCATCATGGGTGATTTCAACATCCCCATTGCTTTTCCCCCCTCCCCATCTGCTAATCACCTCTTATCTCTAACCTCCTCTTTCGGCCTTTCGCAGCTTACTAACTTTCCAACGCATGAAGACGGAAACTCCCTGGACTTGGTCTTCTCCCGGCTTTGCTCAGTGGATGATTTCACAAACTCCCCTCTCCCACTCTCTGACCACAACCTTCTTTCATTCTCTATCAAGAACTGCCCTCCTGTTCAGATCACCCCTACTTTCCACACTTATAGAAATCCACTGGCCATTAACACCCAGAAACTTATGAAGAACTTGCACTCATCATTGGCCCCTATCTCCTCCCTCTCATGTACTGATTCTGCACTGAAGCATTACAGCAAAACACTGCAAAGTGCCCTGGATGAAACTGCATCTCCTATACATAGAACTATACGGCACAGACGGCAACAACCGTGGCACACGCTGCAAACACGTTTCCTGCAGCGGTGCTCCATGTCTGTGGAGAAAATCCAATCTACCCGAAGATTTCATCCATTATAAGTTTATGCTTAAAAGATACAACACTGCCCTTCACCTCTCAAAACAAACCTATTTCAACACCCTCATCACCTCACTATCCAATAACCCAAAACATCTCTGACACTTTTCATTCCCTACTCAACCAAGAGTGCAAGCCCCAACCACGGATCTCCGCCCTGACAAAATGGCCAATTATTTCAAAAAAATTGACCATATCCAACAGGAAATTATCTCCCAATCCCCTCATATCATGCATTGTCCTCCCTCCCCACAGCATCTAGCTCACTCTCTGACTTTGAACCAGTCACAGAAGAAGAAGTAATTGTTGGCATATGCAACAGATTAGAACTTATTATAAGTAAAACGAGGACTTTATGCTGACCTGGCAATAGATGGCAATGTTGTGTAATGTTTCCTTCTGTTTAATGTATTGTATAAGAAATAGTCTCACTTGCAGTTTCACTTTCGTTTTGCTCTTGTTTTCCTGATGCAATGCTGAAATGACTGTGCATTTTCCTTTTTCCTCATGTTGTAAGAAGTAACAGCTTGTTATGCCATGAAGCCTGCTTTGTGAAGTTTTCTACTGCAAAGGTGTGGATTCAGAAGCTGTGCAACAGGTTATGGGCCCAGACACCCAGTCACCCAGATACAGCGTACCTAGAAATCCAGATACCAGAGAATTCCAAGCACCAAGAATACCAGATACCCAGGACACTGGAACGCTCAGCAAGACCCTGGTGAATGCAGAAGAATTCTTAAGTGCAAGTCTCTCCAAACAAGTAAGATAAGTTAAAAATGACAAGTAGCACAGAGCTAAAACTCGCAGTAGCTAAACTGAATGATGAGAACTATCAGCTATGGAAGTTCAAAGTAGAGATATTATTGTCTAAAGATGATTTATGGGAAGTAATCACTACAGATAGACCAGATCAAGATAATCAGACATGGGATAAGAAAAATAGACAAGCGAGAGCCACCATTAGCTTATTAGTGGATGATGCTCAATTAATACATATAAGAAATTAAGAAACAGCGAAAGGAATGTGGGAAGCATTAAGAAAGCTATATGAAAGACCCAGCTTAAATCACAAATTATTTTTATTAAGAAAGCTTTACAGTATGAGACTAAGTGCAGACAGTGACATGCAGAAGCACATATTCTCTATTATTGAAGTGATATCACAGCTAAGATCTATTGGTGAAGATATTAAAGAAAGTCATATAGCAGCTATAATGTTGTGCAGTTTACCAGATTCATATACTGCTTTAATAAATGCACTAGAGACGAGACCAGAAACTGACATTACATTAGAGTTTGTGAAGACCAGACTCATAGATGAATATCAGAGAAGAAAAGAACAAAGCAATGATTCTTCTACTGAAAAGGACACTGAAAACGCTCTTAAAGCTACAGAATTTAAAAAACCCTATAATAAAGAGACAAAAAAATGCTTCAGATGTAAGAAAAAAGGTCATTTAAAGAAAGACTGTACCATATGGAAAGCAGAACAACAAAAATTACAACATAAAAGGCATACACAGAAAGTAAAAAACACAATTTCCGATTCGTGTGAGAATAATTGGAATGGCACATTCAAAATAACAGACAAGAAATCATCACTTGGTTGGTTTATTGATTCAGGAGCAACGAGTCATATGACAAGTGACAAGAATTTCTTTACTGATCTTGATTTAAATAAGAAAGAAGCCATTTATCTTGCAGATGGAAGCAAAATAACCGCAGAAGGTATCGGACAAGGTATGCTAAATTGTTCAAACAAGTTCGGACAAGATTCAAAGATACTTGTACAGGATGTGTTGTATGTTCCAAAATTGGAAGGTGGATTATTATCTGTGAAACGTTTAACAGCAAAAGGACTTACAGTAAAATTCAAAGATAATGAGTGTGCAATTATTGCAGGAAACAAGTTGATAACCAAAGTCAAGGCAGATGAACAATTATATCATTTTGACAAACCAAAGGAACAGATGAAGGTATGTACACATGATCACAAAAACTGTATTCACATGTGGCATAGACGTCTAGGACATAGACACCCGGACAGTATAAGGGAACTACAGAGAAAAGAATTGTCAAAAGATTTAAAGATATCAGATTGCTCAATTACCATAAGATGTGAATGTTGTATAAAATCCAAAGCCACAAGGATATCTATTCCAAAGAAAGTGAGATAAAAAGCGAAAGATCACTTGATTTGGTGCATACTGACATATGTGGACCCATGAAAGTGACTACATCAGGAGGCAATAGATACATGTTGACTTTTATAGACGACTACTCAAGATACACAGTCGCATACTTAATTAAGAACAAAAGTAAAGTTTTTGATAAACTTGTAGACTATGTAACAAGATCAAGTAACAAATTTCTAAGTATGGAATGGACAAGGCAACTGTTAGGTGGATTCATAACTGGCTTAGTGATCGGACCCAAAGAGTGGTTGTAAATGGCTGCACATCCAGTTGGAAGAATGTCTCAAGTGGGGTACCACAAGGCTCTGTTTTGGGCCCTGTATTGTTCAACATCTTTATCAATGATTTAGATGAAGGAATTGAGGGTAAACTGATCAAATTTGCTGATGACACAAAGCTAGGAGGGGTAGCTAATACTAGAGAAGAGAGAGGATTCAAAAAGATATACATAAACTGGAGCAGTGGGCAGCAACTAACAGAATGGATTTTAACAGGGAAAAATGCAAAGTACTACATGTGGGCAATAAAAATGAAAAAAGCATATACAAAATGGGAGGAATAGGGCTAAGTAACAGCACATGTGAAAAAGACTTGGGTATACTAATTGATCACAGACTTAACATGAGTCAACAGTGTGATGCAGCAGCAAAAAAGGCAAATGCAATTCTAGGATGTATCAACAGAAGCATACAGTCTAGATCACGTGAGGTCATTATTGCCCTCTACTCCTCTTTGGTCAGACCTCATCTGGAATACTGTGTCCAGTTTTGGGCACCACATTTTAAAAAAGACATCAACAAACTGGAGCAAGTTCAGAGAAGAGCCACCAGAATGGTGACCGGTCTGCAAACCATGTCCTATGAGGAACGGTTGCAGGATTTGGGAATGTTTAGCTTGCAAAAAAGAAGACTGAGAGGAGACTTAATAGCTGTCTACAAATATCTCAAGGGCTGTCACATTGTAGAAGGATCATCTTTATTCTCATTTGCACAAGGAAAGACTAGAAGCAATGGGATGAAACTGAATGGGAGGAGACACAGATTAGATATTAGAAAAAACTTTTTGACAGTTAGGGTGATCAATGAGTGGAACAGGCTGCCACAAGAGGTGGTGAGTTCTCCTTCAATGGAAGTCTTCAAACAGAGGCTGGATAGACATCTGTCTGGGATGATTTAGAGAATCCTGCTTTGAGCAGGGGGTTGGACCAGAAGGCCCAGGAGTAGAGTTGAGCGATACTTTCCGATATCCAAAAGTATCGGAATCGGAATGGTATCGCCGATACCAAAAAATATCGGCGATACCCGATACCGATACCGGAAGTCCCATGTAAGTCTATGGGAACAAAATATCGAAATTAAAAAAACCCATTCTTGCCTTGTTGGTTAATTGTACATGAAGGAAAACAAGAAAGAGTAATGTAGAATGTATTGGGGAAGGTTGAGGAGACATTAAAGGCATAGATGTTTAACCCAATCAAATGGAATAGCATAAATATTTTTTTTTTTTAAAGATGTTCGGATTGACGAAGAAATTGACAATGTTGTTAACGTTTTTTCTATTTTGGCAAATATGTATATTACACAACTTCCATGCTCTTCATCTTCACCTTTTTAACTTTTCACACACTTTCTCCTTCATAATCTTCTGCAGCATCATCTTTTTCATCAAATTATTCTTCATCTTCACCTTCTTTATCTTCTTCTTAAACTTCTTGCTATTCATCTTTGTTAACATTACTCATATTCTTCTTATTAAACTATTATTCTTATTCATATTCTGCTTCATCTTCTTCATCATATTCTTATTTGTGACAGAGAATCCTGTACTTGTAATCTGTCAAAGTATGAATTTTTCATCCTTCCGTTCTTGCTGTCACAAAAGATTTAAATTACAACAGTATTTGTCCGTGTTCAGTTTAGCCTGCAGCAGCAGGCATTTTCCAGGGGCACCACGAGGAGGAACGGACTCACCCCCATACACTGCTTAGTCTTCTTCTGCTTAGAATTTAGAGCATATATTTTGCTCTTCATTTTGGTCTTATACTTCATGTTCTTCTGCTTTTAGATCTTCTGCTTATTGTTCTTGTGTCTCTTGTTCTGTATCTTGTATTTGTAGCACAATCTTGTACCAGCTGATGTTACTGGGACACGGTTACTAAGCAGGAGGTACCTGTGCTCCAAAGCACTACCAAGGACCAGCAGACGTTGCTGGAACTCGGATACCGAGATGGAGGCACCTAGGCCAAAGGCACTGCGGAGAACCAGCTGACGGTACTGGAACCCGGAGGGGCAGCAGAAGGAAAAGAGCCAATGGCACAACCGAGGACCAGCTGACGTTACTGGGACACGGTTACTAAGCAGGAGGTACCTGTGCTCCAAAGCACTACCAAGGACCAGCAGACGTTGCTGGAACTCGGATACCAGATGGAGGCACCTAGGCCAAAGGCACTGCGGAGAACCAGCTGACGGTACTGGAACCCGGAGGGGCAGCAGAAGGAAAAGAGCCAATGGCACAACCGAGGACCAGCTGACGTTACTGGGACACGGTTACTAAGCAGGAGGTACCTGTGCTCCAAAGCACTACCAAGGACCAGCAGACGTTGCTGGAACTCGGATACCGAGATGGAGGCACCTAGGCCAAAGGCACTGCGGAGAACCAGCTGACGGTACTGGAACCCGGAGGGGCAGCAGAAGGAAAAGAGCCAATGGCACAACCGAGGACCAGCTGACGTTACTGGGACACGGTTACTAAGCAGGAGGTACCTGTGCTCCAAAGCACTACCAAGGACCAGCAGACGTTGCTGGAACTCGGATACCGAGATGGAGGCACCTAGGCCAAAGGCACTGCGGAGAACCAGCTGACGGTACTGGAACCCGGAGGGGCAGCAGAAGGAAAAGAGCCAATGGCACAACCGAGGACCAGCTGACGTTACTGAACCCCAGTAACACAGGAGCAAGTGTTGACTGTGCTAACAGCACTTCCGAGCAACAACTGGCGGTGTTGGAGCCCAGGGTCAAGGAGGATGTTTAAATACTAGATCAAGTAATTTCCTTGTTACCTGTCAATTTTAAATGTCTATACTTCAAACAAGAGAAAGATAACCTTTACTACCATAAGATGATGATTTCATTTAAACTAATATCTAGATAAATAAAGAATTGACAAACATAAACAAATACATTAACATGTTGAACAGCAATGCAAACCACAAAATAAATTAGTTAAGGAATCTGCTATACGGTTGTACATAAAAGCATACAAGTACATATCTGAATCCATTAATGATGGATAAGTAACAGTATGTACACCATTTTTATTGTATAGACAATGAATGTCTGACTTCAAAACATCATCAGCATTACAAGTTATCTGTGATATTACTAAAATGTTCCATTTGCTGAATAATGTCACTAAATAGTTTATACAAAATTATACAATTTCCATCATGTAATACTCATAATATGTGGCAATAATCATTTTTATTAACAAACATAACCTTTAAAAAGTGCATAGTGCATAGTGAAAATTGCTATTTATGGCTGACTGTCGACTTGGAAGCATGACAACAGATAGATAAGGTATATATAGATGACACTGCATAGCCACAGATGGTGAATGGCGATGTAATACTATACCTCAATAAAGTGTGCGTCACTACTACATAATTTTTTTTATATAGCTTTATAAACAGGGTACATGGATGTATGCTTGTGCCTTTGTTTTGACGCACAGACTGCCTTCCTGCTGAGACGCGTTGGGTAGTGAACAGTTGTGTGCAGTGTTCACTGCAGTCTCTGCGGAATAACCACACTTAGACCTTATAACTTTTCAGACTTTCTTTATCAATCTACCAAGATGAAGAAGGCAGGGAGTAAGGCACGTGGTCGTGGAGTTTCTTCAGGGAGAGGACGTGGGGATTCTGTGGCTGCTGCGGCCCCCAGTGACACAGCATCCACCAGTTTTCCCCGTGAGCGTTCCTTTATGCGCACTTTTGTAGGAGCTCGGAGTACCCCCCTGCTGCGGGAAGAACAAATTGAAGCCGTTGTTGTTTGGATGTCAGCCAATGCATCGACTTCAATTGCTTCCACCTCCTCTCAGGACCACAGCACTGTTGGGCAACCATCTGTCTCTTCACCGCCTGGCAAATTGCCCAGGCAGTCAGAGAGTTCTGTACAGGAGCCAGCTGAGTGTCTGCTTCTGTTCTCAGAATCTATTGGCTTGCAAACAGGGGCCCAGCCAAGCAGCATTCTGTAATGTGAAGAGGGAGTATGCAGTGATGCGCAACAGCTGTGTCTCTCTGAATCTGAAGAGGCGGGTGAGACAGTGCCGATGGTCAGCACACCGCAGAACGCATCTGATGATGATGAGACCCAGGTGCCAGTTTCTGTTGAGCATGGTGCTGGGCAGACCACCCAACAGCAGGTGTTGGAAGAGGGTAGTGGAGATGATGAGGTCCAAGACCCAACATGGCATGAGGAACAGGAAGGTGGTGGGAGCAGCTCAGAGGAATAATAATAATATTTATTTATATAGCGCCATCATATTCCGCAGCGCTTTACAGTTTAGCAGTTTCAGAACACAAGTCATAAGTAACAACGTTAACAATACAATAATTTAAGCTAAATAAGTCGCCCCTGCTCGTGACAGCTTACAATGTACAATGAGATGGGGGAGATACAAAGTATAGGTGTTTATATACAATGGTGCATTTACAATGATGTTCCAGCCATCTTAAGGGACTGAGGGATGGAGATAGTGAATGGGCTAGAGACACACACACACTTACACAGAATACATAGAATGACTTTGATTAGTGAATGTGATAGGCCGCTCTGAACAAATGTGTTTTGAGGGAGCGCCTGAAACCATGCAAATTGTGGATAGTCCTAATTTCTTGGGGTACAGCATTCCAGAGGATTGGCGTAGAGCGGGAGAAGTCTTGGAGTCGGGAGTGGGAGGTACGTATTAGTGCAGAGGTTAGTCGAAAGTCGTTTGCAGAGCGCAGCAGTCGGTTAGGCCGATAGATAGAAATGAGGGAGGAGATGTAGGAGGGGTGCTGCACTGTGGATAGCTTTGTGGCTGAGAACCAGTACTTTGGTTGAAAGCTGGGAGAGGCCTAGAGAAATGGTTAGTGATAGAAGGAAGATAGAGGAAGACATTGCCCCAACGGTACAAACAGGAGGGAGAGTTAGGCTGCAGACTCGGTTGCCTGTAGCCTCCAGTTTGGCACCTGTTCGGAGCAGTTGTCTTCCAAAAGTCAAAACGTGCGCTCCCAGGACTTGCACTGCGTGGTCCTTTTTTCACACACTTGCACATGATATTTGCTATGTGAAATGCAAGCTGTGTAATCAAAAATTAAAAATAGCTAAAAGTGTCAGTCACCTCAATACCACAAATATGTGGAAACATGTGCGGACAAAGCACGTAGTTGAGTTACAAAGACACACTGGAGATGTAGGCCAACCTACAGCAGCACCTACATCTTCAGGTTGTGTTGAAGCCTCTTCATCGAGCTCACACACAGCTGGTTCTGCTTCCTCACAGGATCGCCATGGAAGAACCTCGGCCACTGTTGTCCAGAGACAAACTGTTATTCCACACACAGCAGCAAGTTCCCTGTCATCCTCACACTCACAGGCCACAAAACAGCCATCGGTAGCACAGGCATGGGATAAAAGACGGCCATACTCCGCAAACCATGCACGAGCACAGGCTCTGAATGCTGGCATTGCAAAACTCCTGTCCCTTGAAATGCTGTGATTCAGGCTGGTGGAGACAGACAGTTTCCGTAACTGAATATCATTGTCAGTCCCACAATACAATGTGCCAAGCCGATTTCATTTCAGCAGGCAAGCCGTCCCTGGTCTGCAAAAGCATGTTGAGGGAAAAATTAAACATGCGCTACTAAAAGCCCTCAGTAGCAAGGTCCACCTGACCACCGATGCGTGGAGCAGTACCCATTGTTATGATCTGCTACAACCAGTAAGGAAAGAAGGGAATTCTGTCCCTACAATACAACTAAGCTGAATCCCTACGATGTAACGGGGAACCTGATCCTGCGACCAGACCCGCTAAAGTCCTCATCTAGTGTGAACGAAGACCTATAGTTGCGAGGGAGTAATCCCTACAAGATCTAGGGACTGGGAGAAAAGGTGGACACCTCCTAACATAAATTGTAGCATGGATAATTAAACAGAAAAATAAATACTTTGTGATCCTAACATCAAGCAAAACTGACAGATTAAGGCACCTAAGCACCCGGCTAGCTTAACAGTAGATAATACAATGAAGTCAAGCAAAGCCAGAAGGGCGGAGCCAGACTAAATAGGGAAAAAAGGTCATGTGACCAGCAAACTGAAACAAAACCTAACAAGAGGGTTCTAACACCCATGGCCAGGGACAATACCTTTCCCTCACTGCCTATTGGGTCAATGTTGTGCAGCCGGGTACTGATCTTGCGAGTGGCGCTGTACGTGTTCTGCCAACTCCAAGGATTGCAGGAATCAAGTCTGTACACATTGATTCCTCCTCCTACTCCAGTTCCTCAGAATCATCGCTGCAGGAGCCGTCACGGTCTACCTCCACATGGACCCGTGAACGTTTACCTGTTGCGACCGATATGAGCACAGCCGTGTCCAAATGTCAACAGGCCGTCCTGAAATTAATTTCCATGGGGAATCTTAGCCACACAGCGCAGGAGCTCTGTAATGCCATAAAGCAGGAGAGCGACGTGTGGTTTTTGGAAGAGAATCTACAGGCAGGCTTGGTAGTGTGTGACAATGGCCGAAATCTGGTGTCAGCTCTGGGCCTTGGCAACCTCACTCACATACCATGTCTGTCATATGTGCTCAACTTGGTCGTGCAGAGTTTTTTGAGGGACTATCCGGATCTTGATGCACTGCTGCACAAGGTCCGCCTAGAGTGCGCTCACTTGCGACGTTCCAGCATGGCCAGATCGCTGATTGCAGCTCTGCAACGCAGATTTCACCTTCATGAACATCGCATCATATGTGACGTACCCACCAGGTGGAATTCCTCGTTACATATGTTGGAGCGGTTGTGTGAGCAGCAGCCAACAGTAATGGAGTATCAGCTGCATCAGGCGCAGTCAACTCGCAATTTGCGCCGTTCACACTTCACCACTACTGAGTGGGCCTCTATAATAAGAATAATAATAATATTATTTATTTATATAGCGCCATAATATTCCGCAGTGCTTTACAGTTTAACAGTTTCAAAACACAAGTCATAAGTAACAACGTTAACAATACAATAATTAAAGCAAAATCAGCCGCCCCTGCTGGTGAAAGCTTACAATCTACAATGAGGTGGGGGAGATACAAAGTACAGGTGTTTATATACAATGGTGTTTTTACAATGATGGTCCAGCCATTTTAAGGGAGTGAGGTATGCATGGAGATAGTGAATGGGCTACACACACAGAATTACACATAGAATGACTTTGATTAGTGAATGTGATAGGCCACTGTGAACAAATGTGTTTTGAGGGAGCGCCTGAAACCATCCAAATTGCGGATAGTCCGAATTTCTTGGGGTAGAGCATTCCAGAGGATTGGCGCAGCGCGGGAGAAGTCTTGGAGTTGGGAGTGGGAGGTACGGATTAGTGCAGAGGTTAGTCGAAGGTCGTTTGCAGAGTGCAGCAGTCGGTTAGGCCGATAAATATAAATAAGGGAGGAGATGTAGGGGGGTGCTGCGCTGTGGAGAGCTTTGTTGGTGAGAACCAGTAATTAGAATTGGATCCTATAATGAATGGGCAGCCACTGCCAGTGTAATGAGTGCCGAAGGACTCTATGAAGGATATCTGCCACGTTTTGCGTGCGTTTGATGAGTCAACGCGGATGGCGAGTGCAGATGATGCACTAGTCAGCCTGACTGTCCCCCTTATCTGCCTGCTTCAAAAAACACTGCAAGCACTAAGGCATGAGGTTTTGGAAGAGGTGGAGGATGAGGAGTCACAAATTCCATCACCTTCTGGACAGTCAGCGCAACGTGGTTCCTCACAAAGGGCTGGAGGACTTTCAAAGTACCATGCTGTATCAACAATTGAACCTCCAGAGTCGCTGTCTATATTTTCATAACCATTACAAACTTTTAATGTATTTACAAAGCACATAATGTACAGTTTTTGTCTATCCTTTTGTAATGCTATTGTGTTTCCATAAACTGATGTTACAGAATTATGATACAAAGTTTTTAAATTTTGAGTTTTAAATTTTGTAAATTTTTATGTATTTGAAGGACTTTGTGAGGAGGATGAGGAGGAGTCAATGGAGGAGGAAGACATCGCTCCAGAGGGAGGTAGACAATGCTCTAGTCAGTATGTAGACCAAGGGTGGGGTGATGCACAGCAGGCAGAGATGACGCCTCTTGCAGGGGACAACGTTTCTTGGCCAGTTGGGAGTCTGCAGCACATGGTTGATTTCATGCTGCAGTGGCTGAGAAACGACCGCCGCATCGAACACATTCACACCACGTCTGATTATTGGGTGTACACCCTCCTAGACCCTCGCTACCGGGACAACTTACAAAGCCTCATCACACCGTTGAACCGGGAGCGTAAAATGCGGAAGTACCAAGACACACTGGTGCAATCCATAATGTTCTCCATTCCAGCCGAGAGCGCTGCTGCTACTGCTTTACAAAGCAGCTCTGTGCGTCGAGGCAGTGGAGACAGCTCTGCAACAAGAGGGAGCACAAGCAGCGCCTCTGCACAGGGCAAGAACAGTATGTTCCAAATGTGTCGAAGTTTTGTGGCAGCGCCACCAATGTCTACACCATCCGAGACGGCTCCAGTCAGCAGGACGCAACATTTCCGTAAGATGGTGACAGACTACATGTCTTGCCCTCTCAGTGTACTCCCAGATGGCTCTTCCCCATTCAACTTTTGTGTCTCTAAGCTGGATACATGGCCAGAGCTTAGCCAGTATGCATTGGAGGTGCTGGCTTGCCCTGCTGCCAGTGTATTATCAGAACGCGTCTTTACTGCTGCAGGTGGTGTACTAACAGACCGTTGCATGCGACTATCCTCCGATAATGTAGAACGGCTTACTTTTCTGAAAATGAACTAGGCATGGATCTCGCCTGAATTTGCCTGTCCGGTTTCAGATTAACTAACTGGTTGGCAACGTTTTCCATGTCTCCTGTTATGTTCATCTTTCTACCACCTGAGCTATACTCCCTGGGCTACAACACTGCCAGTTGCTGCTCAGAAGTGTCGTGTCCACAGCCAATACACAAGCTATAGTGATAGTGGGGTTCAGTAACGCCTGCTGTTCCCCTGCTGCGTGTCTGACAAAAATTAATGCTGCTAACTCCAAATTAAAGTTCAAATTAAAGTTCAAACATCTCATACTAGGCCTCAGGCTACACCCTCCTTGACCCTGGGCTCAGAAGTGTTGGATGCACAGATCAAAACAATCGATGATGTGTTTGTGGGGTTCAGTAACGCCTGCTGTTCCCCTGCTGTGTGTCCGGCAAAAATTACTGCTACCTAGCTACACATGTTGAAAAAACATGACATGTTAAAGTGGCTAGTGCTACACATAGATATCAGGCTACACCCTTATTTCTAAGCTGTAAACAAGTGAAACGTCAAATTTAAAACCATTCAATGATTAGTGTTGGTAACAAATCTGTAACTAAATAATTGTGACATATTATGGCAGATATCCACATGTCTAACACAAATGCTAACACAAAAGCATACTTATGCTATAGGGTACTGATGGTGAACCTTCTCACTCCATAACTTTGACAAATCCAACTCACATCATGCCTCAAATGCTGCAATGTTGGAAGTGCATAATGTGGGTTGAACTTTGACAACAGCTGCAGTGCGAAGGTTATCCTTCTGTGTTCTTGGCTTTTAAATAAAAGCATACAAGTAAATATAATAATACATTGTTGATTAAGGGACATGATGTACACCTGTAATATTGTGCAAACAATGGATGTAGGACTATTCCTCTTCAACATTACTTATATTTGTGTCATTTGAAAAAATACATATTTTAGTTAAAAATTAAAAACCCATGTTCAGTAGCTGTGAAAGGCCCGTTTGTGTACTTCTATATTGTTTGCAACCAATGTATTGTATACGGATGGAAGCACGTCACTGTAATAGATTTGAATTATTTTAAATAGAATAAAGCAGCACCAATTCGAGAAAAATGTGAAGGATGAGGCAGTGAGACACGCTCAGCAGAGTACAAGCAACAGTGGTTGAAGAAGTAACTGGAGCGGGATCTGCACTACAAAAATGAAAACCTCTGACTACAGTAAACAGTGCACACAACTGTTCAGTAGCTGTGAAAGGCCCGTTTGTGTACTACTATATTGTTTGCAACCAATGTATTGTATACGGATGGAAGCACGTCACTGTAATAGATTTGAATTATTTTAAATAGAATAAAGCAGCACCAATTTTAGAAAAATGTGAAGGATGAGGCAGTGAGACACGCTCAGCAGAGTACAAGCAACAGTGGTTGAAGAAGTAACTGGAGCGGGATCTGCACTACAAAAATGAAAACCTCTGACTACAGTAAACAGTGCACACAACTGTTCAGTAGCTGTGAAAGGCCCGTTTGTGTACTACTATATTGTTTGCAACCAATGTATTGTATACGGATGGAAGCACGTCACTGTAATAGATTTGAATTATTTTAAATAGAATAAAGCAGCACCAATTTTAGAAAAATGACAAGGATGAGCCAGTGACAGACACTCAGCAGAGTACACGCAGCGGTGGTTGAAGAAGTAAATGGAGCGTGATCTGCATTTAAAAAAAAAAAAAAATACCTCACAGACTGCAGTGAACACTGAAACACAACTATTCACAATCTGTGAAAGGCTACTCCTTTGTCTACTTCTATAGTGTTTGCAACCAATGTATTGTATACGGATGGAAGCGCGTCACACTAATAGATTATATTTATTTTAAATGGAATGGAGCAGAACCAATTGGAGATAAATGAAAAGGATGAGCCACTGAGACACGCTCAGCAGAGTACAAGCAGCAGTGCTTGAACAAGTAACTGGAGCGTGATATGCACTCAAAAAAAAAAAAACACAGACTGCAGTGAACACTGAAACACAACTGTCCACAATCTGGGAAAGGCTACTCCTTTGTCTACTTCTATAGTGTTTGCAACCAATGTATTGTATACGGATGGAAGCGCGTCACACTAATAGATTAGATTTTAAATGGAATGGAGCAGAACCAATTGGAGAAAAATGAAAAGGATGAGGCACTGAGACACGCTCAGCAGAGTACAAGCAGCAGTGCTTGAACAAGTAACTGGAGCGTGATATGCACTCAAAAAATAAAAAACACAGACTGAAGTGAACACTGAAACACAACTGTCCACAATCTGGGAAAGGCTACTCCTTTGTCTACTTCTATAGTGTTTGCAACCAATGTATTGGATACGGATGGAAGCGCATCACACTATAATTTCTATTGAATGGAGCAGCTAGAATTACACTAAAGAAAAAAAAAAAGAGTCTGTGAGTGACACGTGCAGATGCCTACAGACAGCGTTGGATGCAGAGCAAACTGCAGCGTCACCTGCACTCACACACACCTTGCAGAGCTGTTAAAACAACACTGCAGGCAAAAGGAAGCTTTACACAGCGGTTGGTGATAGCCTGCCTACAGCACAGTACACTAAATCGCAATCTCTAACTGTCCCTCAGAGTCAGCACAGCAGCGTTCTGTCCCTATCTGAATTCACAGCACAGTGACGCTAAAATGGCGGCGGCGCCTTTTATAGTGCATTCTGACATCATTTCAGCAGCCAATCACAGCCATGCCATTAGTTAAGATGACCGCAGCATTACAGGATGTGCCCACACTTCGTAGGATTCCTCATTGGCTGACTAAAATCACATTGCCTCTCAAAGAATTATGGGAACTTCCGATTCCGGTATACGATATTGAAAAAGTATCGGAATTAAGTATCGGAATTCCGATAACGCGAATATCGGCCGATACCCGATACTTGCGGTATCGGAATGCTCAACACTACCCAGGAGGTCCCTTCCAACTCTACCATTCTATGATTCTATGATTTCAAAGGAAACCAATTGTCATCAGAAGTGATAATGGAGGTGAATTTACAGGTCAGAGAATAGAAAACTACTTAAGACAAAATGGAATAGAACATCAGAAAACTGTTCCATACACACCTGAACAAAATGGAGTAGCAGAAAGGAAAAAACAGAACTCTAACAGAAATGATGAGATGTATGCTGACAGATTCTAAACTACCAGAGAAATATTGGGGTGAGGCAGCAATGACAGCTACATATCTACAGAACCGACTTTTTTCCAGAAAACTGAAGAAAACTCCATATGAAATGTGGCAAGGTATGAAACCAAGTGTCAATCATTTAAAAGTTTTGGGATGTAAAGTTTTTATATTCATTCCAACAGAAAAACGTTCCAAACTTCAAAACAGATCCATGGAAGGAATATTCGTTGGATATAGTGAAAACTGCAAAGGATATAGAATCTTAGATCCCAAAACAGACAGAGTTACAGTGAGTAACAGTGTGACATTCATTGAAGATTTAAATGAAACATTATGATTTCAGTTGAAACAAAAATGAGAAAAACAATAGTGACATAACTGAAGAAATATCTGATGAGAAAGAAGTAGAAATTAATGAAGAACAAAATACTGAAAGTGAAGAATCACAACTACAAACAGACACAGAACCAAGACGTTCAATAAGAGAGGACAAAGGAAAACCACCAAAATGCCTCTCATACAAGCAGGGCCGGCTCCAGGTTTTTATCGGCCCCGGGCAAAAGAGCCTCAGTGGGCCCCTATAACACAGACCACGATTCATGATGCACAGATACGGCAGAGAAATATAGTGTGAGACAGTGAAAGCATATGTATTGAATGGGGTGTACATTTCACCTAGGTACTTTGCTGACTGGTATAAGGGAAATGTGTGCCTTTGTAAAACTAGTGGTGGAGAAAGGTCATTACACCATCCATTCAAGTACACGTTTGCAGCTCAAACCTGTGGCCACTCAGGTGATAATTAGGAAACCAGAAGTAGGTGTCTGGGAATACAGACAGGGAGCTCGCTTAGTCTGGACAAGGAGTCCAGGCACAAGAAGCAGTCTCCAGGAGTATGAGCTGTCTCAGTCTGGGTGCTCGATGTACCCCGGACACAGGAGTAGTCTCTGTGAGAATCCATGCGGATAGCTGCTGAATAGGAGGGGAGCTCTCTCAAGTCTGGACGTTGAAGGTGCCTTCAGACACAAGGAGGAGACTCTGTGAAACTCCACGCTGGTAACTACTGAACATATGTGTTGTTTTGGGCACAGGCTGTTAGAGTCTGGACCCGGATAGAAAGGGAAATCTATCTAAGTGTAATTAGTGGCTGGACAAGCCCAGGTCTTATGTTTATGATTTGGTTTTGATTATGTTCTGTTTGCTGTGGACTTTAATAAAACTGGTTGCGGCCAGTTTTTACCAGAACTGCTGTCTGTGAATGAACTGTTTCCGTGCCACTCCGTCTACCCGGACGGCGATCCCAGAGCTATATCCCCTGAAAAGCTTACAATAGGTACAGTACAATGCCAAATACTTCACTTCTTCCATTACATGACTGATATCTATTGTAAATTGTACAATAGCTCAAAAACCGCCAAATCCTTGCAGCGCACAGTACAGACTGGACAGTATAGTCCTCCATACAATATTATGGGCACCACATAGTCTCCCCCTCATCACCCATATAATACCCCATGCAGGATATTACCTCCCCATCCCCCATATAATGCTCCATACAAAATACTGGACCCAATATAATGCTCCATACAAAATACTGGACCCAATATAATGCTCCATACAGGATACTGGTCCCTATATAATGCTCCATACCGGATACTGGTCCCCATATAATGCTCCATACAAAATATGGAACTCTGCTCTGCGCTGTGCTGCATTCTGCACTGTTACGGCTCAGGAAAGGGCGCTGTGGAAAGACTCCCCATTATTATCATCATCGCCTCCCCATCATCATCGTCGCCTCCCCATCATCATCAATGCCTGCCCATCATCATCATCGCCTCCCCATTATCATCAATGCCTGCCCATCATCATCATCGCCTCCCCATCATCATCATGGCCTCCCCATTATCATCAATGCCTGCCCATCATCATCATGGCCTCCCCATCATCATCAATGCCTGCCCATTATTATCAATGCCTCCCCATCATCATCAATGCCTGCCCATTATCATCAATGCCTCCCCATCATCATCATTGTCTCCCCATCATCATCATGGCCTCCCCATTATCATCAATGCCTACCCATCATCATCATGTCCTCCCCATCATCATCAATGCCTGCCCATTATCATCAATGCCTGCCCATCATCATCATCGCCTCCCCATCATCATGATTGCCTCCCCATCATCATCAATGCCTGCCCATTATCATCATCACCTCCCCATCATCATCAATTCCTCCCCATCATCATCATGATCACTGCCCTCCCCCCACCACCATCACACAGACAGCACTGCAGCACACAAGCACTCTCTCACATACATACATACACACACATACACAAAGCACCGCACTACATACACACGCACTGATACACACAGACTCACGCACACACACAAACACACACACACAGACACATACACATCACATCTCACCTGTCCGGCGTCCGCGCGCTCTCTGCCGCAGCCGGCCGCTGAATGATGACGTCATTCAGCGGCGCTGCTGTGAGAGGAAGCACCTGTCCTGGAGACCGGAGCTGCGGCAGTGGAGGCACGGGGCTCAGAGGTAAGCATTACGTCGGCTGCTGCCGGGGCCCTGAGCAAGCGGGGGGGCCCAGTGGCGGCACTGGCACCGCTAACGGGCGCCGAGGTGCCTGACGGCGAGAGGGCCCCCCCGCCTTCTCAGGGCCCCGGCACTTGCCCGGGTGTGCCGGGTGCTGACGGCGGCCCTGCATACAAGGCAAGTACAAGTAAAATGTATGAACCTACCTCTTGGGAAGACATATCTAAACTTCCTGAAGAAGAAGCTAGTTAATGGATAGAAGCAACAGAAACAGAAATTAAATCCATGCATGATTCAAATACATGGACATTAACAGATTTGCCAGAAGGAAGAAAAGCCATAGGATGTAAATGGATTTTTAAAGTAAAATACCAAACAGATGGCACACCTGAAAGATATCGAGCAAGACTCGTAGCTAAAGGGTATTCTCAAAAATATGGAGAACACTATGATGAAACATTTGCTCCAGTTGTCAAACACACTACAATGAGAGCTTTACTTACAGTTGCAGCAATGGAACAGATGGAACTAAGACATCTGGATGTAAAGACATCTTTTTTGAATGGAAATTTAACAGAAGACATTTACATGGAACAACCTCCAGGATTCAAAGATGAAAGAAATCCAAACAAAGTTTGTAAACTACAGAAAAGCATATATGGTTTAAAACAAGCAGCTAAAGCGTGGAATGACAAAATCACAGAAGTACTAACAAATGAAAAATTTCAAAGAAGCAAAGCTGATCCATGTTTGTACGCAAAAAGGATGAGTAATAGATGGATTTATGTACTCATATATGTAGACAACATTTTGATTTGTTTTAAACAAGAAAGGGATAAAGAAAACATTCTAAAAATCCTGAAACAAAATTTTGAAATCAAAGACTTGGGAAATGTAAAACAGTACCTAGGAATACAGATAGAAAGAGAAGAAGATGGAAGTTTCCTACTGAATCAAAATCACATGATTCAAGACATAATAGAAAAATTTGGACTAAAGGATGCAAAAACAGTAAAGTCTCCAATGGAAACTAATTATCTCAAAGAGATGAACAGTGAAGAAAATATGCTACCAACAATGAAGAATACAGAACAGCAATAGGAAAACTACTGTATCTAGCGACCGTTACAAGACCAGACATCGCAGCAGCAGTAGGAATCCTGAGTAGAAAGGTATCAAAACCAAATAAAGCTGATTGGAATGCTGTGAAGAGAGTAATACGTTATTTGAAAGGAACTTGCAATGTTAAGCTGAAATTACCCACATGTGATAATTGCATTTGAACAGGATATGTTGATGCAGATTGGGCTGGAGATCCAACTGACAGAAGATCTACCAGTGGACATATTTCTTTTCTTTCAGGTGGACCAATAAGTTGGACAAGTAAGAAACAGTCAATTGTGAAACTGTCTTCAACAGAAGCAGAATATGTTGCAGCAGCACATGCGAGTCAAGAAGTACTGTGGTTAAGACAATTGTTGACAGAATTAGGACAACCACAATTGGAACCAACAAAACTAAAAGAGGACAATCAAGGATGTCTTGTTCTTGCTCAGATGGAAATAGTCAATCCAAGAACCAAGCATATTGATGTGAAATATAATTTCTTGAGAGATCATCAGGATCAAGGAGTCTTGAAGTTGGAGTATTGCCCTACTGAAGAAATGACAGCAGACATTTTCACGAAGGTGTTGAATGCTGATAAACATCAGAGACTAACAAAAAAGTTGGGTTTGATTGAATAAGTCCTTATTGTTGATAAAGGGTGTTGGCATATATGCAACAGATTAGAACTTATTATAAGTAAAAAGAGGACTTTATGCTGACCTGACAATAGATGGTGATGTTATGTAATGTTTCCTTCTGTTTAATGTATTGTATAAGAAATAGTCAGACTTGCAGTTTCACTTTCGTTTTGCTCCTGTTTTCCTGATGCAATGCTGAAATGACTGTGCATTTTCCTTTTTCCTCATGTTGTAAGAAGTAAAAGCTTGTTATCCCATGAAGCCTGCTCTGTGAAGTTTTGTACTGCAAAGTTGTGGATTCAGAAGCTGTGCAACAGTAATCAGGCTCCTTGCATCTTCTCGCCCGACCACTTGCACCAGAGACGCTATTCCGTCACATCTACTCCAGTCCCTTTCCCCAGCTGTCACCGCTCAACTAACAAAAATATTCAACCTCTCTCTCTCTTCCAATATCTTTCCCTCCTCATTTAAGCATGCCATCATACATCCATTACTTACAAAACCATCCCTCTACCAAAACTGTGCCGCTAACTATACACCCTTTCTGTAATCTTCCCTTTATCTCTAAACTCCTGGAACGCATGGTCCACTCCCGTCTTATCCGCTATCTCTCAGATAACTCTCTTCTCGACCCTCTACAATCCTGTTTCCACTCTTAACACTCTACTGAATCTACTAACAGCTAAATCTAATGGTCACTACTCCATGCTAATTCTCTTGGATCTCTCTGCAGCATTCGACACTGTGGATCATCAGCTCCTCCTCACTATGCTTCGCTCCATCGGCCTCAGGGACACCGTTCTCTCCTGGTTCTCCTCCTATCTCTCTGACAGCTCCTTCACTGTATCTTTTGCTGGCTCCTCCTCCTCTCATCTTCCCCTTACTGTTGTGGTTCCTCAAGGATTGGTTCTAGGCCCCCTTCTCTTCTCTTTGTATACTGCCCCTATTGGACAAACAATCAGTAGATTTGGTTTCCAGTACCATCTCTATGCTGATGACACCCAATTATACACTTCTTCTCCCGATATCACGCCTGCCTTTTTAGAAAACACCAGTGATTGTCTTACCGCTGTCTCTAACATCATATCCTCCCTCTATCTGAAACTGAACCTGTCAAAAATTAAACTCCTTGTGTTTCTTCACTCTACTAATGTACCTATGCCCGACATCGCCATTTCTGTGTGTGGTTCCACTATTACTCCCCAGCAACATGCCCGTTATCTTGGGTTCATACTTGATTCCAAGCTTTCATTCACCCCCCCCACATCCAATCACTGGCTCGCTCTTGTTATCTGCACCTCAAAAACATTTCTAGAATTCGACCCTTTCTTACTTTCAACTCTGCAAAAATGCTGTTTCTCTTAGTCATTCTCATCTGGACTATTGTAACTCTCTACTAATCGGTCTCCCTATTACCAAACTCTCCCCTCTCCAATCTGTCTTGAATGCTGCAGCCAGGATCATATTCCTCACCAATCATTACATCAATGCCTCTACCGTGTTCCAGTCATTACACTGGTTACCCATCCACTTAAGAATCCAGTACAAACTTATTACCCTCACCCACAAAGCACTCCATGGCTCAGCAACACCCTACATCTCTTCCCTTGTCACAGCCTACCACCCTACCCGTGCCCCCAGTTCTGCTAATGACGTGAAGTTAACATCCTCAATACTCAGAACCTCCCACTCCCATTTCCAAGACTTTACACGTGCTGCACCAATTCTTTGGAATGCACTACCCAGGTTAATACGATTAATCCACAGTTTTACGCATGCCCTAAAAACGCATTTCTTCAGACTGGCCTACAGCCTCCACACATCAACCTAACTAGCCCTGTGTTGCCCATGCAACATTTTTTACCATAACCAGGTTCCTCGCATCATGTTCTCACATGCTTTATGCATTTAATAGCCCTCTCTGTCTGTATTCTTACATACTTAGGCTGATAACCGGTTCATGCAGCATTACATGAACACCCGATTCTTACACTTTGGCTGCTCCGAACAACGAAAGCAATTTTTACCATTTACCTTTCGTGTCTCCCCTCTTCTTCATAGATTGTAAGCTTGCGAGCAGGGCCCTCATTCCTCTTGGTATCTACTTTGATCTGTGTTTATTCTTATGCTGTAATGTCTATTGTCTGTACAAGTCCCCTCTATAATGTAAAGTGCTGCAGAATATGTCGACGCTATAGAAGTAAAAATATTATTATTATTATTATTATATTGCAAAGCCCATAGTCATCCATGTAGTATATTGCACAGACCATAGTCATCCATGTAGTATAATGCACAGCCCATTGTCACCCAAGTGGTATATTGCGCAGCCCACAGTCTGCCATGTAGTATAATGCATAGCCCATAGTTATACATGTAGTATAATGCACAGCCCATAGTCATCCATGTTGTATAATGCACAGCCCATGGTCATACATGTAGTATAGTGCACAGTCCATAGTCATCCATGTAGTATAATGTACAGGCCATAGTAATCCATGTAGTATAATGCACAGGCCATAGTCATACATGTTTTTTGTATAGCTATGGGCACTGTGTACTCACTGATTTAAAAAAAAACCTTTATACTCATTTTCCCTTTGCTCCGTGGCGTCCTCTTGTGAAGCCGGCAGCTGACTTCAGCGTGCAAGCGACAGGAGTGCATGATATCGCTGCCATGTGCCCCCAGTCACGTGCATGCCCATGTCAGCTGCTGGCCTCTGACTGGCCGACAGCTTGTATTGTGGTGCACTGACCTGATGGGTTGGACATAACCACCGGCAGCTGCAGGAAGTCTCCAGCTGTGTTCGCTAGAGAGCAATGAATACTCACTGCTTACGCGCACACAATCCCGTGCAGAGCATTGAGTATTCCAGCAGCTGTGCTCTGCTTGTGAGCAGCGCATGACGTTCTTGCCATGCACTGCTTACAAGCATTAAGCAGCTGCTGGCATTGGAGCAGGTAGCTGCGACAGAGCGCCGGGAACGTAAGTGTAATGGTTTATTTTTCTAATGTTTTCTGATGGGGCCAACCATACTAGGATGGAGGCCAATCATACAGGATAAGGATGGGACCATGCATACCAGGATCGGGATGGGGCCAATCATATCAGGATAAGGATGGTACCATGCATACCAGGACCGGGATCGGGCCAATCATACCAGGTTAAGGATGGGGTCCTGCATACCAGGATAGGGATGGGGCCATGCATACTAGGATGAGATAGGGGCCCTACATACCAGGATAGGGATGAGGGCAATCATTCCTGCAAGAATAGGGATGAGGGGGACCATTCCTACCAGGATAGGGATAAGGAGAGCATGCATACCAGGCTAGGGATGAGGAGGCATGCATACCAGGATGGGGATGAGGGCCATGCACACCAGGATAGGGATAAGGGGGCCATGCATACCAGGATAGGGATGAGAGGGCCATGCATACCAGGATAGGGATGATGGGGGCCATGCATACCAGGGTAGGGATGAGGGGGCCTTGTGTATCAGGATGGGGATTAGGAGACCATATATACCAGGACAGGGGATATTAACTACAGAATTGACTACATTTTTTGCTACAATTTTTTTCCCTAATTTCCTTTTCTAAAACCTAGGTGCGTCTTATGGTCCGGCGAGTCTTATAGTCTGAAAAATATGGTATACAGTACAGACCAAAAGTTTGGACACACCTTCTCATTCAACTATTTTTCTGTTTTTTCATGACTGTGAAAATTGTAGAATCACACTGAAGGCATCAAAACTATGAATTAACACATATGGAATTATACATTACACTTTACAAAAAAGTGTGAAACAACTGAAAATATGTATTATATTCTAGGTTCTTCAAAGTAGCCACCTTTTGCATTGATTACTGCTTTGCACGCAGAAAAGGTGAACGGATGGACTCTACATGCCTGGTTCCCACCGTGAAGCATGGAGGAGGAGGTGTGATGTGTGGGGGTGCTTTGCTGGTGACACTGTTGGGGATTTATTCAAAATTGAAGGCATACTGAACCAGCATGGCTACCACAGCATCTTGCAGCAGCATGCTATTCCATCCGGTTTGCGTTTAGTTGGACCATCATTTATTATTCAACAGGGCAATGACCCCAAACACACCTCCAGGCTGTGTAAGGGCTATTTGACCAAGAAGGAGAGTGTTGGGGTGCTACACCAGATAACCTGGCCTCCACAGTCACCAGACCTGAACCCAATCGAGATGGTTTGGGGTGAGCTGGACCGCTCACCGCTTCAATTTTGAATAATCCCCAACAGTGTCACCAGCAAAGCATCCCCATACCATCGCACCACCTCCTCCATGCTTCACGGTGGGAACTAGGCATGTAGAGTGCATCCGTTCACCTTTTCTGCGTGCAAAGTAGTAATCAAAGCAAAAGGTGGCTACTTTGAAGAACCTAGAATATAAGACATGTTTTCAGTTGTTTCACACTTTTTTGTAAAGTGTAACGTACAATTCCACATGTGTTAATTCATAGTTTTGATGCCTTCAGCGTGATTCTACAATTTTCATAGTCATGAAAATATAGAAGAATCTTTGAATGAGACGGTATGTCCAAACTTTTGGTCTGTACTGTATATATTTTTTTATATATATTTTTAAAAACTTTTTTTTTCTACTTTTGCATGCTTCAATAGTGTCCATGGGAGACTAGAAGCTGCCATAACTCGATCGGCTCTGCTACATACAATGATCAGACCACCTGTATGTAGCAGAATTATTCACTTGCTATGAACGACCACCACCGGGCGGCGCTCATAGCAGTCCGGCAGTGACAACCATAGAGGTCTCCAGGAGACCTCTGGTTGTCATGCCGACCCATCAGTGACCCGCGATCACATGACAGGGGTCACTGATGGGCGGATTTCCGGCACATTTGCTGGAAGTGCATGTTAAATACCACTGTCAGCATTTGACAGCAGCATTTACCGGGTTAATAGACGCAGGTGGATCGTGATTCTACCCACGACTGTTCCGGGCACATGTCAGCTGTTCAGCTGACATGTCCCGGGAAAGATGTGGGCTCAGTGCCGGAGCCAGTGTGAGCAGGTTGCAAGATGCAGTAACGGGTCGGAGGCAGAGCAAGGTTTAACGTGGGGTTTAATTTAACAGGTATACTCCTCGCAGGGAGAAAACAGGGAAAACAGTACAAAGGAACACAGGGTATATAACTCAGGGGAAACGGGTATAAAGAATTGGGTAGGAAGTTCAAGAATAGCAAACTTATCAGTCCGACGACGTCAGAATGCGGTTGGTTCAGGATGTGGACGTTGGCGCCAAAGCTGTGGTGCTTAAGGGGTCCGGTATGGTCCTGGAAAAGATGGCGTCCTGGATCTTGATGGCGGCGGTGATTCCTCGTGGTCCGGTGTAGTCCTGGAAAAGATGACGTCTTGGCTCCTGACAGCGACTGTGATTCCTCGTGGTCCGTTCGGTGATCAGGGTGTCAGTAAGCGACGAGCCGGGCTGAGCACAGTCTTTCCACCTGTCAGCGTACAGGGGCAACGAGTGGCTTGATTCAGGTACAAAGAGAAACCCCTCACAGCGGGTTTCCTCACGTGCTTATGTCCTGACTGGGCGTCCTGTCACTCACGATCAGCGATGTCAGCAGGGACCAGGTACATCATTGTCGGCAGTCTCTGATAGCAGCTTTTTGCCTCAGCTGGTTTAAGCCTGCTCTGGCAGTTGGCTTTTTCGCAGGAGCACTGACACTGCCCTCCTGCGCGCTGCACGTTCCCGCGGCAACTAACTGATTTCACGCTCGCTGTGGCCCTTTTATCTGAGCTACGCCCCCACTCCTAAGTGCAGAGGTCGGTCCAGGACCTTAAGCTTCCCCTGTGATACTTGGGTGACAGTCCCGACAGTTCCAGATCCGTCATGGAGTAGGTAGGCCTGGTCCGGGTCTTCTCCTTACAACGACATCAAAGGGAGGGAGTTCGACATTGGCGTAAATTTACGCCTATTGTTGGAAAGGGGTTAATAATATCAGCCCACAACAGTACCCCACCTCCACTTTTCTGGAGTCTGAGTAGAAGTGGAGCTTTCTGCAAGTTACTGATCCAGCCTTGGGCCAGCCTATCCATTTGGTCCAGCAAGAGTCACTTTCAGATCATCAGTCCATAAAACCTTTGAACAATCTGATCTGTCTTCATATATATCTTGGCCCAGTCTTGACATTTCCACTTCTATTTCTTGCTCAGTAGTGGTCAGGTTTCAGCCTCCTTACCTCGGCCGTGTCTCTGAGCACCGAACACCTAGAACTTCTGCGTCTTGTACAGAAGTGGTCGGGCTTGGCCTCCTCACCTCGGCTGTGTCTGAGCACCGACCACTTTGTAGTTCTGTGTTTTGCTCAGAGAATATGTGTATTTTTTTTCAACACTTTTTTAGGGAGCCTGATAACTATTTGCAACAGAACTTTTAATAGTTCAGTGATTGCCCCAATATCTTAGCAATTTCAGGAGCTACATCTCTCTGACTTTTCAGACTCAGTTAAGTCACTTTTTTGGTCCCTTTTCCCTGAGGAAAACAAGCTGTCTAATAATTTTGTAGATAACATCTAGATAAAGGGTGTTATATCCTTAGGCCGGGATCACACATGCGAGGAATACGGCCGAGTCTCGCATGTTAATACCCGGCAGAGGAGAGAGGAGCATGCGGCTCCATGTATGGCTATGGGGCCACACGCTCCACTCCCGAGGCCAGCAGCAGTGTCGGGTATTAGCATGGGAAACTCGGCCGTATTCCTCACATGTGTGATCCTTTGGTGGATTCTCATTTGTCCAGACCCACGGCCTGAGGAGTAAGATGCTAGTGAGACACCTTAGCTTTCAGGCCATTGCCTCTGTCCCACTCAGCCAGGGGAGGGTGACCTAAGTCGTAGATCACATACACCTGCGTATAGGGACTCATCATGAAGAGTCCCTGTCGTGCTACATCTCGGAGGGTATGCCAACTCCCATCGTTTTAAGCCTCCTTGGTTGAAAAAACACAACCCAGTCATAGATTGGCAGTCCAGGGAAGTAGTCAGCTGGGACCAGTCTTGTAAGAACTGCTGCCCGGGAGCTACTATCTCTGCCGTCTTTCTGCAACCTACCACTTCTTCTCCGGTGGGGCAGCAGAGGTGCTGCCCGGGAGTAGGGGCAAGACTCAACCCACACAAGTTAATCCTGAGTGTTGGAGTCCTCTTAGGAGGAGGGGTCTGGGGAGGGTGGTGGTTCCCTCTGTGCATAGTGGGGGTGTGAGTATGATGACACAGGGAGACGTATCTGTTGTTGGTTCCTCAAAGAGTTCACCATCTTGTGGTAAACGTATGCGTGGAAATAAACGTTCAGGTCTGGACCTGAGTGTGAACGAGTAAGTGTGGGTGTCCACCAAAAACATCAGTAGGAAGTGTGCTACTGGGACCTGGAGTTCTAGGGTGATCGGGCCATATCGGGTGTTGGCCATTCTCGGCCCGGGGACTTTACAGCTGGAGTTACCCCAGTAATGCACGTACACAACTCATTCCGCAGGTCGGCGCTCTGAAAATTTGTGGCGCCTCCAGCGCCTACGTTATTATCACCTCCTTCGTGCTGCGTTCATCCTACACCTGAGGGTCAGGTGACTGCAGATGTGAACTCTGGTGGAACGAGGCGTCCTCACCGTATGTTGTTTTCTGGTGAGGTCCGGTGTTGAGGGTCCAGAGGCCCCTCATTGAAAGGGGGTACTGTCAAGATCCATTTTTGGATTTGTGGAACATCTGGTTCCACGCAGTTAAACCTTTTTTCCTTTCGGCCAGCGGGGTTAATGTCAGTTTTTCCCCGCTGGCAATCTGGTGTATTTGCATTGCTGCTGGGTCAGCTGATGGTGACCACTCCCATCATCCTTTAAAAGGTCACCTGATGCATCAGCTGACTGTCGGTGATAGAGCAATCTACAGTGACCAAGCCAGCGTAAGGAGTTCTATGGCTGCAGTGGTGCTTCTACTGAGTTTGCTTTCCTGGTGCCTTTATTCTGCTGGGCGGTGCTTTGCAGCAGAGAAAGCTAGGTGTTAATTTACCCGCCCCGTTCGTGTTTGTCACTGTCCCCTATGTTGCATTATCTGCAGTGGCTAGGCAAGCATCCTACGCCGGCCAGTGCACTAGCTAGGGCAGAGTTAGGTGACAGTGAGGGATGAGGTATCCTGACGGTGGCGGGGGAAGGACCCGCAAAGGGTATTAGGTGAGTGCAGGGACAGGATTAGGTTTGAGCTCAGGCGGTGATCATCCTTCATTCCCTATTGGTAGGGCCTTCCTCACCCCTATTCCATTCCCGTTGTGTGTTGTGCCATTAGCTGACCGACCATTCACTGGGTCGTGTCACACTATGACAGTCACATAGTGACACTCAGCATCACAAAACAAATACTGAGGGGAGACCCCTCTAACTTCATTGGTTCTTCAAAGCATAGAGAGAATGTTGATTTTAGGGAGTACCATAGGGGGTGGAGTCACAACCGGTCTGTCCCTGAGGCGTCAATTTATACGTATGGCCAGAACAACGATTTAGGAGTTTTGTAAAGCACCAGTGCATCTTTAAAACTTTCAGACAGGCCCTTAAAAAACTGACTCCTAAGAAAAGAATTGTTCCACCGGGTGTCAGTAGCCCATCTACGAAACTCAGAGCAGAATTCCTCAGCAGGCCGTTCTCCCTTATGTAGCTTATATTCAGTAAGGGAGACACGGTCCAGATCATCGTACACGAGGCATAGCGCTGCAAAAAACCATCAACCGTTCGGACAGACAATGAGTCTGATGGGACTGAAAAAGCCCATGATTGAGGATTTCCTTGAAGGAGACCCTAGATTGAAGGTCTGAAAGTTAAAGCGACAGACTCTGTAATTGTTTCACAATAACTGCGATGGGATCCATAACAAGATCCAAAATGTGGGCTGGTGAAAATATCACGATGTGACGGTCTGCAATAAGGGAGAGGGGCCTAAAACTGTCCCTGCAACGGGGACCCCAACTATCCCTGTCACAGGGGTACTGTTGGTGGTAGATAGGCCTGAGTCTCTGACCTTACTATGCTCCTGTTAATCAGTCCCCTCGCCCAGCTCATGAGGCTTGGGACAGAAATGTATGAGAACAAAGACAGACAGGGATAAACGAAAAACACTATCATACAAAACACAGACCAAAAATAGTGAGGAAGGTAGGGAAAGGGAGGAATAAACAAACCAATCAGGAATAAGGAAAAGTAGATAAAGTCACGAACCTACTCCACACAGAACACTTCAGCTACTACTCCCAACTCCAACTATACAACTGAACACTTTCCAGGAAGAAGATTCCTGGAGCACACTGGTCAATATGTGGGCTGGATTATTTTTTTTTGTTACCCCAAAAGACTGTATAGAAAAAGGGTAACACTCAGCGAATCTAGTGTAATGTAGCCCTGAAATGCCAAAATTTTAAGCACACAGAGAGATAGGCGTTTGACACAGATAACACACTGGTCAATATGTTTTCTGGATTATTTTTTTTGATACCCCAAAAGACTGTATAGAAATAGAGTAACACTCAGCAAATGCAGTGTAATGTAGCCCTGACATGCCACAATTTTTAGCACTCAGAGAGATAGGCGTCTGACACAGACAACACACTGGTCAATATGTGTGCGGGATTATTTTTTTTTGTTACCCCAAAAGACTGTATAGAAATAGGGTAACAAACAGCAAAAAAGGGGAATGTAGGCCTGAAATGCCACAATTTTTAGCACACTGAGAGATAGGAGTCTGACACAGATAACACACTGGTCAATATGTGGGCTGGATTTTTTTTGTTTTACCCAAAAAGACTGTATACAAATAGGGTAACAGACAGCAAAAAAGGAGAATGTAGGCCTGAAATGCCACAATTTTTAGCACACTGATAGATCAGGCATCTGACAAAGAGAGCCCACTTTCAAATATCGGCCCTGTATTTTTTTTTTTGTTTTGGCCAGCAAAACTGTGTCAATAAGTAGGCTATGAGTGACACAACAAAAAAAATTCTATGGAGGTCTGAAATGGCAAAGTTTTTTGCACAATGACATGCAATCCGTATGGCGGACAAAACTCAGTGTAATATATCTGCCCTGTAGCTAAATATTTTGTCGCCAGATAAATATTTTTTGGGCAGCAAAATGGTGTCAACAATTTTTATAATACTGAAAAAATGATGTGCACACTGTGTTAGAAAGCTGGTGCAGGCTGAACAATAAATCCAATATTGAAGAGAAACAGCCGCACTCAATATTTGATGCAAAGAGAAAAATAATTCATTTATTCATATGTACAGACATCACAAAGTTTGATTGATACGTGGTGTGGGGAAATTATGGACAACAATGCTGAGGTTGACGTTTCGACCGTAACTGGTCTTTTTCAAAATCTCGCTGTAAAATAAATATAAAGACATTGTAAAAAGGTGCTGTACAGGGCAATCATAAAATAAACATAGAGAAAAAAAATAACAGTAACAATAAGCCCAAAATCAAAGACAAAAGGGGTATATATAACATAGAGAAACTGAACGCTCAGTCGAAACGTCAACCTCAGCATTGTTGTCCGTAATTTCCCCATGCCACGTATCAATCAAACTTGGTGATGTCTGTACATATGAATAAATGAATTATTTTTTTCTTTGCATTAAATATTGAGTGCGGCTATTTCTCTTCAATAACAATTTTTATAAAACGATAATATACAACAACTACCTGCGCCTCCAAAATGGTCTATATAGGAAGAAATCCCTGCACAAGATCTGAATTAGTCGGTGGAATATGAATGTAACAGTGCTATAGAGTCAAATATAACAATACAGTGTGCTTACTTGCATAATTGCAGGGAAATGGATCAGAAAAGGAGGAAGTCCTGGCTTCGTGCAGATAGTTCCTGGACCGCGCACACAGATGAGGCACACAACGGTGCTGAAGCAGGGAGCGTCCTCCCTGTAGTTGGAGCAGACTTGCTGTGTGAGAGCGTTCACAGTCCGGATGCTGCGCGGCGTCCTCAGGCCACGAGGCGCCGCTGATCCGAAGCGGGCGGGACAGGGGGCGGGACAAAAAATGGTGACGTCACCTGGGTATAGGAGGCGGGAAGGGTCAAAAACATCCGACGCGTTTCAAAGGTACACGGACCTTCTTCATCAGGGATTAAGACCCATTGTTGGACCAGCCTTTTATACATATAGAAGCCCCTCGCCCCTCCTCCTTATAAAAGAGAATTAGAAAGAGGTGCTGATAGTAGAACATGTGTGCATAGTGTTGAGGTGTTAGCCCCCTAGAAACCAGATAATATTTGAGGGTACAAATGGTACTACCTGTTAAATTACTAAAACATAAACCATTTATTTTTATTTAATTAAAATGTATGTTTGTACCCTACATAAATGTAAATATAACTATTATACAGATTAATTATGACACCCACTAAATGAATAAAATAAGATAAGATAAAATAATATTATTAAAATCCTAGTACTAACACAACTCTCAAGATGAGTGTTTGGATAATTTTCTATACGCTTATACGTGTGCGTCTAACACTCGACCCACTGTTATATGGTAGGGATGAACTACGAGAGTATATTAAAAAAGGTATTATAAAAATGCACCACTGGCAATAGACATTGGTTAACGTTAAATATAGCTAAATATTTTGTCGCCAGATAAATATTTTTTGGGCAGCAAAATGGTGTCAACAATTTTTATAATACTGAGAAAAATGATGTGCACACTGTGTTAGAAAGCTGGTGCAGGCTGAACAATAAATCCAATATTGAAGAGAAACAGCCGCACTCAATATTTGATGCAAAGAGAAAAATAATTCATTTATTCATATGTACAGACATCACCAAGTTTGATTGATACGTGGCGTGGGGAAATTATGGACAACAATGCTGAGGTTGACGTTTCGACCGTAACTGGTCTTTTTCAAAACCTCGCTGTAAAATAAATATAAAGACATTGTAAAAAGGTGCTGTACAGGGCAATCATAAAATAAACATAGAGAAAAAAAATAACAGTAACAATAAGCCCAAAATCAAAGACAAAAGGGGTATATATAACATAGAGAAACTGAACGCTCAGTCGAAACGTCAACCTCAGCATTGTTGTCCGTAGTTTCCCCATGCCACGTATCAATCAAACTTGGTGATGTCTGTGAGTCGCACTACTTAGTACCAGGGCAATGGGGTACTCGGAGCCGAGCCCATGGAAATCTATGGGAGTTGTCACTGGTAGCGGTGGCTCGGTCCGTGGCCCTGGGCGCTCATCCAATGGGGAATATTTACAGGGGATATTTAGGATAGGTAGTTTGTGACGCCACCTGTGGTATCTGGTTAATTGAACCAGCGCTGCTATAAGGACTTTCACAGGGGATGTTATGGGGCAGCTGGGTGGTAGTCTCCCACAGGTGAGACGGGTCCCTGGAAGTCTATGGTGATGATGCAGAGTATAGTAAGAATTCAGTCACACACGAAATAGCTTCTTTTCATACCTTTTACTGGTAGATGGTTCAAGCAGATCCCGGGGAGCTGGTCGGGGTGGAGAGTGCACATTCGGGTAACCGCTGAGCAGGTTAGAGGCCTCCTTAACTTCAATATGGATGTGAGTCCAACTTGCCTGAAGCGAAGTTAACTCTGAATCCCCAGCTTTCTCAATAGCTGTACTGCCCGGCCAACATTGTGGTGGAGCCTTCTAAGTGATGAAACTAAGTCCTTACTTTTGTCGTGCACTTGACTCAAAGTCCCTGTTCCACCTGACTCCGGTTACGTATTGACACTTAGGGCTGCTCTCTGCGACCTGTAGTCCAGATGCCTCCGGTAATCTTGTTACTAAGCTTGAAGCTGTAGCAACGCCTCGGACTCCGGTGTCCGGCAATTTAGTGCAGGCAATCCAATACCTAAAGCACTCCTCTATCTTCTCCACTGCCCTTCGCCCTGCTCTCGCTCTTAGCACAAGCAATTGTAACTTCGATGGTAATGTCAGCTTTCTTCTAGAGCTCGCCGAGCAGCTCTCAGTATCCTCCTCCCTCCAGCTTCTGTTGAGGTACTGATTAAGGGTAGCTCTGACTAGGCTAGGATGATCCACTTCACCCGTACTAGCCTCCACTTGCTTGTCAGGTGAGCTACGTTAGCTCTGCGAGGATCCAGTCCTCCCTTCTCTCTCTCCAAGTCCAGACTCCACTGGACTGAACTGCACTGTCTGAAGACAGGAAACTGACTGAACTCAGATTGCTAAGTGTCACTTCCTCTTGTACCCCTGATGGGTGTGTCTGAAATTGTGAGTGAAGTACATATCAAGCTTTGCTGTTACCTTCCTGTGCACTCTCCTGGACTTTATGTGTGCCTGCATAGCTGGGCTACACATCTGTACATATGAATAAATTAATTATTTTTTTCTTTGCATTAAATATTGAGTGCGGCTATTTCTCTCCAATAACAATTTTTATAAGACACTCCAAAAAAATTCTACAGTACCACAAAAAATGCCAGATTTTTAGGCACACTCAGATGTCAAGCCTGGGACAGGCAAACCCCTTTAAAATAGCTGTATTTTCATGCTGTACTATGAAAAGGATCTGCCTGGGTTCTGTAGTGTCAACAAGCAATTAGACAAAGAAAAAGGGGTTCTGGATTGCTTTGGAAAAAAATAGAATCAAGATGCCAAAAAAATTGCTGCCCACTGAGACCTAGGGCTGTGTAGATAGGGTCAATATAGCTTATAGGCAGCAGCAGCAGACAGTAATGGAATGGAGCCTCTTGATGTATGCCACATAGAATGCCTGTCTGCTACTGAAATCTATATATCCACACACAGTGCGTGCATGCCTTGCGCTGATATGTATAGAGCCACATACACTCCCTGCCTACCTAGCACTGCAATCTATATACAGTATGCCATAATTAGTCCTTAGAAGGACTGTTGATTAAGATGGATTTGTGTCTTCTTCGTGGTTAGACCTACACTACCTTCTAAACCCCCAAATCTGACCCTATCTCAGCAGCACCTCTCCCTACACTCGCTAATTCCGGAGCAGACTGTGACGAACATGGCGCCGCCCAGTCTCTTACACACCTGATGATGCTGTGCGGTATTACATTGCGTGGCACACAATCCTTGCATGTTGATTGGCGCTCTAAAGAGCACCAAAAATGCAGGCCATGCACCAGAACTCCTGCCGAGCAAACACGGAAATGCACGGTGTTCGCAGAGTACCGCAAGTACAGTGATGCTCGAGCGAGTAATGAGCATTACCGAGCACGTTCGCTCATCACTAGTGGTGACCACAGACCATTTCTCTGTTCTTTTTTGGCTGTTGTTTTGGTCACTTTTGCATTTTGTCACTTCTCTCACCCCTAAAGGTACTGTACAGTAGTATGAGGTGGTGTCTACAGTACAACCCCCAGAAGTTGCTCAGGTAGTGCAGCTCATCCAGGACTGAACATAAATGTGAGTTGTGGCAAGAAGGGTATCTGTGTCTGTCAACACAGAGCATGGTGCAGATTCGGTACCATGAGACAGGCCAGTACACCTGTAGACATATAAGGGGTCATAGATGGACAACAACTCAGCAGCAGGACCGCTACCTCCTTTTTTATGCAAGGAGGAGCAGTGCCAGAGCCCTGCAAAATGACCTACAGCAGGCCACTAAGATCCATATGTCTGCTCATACTGTTAGAAGCAGACTCCATAAGGGTGGTAAAGGGCTCAATGTCCACAAGTGGGTGTTGTGCTTACAGCCCAACACCATGCAGAGCGATTAGCATTTGCCAGCGAACACCAAGATTGGCAGATTTGACATTGGCACCCTGTACTCTTCACAGATGAGAGCAGATTCACACTGAGCACATGTTACAGATGTGACAGAGTCTGGAGATGCCGTGGAGAACATTCTGCTGCCTGCAACATCATCAAGCATGATTGGTTTGGCAGTGGGTCAGTAATGTTGTGGTGAGACATTTCTTTGGAGGGCTGTGTAGTAGCCGGAGGTACCCTGACTGCCATTAGGTACCAGGATGAGATCTTCAGACCCATTGTGAGACCACAGGTAGGACCTGAATCCAATCAAGCACATCTGGGACATCATGTCTCGCTCCATCCATGTTGCACCACAGACTGTCCAGGAGTTGACTGATGCTTTAATCCAGGTCTGGGAGCAGATCCCTCAAGAGGACATCTGTTGCCTCATCAGGAGCATGCCCAGGCATTGTAGGAAGGTCTTACAGGCACGTGGAGACCACACACACTACTGCACAACATTTCCTTGAGGCATTTCCACTGAAGCTGGATCAGCCTGTAATTTGACTTTCCACTTTGATTTTGAGTATCATTCAAAATCCAGACCTCCATGGGATATTAATTTTGATTTACACTGATCATTTTTATGTTGTATTGTTCTCAACGCATTCCGCTATGTAATGAATAGAGATTTGCAACTGGACTATTTCATTCAGTAATATCTAGGATGTGGTATATTTTAGTGTTCCCTTTATTTTTTGGAGCAGTGTAGAAATAAAACTATAAATTTGAAGGGCAATCAAAAGGTTTAGCCAGTCTAATCCGCCACCATTAGCTAATCAATTAGTTCATAAACTTTTAGAGTGTCTTTATTTACCAATTTAAAAAGGGGATTTTCTGCAAAAAAAATCTCTGTATATGGCAAGTTCTACTTACCTTGCTAGAACTATAAAATCAGACCCGCACAACTTGACTTGATTGATGTCCTTGAGGCTGTTGTCTTCTAGTGCTTTTTTTTCTTCTGATAGGCTGGTAGCTCTAGTCCATGTCCTTGACCTTGAGGCTGTTGTCTTCTAGTGCTTTTTTTTTTCTTCTGATAGATAGCTCTAGTCCATGAAGAATAACGCTTGGTCTACTTGCTAAGGATTTATTCACTTATTGTGCATGTGTTGGGAGCCGCCAGTCCATAAAAAGTGCAAAAGATCTTCAATAGAAGACACCTGTGCTTGTGCGCAATTTCGAAAAACAGCTTTAATGGAGTCCCCTGTCCTATGGAAATCAATTAAGCTGGATTGAGTGGTGGTTATCTTTGATCACGACATTTGCAGGCAGTTTGTCTGAACGTCTTCTATACAATTCATCGGGAAGGGGGAAAACTTCCCTTTTCCCTATAGCATATTACGGTATATGGGTGTATATTTGCCAAATCATAGCGCTTGAGTCTTTTTTTATGTGTCAGAGGGACCTTTGGATTGGACTGTTACCTCTGATCCCTAAAGCTTTGCCCCTGGCCGCTGAAATAAATTTCACTCTATTGGACCTCATGACACACTCTTTAGAGAGAAGGTTGATTTTATAAAGTTAAATTGCCCTAAGTCTATACTCTGCACTAATCCTCATTAGTCTGTAACTAACCATGAAGTATTATCCCGCACGCTATTTGATAAAACAGTAAAGATATATAATTAAGTTCCAAGCACAAAACATTAAATGCATACAATTAAATTGCATGGATTTAATTTACATAATTTATAACTTCGAAGCTCATCACCAAACAATAGATGACCAAGTTCTCCGCACCGCAGGATATGGAAGTTTGAACACAAAGTATCTACAGAATTAATAAACTTGTCATTAAATATTCATAAATACTACACTCTCTCACTTTAAATACTAAAGCCATAGATTCAGACATTAGTTTTTTTTCTTAGGAAATGAGTCTGGGGATTATTTTGTAGTTACTTAAAAGAATTATTATTTTAATAATTCAATGACAAACATGTCTATAAATTAATTATTAAAAGAGAAACAAGGAAAAAATGTGTAATCCTCCAATTTTTACTAAAGGGTATAGCATTTTAAATTTCTGTATCAATTGATCATTTTTTTTAATATGTGCACATTCTGCCAATCTTTTTTTTTTCTCCTATATGATTAAAGCCCAAGTTTTAACTATTTTCATTTGGTGCTGGAGAACATCTCATTTTCGACCATTGATAGTTTTTTGACCCAGAACTCCAGATACTTCATTCCACTCACACAGGCCGCAGACTGTCTACCCGGGAAGTCTCCTGGGATAATTATCTTTAACACAGAAATGGTGAGCTGAATTGACACTTTATCCATTTTTCAAGATCTCTGCTTAGTAACATTTAATAGAAACAGTGATTGTTTACTTCTTGGGGGAAAAAATGTGTCCTCTTCATGTGATGGTCATACAGGTGCACATACAGTATAGGAACTATATGTTATATAACATGCCTGCAGCCTTGTGATCATCACATAGCAAGCAAATATTTATATCCACAGGAAATAAACAATGAAGGTTCTTACTGAATGACAGCAAGCATAAATCATAACAACTGCGGAGAATTATTACAGAAAGAATATGTCACAACTCTGTTGTTGGGTGTCCTGGGACCAGGGGCACCTTCCCTGTCCTTAACGCTAGCTCGTCCTGCTCTCCGGATTACTTTTGATGGTGAAGACTCCAGGGCCATGTACCTTGCCTAAGCTCCTGAATCCACCCTCAGTCTGAACCTTTCCCCCACCCAAGGAAGAGGGGAGTACTAGTATACTGTAGTAAACCAACCAGACTGAAAAGGTAATATGAACCAGGGTAACCAAAAATACCAAAAATACAAATACACACACATATAACAGAGGAATGCATCAGGGAGTGGAGGCTGGGGTTAAACCAAAGTAAGAGAAGACAAGGAATTATCACACACTCAAAACCTAAGAACAGTCACAGATAAACCCTCCAAACGCCTTCTCCAATGATAACCAACAACTTCCAGCCATGCAGCATAAGCTATCTCTGACAATGAGTGCTGGCCAGGACCCAGATTGCATAGGAGATGGCTTAGCTCCAGGAGCTCTCAACAGAGCAGATTAACCCCTGCATTGCCAAAAGAAGTTTACACCATTTAATATGAAGGTGAAATGCTTCTAATCACTGCAGGAGTAGGAGAAATAAAGGCGTTGCGGTCTTCTGTCTACGCTCTGTCGTGATAAAGCCGTGACAGAATATTGGAAAGTTGCACAACTTTTTGTTATGCAATAAAAAAACTTTATTGGCTGAATTGAAATCTCCCTTTTTACATCATATGCTGGGTGCAGGTGTATGGAGCAGGCTCAGGAGCTGGAGATTGTTAATTTGACAATATAAGACAAAAGTAAAGTATTGCAATTTCTTGTAAAAACAAGCAAGTTCAAGTTACCTTGAGGGACAAAGACGACGTTAAAAAATAGTGGAAATTAAAATATATACAGTACAGACCAAACGTTTGGACACACCTTCTCATTCAAACATTTTTCTGTATTTTCAGGACTATGAAAATTGTAGAATCACACTAAAGGCATCAAAACTATGAATTATCACATGTAGAATTATACATTACACTTTACAAAAAAGTATGAAACAACTGAAAATATGTATTATATTCTAGGTTCTTCAAAGTAGCCACCTTTTGCATTGATTACTGTTTAGCACACAGAAAAGGTGAACAGTGTCACCAGCAAAGCACCCCCACACCATCACACCACCTCCTTCATGCTTCACGGTGGGAACCAGGCATGTAGAGTCCATCCGTTCACCTTTTCTGCATGCAAAGCAGTAATCAAAGCAAAAGGTGGCTACTTTGAAGAACCTAGAATATAAGACATATTTTCAGCTGTTTCACACTTTTTTGTAAAGTGTAATGTATAATTCCACATGTGTTAATTCATAGTTTTGATTAGTGTTGAGTAGGGTTGAGCATTCCGATACTGCAAATATCGGGTATCGGCCGATATTGGCTGTATCGGAATTCCGATTCCGAGTTCCGATATTTTCGTCTTATCGGATACCGGAATCGGGATTGTCACTGTCACTGTCAGTGTCCGTCGGTCGGATCTGACAGGAGTCAGCGGCACTTACCCGGCAGAAGATCTCCGGCGGTCACGTCCTGGACTGCTTCATGGCCGCAATCTTCTTTCCCCGGCGGTCACATGCAGTTTCTCGCGATAACTGCAGTGACTGCTGGGTAATCCCGGCCGTAAAGCAGTCAGTCCGATGACGTCACCGCCGGGGAAGCAGGTAATCAGCTGTGCTGCGTTGTGATGACAGGCTCTGCCTGTCATTGCGATGTAGCAGAGCTGGATCGTCGTGGGACTGTCGTTATGGACTGCGTCGGACAGGTGGTATACTGTTGGTTTGTTTTTTTTCTTTTTTTACAGGAGATCGATGGCGTCGCAGGAATGAGAGAGTAATAAAATTAATGAAAACTGTGTTGTCTCTTTTATATCATTAAAATACTTTTTTCTTGCTTTGTCTTTTTTTTATACATTTAATAACTTTGGGATTAATAATGGATCGGTGTCTTATTGACACCTCTCCATTATTAACCGGGCTTATTGTCACCGTGCAATCAACGGTGACATTAACCCCTTATTACCCCGCTTGCCACCGCTACAGGGCAAGTGGGAAGAGCCGGGTAAAGTGCCACAATTGGCACATCTTTTGATGCGCCAAATGTGGGGCTGCTGTAGCCTGGTATTATCAGGCTGTTGAGGGCCAAAATCCATGGGCCTTGACAGTCTTTTAATACCAGGCCGCAGCAGTCTGCATTTTACTTGGCTGGTTAACAAAAATAGGGGGATCCCCACGCCGTTTTTTTTTCGAGGGGATCCCCTATTTTTGTTAACCAGCCAAGCTAAGCAGACTGCTGTGGCCTGGTATTATCAGGCTTGCAAGGTCCATGGATATTGGATCCTTACCAGCCTGAAAAACCAGGCCTCAGCGGTCTGCTTCATCTGGCTGGTTAACAAAAATAGGGGGGACCCCACGCCAATTTTTTTCGAGGGGATCCCCTATTTTTGTTAATCAGCCAAGATATGCAGACTGCTGTGGCCTGGTATTATCAGGCTGGCAAGGTCCATGGATCTTGGCTCCTTAACAGCCTGAAAATCCAGGCCTCAGCGGTCTGCTTCATCTGGCTGGTTAACAAAAATAGGGGGGACCCCACGCCAATTTTTTTCGAGGGGATCCCCTATTTTTGTTAATCAGCCAAGATATGCAGACTGCTGTGGCCTAGTATTATCAGGCTGGCAAGGTCCATGGATCTTGGCTCCTTAACAGCCTGAAAATCCAGGCCTCAGCGGTCTGCTTCATCTGGCTGGTTAACAAAAATAGGGGGGACCCCACGCCATTTTTTTTTCGAAGGGAACCCCTATTTTTGTTAATCAGTTCCCTCTGACGTCACTGATTGTGTCCCTGGCTGACCTGAAGTGAAAGTGGAAAGCAATCAATTAAGCTTTCCACTTAAGGGCCCGTCTCACATAGCGATATCGCTACCGAGATCGCTGCTGAGTCACTAGTTTTGTGACGCAGCAGCGAGCTCACCAGCGATATCGCTGTGTGTGACATTCAGCGACGATCAGCCCCCCTGCCGGGTATCGCTGATCGTCGCTGAAATGTCAGGACCTTTTTTTGATCGCTGGTTTCCCGCTGACAGGCACACATCGCTGCGTGTGACAGGCGGGAGACCAGCGATCCGCTGGTAACCAAGGTACACAGCGGGTTTCCAGGCGCAGGGCTGTGCCTAGAAACCCGCTGTGTACCTTGGATACCAGCGCCCTGATGCAGGGAGCTGGTATCCAAGGTACACAGCGGGTTTCCAAGCGCTGCGCGGTGCCTGGAAACCCGCTGTGTACCTTGGTTACCAGCGGATCGCTGGTCTCCCGCCTGTCACACGCAGCGATGCGTGCCTGTCAGAGGGAAACCAGCGATCAAAAAAAGGTCCTGACATTTCTGCGACGATCAGCGATACCCGGCAGGGGGGCTGATCGTCGCTGAATGTCACACACAGCGATATCGCTGGTGAGCTCGCTGCTGCGTCACAAAACTAGTGACTCAGCAGCGATCTCGGTAGCGATATCGCTATGTGAGACGGGCCCTTAAGCGATGTTACCCGCAGTGTCGCTGTCCCAGATCGCTGCCTGAGCTGCCTGTTTGGCAGCTCAGCAGCGATCATGTAGCGATACACCAGCGATCCTGACAAGTGCATATCGTTGTCGGGATCGCTGGTGTATCGTTATGTGACACCCAGCCTTTACTCTCCTGTCAGGCAGGAGAGGAACTCATTCATTTGGGTTTACTGTGAGGCTGCAGCATTAGCTGCGGTCCCTGCAGTAAACATTAACCCTTTCTGAAGGATTACACCGTGGGACCTGACTGTGCATGGGATAGGTAAGAATAATTTTGCTTTTTTATTTTATTTTTATTACAGGAAATGGTTTTTGCAGTAAAATAAAAGATGGTCAAAAACATGTGTCTTTATTTCATTAAAATGATTTTTAATTAAAGTGTGTGTGTTTTATTTTTATTTCATGCAATAGGATTAATAATTGATAGTTGTCTAATTGACAGCTCTCAATTATTAACCTGGCTTAAGGTCACCTTTCAATAGCAAGGTGGCTTTAACCCCATATTAACCCATTCGCCACCGCTACAGGGCAATGGGAATAGACGGGCAAAGTGCCAGAAAGGGCGAATCTAATTATAGATTTGTCTTTCCTGGGGTGTCTGGGGGCAGATGTTAGTAGCCGGGGGGGGGCAAAAATAATGGTCCCTCTCTGGGCTATTATTATCTGCCCCCACTCACTGGCTTTGTCTGTCTGGTTGCGAAAATAGGGCGGGAGCCCACGCATTTTTTTTCAGCAATTTTACACCTCATATATATATATACATGTCATTGAATTTGTGACACATATATATATATATTTATATTTGTAGTTCATACACTTCTACATAGTATAATAGCCGCTAATTCAATTGCCGGCTTTTGTGAAAATGCAGAACCCGACATGAAATGACACTTGGTGTACATAGGGTTAACCATGTCTTTTCATGTCCTTTGCTATCTAATTTGCACAAACAATTAAATCAGACTATGTGTGCAAAATTTCACACCTGTAGGGGTTAATTAAAGGTGTAAATTCGTAGCAAAAAAGTCCGTTTTTTTTACAACGAATTTACACCTTTAATTAACCCCTACAGGTGTGAAATTTTGCACACATAGACTGATTTAATTGTTTGTGCAAATCAGATAGCAAACGACATGAAAAGACATGGTTAACCCTATGTACACCAAGTGTCATTTCATGTCGGGTGCTTCTGTCTTTTCACTGAAGCCGACTTTACCCGGCAATTGAATCAGAGGATATTTTACTATGTAGAAGTGTATAAACTATACATATATGTATATATATATGTCACAATGACATGTATATATATATATATGTATTCTATGTGTGTATATTTAGTGTTTACAAGGAAAGAATGGGGTTTTTTTAGTTGCGATATTTTGTTCCCATAGACTTACATGGGACTTCCGGTATCGGTATCGGGTATCGCCGATATTTTAGTGATATCGGCGACACCATTCCGATTCCGATACTTTAGGATATCGGAAAGTATCGCTCAACTCTAGTGTTGAGCGATACTGCTCGATATCTAAAAATATCGGATCGGAATGGTATCGCCGATATCACTAAATATCGTCGATATCCGATTCCGATACCGGAAGTCCCATGTAAGTCTATGGGAACCAAATATCGACATTAAAAAAAACCATTCTTGCCTTGTTGGTTAATTGTACATGAAGGAAAACAACAAAGACTAATGTAGAATGTATTGGGGGAGGTTGAGGAGACAATAAAGGCATACATGTTTAACCCAATGCATTGGAATAGCATTAATATATTTTTTTTTGGAAATACGTTTGGATTGACTAACAAATTGACAATGTTGTTAACCTTTTTTCTATTTTGGCAAATATGTATGTTTCACAACTTCCATGCTCTTCACCTTTTTAACTTTTGCCAGTGCCACACTTTCTCCTTCATAATCTTCAGCAGCATCATCTTTCTCATCAATTTATTCTTCATCTTCACCTTCTTAATCTTCTTCTTGAACTTCTTGCTATTCATGTTTTTGTTTACATTACTCATATTGTTATTATTAAACTAATTAATCTTCTTCATATTCAAATTCTTCATCTTCTTCCTCTTCATCTTCTTCATCATATTCTTATTTGTGACAGAGATTCCTGTACTTGTAATCTGTAAAAGTATGAATTGTTCATCCTTCCGTTCTTGCTGTCACAAAAGATTTAAATTACAACAGTAGTTGTCCGTGTTCAGTTTAGCCTGCAGCAGCAGCAGGCATTTTCCAGGGGCACCACGAGGAGGAATGGACTCACCCCCATACACTGCTTAGTCTTCTTGTGCTTAGAATTTACAGCATATATTTTGCTCTTCATTTTGGTCTTATACTTCATGTTCTTCTGCTTTTTGATCTTTTGCTTATTGTTCTTCTGTCTCTTGTTCTGTATCTTGTAGTTTGTCTTAACCTTCTTTGTCCTGTTGGTGATCTTCTTCTGGGTAATCTTTTATTTTTTCTTTGTGATGGTGTTCAGGCTGGTTGGCTTCATGCTCGTTGTCCTTGTTGTCATCATCTTCTTCTGGGTGGTCTTTAAGGTCGTTCAATTTCCGAGAAACAGCTGACGTTACTGGAACCCTGACGGGTATCAGATGGAGCAAGAGACAATGGAAGTAACGAGGACCAGCTGACTGTGCTGGACCCCGGACGGGTAGCAGAAGGAAAAGAGGCAATGTCACAACCGAGTACCAGCTGACGTTACTGTGACACGGTTACTAAGCAGGAGGTACCTGTGCTCCAAAGCACTACCAAGGACCAGCAGACGTTGCTGGAACTCGGATACGGAGATGGAGGCACCTAGGCCAAAGGCACTGGGGAGAACCACTTGACGGTACTGGACCCCGGACGGGTAGCAGAAGGAAAAGAGGCAGTGTCACAACCGAGTACCAGCTGACGGTACTGTGACACGGTTACTAAGCAGGAGGTACCTGTGCTCCAAAGCACTACCAAGGACCAGCAGACGTTGCTGGAACTCGGATACGGAGATGGAGGCACCTAGGCCAAAGGCACTGGGGAGAACCACTTGACGGTACTGGACCCCGGACGGGTAGCAGAAGTAAAAGAGGCAATGTCACAACCGAGTACCAGCTGACGTTACTGTGACACGGTTACTAAGCAGGAGGTACCTGTGCTCCAAAGCACTACCAAGGACCAGCAGACGTTGCTGGAACTCGGATACGGAGATGGAGGCACCTAGGCCAAAGGCACTGGGGAGAACCACTTGACGGTACTGGACCCCGGACGGGTAGAAGAACGCACCCATGAAAATGTAAGTTGACAGGACGCAAGCCGTCCGCAGTTACCGAATCACACAGTCCTACAGTGGGTGCTTATCCTATTGTCACAATGGAAACCGCCTTTATTTACATATCCCACAGCACACATAGGAATCACCTAAACTGCAGGCACCATAGAGTCGGCTAACCCGAATGCAACACGACAGCACAACTTATTGGAGGATAATTGACGTTCACACTGCCAGGAAACAGCTGTCGTGCTGTAACCAGGCTGGCCAGGAGTCAGTACCCCTGCCAATTACTTACAAGCAACAAATGGCGGTGTTGTAGCCCAGGGAGTAGAGTTCAGGTGGTAGAAAGATGAACATAACAGGAGACATGGAAAACGTTACCAAACAGTTATTTAATCTGAAAACGGACAGGCAAATTCAGGTGAGATCCATGCCTTGTTCATTTTCAGAAAAGTAAGCCAGTCTACATTCTCTGAGGATAGTCGCATGCGACGGTCTGTTACTACACCACCTGCAGCACTAAAGACACGCTCAGATAATACACTGGCAGCAGGGCAAGCCAGCACCTCCAATGCATACTGGCTAAGCTCTGGCCATGTATCCAACTTAGAGACCCAAAATTTGAAAGGGGAAGAGGCATCTGGGAGTACACTTAGAGGGAAAGCCAAGTAGTCTGTCACCATCTTACGGAAACGTTTCTTCCTGGTGACTGGAGCCGTCTCGGATGGTGTAGACCTTGCTGGCGCTGTCACAAAACTTTGCCACATTTGTAACATACAGTTCTTGCCCTGTGCAGAGGCGCTGCTTCTGCTCCCTCTTGTTGTAGAGGTGTCTACACTGCCTCGACGCACAGAGCTGCTTTGTAAAGCAGTAGCAGCAGCAGCAGCTCTCTCGGCTGGAATGTACAACAGTATGGATTGCACCAGTGTGTCTTGGTACTCCTGCATTTTACGGTCCCGGTTCACCGGTGTGATGAGGGTTTGTAAGTTGTCCCGGTAGCGAGGGTCTAGGAGGGTGTACACCCAATAATCTGATGTGCTGAGAATGTGGGCGATGCGGCGGTCGTTTCTCAGGCACTGAAGCATGAAATCAACCATGTGCTGCAGACTCCCAACTGGCCAAGAAAGGCTGTCCTCTGGAAGAGGCGTCATCTCTGTCTCCTCTGCATCACCCCACCCTCGCTCTACATACTGACTACAGCATTGTGTACCTCCCTCTGTAGGGATTTCTTCCTCCTCCATTGACTCCTCCTCATCCTCCTCACAAAGTGAGCCCTGCCCAGCCCTTTGTGAGGAACCACGTTGCGCTGACTGTCCTGAAGGTAATTGAATTTGTGACTCCTCATCCTCCACCTCTTCCAAAACCTCTTCCTTTAGTGCTTTCAGTGATTTCTGAAGCAGGCAGATAAGGGGGACAGTCATGCTGACTAGTGCATCATCTGCACTCGCCATCCGCGTTGAGACATCAAACGCACGCAAAACGTCGCAGATGTCCTTCATAGAGGCCCACTCAGTAGTGGTGAAGTGTGAACGGCGCAAATTGCGAGTTGATTGCGCCTGTTGCAGCTGATACTCCATTACTGCTGGCTGCTGCTCACACAACCGCTCCAACATATGTAACGTGGAATTCCACCTGGTGGGTACGTCACATATGATGCGATGTTCAGGAAGGCGAAATCTGACTTGCAGAGCTGCAATGCGCGATCTGGCCATGCTGGAACGTCGCAAGTGAGCGCACTCTAGGCGGACCTTGTGCAGCAGTGCATCAAGATCCGGATAGTCCCTCAAAAAACTCTGCACGACCAAGTTGAGCACATGTGCCAGACATGGTATGTGAGTGAGGTTGCCAAGGCCCAGAGCTGCCACCAGATTTCGGCCATTGTCACACACTACCAAGCCTGGCTGGAGATTAGCTGACAAAAACCACACGTCGCTCTCCTGCTTGATGGCATCCCAGAGCTCCTGCGCTGTGTGGCTTCGATTCCCCATGGGAATTAATTTCAGGACGGCCTGTTGACGTTTGGCCACGGCTGTGCTCATATCGGTCGCAACAGGTAAGCGTTCACGGGTCCATGTGGAGGTATACCGTGACGGCTCGTGCAGCGATGATTCTGAGGAACTGGAGTAGGAGGAGGAATCAATGTGCACAGACTGGATTCCTGCAATCCTTGGAGTTGGCAGAACACGTACAGCGCCACTGGCAAGATCTGTACCCGGCTCCACAACATTGACCCAATGGGCAGTGAGGGAAAGGTATCGTCCCTGGCCATGGGTACTGGTCCACGCATCGGTGGTCAGGTGGACCCTGCTACTGACGGCGTTTAGTAGCGCATGTTTAATGTTTCCCTCGACATGTTTTTGCAGAGCAGGGACAGCTTGCCTGCTGAAATAAAATCGGCTTGGCACATTATATTGTGGGACTGCCAATGCCATAAAGTTCCTGAAACTGTCAGTCTCCACCAGCCTGAATGACAGCATTTCAAGGGACAGGAGTTTTGCAAGGCCAGCATTCAGAGCCTGTGCTCGTGGATGGTTTGCCGAGTATGGCCGTCTTTTATCCCATGCCTGTGTTACCGATGGCTGTTTTTTGTTCTGGGAGTGTGACGATGACTGTGAACTTGCTGCAGTGGGTGGAATAACAGTTTCTCTATGGACAACAGTGACCGAGGTTCTTCCATGGAGATCCTGTGAGGAAGCCGAAACAGGTGTGTGAGAGCTGGAGGTAGAGGCTCGAACATGACCTAAAGATGTAGGTGCTGCTGTAGGTTGGCCTACATCTCCAGTGTGTCTTTGTAACTCAGCTACGTGCTTTGTCCGTACATGTTTCCACATATTTGTGGTATTCAGGTTACTGATATTTTTACCTCTTTTAACTTTTTGCTTACACAGCTTGCATTGAACATAGCAAATAACATCTACAAGTCTGTCAAAAAAGGACCACACAGTGCAAGTCATGGGAGCGCCAATTTTGACATTTCTAAGAGAACTGCTCCCAACAGGTGCCAAACTGGAGGCTACAGGCAAGCGAGTCTGCAGCCTACCTCTCCCTCCTCTTTGTACCGTTGGGACAATCTCTTCCTCAGAGCTGCTCCCACCACCTTCCTGTTGCTCACGCCATGTTGGGTCTCGGACTTCATCATCTCCACTACCCTCTTCCAACACCTGATGCTGTTTGATGGTCTGGGCAGCACCATGCTCCACAAAACCTGGCACCTGAGTCTCATCATCATCATAAGATGCGTTCTGCGGTGTGCTGTCCATCGGCACTGGCTCACCCGCCTCTTCAGATTGAGAGAGACACAGCTGTTGCGCATCACTGCATACTCCCTCTTCTTCAAATTGCAGAATGCTGCTTGCCTGTGCCCGTGTTTGCGAGCCAACAGATTCTGAGAACAGAAGCAGAGACTCAGCTGGCTCCTCTACAGAACTCTCTGACTGCCTGGGCAATTTGACAGGCGGTGAACAGACAGATGGTTGCTCAACAGTGTTGTGTTCCTGAGAGGAGGTGGAAGGAATTGAAGTCGATGCATTGGCTGCCATCCAACCAACAACGGCTTCAATTTGTTCTTCCCGCAGCAGGGGGGCACGCCGAGCTCCTACCAAAGTGCGCATAAAGGAACGCTCACGGGGAAAACTGGTGGATGCTGTGTCACTGAGGGCGGCAGCAGCCACAGAATCCCCACGTCCTCTCCCTGCTGAAACTCCACGGCTACGACCACGTGCCTTACTCACTGACTTCTTCATCTTGGTAGATTGAGAAAGAAAGTCAGAAAAGTTATAAGGCCTAAGTGTAGTTATTACGCAGAGACTGAAGTGAACACTGAAACACAACTGTTCACAATCTGTGAAAGGCTACTCCTTTGTCTACTTCTATGTGTTTGCAACCAATGTATTGTATACAGATGGAAGCGCGTCACACTAATAGATTATATTTTAAATGGAATGGAGCAGAACCAATTGGAGATAAATGAAAAGGATGAGCCACTGAGACACGCTCAGCAGAGTACAAGCAGCAGTGCTTGAACAAGTAACTGGAGCGTGATGTGCACTCAAAAAATAAAAAACACAGACTGAAGTGAACACTGAAACACAACTGTTCACAATCTGTGAAAGGCTACTCCTTTGTCTACTTCTATAGTGTTTGCAACCAATGTATTGGTATACGGATGGAAGCGCGTCACACTAATAGATTATATTTTAAATGGAACGGAGCAGAACCAATTGGAGATAAATGAAAAGGATGAGCCACTGAGACACGCTCAGCAGAGTACAAGCAGCAGTGCTTGAACAAGTAACTGGAGCGTGATGTGCACTCAAAAAATAAAAAACACAGACTGAAGTGAACACTGAAACACAACTGTTCACAATCTGTGAAAGGCTACTCCTTTGTCTACTTCTATAGTGTTTGCAACCAATGTATTGGATACGGATGGAAGCGCGTCACACTAATAGATTATATTTTAAATGGAATGGAGCAGAACCAATTGGAGATAAATGAAAAGGATGAGCCACTGAGACACGCTCAGCAGAGTACAAGCAGCAGTGCTTGAACAAGTAACTGGAGCGTGATGTGCACTCAAAAAATAAAAAACACAGACTGAAGTGAACACTGAAACACAACTGTTCACAATCTGTGAAAGGCTACTCCTTTGTCTACTTCTATAGTGTTTGCAACCAATGTATTGTATACGGATGGAAGCGCGTCACACTAATAGATTATATTTTAAATGGAATGGAGCAGAACCAATTGGAGATAAATGAAAAGGATGAGCCACTGAGACACGCTCAGCAGAGTACAAGCAGCAGTGCTTGAACAAGTAACTGGAGCGTGATGTGCACTCAAAAAATAAAAAACACAGACTGAAGTGAACACTGAAACACAACTGTTCACAATCTGTGAAAGGCTACTCCTTTGTCTACTTCTATAGTGTTTGCAACCAATGTATTGGATACGGATGGAAGCGCGTCACACTAATAGATTATATTTTAAATGGAATGGAGCAGAACCAATTGGAGATAAATGAAAAGGATGAGCCACTGAGACACGCTCAGCAGAGTACAAGCAGCAGTGCTTGAACAAGTAACTGGAGCGTGATGTGCACTCAAAAAATAAAAAACACAGACTGAAGTGAACACTGAAACACAACTGTTCACAATCTGTGAAAGGCTACTCCTTTGTCTACTTCTATAGTGTTTGCAACCAATGTATTGGATACGGATGGAAGCGCGTCACACTAATAGTTAAATTGCATGGAGCTGCAAGAATTACACTGAAGGAAAAAAAAAGAGTCTGTGAGTGACATGTGCAGATGCCTACAGACAGCGTTGCATGCAGAGCAAACTGCAGCGTCACCTGTACTCACACACACCTTGCAGAGCTGTTAAAACAACACTGCAGGCAAAAGGAAGCTTTACACAGCGGTTGGTGCTAGCCTGCCTACAGCACAGTACACTAAATCGCAATCTCTAACTGTCCCTCAGAGTCAGCACAGCAGCGTTCTGTCCCTTACTGAATTCACAGCACAGTGACGCTAAAATGACGGCGCCTTTTATAGTGCATTCTGACATCATTTCAGCATCCAATCACAGCCATGCCATTAGTTAACATGACCGCAGCAGTACAGGATGTGCCCACACTTCTTAGGATTCCTCATTGGCTGACTAAAATCACATTGCCTCGCAAAAAATTATGGGAACTTCCGATTACGGTATCCGATAAGACGAAAATATCGAAACGAAGTATCGAAAGGCCGATAGAGCTAATATCGGCCGATACCCGATATTTGCAGTATCGTATCGCTCAACACTAGTTTTGATGCCTTCAGTGTGATTCTACAATTTTCATAGTCATGAAAATACAGAAAAATCTTTGAATGAGAAGGTGTGTCCAAACTTTTGGTCTGTACTGTATATATATAGAAAACGATAGAAACAAAATGAGCAAATACCCTGCAATATTGCAAATGCATAACATAGGGTACTTAGTTTTTGATCAAAAAGAGCATAATAGCCATCCCACCAGCGCCAAGGTGTACCCAGTCGGGACGGTCCTAACCTTATCGTTAATAATAAATGAAAAAGCCAGATTTAAAATTATATATATATATATATATATATAAATATATATATATAGTATAGATAGCACTCCCCTCGAAAAACAAGCCCTCACAAGCTCCATTGACAGAGACTTAAAAGCAGTAAAGCTTAAAAAAACTTTATCTTTGGTATCATATTGATCTGCAGAATGAAGGTACTAGTTGTTTTGTTAGAGCATACACTGTTAAAAACGAAACCCAAGCAACAATTGCAGAATTTTACCACTTTTATATCTCAGTTGTCATTGCATTATGTGTCCCACGACTTGGGAATCATACAGTATTGTACTAGTATTGTATTGTTGTTGTTGTTATACTGCTATGCCATCAGGTTTGCCCTTTTTAGAAGTTTGTCCTGTCTCTCTCTGGTTAGCAAGGAGTGTATGGGTGGGTGGAGTTTTAGGCAGCAGTAAGAGGAGAAGAGGAGTTAAGAGAGCTGAGCACTCTTAGGAGTGAGTGGTGGGGAGTAGAGCTAGCCTTGAGGAGCTCGTCCTCTGATAGAGAGAAGCAGACTGAGGAGCTTCTGGAGCACATGAGAAAGTGTCCAAGGGCACGGACAGTGAATATCCCATCCGTGGCCCTATCCGGGATCAGAAGGACCAGGCCACCAGGGAACGGGCCCTAGACTAGTGGGAAAGCTTCAGGCCCTGCTAGTAAGCAGACGGCGGTGATCACTTTATGGGTCATCGCTACCAACCACCAGCAGCATCTCCAGGAAGGAAGCTATATAGGACCAAGGACGTACAGAATTAATCTGTTACCCGACAGGATCCGCAGCTTCGGGAGTGAGAGACTGCGTGGTGAGGTGCTAGGAAGAGAGGAGTGGAAAAAGCACAGAGAGAGAGAGACGGCCAGGAAAGGAACACATTGAAAGGGAGTCTTGGGCAAGTGTGACCGATCTACCTGGGATGCTGGACCCCTCGCCCGGAGGACACAGTGCCAAGCGGGCACCTTTACTGCAGACAGACTGTGAGTAAAAACCCTGAAACTGCATCTGGACTGTCTCCTAGAATTATTCCAGCGACGCCCATTCCTCTCTGCTATATTCACAAGCACCATTTCTACACTACAACATCTACCTGCCCTGGAAGACTATAACCTCACCTGTGGGAGGTTTGCCAACTGGCTGCAGAGTACCATTACTTCCAGAGGACCTGAGCTGCAGCGCTGGTCACCCTGACCAGACACCACAGGTGGCGTCACAAATCACTACACAAACATTATCCCCTGTAAATAAATCCCCTTTTTGGTGAGTGCCCAGGGCCACGGACCGAGTCGTGGCTACCGTGACATCCCCCCCATAGAAGTCAACAGGCTCGGTACCGAGTACCCCACGGCCCTGGCAGGCGACTCATCAGCAGCAGATTATCACTACAGGGCTAGATGTCTCGTGCCTCCTGGCCCTCCTGCTCTGTGTAACCCTGTTCCCAGCACTGATTGACAGCTGTCTGTCAATATACAGTGTGCAATGAAAGCTGCCAATCAGTGGTGTGGGCGGGGTTATACACAGCTCATCATTCTCTGCTAAATCTGCAGCAGAGAAAACAGTGATTGTATCACAACTGTTGCTCCCAATAACTTAAGTGATGTAGATATATTATATCTTGACTTCAGCAAAGCATTTGACAAAGTATCTCACACAATCCTTATTGAAAAAATGACTAAGTATGGAATGGACAAGGCAACTGTTAGGTGGATTCATAACTGGCTTAGTGATCGGACCCAAAGAGTGGTCGTAAATGGCTGCACATCCAGTTGGAAGAATGTATCAAGTGGGGTACCACAAGGCTCTGTCTTGGGCCCTGTATTGTTCAACATCTTTATCAATGATTTAGATGAAGGAATTGAGGGTAAACTGATCAAATTTGCTGATGACACAAAGCTAGGAGGGGTAGCTAATACTAGAGAAGAGAGAGAGAGGATTCAAAAAGATATAAATAAACTGGAGCAGTGGGCAGCAACTAACAGAATGGTTTTTAACAGTGAAAAATGCAAAGTACTACATCTGGGAAATAAAAATGAAAAAAGCGTATACAGAATGGGAGGAATAGGGCTAAGTAACAGCACATGTGAAAAAGACTCGGGTAAACTAATTGATCACAGACTGAACATGAGTCAACATTGTGATGCACTAGCAAAAAAGGCAAATATAATTCTGGGATGTATCAACAGAAGCATACAGTCTAGATCACGTGAGGTCATTATTGCCCTCTACTCCTCTTTGGTCAGACCTCATCTGGAATACTGTGTCCAGTTTTGGGCACCACATTTTTAAAAAGACATCAACAAACTGGAGCAAGTTCAGAGAAGAGCGACCAGAATGGTGACCGGTCTGCAAACCATGTCCTATGAGGAACGGTTGCAGGATTTGGGAATGTTTAGCTTGCAAAAAAGAAGACTGAGAGGAGACTTAATAGCTGTCTACAAATATCTCAAGGGCTGTCACATTGTAGAAGGATCATCTTTATTCTCATTTACACAAGGAAAGACTAGAAGCAATGGGATGAAATGAATGGGAGGAGACACAGATTAGATATTAGAAAAAACTTTTTGACAGTGAGGGTGATCAATGAGTGGAACAGGCTGCCACGAGAGGTGGTGAGTTCTCATTCAATGGAAGTCTTCAAACAGAGGCTGGACAGACATCTGTCTGGGATGATTTAGTGAATCCTGCTTTGAGCAGGGGGTTGGACCAGATGACCCAGGAGGTCCCTTCCAACTCTACCATTCTATGATTCTATGCATTGGTTCCAGGGCCAGGAGCAGATGAACATGTGACTCAAGTATGTGATCTGCATACTTCCAACCACATTCCCACTAGACGTATACGCCCGTTTAGTCAGCATGTGACCGCATGTACACAAATCACATACTTATGGTCATGCGCCGGCCTGCTCCTACTACCATCGCTGGAGAATCCTGACTGTGCACACACTGCGTGCTGCGAGGATTCACAAGTCTGCAGTCACAGAGATTGACTGCAGACATGAATCTCAAGCCTGGACACCCGCTTCAATCTAAGGCACTGAAATGCATTCATCGTACGTGCGGATACAGGCAGTAGGATTTTTTTTGTATTTGCGCTTGTGCTAATTAATTTTAGAAGAGGATGGATTGGCAAAAACAGTCATGAATTCCTCCATCTTCATTTGCTATGGATATGCTACTAGTGTTAATGACAAAATCAGGGGCCAGTAGAATGGACCCAAATAGCAGCAAAAGGGGTAAGCCGTGGAGCCGACATACACTACTTGAACCAGAACACAACAGTTTAGGGCATTGTGGAAATTTGGTTAGAAAGTGGCCAACCCGTCTAATCCATTAAGGCCATCCACCGATCCATGGACCAGTAAATAGCACAATATACAGGGATAGTGGCTAGAATTTTTTTATTTAAGCCCCATCACACAGTAGACTGTGCATCTGGACTATTCCCTATAACACAGCACACACCGCATCCTACCAAGCTCCTGCCTGTGAGTATAATTCAATCCTATAAATGACTAGGAACTACGGCTAGGTAATTTATTGTAACATATGAATTATATTCTGATGTTTATCTATTTGGCAAAATCTCTAATAAAAATTGCGTCTGCATCATCATTATTTTGTCAAAATGAATTATGTAAAATTTCTGCATTAAAGGTTCCAAAAATGAAACAATGTGGATTATGTATGTGTAGATGTATAGCCATATAAAGTGTAATAAAATCAGAAATTAATAAAGTCTATTTACTCTTATCTCCACTGCCTACAAGCAATGATTAAACCGACAGTAAGGGAGTTTTTTTTTTTTTTTCTGACATTTCATTACTCAGAAGGGAAGTTTAAATCCACCGGTAATAAAGTACAGATAAGGTACCATAACAATATGCATACATTGTCTGCTTCATTAAAGAGGTATTACAGTTTCAGCAAATTAAGGTTATTCTTTTTTTTATGAAAGTTTATCATTTTTTATTCTTTATTCTTTCTGTATCGATTCCTTAAAGTTTTCAAAATCTCTGTTTGGCTGTCATTCACTAGAAACCTTTATTTTAAATGGAAAATAATCTGCCCTGGTTATGTGATGAGCTTAAAAACTATAAGAATTGATACAGACAGTGTATTGAAAAATTGTATAAAGTTTTCATCACACATTACATACCGTCTTTTTTGTAAAACTGGAATACCTCTTTAACCCCTTCCTAACATCCGCCGTACATTTGCGGCAGCAGGAGTAAGGAGTAGTGATTGGAGAGACTAAAATGCTCGGGTGCTCGTTGCTCGGGTCGAGCAAATTGGAATTCTCGGGTACTCGGACAGAACAACAAGCCCAATGAAGTCTATGGGAGACCCGAGCATTTTTATCCCGATCACCCGCGGGGGTCCTTTTAAGGTCTAAAAACGTCTGAAAATGATGGAAACACTGCTCAAATGACACGGGGACATCATGGGAGTCGCCCCTGGAAGCATTCCTGACTCCTAGTTTACAGCTCTAAACAATGTTGTCAGAGTTTCACGCCATTTTTACCGGTGCACCAAAAAACATACCAAAACAGATTTTGCTGGGAAATATGTAAAGGCAGGGCCGGCGTCAGCACCCGGCATACCCGGGCAAGTGCCGGGCCCTGAGCAGGCGGGGGTCCACTTGCCGTCGGGCACCCCGGCGCCCGTTAGCGGAGGAGAGCAGTGTCAGCGCCGCCACTGCCGCCCCCCGCTTGCTCAGGGCCCCGGCAGCAGCTGGCACAATACTTACCTCTCCCCGTGCCTCCGCTGTCGCAGCTCCGGGCTCCAAGGGGCGCCTGCGGTTTCTCTCACAGCAGCACCGCTGAATGACGTCATCATTCAGCGGCCGGCTGTGGCAGAGAGCGCGCGGACGCCGGACAGGTGAGATGTGATGTGTATGTGTCTGTGTGTGTGTGTCTGTCTGTCTGTGTGTATCCTGTCTGTGTGTATCAGTGTGTGTGTATGTAGTGTGGTGCTTTGTGTGTGTGTATGTGAGAGAGTGCTTGTGTGCTGCGGTGCTGTATGTGTGATGGTGGTGGGGGGAGGGCAGTGATGATTATGATGGGGAGGCATTGATGATAATGGGGAGGCAATGATGATGATGGGGAGGCAATGATGATGATGGGGAAGCGATGATGATGATGGGCAGGCATTGATGATAATGGGGAGGCAATGATGATGATGGGGAGGCGATGATGATGATGGCAGGCATTGATGATAATGGGGAGGCAATGATGATGATGGGGAGGCAATGATGATGTGAGATAATGATAATGATGGGCAGGTAATGATGATGATGGGGAGGCGATGATGATGATGGGCAGGCATTGATGATAATGGGGAGGCAATGATGATGATGAGGAGGCGATGATGCTGATGAGGAGGCAATGAAGATGATGAGGAGGCAATGATAATGATGGGAGGCAATGATATGATGGGGAGGCGATGATGATGATGGGCAAGCATTGATGATAATGGGGAGGCAATGATCATGATGGGAGGCTATGATGATGATGGGGAGACAATGATAATGATGGGGAGACAATGATATGATAATGGGGAGTCTTTCCACAGCGCCCTTTCCTGAGCCGTAACAGTGCAGCACGCAGCACAGCGCAGAGGAGAGCTCCATATTTTGTATGGAGCATTATATGGGGACCAGTATCCTGTATGGAGCATTATATTGGGTCCAGTATTCTGTATGGAGCATTATTTTGGGTCCAGTATTCTGTATGGAGCATTATATTGGGTCCAGTATTCTGTATGGAGCATTATTTTGGGTCCAGTATTCTGTATGGAGCATTATATGGGGATGGGGGGTGACATCCTGCATGGGGTATTATATGGGTGATGAGGGGGAGACTATGTGGTGCCCATAATATTGTATGGAGGACTATACTGTCCAGTCTGTACTGTGCGCTGTGAGGATTCGGCGTTTTTGAGCTATTGTACAATTTGCAATAGATATCACTCATGTAATGGAAGAAGTGAAGTATTTGGCGTTGTACTGTACCATATTTCTCTGCGTATCTGTGCATCATGAATCGTGGTCTGTGTTAAAGGGGCCCACTGAGGCTCTTTCGCCCGGGGCCCATAAAAACCTGGAGCCGGCCCTGTGTAAAGGTACATCTTTTCCAGGTTAATGACTTGTATATAAGTCAAAATTATTAACCCCAGACCAAAATATTCCTCCACCACTTGGGCTATGTTCAGACGCAGCTTTTTTGAAGCGTTTTTCAATTTTAACATTTCTTTCAGCCAAAACCAATGCATTCACTGGGAAATGTCATTGTAACATTTACCAACCCTAGCTGGCCATGTGGTGTGTGACACATAAGCAGACATATCTTGTTTCATTTATGAAGGAGGGACTCCTAAAGTCACAGAGCCTATTTTACAGGGGCATCAGGCAGCATTAATCTGCTCAAAGGGCCGTTATTAAACAGTGGGTCTCCGAAACTGTTATAGCCTATGTAGTGAGTGGATGGGCTGCCAAGAATTACGACGCACCCCAATACCCCTTTCACGAGATGTCCAGGAGGGCCGCCATAAAAAAATATTGCATTGAATGCAAGGCCTGCCCTGCTACCAAGTCATATGCAGCCCAATAAGCCTTGGAACCCACATACTGGATTGGCCCAGGAAAATCCACTTCACAATATTCATTTTGTACTACCATTCTGTTTTCTTATGCACTGACTGCAAGGCCTGCCCTACTACCAAGTCAGAAGCACCCCAATAAGCCTTTGAACCCAGGTACTGGATGGGCCCATGAAAATCCACTTCACATTATTCATTTTGTACTCCCATACTCTTTTTTTTATACATTAACAGCAAGGCCTGCCCTGCTGCCAAGTCATCTGCACCCCAATAACCCCAATCCCCCCTTGGAAGAAACATGGAGGAGGGCCTCTTAACAAAAAATGTCCCATTAACAAGAAGCGGGTCTCCTAGACTTGAAATACCCATATCCTAAGTGTGTTGGCTGACAAACATTTTCCCCTGTGGGGTACATCTCAACCTTTTCCATAACAAGTATCTTACGCCCAGCAAAAACACTCACCCTTGTTATGATTTTGACACTGACTATAGCAGCACGGAACATGTTAACCCTGTTGATCTAGTGGCGGTGGATGATGAGATGTGGAGGAAGGACTGATTAAAAACTATGCCCAATTTAAAGGAGCGGGTCTCCTACACTTGTAATACCCATACACTAAGTGTGTTGGCTGGCAAACATTTTCACCTGTGGGTAGATATCAACATAGTGTGTACCTTTTTTTTTTAGGGGCATCATAAACACCTTGCAAAACTGTAACGTGGTTTCCTACACAGTTGCTGCTGGGAAGGTGCAGGTTTTTAGTAACAATATGGCGGACAAATCGTTGGATGAAGTGATCTGGAAAAGGGGCATGGTGACAACAGGAATGGGAAAGTACATGATTAATAACAACAGTGGCTATGGGACGTATGAGATCCAGGATTCAGCCTACAATGATTTGTCATTTAGCCACCATCAATTACCAGAATCGGTTTCATGCGCGTTTGAAGATCGGTGTAACAGATGCGCCTGTGAGACTCGGCCTAAGAAATGCCAGTCCAAAATATGTTGCCAAAGACGCAAGTGTCTGTATAAAGGGCAAAGTGCAACATGTTCGTGAGATGCTGAATTAGAGAAAGCAGATCAGTGTTGGAGGAAAACCAAACAAACTGATGGATGCTCGTGAAAAACTAAGTATAAAGAGGAGTGCGCCGTCCGTAACTATAAAGACACCCGTGGAACAAGCATCTCCATTTTCACACATACATATTACCAATAATATCCTAATGTTCTACTCTAAAATTAATTGTCCCAGTGTAACGAACACTGTTAAAGTAATGGCACAAAACGTATATAAACACGACCCTTGGAAACACCAGATTTCCTCTTTACAACATATGGACGATGATGGTATTGATGAAAACTTAGAAATTTCCCACATCCACACCAATAAGATGAAGATCACAGCTGCAAAAAAAGTGCAAAAAAGGCAGTGAATGTCATTTTTCTCTAGGACAAAGTTCACCTCTTACTAAAGTGGTACCGAATGAGGCATACACAGCTCTCAGGTGTACTCAGCGTGAGATGCTTGAAAGATGATGTATTCTGATTTGTCCATGTCCACTTTTTGAAAGCGAGCAGAAAAGAAGGATATAGCGGGAAGACATGTGATTTGGGTCAGTGATGTCAAGTACAGATAGGTGGATCTGCGTGTCAGCGGCGTAGTAATGATATTGCCAACTGTGCCTTTACATCAGCTGTTCAAGGCCGAAGATGTAGATGGAGAAGAGTAGGGGTTCTAGAACAGAGCTTTGGGGAACACCGAAAGACAGGTGTCGAGGTGAGGAGGTGGTGTGGGAGAGGAAGACGATGAATGTCCCCCTACCAGTCTTGTTTTTTTTTTAAAGACTCTGCCGATAACCCCAAAAAGGACAATTGCAACACCGGCCATGGCCATATCAGCAGGGGTAGTAAAACTACCAGCCTTATCACCACCAGCATGATCAGGCACATGGTAGCAAAGCACCCAACTTTGTTGGTTGAACACCAGGCTCCATGAACAGTGTCTGCTGTGATACCACTGCTTCTTCTGCTGTTGTGCGTGTAAGCAAATCCCCTGTCCACGGTGCATGCGAAGATGCCTCCTGCCCTGCACCTGCCATTGACCACAGTCAAATAGCACCATCATCAAGCACATCCACATCCTTGTTCCAGCGCAGCCTTCAGTTGTCCATACCCCAGTCATTGGACCTTAAGCAGAAAGGCGCAACCAAGGGCCCACAGGCCACAGTACTAAATTCACAAATTTCTTTTCTGCTTGTGCTCTAAATGTTGCATTTTAGGCTCGTGGGAGACGGATGCTTTCCGCAACCTGATGGCGGTGACAGTAACAAGGTACTCGGTCCCCACCCGCCACTATTTCTCTAGGTTTGCCATCACGACATTACACAAGCAAGCACGTGTCCCACAACATTACCCGGGCCATCAACAATGCTGTTACAGGGAAAGTGCACCTAACCACAGACCCGTGGACAAGTGCTTGTGGGCAGGGATGGTACATCTCACTGATGGCACACTGGGTTTGCGCAGAAGAAGTCATGACCCAGTCGGTCATTGGGAGACCATGTCACAGATGTATGGAGGAGACAGGTTGTGGAAGGCTATGTATTTCATATTTAGGGTTTTGAACTGTAGCCTAAGGGCAATAGGAAGGCAGCGAAGGGCATGGCAGAGAGGAGAGGCTGGGGAATAACGGAGGGACAGTTGGATTACTCTGGCAGCAGAGTTTTGGATAGATTTGAGTGGTGCAAGAGTGCTAGAGGGCAGGCTAGAGAGTATAAGGTTGCAATAGTCGAGGCGGGAGATCATGAGGGCGTGCACAAATATTTTTGAATTTTCTTGGAATGTATGGATCCAGGAAATGTTTTTGAGTTGTAATGGGCAGGAGGAGGCAGGGGCTTGGATCTTAGCTTGAAAGAGAGGGCAGAGTCGAGTATCACCCCGAGGGCACGAACATGCGGGAATATTTGTCCCGGTGTGCCATCCTGGCATTACACAGGCACGTGTCCCACAACATTACCCGTGCCCTCCACAATGCTGTTACTTGGAATGTCCACCTAACCACAAACACGTGGACAAGTGTTTGTGGTCAGGGATGGTACATCTCACTGAGGGCACAATGGGTTAACATAGTGGAAGCCGGGACCCACTCCAACCTTGCTATGGTGGACGTCCTCCCAAACCATGAGTATTGTGGGCCCTACGTCAATCTGGGTTGCACCCACAGTCTACAGCTCCTGCACCTCCTCCTCCTTCGCCTCCTCTTTAGCCTCCAGCTACAAAAGGTAGCACATCAGTCACAAGCTGGAAGCACTGCAGCACTTGCCAAATGAAAGCAGGAACAGGCTGTGCTGAAGCTAATATGCTTCTGTGACAAACCCCAAAATGCTGAATAGTTGTAGACAGCTCTGAAAGAGCAGGCAGATCAGTTGCTGAGACGGCTAAACCCAAAGCCAGGCATGGTTGTGTGTGACAATGGCTGGAACCTGGTGGCTGCACGTGTGTCGAGGCGAGCTCACACACGTGCCATGCCTAGCTCATGCACTTAACCAAATTGGTCAACGTTTTTTGAAAAGCAACACGGAGTTGGCAGATCTGCTCGGAAAAGTGCAACGCTCGAAATACCCATTTTAGAAAGCCAGCTACAGCTTCATCTGCCCTTCCCTTCATTCAGCAGCGCTTGCGGCTTCTGGCTCAATGACTGGTGTGTGATGCCCCCAGGCCTTGGGACTCTACACTGCAGATGTTAGAAAGGATTTGTGAGCAGAAGAGGGCAGTTGGTGAATAGTCTACCAGCATCAACAAGGTTGTCGGTATTCAGTTCTGTCTTCACACATAACACTTGAGGAGTGGACATGGATGTCTGACATATGTAACATCCTCCAAAACTTTGACGAACCCACAAAGAGGGTGAGCGTCAATGACACCACAATTAAAGTCTCCATCCTGCTTGTCTGTGTTCAAATTTGAAGATTGAGAGTTATTATAGAGTGAAAACATATTTACAGTTTAACAGTTTCAAACACAACAGTCCTAAGTAACAATAATAACAATAATCCAATAATTAAACCGAAACAAAACAATCCTGATCATGACAACTTACAATCTAAAATGAGGTGGGGGAGATAAAAAATTCAGGGGTATATTTACAAGAAGGTATTTACAATGATGTTTGTACAATGATATTACTGAGATTAGTTCTAAGTGTTGGAGGCCTGAGGACAAGAAAGAGAAGGAGAGCATGATCAGTCGTCCTCTTGGTGAGGACACGGAAGTATTGACTGTTAGCAGTCTTGCATGCATGGCTGAGTTTATGTTACGCTGCCTTTCCCGTCACCCTCACGTTATCAAAATTTTGGGTGACAGGCAATACTGATTGGTGACACTTCTAGACCCACTCTACAAGGAGAACTTTACATCTTTTATTTCAGAGGCAGACAGGTGTACTAAAATGTTGGAGAAACAGAGGGCCCTTCTTACGGAATTATTAAAAAAATTCACATCTGAAAACGCTGGCAGCAGAGGTCAAAGTTTGTTGTCCAAGCAAGGAGTACAGGTGAGAGAGACACAACTCCAAGCCCGCAAAGGCAGTGGAGCACTGGCAAAGTTTGGGGAGAGTTTTCTCAGACCCTCCCATTGCCCTGTCCCTGAGGCGCAGGGGACTCTCACATGGAGTGCAAATTTTTGAAAATGCTGAGGGAGTACCTTGCTGACTGTACCAACGTCTTCTGTCATTCCTCTGTGCCTTCTAATTATTGGTTATCCACGCTGAACACGTGGCATGAACTGGCTCTCTACTGCGCATGTGCGCTGAACTCACACTCAAGGAGCGCATGGCACCTTGCTCTCAGGTGGTTACTGGGCAAACGGCGCCTTGGTAAATGGCAGTATCACTTTTATTGGCGGGAGACAATGGGAACTGTCCTTTGCAGCGCCACTGCTCTAAGGACGGAGCACACTACTCAGCCTCCTATGCGCTGATTGTTCACTCCAAAAATCTTTGATGTCTTTCACGATTTCTCTTAAGCTGGCCCCATGCCTCTAGGTCACCGGGTCTGTCTGCTGCATTTCGCCGCAGTGTCGGTGCTTCGGGTGCATAGTGCACTGCCCCCCTTGCTGCTCACACGGTCACAGCTGGGGACTCACTCATGCTTTGCTTTTTTTTTCGCTCAGCTTCCGGCCAGGTTCCCTGTCTAAACACGACCCCTCTTTCTGTGTAATAGGGACTGTCCGCTACCCTATTCCTTCCGCTGGGAAACAGGGGACGCAGTCTTGACAGTTCCAGAAACGGCGCAGCACAGGTACCCGCAGCCCGGTCATCATGACTCCGTACATATCTGGCAAATCAGTTCTTAAATGCAAGCAGCATAGAAGGCATGTACTTCCAATTTTCTAGAGAAAATTGTACAGTACATCCAGAACAGTTTCAATTTGAAGGACTTTGTGGCTCATATAATTCCACAAGATGACACTAGTCTCATACTTAAAATTTTTGGTGGAAAATAATTTCCCCACTGATAGCTTGTGTATGTTTATAATTATGTTACATCATTTGTGTGATTAATTATTCATACCTATTTGGTTCACAATATATTCATCTTTTTCTTCAGTGCTTTGGAATATAATGTTCTAAGAGTTAAAGCAACTTGTTGAAGTGTGCTTTACCTCATATGTGAAACTACTTGTCAATTGTCATCTTTACTATTTCTCCATTCCGTGTGCAGCTAACCACCTCATTGATGTTATTGAGTTTCTTTGTCAAGCAAACAACAGCTAGACCAATGCCATGTGCTTATCCTCTTAATTCATCATGCTGCTGAAGTAGAGGTGAGACTAGGGACCTACATAACATCTGTGGACTGTAGTCAAGATGACACTGTGCCAACACCCACTGAGGTATAGCTACGAAGTTGACATTGTTTGTGCCCAGCTGAACAGAGTTGTCAGAAAAAAAAATCCTTCAATAACATATTTGATAGATTGTCTAGTGGAAACACCTATTAGTATATTATAGTATTATTAGTTAGTTATTTATATAGCGCCATTAATTCCATGGTGCTGTACATGACAAGGGGTTACATACATAGTAATAGATATCGTTTACCCCAATAAAAATTACAATGACAGACTGCTACAGAGGGGGAGGACCTTGTCCTTGCCAACTTTCATTCTGCGGGAGAATGGCAAAAAAGACAGAAGATGGTGGGTACTGCACCTCGGTTGGTGGAGAGGCGGCAGCTCGTGCGGTGATGTAGAAGTCACATCTACGACCACCACGCTCTCCAATTGACATTGCTGGAAATGCATCCGAAATGTCAAAATCTCTAGCTTCAGTTATGGGACTCCTTTTAAATGTCATCGTCCAACCAGCTCAGTATTAGTAGGTGAGGGCTTGTCAGAATCCTGCCCAGGAACACCAGGCTTCAGTAGCTGCAAGTCCTTTCCCCGTGATCTTCAACGTAATCTTGCTATGGCTCTTCCAGGCATGATTTCATCAAGAAGATTTAGCCTTCATAATACAGAGACAGAGTACAGTACAGAGTACAACACCGCCTAAGCGTTCACCCTCTGCTACTCAGACTTTCTATCTGCGCAGTGACTGCCTCTACGCTGAAGATGATGATGGTGGTAGTAGTTGGAGCATTTTTAGCACAGTCATGAAGCTGTCATGAAGCTGCCATAACAACTTGAAACAGAAATCTTTGAGCACGCACAGATATGAGCTGGCACGGCGATACCACTACTACAAATGTGTTTTTTTGTTTCTTTTTTTATGGCTAAATAGTGCTGTATTTACCAATATGAGCTGGCATGGAGATACCACTACAACAAATATGTGTTGTTTTTTTGGGGGGTGGTAAATACTGCTGTATATAAGTACAGTGACACCCAAGACAAAAAAAGAAAACCGCCGTAAACTGGCCAATCTTTGAGGATGCACAGATATGAGCTGGCGCGGAGAAACCACAACAAAAAATGTATGGCCTGTATTCCAATTACACCTGGGGCTAGCTATATATCCTACAGGTGGCAGCAGCAGCACCAGAACACAGGAAAGGAATGATGTATGCAATGATCTATATACACACATACATTGCCTGCAGGCCTTGCACTGATGTGTATAGAGCGAAGTACACTCCCCTGCCTACCTAACACTGGAACCTATATACTCCGGAAATAGTCCTTAGAAGAACTGTTGGTTTAGCTGGATTTGAGTAGTTTAGTATGGTAGACCCCACACTGACTAATAAATCGCCAATTCTGACCCTATCTCGGCAGCAGCTCTCCCTACACTATCTCAATCCGGAGCTGAATTCGCCGAGCAATATGCTCCAGATATTATGCCCCCATATGCCCCAGATTATGCCCCCATATATTCCACAGGTTATGCCCCCATATGCTGCACAATTATGCCCCCGTATGATCCACAGATTATGCCCCATATGCTCCAGATTATGCCCCCATATGCTCCAGATTATGCCCCCATATGTTCTACAGATTATTCCCCATATGTTCCACAGATTATGCCCCCAAATGCTGCACAATTATGCCCCATAGTATAGGTCCCTTATGCTGCTGCTGCTGCAAAAAAAAAAAAATGACATACTCACCTCTCGTTGCTGGGGGCCAGGTGCCGGTGTCCTGAGCAGGCGGTGACACTGGTGCGCTATGGGGGACAGGTGCCGGTGTCACCGCTCACTCAGGACCCCGGCACCTGAGATATTTACCTGTCCTCTCTGCACCGCTGCACGCTGCGTCCTCTTCCGGGTCCTCGGCAGTGAATGATCAGGCAGGGGGCGCGGCACTCACTAACGACGTCATCGCGCCCTCTGCCTGATCATTCACAGCCAGAGGAGTCGGACGAGGGAGCAGCGGTGGAGAGAGGACAGGTAAATATCGCTATACTCACCCCTCCGCTGGCGTGGTCCCTGCAGTCTCTCCTCTTCTCCCGGCGCTCTCCACAGCACTTCAGCGGTCACGTGGTACCGCTCATTAAAGTCATGAATATGTGAATATTCATGACTTTAATGAGCGTTGCCATGTGACCGCTGCAGGAAGGTGCCGGAGATCGTGGGAGAAGCAGGGGGGCTGCAGAGACACGCCGGCGGAGGGGTGAGTATGATCCGACACCCCCGCTCCCCCTACCCTGCCGACCCCCGTATATGACTCACGTATAAGCCGAGAGGGGGACTTTCAGCCCTAAAACATGGGCTTAAAATCTCGGCTTATAAACGAGTATATACGGTAACCTGTTCAAACGCCCCCAAAAGGTCCTAGAGGAATTAATGGAGGTCACAGTGGGTAAAATCCATGAAAGAAGTGAATAATAAAGCATGATTTTAAGAAAAAAAAGTCTCATTGAAAAATATATGTCCAGTATATAAGAATAATTTTCTCAGAAATAATACATTTTAGAATATTTTTTAGCTATCCTTTGCAGTCATAAAAAAATGTGAAAAATAGGCATGTATTTGAATTTTAATTTAGGTTTTCCCATGTTATCAGCAGCAACACAAAAAAGCAATATAAAAATGACAGAATGATGTAAAAGTGCTGCAAAATACTGATCTAAAGTAGATCAACCTTCATCTGGCATATGGAAAAAAAAGCATCTTTACTTCAAGCAAGAGGCTGGAAAATCACACACACCGTAATAAATTTGGCACATTTTCTGACCTTCTTGTCTAAGTTTGCTCTACCTTAATATT
>JARQOD010000002.1:25292212-25327868 GCA_033576555.1 Oophaga sylvatica | reverse complement strand
TCCAACAGCAACCTATCCCTATCTGCTTTCACAGTAGAGTGAGGCTAAAATGGCAGGCGCAGCCTTTTATGCTGCCTGATCACACCATCCAGCCAGCCAATCGCAGCGCAGCCCCTAGCTAGCAAGTTTGGACGCCTCCTATCAAGCTTAGGGGAGTTACACAATGTTGTCAGCAATTCTTCAGCTCCTGATTGGCTCCACGGAGCACTCAGAGGCTGAAGGATTATGGGATTTCCGATTTCCGATGTGAAAAAAATATCGGAATCGGAAATCGGAATTTCGATATAGCAAATATCGGGCCGATTTCCGATATTGCAATATCGGAAAGCTCATCCCTAGCTACAAGTGTCGCATTCCTTGTGTCAAGCCACTCATGAAAGTAAATTTTGCATTTCATTTGGAAATCAAGGTCCCAGAGTCTGGAGGAAGAGTGGAGAGGCCACAATCCAAGCTGCTGAGGTCTAATGTGAAGTTTCCACAATCAGTGATGGTTTGGGGAGCCATGTCATCTGCTGGTGTAGGTCCTCTGTGTTTTATCAAGGCCAAAATCAGCACAGCCGTCTACCAGGAAATTTTAGAGAAATTCATGCTTCCCTCTGCCGGCAAGCTTTTTGGAGATGGAAATTTCATTCTCCAGCAGGACTTGGCACCTGTCCACACTGTCAAAAGTACCAATACCTGGTTTACAAACAACAGCATCACTGTGCTTTGATTGGCAGCAAACTCATCTGACCTTAACCCCATAGAGAATCTATGGGATATTGTCAAGAGGAAGATGAGAGACACCAAACCCAACAATGCAGACGAGCTGAAGGCTGCTATCAAAGGAACCTGGGCTTCCATAACCCCTCAGCAGTACCACAGACTGATCGCCTCCATGCCACGCCGCATAGATGCAGGTATTGATGGAAAAGGAGCCCCGACCAAGTACTGAGTGCATTTACTAAACATACATTTCAGTAGGCCAACATTTCAGATTTTAAGATCAATTTTCAAGCTGGTGATATAAAGTATTATAATTTACCGAGATAATGACTTTTGGGTTTTCATTGACTGTAAGCCATAATCATCAACATTAACAGAAATAAACAATTGAAATACATCAGTCTGTGTGTAATGACTCTATATAATATATGAGTTTCACTTTTTTATTGAAGAACTGAAATAAATTAATTTTTTGATGATATTCAAATTTTGTGAGAAGCACCTGTATGTCCACTATAAGGCTGTGTGCACACGTCTCGTTTTGTGGCATCGATTTGTCACAAAACCTGAAGGCTTTCTTGATGCCAGCAAAGAAAAGAGAATCCTGAGGTCTCATGCACATGTTGCTTATTCATGAGTTGCAGATTCAAATCTATAGTATGTCAATTAATTCCACATTTATTAACCCATTAACTTTAATTAAGTCAGTCAAAAATGCTATAAAAATGACTGCGGATTTACTGCTTATTTGCTTCTTTTTTGCAGCATTTGGTTTTCTGCGTTTTTAGACAGCAGTGAATGTTATAGAGATACTGTAGATAATAATAACCTTTTTGGCCTCAGTGTCAATATGAGAGTAAAATGCCCCCTCGGCGTGCCTGGGGCACTTTCACATGGTAATAATTATTCTCCTGCATTGTTTACAGATGCATTATACATATTATGGTTATATGTGGCTGTTATTTTATTTTGCACCTTGGTCAGCTCATTGGTTTGCACTGGCTTAGTTCTTTCTCCTTTTGTGACAATCCCATACAGTCCCACTTTGGAGCATTATTTGCACACACCCTGTTTACTTTCTTTTGTTTTTATATATACAGTTCTGCTCAAAAGTTTACATACCCCGGCAGAATTTTTGCTTTCTTGGCCTTTTTTCAAATCACAAGGCCAAGTCAACCTGTCAGTGGCTAAAGCAGAACAAAGTGAAGGTTCTGGAGTGGCCATCTCAGTCTCCTGACCTCAATATCATTGAGCCACTCTGGGGAGATCTCAAGCACGCAGTTCATGCTAGACAGCCCAGGAATTTACAGTAACTGGAGGCTTTTTGCCAAGAAGAGTGGGCACTGGGCAGCTTTACAATCTGAGAAAATAAAGAACCTCATCCACAACTACCACAAAAGACTTCAAACTATCATTGATGTTAGAGGGGTCAATAAGCGGCATTAAGAAATGGGGTATGTGAACTTTTGATCAGGGTCAATTGGATGTTTTGGGTTGTCATTATGATTTAAAAAGAGAAAACACAGTAGTTTGACAATAAATGGATTTTATTTATTTTTTTATTTTACTCATTTATATTCCACAGCGCTTTACAGACATTATTTACAGACATTATCATCACTGTCCCCAATGGGGCTTACAATCTACACCATGTTCCAAATTATTATGCAAATTGGTTTTAATTGTCATAGTGCTTTTTTGTTTTTTTTGTAAATGAAACCTGTAGATGGTATTGTGTCTCAGGGTTCTATGGATCACTGAAATCAATCTTAGATACCTGTGATAATTAGTTTGCCATGTGAGCCCAATAAAAGAAAAACTGGATGTTCCATGCCTACTGGCCCATGCATCTGTTGTGAGGTACACCTTTTCACTCACTGATTGTTTGAGTTGATGGACAAGGCGGTCTTTCACATGCAGGTGGAGGGCAGGGATGGCTTTTCTAGCAAAGAAGTGCCGACTGGGTAGGTCTTAGCGTGGGACATCATAGGCCATGAGGTCTCTGAACGCTGCGCTTTCAATCAAACGGAAGGGCATCATCTCTAATGAGATCAGTTTGGCAATGTAGGCTTTCAAAGCCAGTGTACGAGGATGAGAGGGTGAGTACTTTCTTGTCCTACTCAGAGTGTCTGGTAGGGTGAACTGGACTTGAGAGCTGCATATGAGGGAACTAGCGGTGGACATGACGGACAGAGAGGGGGTTGGTGATAGTGATGGTGGTGGCGGTGGTGATGGCCTAGATTCAGTCTTACTTTGCAAAAACATTGTGATTCCCTGACTGCTTTGGCCTTGCGACTACACCTCAACATTTCTTGCTGGTGGTGTGCTAACCGGTGGGCTTACAGTGGGGAAGCAATGGAGCATTGCTGGCTAACTTCATTCGGAGCAGGTGCACATGTGCTACCTGAGGTTTTGTAGTCCGTCCACGCTTGCAAGTGCATGTTCATTAAATGTCTAAGCATGCAACTGGTATTGAAATTTCTGAGATTTTTCCCTCGGCTAAAGGTCCTTCCGCACTTCTTAAAGATAACCTTTGCCTTATCAATAGGATTTTGTTAAAAAAAGTGCCATACTGCACTCTTCCTACTATGGTATAAATTTTCAGGGCTTGCACTCTGTGCTAATTTGACCATCTGGCCAAGCTGTCCAGCAACTCTTTTGTTTTTTTTAACACGGTTTTGGACTGCTACGGGCCTGCCAGATAACCGCAGCTGCGATGTCGATACCTGCTGCGGATCCTCCTCCTCTTCTGAGCTATTGCCATCGGCACCCTCTTCCCCCACTGGATGCCAATCCGGGTCAACAACTGGGTCATCCATCACCTCCTCTTCAATTTCATCTGCACCTTCCTCTGTGTCACCGTGTAAGGTGGTATAGTATGCAGGAAGGGACACCTGAGTTTCATCAGGGTCACATTCTGGCTCAGTAGACTGTGAGGGCAATGTAGTGCTCTGGGTTAATGTATCAGCAGAATCATATAGCAGTGGCTGTGCATCAGTGCACTCCGTGTCAGATTCATCTTGTACTGGAGGCTGTTTCGGCAGTGTAAGACAAAACCTGTTCCTGATGCTCCGGCTTTAAAAGGGGTTTACCTACTCCCAGAAAAGGGAGCCTTCCAGGCCTTCTGGAGCCAGACGATGACGCAGGCTCAACACCTCCTGCCTTAGGTGCTATTGTGCTTTTGGCACTACCAGCAGATGCCCCACCAACACCATCAGTACCAGCTGGCCCCCCCACCCACATCCATGGCCTCTTCCACCAATTCTTCTTCATGTTTGGGAAATTGTACCCAAAATACCAGCAGATATATGGTACAGGTGAAAAATTTAAATCTCCATATATCTTTGCGGAGTAACAGACACAGACTCTCACAGGCTCAGTATGGATTAAACCAGAATATAAAAAGTAGAAAAAGGGTAATGTATCAGAAGTGTACAGCCGTATACAGTGCTGGGGTAATTTTTAATCTCCGTATATATTTCCAGACTCACACACAGACGCTCACAGGCTCAGTATGGATTAGAACAGAATATAAAAAGCAGAAAAAGTGTACTGTATCAGTAGCGTACAGCTGTATACAGTGTTGGGGTAATTTTAAATCTCCGTATATATTTCCGGAGTCACACACACACGCTCTCTCAGTATGGATTTGACCGTAATACAGAAGGCAGTAAAACGGTGCTGTATCAGAAGCGTACAGCTGTATACGGTTTTGGGGAAAATTTAAATCTCCGTATATATTTCCGGAGTCACACCACAGATGCTCTCTCAGTATGGATTTGACCGTAATACAGAAGGCAGTAAAACGGTGCTGTATCAGAAGCGTACAGCTGTATACGGTTTTGGGGAAAATTTAAATCTCCATATATTTCCGGAGTCACACACAGATAGTCAGCATGTATTGGTCCTTGATACCAGCCGGTACACGGTAGTGTGAGGAGCGTACAGCTCTATACGGTGTGGGGAAAAATGAACGCTCGGTAACTGTGCAGAAAAAAAGACTAAGGCTATGGTTCCACGGTCCGGAACCATAGCGCTTTGGACGGAGCGGAAATTCCGCTCCGTCTAAGCCCCGCCCCCTTTATGACGCGCGATCTTTCCGGAGGTGTTCAGGACACCTCCGGAACACCTCCGGAAAGAGCGCAGGGCTACATAGCCCTGTGTTAATTCTGTTGCGGCGACGCACCGTCGCCGCAATACGCGAGGACATGCTGCGGTCTAAAAAGACGCGCCGCATGTCCGTTTACGCAGGTTTGCCACCTGCGTATTGTTACGCATAGTGGAGACGGGATTTCTTGAAATCCCCTCCACTATGCTGTAACATCTGGACGCTGCGTGTTTGGCGCTGCGCCAGCGCACAGCGCCAAACACGCAGCGTTTCCTGACCGTGGAAACTCACCCTAAAAGTATTAGTGCTGTGTAGGTGCTGTGTAAAAAGCAGTCTGCACAGCAGTGTACACACAGCAATACAGCTAGCAGGCAGCCTAATAATCAGCTCTGCTGCTGCACACAAGAAATTCCTGCCCTGTCACTGGCAGGCAGCCTAATAATCAGCTCTGCCGCTGCACACAAGAAATTCCTCCCATCTCACTGGCAGGCAGCCTAATAATCAGCTCTCCTGCTGCACACAAAAAATTCCTCCCCTGTTACTGTCAGGAAGCCTAATAACCAGCGCTGCTGCACACAACAAAATTCTCCCGTCACTGCACACTAACTGTACAGCTAATCGCTATCAGAACAAGCACAAAATACATTTTTTTTTCCCCCTACTGAGAAACAGCGGCAGCAACTTCTCCCTACGCTAAGATCAGCAGAAGTAAAAGGGCTGTCGGCGGTCAGGGCTTTTATAGGCACTGTGACGCCACACAAAGCAAGCCAATCACTGCAATGCCCTTCTCTAAGATGGTGGTGGCCGCTGCCCATGTCATCGCGTTGCCCACATTGTGGGTCCTTGCTCATTGGCTGAGAAAAGGCCCTTCAAGCATTATGGGAAAACCGACTTTGGCGCTCGGGTCGCCGAATGTATGGCCGACCTCACACTATGGTTGGGTTTCGCTCGGCAAAACCCGACTTTGGCGAAAGTCGGTGATTTTTTAATCTGACCGACCTGTTTCGCTCAACTCTAGTGTATACCTTTCCATCTTATGTTTACAACCAATGTGTTGGTGTGATTCAGAGGTCTTCAGGTATATATGGATGATATTTTGTGGTAAATTTTAGTTACAATTGACAACAATGTTTTATATTGTGTCCTGGGTCTGTTTTTTGCATTCTACACATTCCCCTATTTTCTCATTTTAAATGGTTTTAAAATATATATACCTTTGAACTGGTGTACCAATAAAGGATTTTTACATTAATCATTGGAGAAGATAGTCTCTTTTCTGTCTAATCTATAGAGGTAGATAATAGATAGATAGACATATAGAAAGACATACTGTACATAGACAGACATACAGACATATAGGCGGAGCAACAGACATATAGGCACATAATTGCACAACTCCCCGACGTATTGCAAAATTGCACCCTGTGTAGCTTATTGGACAGCTTTTAATGATTAAATAAATAAATGTAAAGACTGTAACCAGCAAAGGTAAAGCAGACAGCTGATATTATTTGCTAGCAGTTGGTACGTTCTCCCCGCATTTGCATGGGTTTCCTCAGGATTCTCTGGTTTCTTCCCACACCCCAAAGACATACTGATGGGGACTCTAGATTGTGAGCCCCAATGGAGACAGTGATGATGTCTGTAAAGCACTGTGGAATTAATAGCACTATATAAGTGAGTAAAATTAATAAAAATAAAAAAATAAATCAGGCTGGCAAGGTCCATGGTTACTAGACCCTTCCCAGCCTTAAAACACAAGCCCGCAGCCATCCTTGTATTGGCACATCACATTATTCTGGCGCTTTGCCCAGCTCTTCCGGATTTCCAAGGTGCGTTGGCAATCAGGGTAATGGTAGTTAAAGGGAATCTGTCACTCCATTTTGGCTATATCGGATAAAGATATGGCTAAATAGTGCGTCCCATAAGTAACCTATCGGTATCTATCATATATCCTGACACCCCCGTTTTCATGCCAAAATACCTTTGTAAAGTTCAGATTTCAGTACGCAAATCTCGGCGGTCCGGTCCGGAGGGCGGTGTTTTTTTTCTCTTTTCTCCCTCCCCCCCCCCGCTCCTCTACTTTTCTTGCGTAGGTCCGTCTGTGCATAGCACAGACGGTGTTGTGTTCCGGCAATCGCGCGTTTTAAAATCCCATCGCGCCTGCGCAGTGTGCTTTGCCCAACAGTGGGCAAAGCATAAAATCATTACAGCGCATGCGCAACTATTTTCGGTCGCTTTCCTTGCCCCGGAAGTCGTCCAAGGCAAGCAGTCATTTCCGGGGCAAGGAAAGTGACCGAAAATTGTTGCGCATGCGCTGTAATGATTTTATGCTTTGCCCACTGTTGGGCAAAGCACACTGCGCAGGCGAGAGGGGATTTTAAAACACGCAATCGCGGGAACACTACGCAAAAGAAGCCGAGGAGCGGGGGGGAGGAAGAAAAAACACCGCCCTTCGGACCGGACCGCCCAGATTTGCATACCGAAATCCGAACTTTACAAAGGTATTTTGGCATGAAAACGGGGTTGTCAGGATATATGATAGATACCGATAGGTTACTTATGGGACGCACTATTCAGTCATATCTTTATCTGATATAGCCAAAATGGGGTGACAGATTCCCTTTAAGGTTGATGGCAGCTATGATTTTGCTGTCTGTTTATGTTTTTCAGGTTTCCATGGATTACATTGGATTCAGTGGACTATATCGGACCTGTATGGGAATTTTTTGGTGAACCAGGTAAAGTGTCAAGGAGTACTTATTTAAATGGGTTGTCCACTGCTAGGACAACCCCTTATTGAACCAAATGTTTGGCCCCTATAAAATCCCAAAACTTATACTCACCTCCAGTGCGGTGGAATGACAAGTGGTGCCTGGCGCCTAATCAGCGCTGGCATCATTGTCCCAGCCTTCGTATGGATTGAACATGAAGAGAAAGTCAGGGATCAGTTGCAGCCAAGACTTCCTCCTCATGTTCAATCTGTAAGAAGGTATGGATAGTGAAGCCAGCGCTGATTGGGCACCGGGCACCACATGTCATTCCATCACACCAGAGCTCTGGGACCGCGAGTGCCGACACCACTGGATCGGTGTCAACACAGAGAGTGAGTCCAGGTTTTTTTTTATTTTATAGGGTCTGAACATTTAGTTCAAGAAGGGATTATCCTAACCCCTTTAAATAAAGATTTTTTTGTGTGCGTTTTTTCTTTTTACTTACTGGGTTAGTAATGTAGTTATGTAATTCATGATGTAATTACTAACACCAGGGCTTGATGTCAGCTGTGATTTTCGACAATTCACAGCTGACATCAACTCCAAACCCCATTACTCTGATTACCAAAGCACCAGGGCAATCAGGAAGAGCCAGGCTCCACTTCTGGAGCAGCTGCGGGCTGGTATTTTTGGGCCAGGAATGGCCAACCAGAGACCTTTCCAGCCTGATAAAATCAGCTCCCAGCTGTCTGCCTTACATTTTCTAGTTACAAAAAAATGGGGGGTTCCCACATCGCTTTTTTTTCATTTATTTATTTAATTATAAAAAGCTGTCCAATAAGCTCCACAGGGTGCAATTTTATAATATGTCGGGGGTTACAACTTTGAACATTTGGTTTTCTTTTTATTGTGAAGCCAGCAACAATGTTGTTTGTTGGTGTTTGTTTATTGGAGCTTCTTCATTAATGGTGTTGCTGCCTCTGTGGCCTTTCAGAAAAGGTAAAGTGTATATATCAAAGGTCTCAAACTGCATTTCTCAAGGGCCGCAAAAGGTCATGTTTTCAGGATTTCCTTGTAGTGCACAGGTGATAATTTAATCACCTGCACAGATAATGATTAAAGCACCTAGAGCAATGCTAAGGAAATCTTGAAAACACGCACGATTTGCGAGGAAAGCAATTTGAGACCCCTGATATATGCTGACAGACGTGTGACACTTTGATTGCACACAGATGGACGTCCTGTCACTAAGCATGTAAATTATGAAGGTAATTGCTTGCACCAGAAATGTTTAGGGGTTTCATCGAAAAAAGGGGTGAATACATATGCACATGCAAATTTTTAGTTATTTGATCCCATAAATTTCATTTAAGTCTATATTTTTCTCACTTCACTTCATCAACTTATGCTATTTACTGCTGATGCATCACACACAAATCGGATTAGAAAAATATTTAAACATAGGTTGTAATGTAACAAAATAGGGAAAAAGACAAGGGGGTGAATACTTTTGCAAGCCACTGTATATTTATATATGTCTATCTGTCTATTTGCCTGTCTGTATGTGTATATATCTGTCTGCATCTTTGTATATCTATGTGTTTCTCTGTGTATATTGTTCCATCTATCTAATATTTATTTTTATTATCTATCTCTATTATTCTATCTCTTTAGCATCCATTCCTATTCATGCGTTTTTGCAGTTGCATTCTTCCTGCCAAGAGATGCAGAAATAGTGCAGAAATTTCTGCATCTAAAAACTCAACGTGTGCACATACCCTAAGGAGGCAATACAGTTCTACAACATGTTTTTTAGCATTATATCAACATTAGCAGGGAGTATCAGAAATCAGAGTGTGCGTGTTGGCATATCTACAGTGGTATATATGGATATATATATAAATATATATATATTGTGAGGCAGTGACCGGTGTCATATGTGAGGGTCGCTAACTCGCTATGTGTCCCCAGGATGCGCTCAGAAGCGTATTAGATCCGCTGGAGTGCCTTGTGGTCACAGAAGGTAGTGGGGCGGTCCGTTTCCTCCAGCCCATATTTTATAAGTGGCCCATGGCCACAGAGTCTGGTGGAAGGGAAAAAAAACTTGTGAGAGGGTTTTGGGTGTCAGTTTTGCTCTTGCAAGCAGACAGAGCAGTCAGTCTGCAGAGCACTCCCTGTGTGAGGTAACACAAGAGAGTGGAGCCAAAAGGTCTGGCACCCCCTGCATACACGGAGGTGCGGTCGCTCACAGCAACCGGTCCTAGACTGCCAATATGAAGATGTCATGTGTTTGGAAGCTTCTGATAGGGTTTTTGGTAACTTCTGAGTTAATTAGAGACAGACCTGTGGATGTATTTTAATGCACACCTGAAACACGCTTCACCTGAACGCACACCTGAATACACTTCTTTGAGTAGCATCATGGGAAAGTCTAAAGAGAATTGTGGACTTGCACAAGCCTGGCTCATCCTTGGGTACAATTTCAAGATACCTGAAGGTGCCTCATTCATCTGTACAAAATTGTGTCTAGCAAGTACAAACAAGATGGGAATGTCTAGCCATCTTACTGCTCAGGAAGGAGACGGGTTCTGTGTCCCAGAGATTAATTTGCTTTGGTCCAACATGTGCATATCAACCCAAGGACAAAAGCAAAAGACCTTGTGAAGATGATGCTGGTAAGATTGTGTCAATATCCACAGTGAAGCGAGTACTGTATCAGCATGGGCTGAAAGGCCACTCTGCCAGGAAGAAGCCATTTCTCCAAAAGAAACATAAAAAAGCCAGATTAATGTTTGCAAATGAACACAGGAACACATACCTTAATTTTTGGAGACATGTCGTGTGGTCTGATGAAACTAAACTTGAACTTTTTGGGCAGACTGACCATCGTTACGTTTGGAGGAAAAAGGGAGAAGCTTGGAAGCCTAAGAACACCATCCTAACTGTAAAATGCAGTGGTGGCAGCATCATGTTGTGGGCTTGTTTTGCTGCAGGAGAGACTGGTGCACTTCACAAAATAGATGGCAGCATGAGAAAAGAAGATTATGTGGCAATAGTGAAGCAAAATCACAAGACATCAGCCAGGAAGTTACAGCTTGGGCTTCACAAATAGACAATGACGCGAAGCATACTGCCAAAATAGTAACAAATTGACTTAAGAATAACAAAGTCAAGTACAAGAAGATGAAAATTAATTATGTAGCGGCATCCACTGATAGTTTTTAGATGCCAGGGGAGCACTGGACCCCCAATGTCCTACCTTGAAGGATAACCTGGTAGGTAGTATAGAGGCCAATCTAAACAAACTAGCTATATTAAGAAAAGAGTGTAAAATAAGGGTTGGGGACACAGATGTAATATCACTTTTCTAAGACGTGGTATGTCATAAAATGGTACCCATAGCCATCCCTATTGTACCACTTTCGTCATCTGTTTTACTTTTGTCTTTAATAAAGGAGATGTTTTTATGGTTCTCCTATGTAGCCATAGGGACTCCATGTGCTGCTCTACTGCTGCATGGACATGGCTTTGTCATGTGCATGACGCTTTGGATTGACATTAACTCTGAAAATTATGACATCATAAAGCATCATGAAGTACAGTACAAAAAAAAAATAAAAAACTAAAGGAAATATCCTCAACAGGCTAAATTATTTCAAAGGCGAAAAGAACGATAAGAACTGAGCGACAGATAGTTTTATGATAAATTGTCTCATATGCCATTTGGTAAAATGAGTAAAATAAAGTCTGCGATTTTGGCAGTAAACTTGCAAAATAAACAGTTTAGAACTTGATAGATGGATCTCTGCGTTCGTTATCAACAGATCCTTCAGGAAAACCATCCAAACGATTGCAAGATTTGTCTTCCGCGAGAGACTCCTTGAAGATATTACACTACGCCAGTACAACATGACCATCTGCAGAGCGTTACACTACGACATTATGTGATTTCTTCCATCTCCAGCTATTTTTAATATGCAAATTATATTTTTTGAATTTCTTCATAAGCTTTTGTTTATTATGCCATCCATCTTACGCTAATGAGACGAATGACATATTTATAAGTACATTTACATCCTCTTTCACGCAATGCACGTTGTATACCAATAAATCATGCACCAATATTAGTGAGCTGTAGATATTATTATTTTTTCCATACTAGCCTGATCTGAATGCCATATTATAGTAGTGGAAATTAACATTTTCCAAGAAGTACCAACATTATTATGTTTAATATATTACATTAAAATAATAATAGTAGAAAAACAAAAACTGTATGTACTAAGAGGAGCTCTCGAAGGTTGGCCTCAAGGAGTTAGACTTCAGTGAGCTACATGAATTTTGACGGTAATTTATAATGCTGTCTTTTTTACTAGAGATGAGAGGATTAGGCAAAATTTGACTTTGCTTGTTGTGCGTTTCTTCCTGGGAAATTCACATAGTAGAGAAACTATTCCCTGTAAATTTAATGTCCCTTGTTATGTTCTGGCACCCTAAAGCATTATAAACGTAATATGTAAGATATAATCATCCATATATTCACTAGCCCGAGGTTTCTGTGGACCCATTGTGGCGCCCTGAGGGTCCAGTCGCCACAGAGATGTTGCATCGCACCCAGCGGTGTGACACCTGACTCTCAGGTAAGAGGGAAGCACCCCATTGACTCCATCACCGCATCCACACACATCATGCCAGTGCTGAGCTTCAGGCTGGTTAGTAAAGGGTGTAGAGTTGGGTGGGTGGAGTTAGCTGCAGCATGACGCAGCAGCGTGTTAGTTTAGAGTTTCAGTTGGAGACAGGCAGGGAGACAGGCAGGCAGTGAAGTGGGTACTGGCCTGGCCTGCAGCTCTCCTGAGTTTACCTCAGGGAGCCTTGCTGAAGAGGAAGAAAGAGTTCCAGGTTAATACAGCACTGAGGCTGTGCCCGATCCTGGGAGCAGGAGGACCAGGCAAACATCGGGAAACGGTTCCTAGACTAGTGGGTCAGTTCATCGCCACTAGTAACACCGCTCTAGTGGGACTCTTCAAGAGCCACTAGCTACCATAATCTCCTCCGGAGGCAGCCTAGAGGTCAAGTACGTCCAAGACTTCTGGCCGTGTGGCTTAGGCAACCACCAGTCCAGACTGGTAACTGAAAGGACCTAATACTGCCTTGTCTGAGGGCTCTGTGGTAGGGAGGTGCAGAGAAGGAGTAAGGAGTGTAGCACTAAGAAGCCGGAAAGGAACATAAAAGAGAGTCTTTGGAAGTGTGACCAATCTATCTGAGGGTTGCTGGACTACTCACTGGAAGGACACAGTGCCCGGCTGGAATCTGTGTGCACAACAGACTGTGAGTAAACCTTTGAAACTGCACAAGAACTGTTTCCTGCATTATTACTCCGTCGCACACTCCACTCTGCTACATCAATCCTGCACCATAGCTTTACCTTACATTTACCTGCCCTGGAAGGATACAGTCTTACCTGTAGAAGACTTATCACCTAGCTGCACAACACCATCCCTTCCAGAGGACCTGCACAGCAGCGCTGGTCACCCTGACCAGGTACTACAGGTGGCGTCACGACAAACTACACGAACATTTAATCCCCTGTAAATATCCCCATTTTTCAGTGAGTGCCCAGGGCAACGGACCGAGCTGTGCTACCCGTGACATTCCCCATAGATATTAACGGGCTCGGTGCCAAGTACCCCAAAGCTCTGGCTGTGCGACTCATCTTCATACTGTGTATAGGGGAGCTGTGGTCCCACAATACTATGTATAGCGGAGCTGTGGGCCATCATACTGTGTATAGGGGAACTGTAGGCCTATCATACTGTGTATAGGGAAGCTGTGGGCCCATCATTCTGTGTGTAGGGAAGCTGTGGGCCCATCATACTGTGTATTGGAGACAGTGGCAATACTATGTATAGCGGAGCTGTGAGCCATCATACTGTGTATAGGGAGCTGTGGGCCATCATAATGTGTATAGAGAAGCTGTGGGGACATCATACTGTGTATAGGGAAGCTGTAGCCCATCATTCTGTGTGTAGGGAAGCTGTGGGCCCATCATATTGTGTATTGGAGAGCAGTGGTCCCACAATACTATGTATAGCCGAGCTGTGGGCCATCATACTGTGTATAGGGGAGCTGTGGGCCATCATACTGTGTATAGGGAGCTGTGGGCCATCATACTGTGTATAGGGGAGCTGTGGGGACATCATACTGTGTATAGGGAAGCTGTGGGCCCATTATTCTGTGTGTAGGGAAGCTGTGGGCCCATCATACTGTGTGTAGGGGAGCTGTGGGCCCATCATACTGTGTATAGGGGAGCTGTGGGCCCATCATACTGTGTATAGGGGAGCTGTTGGACCAACATACTGTGTATAGCAGAGCTGTGGGACCACCATACTGTGTATAGCAGAGCTGTGGGCTCATCACACTGTCTATAGCAGAGCTACTGTGTATAGGGGAGCTGTGGGCCCATCATAATTTATAAAGAGGAGCTGTACATTAGGGGACTCAGGGGACATTATTAGGTGTTAAGTGGGCACTTTAGACGCATTAATATTATAGGGACACGTCAAATGTGCCCAAGGGTCATTATTTCTTTCTAAGGATAAATGTAGACACTTGCAAAGGTCATTAATAATTTCTAGGGGGCAATTTTACCATCTAGAGCGTAAAAAAGAGGCATTATTACTATTTAAGTGGCAAAGTGGTGGGCATTATTATTTCTGGGGGTAATAAGAAGAGCTGTTATTCTATCACACAGCAGGTGCAGTAATAGGGACATGGCAACAGCGGCTCAGTATTGGGGTTAGGGTATGAGAAAATTAGGAGTTTGTGCAGGTTAGGAATAGATGGGGATGGTTATTATTTATTATTATTATTATTATAGATTTATATAGCGCCATTTATTCCATGGCGCTTTACATGTGAAGAGGGGCAAATATAGACAAGTACAGTAAACATGAGCAATACAAGGCACACACAAGTACAGAAGGAGAGAGGACCCTGCCCGCAAGGGCTCACAGTCTACAGGGATGGGTGAGGATACACTAGGAGAGGGAAGAGCTGATCGTGCGGTGGTTCAGTAGACTGATGATCACTGCAGGTTGTAGGCTTGTCAGAAGAGGTGGGTCTTCAGGTTCTTTTTGAAGGTTTCCATGGTAGGCGCGAGTCTGATGTGTTGGGGTAGAGAGTTCCAGAGTATGGGAGAGGCACGGGAGAAGCTTTGTATGCGGTTGTGGGAAGAAGAGATAACAGGGGAGTAGAGGAAGAGATCTTGAGAGGATCGAAGGTTGCGTGTGGGTATGTACCGGGAGACCATGTCACAGATGTATGGAGGAGACAGATTGTGGATGGCTTTGTAGGTCATGGTTAGGGTTTTGAACTGGAGCCTCTGAATGATAGGAAGCCAATGAAGGGCTTGGCAGAGAGGAGAGGCTGGGGAATAGCGGGGAGACAAGTGTATTAGTCGTGCAGCAGAGTGCAGGATAGATTGGAGTGGTGCCAGAGTGCTAGAGGGAAGGCCAGAGAGTAGGAGGTTGCAGTAGCGAGGCGGGAGATGATGAGGGCATGCACTAGTGTTTTTGTACTTTCATAGTCAAGGAATGCACGGATCCGGGAAATATTTTTGAGTTTGAGACGGCAGGAGGAGGCTAGGGTTTGGACATGTGGCTTGAAAGAGAGGGCAGAGTCGAGGATCACTCCGAGGCACCGAGCGTGCGGGACTGGGGAAAGTGAGCAGCCATTGATGTTAATGGACAGGTCTGGTGGGGGGGTAGAGTGAGATGGGGAAAGATGATAAATTCTGTTTTGTCCATGTTCAGTTTTAGAAAGCAAGCAGAGAAGAAAGCAGAAATAGCAGACAGACATTGTGGGATTTTGGTCAGTAAGGAGGTGAGGTCAGGTCCAGATAGGTAGATCTGCGTGTCGTCGGCGTAGAGATGATACTGAAGACCATGGGATTCTATGAGCTGTCCCAGGCCGAGGGTGTAGATGGAGAAGAGTAGGGGTCCAAGAACTGAGCCTTGGGGAACACCGACAGACAGGGGGCGAGGTGAGGAGGTGGTGTGGGAGAGGGAGACACTGAAAGTTCGGTTTGTTAGATATGATGAGATCCAGGATAGGGCCGAGCCTGTGATGCCAAGAGATGAGAGAATCTGTAACAGGAGGGAATGGTCCACAGTGTCGAAGGCAGAAGACAGGTCCAGGAGAAGGAGGACAGAGTAGTGACGCTTGCTCTTGGCGGTTAGTAGGTCGTTGGTGACTTTAGTTAGGGCAGTTTCAGTTGAATGATGCTGTAAGGTTCTTTGTACATGTTTCTTGAAACTCAGTTTTTCCGTCAGCCATTTTGCTTTCTGTCTTGCTGCAGCTATCTTGCCCTCAGTCAATATGGAGTTTCCAGCTTTCATGTTCCCGCCCTGATTCTCTCCCTCTTGCTTCTTAAGCAGCCTCAGCTGAGCAATCAGTGCTTCAGAATCAAGCCTGCAGTGAGCCTGTGACCTGACTCCTGGAAAACCTTGGACTTTGTACTCCAGCTATTTCCTACTGAGGAACTTTGGAACACTTGTGGACTCTGGAAACCTGCTATTTGATAAATCCACGTTTGCATGGAATTACGGTAACAGAGAAGAGATCCTGATCCTGTTGTGGAGAGTTATTGCTGAGCTTAAGTTACTCTGGCCTGCTGTGTCTCCTGCTTCTGTACCTGCAAACTGTGTGACCATTTTTGCCACTTGTATGAAGTAATACAAGTCCTTCTATATCAAACCTGTGTCTCATGTGTTTTCCTCGCACCCAAGCACAAGACGCTATATGAACTGTACACCATACATTACAAGATTCTGAAGCCAAACGTTAGTGTCTGCTGGGTCTGGGAAGGCTGTGTCTGCTGTGACTGTGGATATCAGATTCCGGTTATACTTTCTGTGATGACAGTGGTTGTGACTTCTCACAACATTCCAGGTGAGCAATTCCCTTAATTTTACTCTGCAGTGTTACCACAGGTAAACACTATTGTTTTTTTTTTTTTCTTCTCCTTCCAGTACTCCTGTCTTAAAAGATCTGGAAGATGGAGGCTCGCATAAAGGAGCTTTGCGGAGTGACTGATACAATCCTTGCAGATATACAGACTATAAAGACCCGTTTTGCAAACCTACAGGACCTCACTAATCACAATTTGCAAGTGTTTGGACAACTACCCAGGAGTTACGAGCCAGGATTGAGGTTCTAGAGGAACGAGTCCAGGCTCCTGCCATAACCCCGAGTTCTGGGATTCCCAAGTTACCCCTTTTCATTTTGGCGGTGAACGTGAGAAATTCAGGGGATTTATTAACCAATGCAATCTTTTTTTTTTCTGCACATGCTTCACAATTTCCCACTGAACGATCTAAAGTGCTTACTATAATCATGTTGCTTACCAACAAGGCTTTGATGTGGGCAAACCCTCTGATTGAGACTGAGGATGAATGTTTGGATCATCTTGATGCTTTCATTTCAGCCATGGGGCAGGTGTTTGATGACCCCAATTGAGGTGCAACAGCTGAAGCAGCCATGTTAACTTTGCGCCAAGGTAAGCGCTCAGTAGCCGAATATGCCTTGGATTTCAGGAGATGGGCCCTCGATACCACTTGGGACAGTTCCGCCAAAAAATCTATTTTTCGAAAAGGGTTGTCTCCACTGATTAAGGATGAACTTGCTCGTGCCGACCCTCCCACTGCGTTAGGTGACTTTATTAACTACTGCATCCGTATTGATGCTCGTCTGACTGAACGCAGGCAAGAGAGATGGTTCGAAAGTAATCGCACTAACCTTTTCCTACCTTCCTCCCCAGCTAAGGAACCTTTGAGTAGGATCACACGGGAACCTGAACCTGAACCCATGCAGGTGGACTCTTTACAAAGACGGGTTAGTGATGCACGCAAAGAACATCGTTTAAAGGAAAATCTATGTTTCTTACTGTGGTAAGTCAGGGCACTTCATTATAAACTGCCCCAGCCGTTCTCGTAAGACTACTGCAGCAGTCATTCACTGTGAGTGTTGCGAGAGGAGATCTGTCAGGTCCGAGCCTCAGGCTCCAGAGAGATCTGCAGCAACAGATATTGATTTCTCGGATTTTAAACTCCGTCACTTCTGAGGACGATGACTGTGTAAACGCTGCAATTTTTCAAGTTTCCTCAGCGGTTGTCCCAGCTGAGTTGTAAGAAAAACAATTCTCATTGCTTCCTTTCCATCAAACTCTGGGTTGACTCAGTCTGGGTGTCTAGCTCTGCTATGATCGACTCAGGGGCAAGTGGAAATTTTATGGATATCTCCTTTGCTCTGAAACAGGGGATACGTTCAGTGAAGAAGGCTACTCCAGTACAGATGGAGACTGTGGATGGCTCCCTGCTGACCTCTGGACCAGTGGATCAGGAAACGGAGCCTTTGAGGGTCCTTATGGGTAAAGATCTATCAAGAGAAAACTGTCCTTTATGCTTATCTCTTCTCCCCACTTTCCCATTATTCTAGGGCTACCATGGCTGCAGGCTCAGAACCCTACCATTAACTGGAGACCAAGGAATTACACTTTCCAGAGAAACAGATGAGTCCAGAAGTTTCAGCTTGCTCTGTTCCTAAAGGAACCATGTCAGTCCCTGAACTACCAGCTGTATACCAGGACTATGTGGATTTATGTGACAAGAAGAACGCTGACCAGCTTCCCCCTCACCGTCCATATGATTGTCCAATTGAATTATTGCCTGGAGCAGAGATACCTTTTGGTAAGATCTACCCCCTAGCGGGGCCCGAGCTAAAGGCTTTAAAGGATTACATAGACGAAAATCTAGCCAAGGGCTTCATACGCCCCTCTTCATCTCCTGCAGGTGCACCCATCTTCTTTGTGAAGAAGAAAGATGGATCTCTGAGACCCTGCGTAGACTATAGGGAACTCAATAAGGTTACTATTAGAAACCGTTATCCATTGCTTTTAATCCCTGAGTTATTGGAGAGAGTGCGGCATGCCAAAATTTTCTCTAAACTGGATCTCCGTGGGGCCTATAACTTGGTCCGTATTAGACCTGGGGATGAATGGAAGACTGCATTCAGGTCACGCTATGGACACTTTGAATATCTAGTTATGCCTTTTGGTCTGAGTACCGCCCCAGCCACTTTCCAACACTTGGTGAATGACATCTTCAGGGATCTCCTAGATACATTCGTGGTGATTTATTTGGATGATATTCTAATTTTTTCTAACTCCACAGAGGAACATCATGGACATGTGAGAATGGTCTTAGAACGCCTAAGACAAAACCATCTTTACATCAAACTTGAAAAGTGTGAATTCCATAGGACCGAAATTCAATTTCTGGGGTATGTACTGTCTACACAAGGAATTAGTATGGATGGAAGCAAGACCCAAGCCATCAAGGATTGGCCAATTCCTAGAAATGTGAAGGAGGTGCAGCGCTTCATCGGGTTTGCCAACTTCTATAGACGTTTCATTAGGAATTTCTCTGAGGTAGTGTCACCTATCACCCAACTTACCCGGAAAGAGTCTAGGTTCTCCTGGACCCCCCAAGCCCAGGAAGCATTTTCCCGTCTAAAGGATAAATTTACCACCGCACCTATCTTAGTACATCCCAACCCCGAACTTGCCTTCATAATAGAGGTGGATGCTTCAGACTGTGCCGTTGGAGCTATACTCTCTCAGAGAACAGGTGAGAAGAATGTCTTGCATCCCTGTGCCTTCTTTTCCCAGCAGTTGTCTTCGGCTGAGAGGAACTACGATGTGGGCAATAGAGAGTTGTTGGCCATTATTGCCGCCTTCAAAGAATGGAGACACCTTCTTCAGGGAGCTGCACAGCAAATAGTCGTCCTGACAGACCATCGTAACCTTGAATTTATCAGTCGGCTAAGTGCCTGACTCCTCGCCAGGCTCGCTGGAATCTTTTCTTAAACCAATTTAATTTTGTCATTTCTTATAGAACCAGGATCGCGCAATGGAAAGGCTGATGCACTCTCTAGGATTCATTCAGCAGAGACCCGTCACTTACTCCTCCTAGACTATTCTTCCTGACTCTAGATTCCTGGGAGTGATTCATAATCAAGACCTACTTAGGACATCAAGGAAGCATACCATACGGATTCCTTGTTGGCACAACCCCCAAGGGACGTAAGTCTTGTCTTTAAGAATGGTGTGTGGATTCAGGGACAACGTCTGTATATACCTGAAACAGTCAGATTGAGAGTATTGCAACTCATCCACGATTCCAAGATAGCTGGGCATAGAGGAATTCTAAAGACACAGGAATTTCTTTCTCGTTTCTTTTGGTGGCCCACTTACAGGAAAGATGTTTTTTAAACTATGTCACTTCATGTGAAGTCTGTGCAAGATGCAAAACACCTCGCTCCTCACCAACTGGTCTGTTGCAACCCCTTCCCACCCCGTCCCGCCCGTGGGGATCCATTTCTATGGACTTCATTGTGGAGTTACCAACCTCTCAAGGGAAGAACACCATTCTAGTGGTGGTTGATCGTTTAACAAAGGCAGCTCATTTTATCCCTTGTGTCGGCTTACCCACTGCAAAACAGACATCAGATTTGATGATTAAGAATGTGTTTCGCTTACATGGAGTACCGGATGAGGTTATTTCGGATCGAGGGGTGCAATTCACTTCAAGGTTTGGCAAAATTTCTGTGCCGCATTGGACATTAAAGTAAACCTTTCTTCTGCTTTTCATCCCCAGACTAATGGACAGACAGAACGAACCCAAACAGACCCTGGAGCAGTATCTCCGCTGCTTTATCTGCCACCTACAGGATGATTGGGTGGATCTACTTCCACTGGCTGAGTTCTCTTATAACAACTCTCAGAGCGCCTCCACTAAGCAGTCTCCTTTTTACTCCAATTTAGGTTATCATCCTAACATTCTTCCTCGATTTCCCATAGAAACGCCCTTGCCAGCAGTGGCTGAAAGAATCACGTCTTTACAAAAGAATATGGATCTTCTAAAGGAAAATCTGGAATTGGCTCAGGAAAGGTACAAGAAAGCAGCAGATAAATTTCGTAAACCTGCACCAGCTTTCAAGGTAGGAGACTTGGTCTGGCTGTCAACCAGAAATCTTAAGTTAAGGATTCCATCGTCTAAGTTGGGACATAAGTACATTGGACCCTATAAAATCAGTAAAATTATAAGTGCCGTTGCTTGTCGTCTTCAACTGCCCAGAACTGTGAGAATCCACCCTGTCTTTCATGTATCCCTACTAAAGGCTGCAACACCCAATACGTTTCCTGGACGTTCTTCTCCTTGCCCTGACCCAGTGCTAGTCGATGGTCAGGAAGAATTTGTGGTGGAAAGGATTCTAGATTCCAGGTTGTACAGAAAATCAGTTACAATATTGATTAAATGGCAGGGCTACCCAGTGGGAGGACAACTCATGGGAACCAGTCAATAACGTTAATGCTCCTCGCTTGCTCCGCCAGTTTCATCAGAGGTACCCAGACAAGCCTGGTCTGAGGTCATCCGGGGTTGTCCCTAAGGGGGGAGTAATGTAAGGTTCTTTGTACATGTTTCTTGAAACTCAGTTTTTCCGTCAGCCATTTTGCTTTCTGTCTTGCTGCAGCTATCTTGCCCTCAGTCAATATGGAGTTTCCAGCTTTCATGTTCCCGCCCTGATTCTCTCCCTCTTGCTTCTTAAGCAGCTCAGCTGAGCAATCAGTGCTTCAGAATCAGCCTGCAGTGAGCCTGTGACCTGACTCCTGGAAAACCTTGGACTTTGTACTCCAGCTATTTCCTACTGAGGAACTTTGGAACACTTGTGGACTCGGGAAAAACCTGCTATTTGATAAATCCACGTTTGCATGGAATTACGGTAACAGAGAAGAGATCTTGATCCTGTTGTGGAGAGTTATTACTGAGCTTAAGTTACTCTGGCCTGCTGTGTCTCCTGCTTCTGTACCTGCAAACTGTGTGACCATTTTTGCACTTGTATGAAGTAATACAAGTCCTTCTATATCAAACCTGTGTCTCATGTGTTTTCCTCGCACCCAAGCACAAGACGCTATATGAACTGTACACCATACATTACAGATGCAGTCGGAAGCCTGATTGTAAGCGGTCAAAGAGGGAGCAGGAGGAGAGGTAGGAGGACAGTTCAAGATGGACATGCTGTTCCAGTAGTTTTGAGGCATAAGGAGAAGAGATATCGGGCGATAGCTAGACACAGAGGATGGGTCAAGGGAGGTCTTTTTGAGAATGGTTGTGATCGAGGCATGTTTGAAGGATGAGGGGAAGACACCATTTGTAAGTGAGAGGTTGAAGAGGTGTGTTAGAGTAGGGGTGAAGACGGTGGCGAGGCTAGGGATGAGGTGGGATGGCAGCGGGTCAAGCATGCAAGGGGTGAGGTGTGATCTTGATAGGAGGGTGGAAAGCTGATCTTCTGTCATGGTGGAGAAGTTGGCTTTGGAGAAGAGGGTTGAGCAGCTAAGAGGGGCAATGGGGGCTGTGGGCCAAAGCTTTCTCTGATCGTAATCGATCTTCTGCTTAAAGAAAGAGGCAAAGTCTTCAGCAGAAATGAAAGGAGAAGGGGGAGGTGCTGGGGGACAGAGTAGAGAATTGAAAGTGTTGAAGAGCTGTTTAGGGTTGTGAGACAGGGAGGATATGAGAGATGAGAAGTAAGTTTGCTTTGCAGCAGTGAGTGTGGATTTGAAGCTGGTGAGGGACTGCTTGTATGCGGTTTTGGTGCTCGGCAGAGCGGGATTTTTTCCATCTCCGCTCAGCAACCCTGGAAGCCCGTCTCAGTTCTTTGGTGAGGCTGGTCAGCCAGGGCTGCCTGTTGATTGTACAAGTTTTGCTATGTGTGAGGGGGGCAGCCCAATCAAGTGCTGCTGTTATTGCAGTGTTATAAAAGGTGGCAGCAGAATCTGTGTCATGAAATTTAAGATATGTCTGTAAGAGGGAGGAGGGACTCAGAGAGCATTGGTAAATTGAGCTGTTTTGAGATTTCTGCGAGGGTGAGTGAGTTTGTGGAGTGGGGGTTGTGCACTAGAAGAGGAGAGAGAAGAGAACGTCAGTAGTTGTGGTCAGACAGGGGAAGGGGTGAGTTAGTGAGATTAGTAAGGGAACAGAGGCGGGTGAAGATAAGGTCGAGTGTGTGACCATCTTTGTGAGTACTTTGTGGTACTGGAAATGTGAGAAGGCAAATGTGTCTTTGTTGTAATTTCTGCAGCTGAGTCCTGGCTGGAGAAGTTGTCATGGGCCAGATGTAAAAGACAGGAAAAGTGAATGAGTCCATAAGAAGGAACATCAGCTGTAAGTCATTATCTATAACTGCACTGTACCCTTTATATTTGTGCAGGACTGATATCTACCACTATATGTCACCATATGGCAGTAATATAGATTTTGGTCTTTGTAGAGATTTTTTTTCAGTTACAGCAGGGTCATCTGCTGAGGTTCTACTTTTCCCCACGATTAGGCTGCACCTCCATACAGTGGCATGTAAAAAGTTTGGGAACCCCTGGTAAAAATGACTGTTATTGTGAACAGTTAAGCAAGTTGAAGATTAAGTTATCTCTAAAAGAGTAAAGTTAAAGATGACACATTTCCTTTGAATTTTAGGCAAAAAAAAATTATGTCATATTTAACATGTTAGAAAATTACAAAAAAGGAAAAAGTATTGATGCAAAAGTTTGGGCACCCTTGGAGATTTGTGTACTCATAACTTTGACCATGGTTTCAGACCTTAATTAGCCTGTTAGGGTTATGGCTTGTTCACTACCATCTGTTTGGGGTCTGCAACTCAGGAATAGAGCGGCGGCACTAGGACTAGACTCGATCCCTACAATGGAGCGGGCAGCCTATTCCTTGTGAATAGACCCACCGACGATCCTAGTCTAGACTCAAGCGAAGACTTGAAGGTGGGAGAAGGGGACAGGGCCGCCATCAGGGCATGACAACCCTTACCGATGTATGGGGCCCGGTGATTAGGGGGGGCCCCCGCCCGAGCACGCAGGTTTGAGCTCGGGCCCGGGGGCCCACAACATTTTGAGGCTCCCCCTGCACCTCAAGGGGCACCCAGCTAGCGGCACATCACGCCGCCGCTATGGGGGCTCCTGTGAGGCAGGGGGGCCCGCCTGTCCCCAGCGCCGACTCCCCCCGCCGCTGCATTGAACTATACCGGCGTCCGCCGGTACAGTTCAAAGCAATGATGGAGAGAGCATCAGCTGACGCTCCCTCTCCCATCATTCCCTGCTCTGCCTCTGACACAGCGCGCTCACAGGAGCCGGGAGCAGCGCTGGCACGAGGATGAGGTTAGGAGTGTTTTTTTTTTTTTTTATAAATCTGTCCTGCTGTGGGGCCATTCTTGGGGAAGAGAGTTGAGGGCTGTAAAATGTGGGCCCTGCTATATCCAATGTGGCCCTGCTGTATACTATGGGGGCCCTGAACCTAGCCTCTCTGCTGCCTGAGGCGAACTGCAAAACGCGCCCCCCCCCATTGTAAAATCAGTTACAAAGCTCCGCCCCCTTCTGAACGCGCGGTGAATCCGGATGTGCTCATTGAACACATCCGGAATCACCGCAGTGCTACACAGGCCTGTGTATTTCCCTTGTCGGGAGATCATGTTTTTCAAGTCCCATATAGTAACTTAAGTAGTTGCATTAATAACTAGTCACCGACCTGACTTCTCCTAACTCTGGACATGAGGGGAGGGAGTCACAAGATATCAAGGAAGCAGCACCGTGCGCAGCAGCCAGCAGCAGGAGCATGGGCGTACCCAGGATCAAAACTAGGGAGGGCAAGCCAATGTCACATCTTATACAGGTCACATCATGTACACTGTACATTATCCTGCATATTAGTTATGGAGCGTTAGAACTGTTGTAATTGTATAATACAGCAGTGTATGCGACACTACGCTGTATATACCATATATTATACATGGCACACTCACCTCTATACAAAGAATAAGAGGCATTATAACCTGTATATGAAAAGTATAATACAGCAGTGTATTACACTCTATATACCGCACACGATGTGTATGACCCTGTATACACCATATACTACACTCTATATACCGCACCCGATGTGTATGACCCTGTATACACCATATACTACACTCTATATACCACACACGATGTGTATGACCCTGTATACACCATATACTACACTCTATATACCGCACAACGATGTGTATGACCCTGTATACACCATATACTACACTCTATATACCGCACACGATGTGTATGACCCTGTATACACCATATACTACACTCTTATTTTGAAGTAAAAAAAAAAAGAAAACAAGAACAAATACATACTTAAAATAAAGAACAAGTAAAGTTAAGAATCAACAAACTTACTGGTATTTCAATGGGAACTATGGGCCTGCTTTTGGTTAATGAGATGGTCAATGTTCGGTTCCATATTTGTCACAAGTGAAGCAATTTTTTTCTCTTTCTGATATCATTATTTCCTAGGGATTCCAAATTGCTATTAGTAAAATACCAATATATATACAGCGCTACAAAAACAATATACCAGCAATAAAACTGCCCACACAGAGACATACAGCCTGCACTGCCCATCACTGCAGCCTAGCCAATCCATATCATTTCATCCTCATCAGTGCACATATTGGCACAACTCCACTTTTAGCTCAGGCTCAGACTGGTGTGGTGCGAGAGTCCCTGATAGGCAGGTAAATGTCCCCAATAGGCAGCATATGTCCTCAATAGACAGCATACTGTATGTCCTCAATAGACAGCATATGTCCTCAATAGACAGCATAGGTCCTCAATAGACAGCATATGTCCTCAATAGGCAGCATATGTCCTCAATAGACAGCATATGTCCTCAATAGACAGCATATGTCCTCAATAGACAGCATAGGTCCCCAATAGAAGCATAGTCCCCAATAGGCAGCATAAGTCCCCAATCGCAGCATAGGTCCCCAATACGCAGCAAAGGTCCCCAATACGCAGCATAGGTCCCCAATAGCACCATAGGTCCTCAATAGGCAGCATAGGTCCCCAATAACGCAGCATAGGTCCCCAATACGCAGCATAGTCCTCAATAGGCAGCATAGGTCCCCAATACGCAGCATAGGTCCCCAAACGCAGCATAATCCCCCAATAGGCAGCATAATCCCCAATAGGCAGCATAATACCCCAATAGCCAGCATAATACCCAATAGCCAGCATAAATACCCCATAGGCAGCATAATACCCCATAGCCAGCATAATACCCCATAGCCAGCATAAAACCCCATAGTCAGCATAATACCCATAGTCAGCATAATACCCCATAGCCACATAGTCCCCCATAGCCAGCATAATCCCCCATAGCCAGCATAATCCCCCAATAGCCAGCATAATCCCCCAATAGCCAGCATAATCCCCCAATAGCCAGCATAATCCCCCATAGCCACATAATCCCCCAATAGCCAGCATAATCCCCCAATAGCCAGCATAATCCCCAATAGCCAGCATAATCCCCCATAGCCAGCATAATCCCCCCCAAATATACTATGGGGGCCCTGCTGTATACTATGGGGCCCTGCTATATCCAATGTGGGCCCTGCTATATACTATGTGGGCCTGCTATATACAATGTGGGCCCTGCTAATGTACTATGTGGGCCCTGCTGTATACTATGGGGCCTTGTTATATACAATGGGGGCCCTGCTGTATACTATGGGGGCCCTGCTATATCCAATGTGGGCCCTGCTATATACTATGTGGGCCCCGCTGTATACTATGGGGGCCCTGTTATAATACAATGGGGCCCTGCTGTATACTATGGGGGCCCTGCTATATACAATGTGGGCCCTGCTTTATACTATGTGGGCCTGCTGTATACTATGGGGGCCCTGCAAATCCAATGTGGGCTCTGCTATATACAATGTGGGCCTTGCTTAATACTATGTGGGCCCTGCTATATACAAGGGGGCCCTGCTGTATACTATGAGGGCCCTGCTATATACAATGTGGGCCCTGCTATATCCTATTTGGGCCCTGCTGTATACTATGGGGCCCTGCTGTACACTATGTGGGCAGTGCTGTATACTATGTTGGCCCTGCTATATACAATGTGGGCCCTGTTGTACAATGTGGGCCCTGCTATATACTATGGGCAGCACTCTATACTATGTGGGCCCTGCTATATACTATGTGGGCCCTGCTGTACACTATGTGGCCCTGCTATACACTCTGGTGGGCAGTGCTGTATACTATGTGGGCCCTGCTAATATACAATGTGGGCCCTGCTGTATACTAGTGGGCCCTGCTGTATACATGTGGGGCACTGCCTGTAAACTATGTGGGCCTGTTGTACAATGTGGGCCCTGCTATATACTATGTGGGCAGCACTCTATACTATGTGGGCCCTGCTATTACTATTTGGGCCGCTGTACACTATGGGGCCCTGCTATATACTATGGGGGGCCCTGCTATATACTATGTGGTCCTGCTTGTACACTATGTGGGCCCTGCTGTACACTATGTGCCCTGCTATATACAATGGGGCCCTGCTATATACAATTGGACCCTGCTGTATGCTATGGGGGCCTGCTGTATACTATGGGGGCCCTGCTATATACAATGTGGGCCCTACTGTATACTATGTGGGCCCTGCTATATACAATGGGGGCCCTGCTGTATACTAGGGGGCCTTGCTATATACAATTGGGCCCTGCGTATGCTATGGGGGCCCTGCTGTATACTATGGGGGCCTGCTAAATACAATGGGGCCCTACTGTATACTATGTGGGCCCTGCTATATACAATGTTGACCCGCTGTATACTAGGGGGCCCTGCTAATATACAATGTGGCCCTGCTGTTTACTATTGGGCCCTGCTGTATACTATGTGGGCCCTGCGTATACTATGTGGGCCTGCTGTATACTGTGTGGGCCCTGCTGTATACTATGTGGGCCCTGCTGTACACTATGTGGGCAGTGCTGTATACTATGTGGGCCCTGCTATATACAATGTGGCCCGCTGTATACTATGTGGCCCTGCTGTATACTATGTGGGCCCAGCTGTATACTATGTGGCCTGTTGTACATTGTTGGGCCCTGCTATATACTATGTGGGCCCTGTTGTATACTATGTGGGCCCTGCATATACTATTGTGGGCACTGCTGTACACTATGTGGGCCCTGCTGTACACTATGTGGGCCCTGCTATATACTTGTGGGCCCTGCTGTACACTATGTGGGCCCTGCTGTACACTATGTGGGCGTGTTTATATACATGGGGGATATATTATATTTTATAGGGTGGCTGTTTATATAATATGTGGCTGTTTTATATACTTTGCGGCTGTGTTATATACTATGGGGGGCTACGTTATATTCCTTTGGGGAGGCAGGCTGTATGATTATTCATATTCGGGGATACATTATATTCTATGGGGGCTGGTATTATATTTATTATATTCTATGAGGGGTGATTGCATCATACTCTATGAGGGGGCTACATTATACTGTATGAGGTGGCTACTTGTTGTTATGTTACGGTAGCTGAAGTGCAGGTAAAAAAGGAAATCACCGGCAGTTGGAATCCTATAGATTGCGTACCCTGACTAACCACCGCAACTAGGGCGCCGTGGAGCGTTCCTACGATGGTCCTAGAGCCTGTCACGCCTGGAAACTAATACACCTAAAATGAAATAGGAAAGCTATCTGCCCCGGAGCAGAACCCCAAAGATAATAGAAAGCCCCCCCAACGTAATGGCGGTTTAACAAGAGGAAATCTGACACAGAAAGAAAAATAGATGAGCAAACGCTGGGGCCCAAACTATCTAAATAGAAAAAGGTAGGAAGGGTATTACTGCAATCTCAGAAAACCCTGAAAAACACCAACTCACTAATTTAAAATCACCTGAGATCCCACGACCTCTACCCCTAAATTATTCTCTGGTGAACAAAAACAGCAGCCACTGAAAAAACTGCAAAAAGCAAAAGTACAAAACACAGTGGCTGGACTAAACTGAGAGGGCAAAAGCCCCCGGAGGGGACCCAGAAGGCCCCCACAGAAGTGCAGGACAAAAGAAAAAATAGGCAAAAACACAAAATAAGAAATTGTTTACTATAGCGGAGTGCAGACACACACAGCAGATACAAGGGAAACTGGAAAGAAGGATTCAACCGACAATTGATCACCGGCAAACCCTGGGGAAAAGATTCCCTTTAAAAAAAGACCAATCTAACACCTGATTCCCAATCCCCTATACCGCTTGTAACCACCAGAGGGAGCCTCGCTCAGAACTCATCTCAAACCCATTCACAACATTACCCCCCCCTTGAGGAGGGTCACCGAACCCCCATTTGCAACCAGGTCGGTCAGGTGAGTTCTATGAACGCAGGAAAGCTCCCAGCAGGAGTCCAACAAACACCCAAGAATTATCCTCCTGCCAAACCTCTCCAAAATTAACCAAATACTGGGTCTTCGTCCGAAAAAACGAGAATCCAAACATTTTCTCAACCCATACTCCAGATTGCCCACAACCAAAAATGGTCAGGAGGCCAGCAGCAGAACCACTGGCTCAAAAAAAAACCCTTCAACAAGGATTTGGAACACTTAATGGTTTTTAAATGTCCTGGAAAGCCGAAAAAAACAGGATTAATAATCCCATGATCTTAAAGGTCCAAGAACCTAGGCTTAAATTTAGGAGAGCTACTCTCATAGGAATATTTTGGGGGACAACCAAACCAAGTCCCCCACTTTAAACCGAGGACCATCATCCTATGCCGGTTAGCAAACCCGGGCCTTCTCCTGAGAGAGGGACAACCCTCCACACCTGGTCCCAAATCTGCTGCTTCGCTCAACAACAGAGTCAACACCTGGACAGACAGAAGCCCCGTCGCCTTAAGAAAATCGAGGGTGAAACCCAGAATTACAGAAAAACGGGAGACATCAAAGGGCAGAGAGCCCTATTATTAAGAGCAAATCGCCAAAGGCAAAAAAGAGACCCAGTCTCCTGATCACAGACACAAAGCACTTATAAATCTCCAATGTTGGTTTGTTCTCTCAGTTTGCCATTGGCGAGGGGGGTAAATGCCGAGGAGAAAGACAATTGAAAACCCAGTTTGAACAAAAATCCTCCAAAATCTGGAAACAAATGGACTCCTCTGTCGACACAATGTTCTCAAAAAGCCGTGAAACGAACCACGTGCTGAAGGAACAACGGCACCAATTCAGAGGGAGGAAGGCAACTTAGGTAAGGCACAAGATGTATCATTTTGGAAAAACCTATCAAAATTACCCAGATGGTGGTCATTCCTCTGAGAAACAGGAAACGGAAATGAAATCCATAAGATATGGTTCCCATGGTCTCTTGGGCAAAGGCAAGGCATCAAAAACCATAAGCGAGAAAGGGTTGGAGCGAAGCAAGTCCCGAGGACTGCACAAATTCCCTACTCCGCGAGACAAGGAGGCCACCAAAAGGACCGACCAACCAAATCTTGGTACCAAAAATTCCCGGGATGCCCAGCCAATGCGGAACAATGAATCTCGACATCACCTTTTTTTTCATTGGTCCGGGACAAACAATTTTCCAACAGGGCACGCTCGGGCCATCCTCCGACACCCCTCCAGACAAGTCTCAAATTAGGCGGATGCGGAAAAACTACACCCTCCTTCAAAATAACAGAGGGATCAATACTCGGAGGTCCGAAGGAAACCCTCGGAGGCATCCGCCTTAACATTCTTAGTGCCAGAAAAAGGAAACCACAAAATTAAAACGTGGAAAAACAAGGCCCACCTGGCCTGTTAGGATGGTCGCTTGCGATTCCCAGAAACCAGATCTTATGGTCCGAAAGGACCACACCTGATGTTTGGCTCCCTCCAGCCAATGTCTCCACTTTCAAAAGCCCACTTCAGGCCAATAACTCCCGATTACCCACCGTCATAATTAGTTCAGAGGAAAAATTTTCGAGAGAAAAAGGCACAAGGGTTATTTAAGGCCCTCGGGTTTTTTGGGACAAAACGGCACCTGCCCCAATTTCAGAGGAAACAACCTCCACCTAAAGGAAAGAAAACATCAGGTTTCCGAAGAACAGGAGCAGAAGTGAATCTCTGTTAAGTTCCGAAACCAGAGACTGCCCCCAGGAGGCCAATTCCCCACATCAAACCCTTTTTTTCTGGTCAAACTTTAATGGTTTAAAAAAACAGAGAAATTACCAAAAATTTACGATAAAAATTGGAAAACCCAAAAAATCTCTGAAGACCCTTTTAAAGAAGTAGGTTGGCCCAATCACGGGGGGGCCCCGAACCTTGAGGGGGCCCTTTCAATAACAGAGGGGGCAAAAAGGGGCCCCCCAAAAAAAAATCTTCTGAACCCAAAAAGACATTTTTTTAACCCCTTTACATACAGAGCATTCTCCCCTTTAAAATCTGGAAAAACATTCGAAATTTTCACGAGACCCCCCGTCATTAAAAAAAAAAAAGTTTCCCACCAAATAAACAATCAAAAATTGCCCAAAAATCCCGGGGAAAAGTCATTCATAAGGGGCGGAAAAAACAAGGGAGCATTAGTGAGCCCCAAAAGGGGATCACAAGGTACTAAAAAAAGCCCTTAGGGTGTTTAAATGCCCCCTTTTCCCCCTTCACCCCCGGCTTAAGGGGGAAAAGGTTTTTTAAAAACCCCCCCTTTGGGCAAGCTTGGAAACCCCCAAATTTTTTCCCCCGGGGGAAAAAGGTCAGAAATCAAAGTAACGGGGTTGATATTTCACAGTAATATTGTTCAAAAGACGATAAACAATACAACGGGGCCTTTTAAAGAACATCTTTTTTTTTGGGCCCAAAGAAAAAACCCCCGGGCCCCCCAAGGGGGAAAAAATGGTCGAAATGACCCCCTTTTTTCCCAAAGATTCCTTTTTATAAAACCCCCCAAAACGCTGTTCAGGTTCCCCACAAGTTAAAAAGGCGACCCTTAGGGAATTTACTACCGGCACTAATTCAATAGCCAGTCTAGCTCCTAAAGGGGGGGGAAGGGGGCAAATTACTTTCGCTAAACACATCAGAAAAATCAAACAAAAAGTCAGGAAAAACCCCCGGGGGGAGGCAGAAAAAACAGGATGTTGGTATTAACACATTGCAGCCCCAACTGGTTTCGACACAATTTCCAATCCAAAAAGGTTTGAGCTGTCCAAGGGGGAAAACCCCCACGATAATTCTGCGTTTTAAGAACCAAAATTTTACCTCCTGGGGTGGTTCAAAACCCCCTTTTCCCTTTTAAAAAAGGGGGGATTCCGCCAAAGGGGGAGAATCCCTCCCAGTAGGGGAAAGATTCGGGGGGTATCGGGGGAAAACCAAAAACTTTTCAAAAAAAAACCCCGGGTTTTGCTCTGAAACAACGAAGCCTGGCGAAATGAGGACAGAAAAGATATCAGGTCAGTTAAAAAATTTTTTTTCTAACACCACCCAAGACAACTGAGCGTGCAAAACGTCTTCCCCGTTAGGGCCGAAATTCATAAGGCATCCCACAGTAAAACATAACCCTTTTTCGCTTTCAAAATCATGAGGGGGTCCCCCCAAACCCCTCCATCACACTGCTTTTGGGTCGCGGGTCACAAGGCAACCCCATCCCGCATATTCCCCCTACCAAACGCGAATTTTTATCGTAAGAATGTCTTGGGAAACCCGGGGGAAGGGATCCCACCAAAAATCCTTACTTTTCCGACGCCCTTTTCCGGGGAAAAGGGGCCCCAAAAGGTGTTTTCCATTTGGGGTCGGATTTCCCAACGGAATCTTGACAGTAAATCAGCGTCATCAACCCCTGTTTAACCCCAAAAAAGGCTTTTTCAGCTTGACAGTGCATTGGCTCATCGTAAAAAAAACCCCCAAAAACCTGAAAAAATGCATAAACATCCCCAAAAAACAGGCCCCCCAGTATGGGGGAAAAAGCCCAATCCTGAGGGTCGCCGCCAGGAGGAGATACAATTTAACCTTGCGCTGGTTTGAGGCTTAGTTTTAAGGCAAAAACAATTAAATTATTTTTGAAATTCTAAAATTTTTAGCCGATCCCCTAAAAAAAATCGGGAAAAGGGGAACCCGGGGTTCCACAACACAACCTAGCAAGATATGCAGCAATACTCTGAACCTCAGGCAAGCTGATCCAAGGCCCCAAAACTTGGCAAACTCCTTGGGGGAAAAGATTCCCCAGCCCCAGAGAACAGGGGAAAAAAAAAAAAAAAAAAATGCAACAAACAGAAAAATTTTGAAATTTTTCTTCCCTTTAAAAAATTTTTTTTCCCTTTGTGGTACCATACAATTTTTTTTGGCCGGGTACTTTTTGTTACGGTAGTGGGGAAAGGGGAAAAAAAAAGGAAAAATACACCAAGCAGTTGGAATCTATGAGATTGCAGACCCTGACTAAACCAAAAATAGGGCACCGGGGAGCTTTCCTACATGGCCCCTAGACCCTCTTCACAGCCTGAGAAACAAAACACTAAAGATAGAAATAGGAAATTTTTTTCCCCCCCGGAGAAAAACCCCAAAGATTAAAAACCCCCCCCAAACATGTAAGGCTTTGAAAGAGGAAAATTAAAAGAAAGAAAATTTGAGAAAGTGGGGCCCAAACTATCTAAATAAAAAAGGGAAAGGGAAAGGGGTACTTATAAATTAAAAACCCTGAAAAAACACAACTTACTAATTTAAAAATCATGAGATCACCGCCACCCCTAAATTATTTTCTTTTTAACAAAAAATAGCCACTAAAAACTGCAAAAAGCAAAAGTAAAAAACCCCCAGTGGCTGGACTAAATGAGAGGGAAAACCCCCGGGGGGACCCAAAGGGGGCCCCCAGAAGTCGGAAAACAAAAGAAAAAAAAAACAAAAAAAAAAAATAAGAAATTGCTTTCTGATAGCGGAATGCAGACACGACACACAGGAACAAGGGAAAAATGGAAAGAAAGGGGTTTAGACCAAACAATTGATACCGGGGAACCCCATGGGAAAATATTCCCTTAAAAAACCAAAAAATTAACTTACCCAATCCCCCCCATATCCCCTTTTAACCACCAGAGGGAGCCCTTTTTCCCGAATATCTCAAACCCATTTTCAACAATTGATTCTATGGGGGGCTAGATTATATGATGGGGCTTAATTATCTTTATGAGGGGGCACATTATATTCTATGGGGGGGGGCATTATAAAATAAGATAACTACATTTTTTTTATGGAGGGGTTTCATTTATAAAAGGGGCTCAATTATATTTTTGGGGGGTTCAAACCTGGTTGTGCCCCCGGTTCATTTCCTGTGGGTTTGGGGTTTTATTTTCCTGTGGGGTGGGGGCATTTTGTATAGGGTGACTGATTATCTATTTTGGGGGGGATTTTAAGTCGAGGCTTGGGGTTTCTTATACCATTTTAAGAACTATGGGGGATTATCATGGGGTGTTGTAAATGGGGAAATGGGGGGCATTTTATTGGGGGGAATGAGGGTGTTTTTATTATTGGTTATGAGTGTTTTTAATAATTGAGGGGATTAGATGTATTATCTATATGGAGGATTGGATCATTATAAAAAGGACTATGTGGTTTTTAAAAGGAGGGGTGTGGTGCACATTAAAATATGGGGCAAAGGGGGGTATTTTTCTAAACAAGCAAAAGCTGCATTTTATGAGTGATTTTGGGTTTTGTGTTTGGTGGGGATGGTGAAAAGGGGGAAATTTTTCCTGAAAGGGGGAGGGATTTTTGGAATTTGCATGGTAGGAGGGCTAGGGTTTGATGGGAACTGGGGGTGGAGCCTGGGCGGGGTCTAAGGGGGGGCCCCAAAATTTTTTCCCTATGGGCCCCAAATTCCAGTGGAGCCCTGGAAATCCCTAAATCCCCAATTTAACAAAAACTTTTAAAACCCCAGCGGGAAAAGAGGAATGCAAAACAAAAGAAAAAAAAAAAAAGACTAAGCAAGCAGAACAAGTTCCCAGAACTGCACAAAGTATAGCAAAAGCTTCAAGGCTCCTGCCAGAACTCAAGCGGTTTTTACTGATGTCCAGAAGGGGACGGGGGGGGGGGTGCAGGGAAAAAAGGGTGATACAACCCCCCCCCCACCGACCAACGCAAGCCCACACCAGGGGAAAAAAAACAGCAACAGAAACCACAAACAAATTTGGGGGGAGGTAAAAAGAATAGATTCTAACACCATTGTTAGGAAAGGCAAGGGTGATTTAAATTTTCCCAGTTTATAAAAAACCCACCCCCTCATTTCCAAAAAACTCACCTTTTTTTCTAAGCATCCAGCCTTGAAAAAAAAAAAAAGTTGGAAAGGCCCAAAAAAGGCGAAAAAGGGTATAAGAAAATATCCATGTTTTTTTTCTTTTTCCCCTTTCCTCTTCGAATTTAATTAAGAAAAAGGCAGTTAAAAAGGAATGTGGAGGTCAAGATGAGGTTTGAAGACCAAGCAAAATTTTTGTGATAGCTGTTGTTGGATTTAAACGAGGCAAATCAAATCCCTGCTTGATGAAAAAAAAACCTTCAAAGATTTTGCAACTCCCCGGGAGTTTTGGGACATTTTTTCTAATGTTTGGGGCAAAATTTCCAAATATGGCCGTCATGGAAGAAGTCCCCAAAAGAAAAAAACCCCTTTCCTTTTCTCACCATAATATTCAGCATCAGAAGTATGCAAAAGAATATTAAACAAAACCTAAAAACATTTTGAAAACAAATACTGTGGCCAAGGGTTTTTAAAAAAAAACGTCCCAATACAAATTTTTTTAAAAAAATTTACAAAAATTTTAAAAAAACCTTCCAACCCTTAACAGGGGGGTGGATTAATATGGCTTTGGGGTGCTTCCCAATGACAGGGGAACATTTTCACATTTAAAGGGAAAAAGGATACCATGAAATTTTTAAAAATTAGTTCTCAATAAGAATTCAAAGGACCCCTGACAAAGTCCCAAAAAATACCAAAAACAGTGACAAAAAAAAATATGTAAAATTTTAGAAACAAAATAATTGAGACCTCCATTTTGGGGAAAAGGGGTTATAAAGTTTCTAAAGCTTTTGGCCCCAGGAACCCGCAGGCTTTTTTCCACAAAAAACAAAACTGGGGCCCAGGGTTGAACCTCCCCGGATGGGGGGAAAAAATTTTTTAAAAGCCGCGCCTCTTTGAGATCACAAAAGACCCCCCAAACTCTAAAAAGGGAAACCCCC
>JARQOD010000002.1:25257705-25292112 GCA_033576555.1 Oophaga sylvatica | reverse complement strand
TTGCAGTTGTACCTGCTAAGGGTGGTCCAACCAGTTGTTAGGTTTATGGGGCAATCACTTTTTCACACAGGGTCCTGTAGGTTTGGATTTCTTTTTTCCTTAATAATAAAGACCTTCATTTAAAAACTGCATTTTGTGATTACGTTTGTTATCCTAGTCTAATCTTTAAATTTGTTTGGTGATCTGAAACATTTAAGTGTGACCAACATGCAAAAGAATAGGAAATCAGAAGGGGGGCAAGCACTTATCCACCCCACTGTATATGTCATAAAAAAATAGTTTTTTTAGCAAAAATCTCCTTTTTGCTTCTTTGTGTATCACTATACATGCAGAATGTGTCATTAACAAGTTCTAAAAGTTGACTATACCACTTACCTGAAGATTCCTTACACTCTCACCTGCTGAGAGAGTAAGTACGGTAAATTAAAAAGAGAACTCATTTACACCACGGAGTCAAAAACAAGATTTCTGCATGACAATGATATTCATAATACGTATTGTCTCGACTTTGTTATAATGTAGTTATCATCATGTATTTCTGCATTGCCTGCAGCAAGCACTGTGTCTGAATTATGGATGGATTAGAATAGCCAAGGAGGAAAAAGTAATTTGCCTGGAAGCAGTTTAGGTAAAACGTCTAATACAAATAACTTAATTATAGGTACTATGCCCGGCTCAGATTATGGGATATGTGTCTGGAAAATACATTTAGCTACATTCTAAAAGAACTTCAATCTATTACAATTTCTAAGGAACATAAGGTGTATTATTAGTATGAATAGATCATCAAACCTATCAGCCAGGATGCATTATTATAGAGTTTCCAAGTGTAATCAGTATTACCCAAGAACTCCCTTACTGTTGGAAGCTGAAATCTACGCTGAACAGACACCATACTGGAAACTGCAGAAAGGACAGCTACGTAATATACTGGAGCTGCCCTCTTTAGCTGGGACTAGTATTTGTTCACACAAATGTGTCTAACTGTTCCTTTACTTGAATTTGTTGCAAGGGATTGCCCTGATTTACATACTGATGACCCATCTTGTGAAGTCCAATGCTCCTACTGATCAGCTTTTCTTGTATAGGCCGGTGTCACACTAGAGAGGAATACGGACGAGTGCTATGCGAGAAAAAATCGCATAGCACTCAGACCGCTGTTAATCTATGGGGCAGCTCCCATCACCGTTTTCTTTTCCGGGCCGTATTATACGTGGGAGTGAAATCGCAGCATATCGGCCGAGAATCGCCAATGTAAGCCTATGGGTGCGAGAAAAACTCGCACACTACACGGACCATCAGTGTGACTTGTGAGAAATACGCACCGGTGTTCTTTGAAAAGCCAGCAATTCATGTGCCGTGCACAGTAAAAACACACTGACAGCTTACAATAGAATGGATAGAATAGATATATACACATAGTATAGATGTGTGTATATATATATATATATATATATATACAGTATATATATGTATATATACTGTATAAAGTAAAAATAAAAAAACAACAAAATACCATACCTGTCCAGCGATCAGTCTCATATATATGTAATCCATATCTGGGTGACATACAGCTCTGGCAAAAATTAAGAGACCACTTTCAAATGTTCAGTTTGTCTGATTTTCTCTTTATAGGTGTATTTTTGAGTAAAATGCAAATTGTTCTTTTAGTCTATAAACTTCTGACAACATGTCTCCGAATTTCCAAGCAATAAATTTTGTATTTTTTTTCTCACAAAGAAAAATTGTCAAAATTAAAAAAAAAAAAACAATGCTTTCAGACCTCAAATAATGCAAAGAAAACAAGTTCATAATCATTTAGAAACAACAATACTAATGTTTTAACTCAGGAAGAGTTCTGAAATCAATGTTTTGTGGAATAACCATGATTTTTAAAAACAGCTTTCACACGTCTTGGCATGCTTGCCACCATTCTTTCACACTGCTCCTGGTGCAAATATTTTAGCAGTTCTTCTTGGTTTGATGGCTTGTGACTATCCATCATCCTCTTGATCACATTCTAAAGGTTTTCAATGGGGTTCAGGTCTGGAGAATGGGCTGGCCATGACAGGGTTTTGATGTGGTGGTCTCTTAATTTTTGCTAGAGCTAATGCGACCGCCCAGGCTGTAAATCACTAATGAATGAACTGTCATTTTTCCACGCTCAAGATTTCACTAGTCACTGATGCTGCCGCCGGCAGCTTCTCATTCATTCACCAGTGGTTTACAGCCGGGGCAGTCGCATTAGCACCGCTCCCATTTGTAAACTACACCATGTTCCAAATTATTATGCAAATTGGTTTTAAGTGTCATAGCGTTTTGTTTTTTTTGTAAATGAAACCCATTGATGGTATTGTGTCTCAGGATTCTTTGGATCACTAAAATCAATCTCAGATACCTGTGATAATTAGTTTGCCATATGAGCCCAAATGGATGTTCCACACTATTAAGCAGGCCAGAGTTTTCAAGTAACATGGGAAAGAAAAAGGATCTCTCTGCTGCTGAAAAGCATCAAATAGTGCAATGCCTTGGTCAAGGGATGAAAACATTAGATATTTCTTGAAAACTTAAGCGTGATCATCGTACTGTTAAGAGATTTGTGGCTGATTCTGAGTACAGATGTATTCGTGCTGATAAAGGCAGAATGAGGAAGGTTTCTGCCAGGCAAGTTCATCGGATTAAGAGAGCAGCTGCTAAAAAGCCATTACAAACCAGCAAACAGATATTTGAAGCTGCTGGTGCCTCTGGAGTCCCTCGAACCTCAAGGTGTAGGATCCTTCTAAGGCTTGCTGTGGTGCATAAACCTACTATTCAGCCACCCCTAAACAGTGCTCACAATCAGAAACGGTTGCAGTGGGCCCAGACATACATGAAGACTAATTTTCAAACAGTTTTGTTTACAGATGAGTGTCGAGCAACCCTGGATGATCCAGATGGATAGAGTAGTGGATGGTTGGTGGATGGCCACTAGAGTTGAGCAAAACAGGTCGGCCAGATTCATAAGTCGCCGACTTTCGCCAAAGTCCGGTTTCGCAGACCGAAACCCGACCATAGCGTGAGGTCGGCCATGCGGTCGGCAAAACGAGCTAAAAAGTCGGATTTCCCAGAATGCTTGCAGGTGCCTTTTTTTCAGCCAATGAGCAAGGACGTACACTGTGGGCAACGAGATAACAAGTGCAGCGTCCACCACCATCGTAGAGAAGGGCATTGCAGTGATTGGCTTTCTTTGGGGTGGCGTCATAGTGTCTATAAAAGCCCTGACCGCCTACCTCCATTTTACTTCTGCCAATATTAACAGTAGGAAGAGGTTGCTGAAGCTGTTTATCAGTAGGGAGAGAGTTAGGGCTAGAAAGAGAAGTTCTTATGTCCTTGTGCTGATAGCAATTGTGCTGTACAGTTAGTGAGCAGTGATGGGAGGATTTTCTTGTGTGCAGCAGCGCTGGTTATTAGGCTGCCTGATAGCTGTATTGCTGTGTGTACACTGCTGTGCAGACTGCTTTTTATACAGCACTAATACTTTTATTCTTTTTTTCTGCACAGTTACCGACCGTTCATTTTTTCCCACACCGTATAGAGCTGTACGCTACTCACACACTACCGTGTACCGGCTGGTATCACGGACAAATACATGCTGACTATCTGTGTGTGACTCCGGAAATATATACGGAGATTTAAATTTTCCCCTACACCATATACAGCTGTACGCTCCTCATACAGTACCATATATCTGATGGTATTTTTGGTACATTTTCCCAAACATGAGGAAGTATGGTGGAAGAGGCCGCGGACATTGGCGGGTGGGCCAGCTGGTACTGATAGGGGTGGTGGTGCATCTGCTGGTAGTGCCAAAAGCACAATAGCACCTAAGGCAGGAGGTGTTGAGCCTTCATCATCGTCTGGCTCCAGAAGGCCTGGAAGGCTCCCATTTCTGGGAGTAGGTAAACCGCTTTTAAAGCCGGAGCATCAGGAACAGGTTTTGGCTTACATTGCCGAAACAGCCTCCAGCTCTATCGCCTCCTCTTCTGAAGTTTCAAAAACTGCAAGCACTGAGTCATCAGTGCAGGCTCCTGCTCAGGAACAATACCTTTCCTTGTGTCCTTCACCCCTACTAAAAGTGAAGGATGCGGCAGGCTACACTTCAGATTACTCCCTGGAGCTCTTTTCACATACCATGCCTAACTTATCAAGTCAAATCCTGAATTCCCCAGTCCAAGATGAATATGACATGGAGTGCACTGATGCACAGCCACTGCTATATGATTCTGCTGGTACATTCACCTAGAGCACTACATTGCCCTCGCAGTCTACTGAGCCAGAATGTGACCCTGATGAAACTCAGGTGCCCTTTCCTGCATACTATACCACCTTACACGGTGACACAGAGGAAGGTGCAGATGAAATTGAAGAGGAGGTGTGGGATGACCCAGTTGTTGACCCGGATTGGCATCCATTGGGGGAAGAGGGTGCCACTAGCAATATCTCAGAAGAGGAGGAGGATCCGTAGCAGGCATCGACATCGCAGCTGCGATTAATCTGGCAGGCCCGTAGCAGTCCAAAACGTCTTAAAAAAACAAAAGAGTTGCAGGAAGCTTGGCAAGAGGGTCAAATTAGCACAGCGTGCAAGCCCTGAAAAGTTTCCATAGTATGAAGAGTGCAGTGTGACACTTTTTGACCAAATCCTATTTAGCCGAGGGAAAAATCTCCGAAATTTGAACACCAGTTGCATGCTTAGACTTGTAAACACCATGCATTTGCAAGCGTGGACAGACTACAAAACATCAGGTAGCACACGTGCACCTGCTCCGACTGCAGGTAGCCAGCAACACTACATCGCTTCCCCCACTGTAAGCTCACCGGTTAGCACACCACCAGCAAGAAATGTTGAGGTGTCATCGCAAGGCCAAAGCAGTCAGGGAATCCCAATGGTTTTCCAACGAAAGACTGCATCTAGGCCATCACCACCACCACCACCATCACCATCACCATCACCAACCCCCTCTCAGTCTGCCATGTCCACCGCTAGTTCCACCATATGCAGCTCTCAAGTCCAGCTCACCGTAGCAGAGACTCTAAGTAGGACAAGAAAGTACTCATCCTCTCATCCGCGTACACTGGCTTTGAACGCCTACATTGCCAAACTGATCTCATTAGAAATGATGCCCTTCCATTTGGTTGAAAGAGCAGCATTCCAAGAGCTCATGGCCTACGCTGTCCCACGCTATGACCTACCCAGTCGGCACTTCTATGCTAGAAAAGCCATCCCTGCCCTCCACCTGCATGTGAAAGACCGCATTGTCCATGCACTCAAACAATCAGTGAGTGGAAAGGTGCACCTCACAACAGATGCATGGGCCAGTAGGCATGGCCAGTGCCGTTATGTGTCCATCACTGCGCACTGGGTTAATGCGGTGGATGCAGGGTCCACAGGGGACAGCGGCAGTGGGACAGTGCTGCCTAGCCCACGGTATAGGCAACAGTTGGCTGTAGGTGTTCGACCCTCCTCCTCCAGAAGCGAAAGCTCGTCGGCTGTAGGCGTTCGAGCACTCCATCCGCAGCTGCCAGTGTTGCACACGAGGTGTCACACTATCGAACAGCTAGTGGTAAGCGTAGGCAGGCTGTTTTAAAGATGATGTCTTTGGGCGACAACAGACACACCGCGGAGGTACTGGCCGACTACTTGCAGTGAGAAACTGAGTCATGGCTGGGCAGTCTACATCTTGAGCCAGGCAAGGTAGTCAGTGATAACGGCCGTAATTTTGTGGCGGCCATAACCCTGGCAAAACTCAGACACATACCTTGCCTGGCTAGCACCTTGAACCTGGTGGTGCAGTGCTTCATAATAAATTATCCGGAGTTACCAGCCCTGCTCCATAAGGTGCAAAGTCTGTGCTCGCACATCCGTCGCTCGCCCCTAGACTCCAGTCGTATGCAGAGGTTGCAGCGATCGCTTCACCTCCCCAAGCACCGCCTAATCATAGACGTTGCAACAAGGTGGAACTCCACCATGCACATGGTTGAGAGGCTGTGCGAACAGAGGCAGGCTGTAATGCATTTGTAGGAGGATACACGGGCAGGCAGTTTGAGGGCAGACATCAAGTTGTCGGGTGTGCAGTGGTCAAAGCTGAAAGACCTCTGTAAAGTCCTTCAGTGTTTTGAGGAATGCACACGGCTGGTAAGCGCTGACGACGCCATCATAAGCATGAGCATCCCACTTATGCGTCTGCTCATGCAAACTTTGATGCACATTAAGGATCAGGCATCTGCAGCGGAGGAGGAGGGAAGCCTTGACGACAGTCAGTCATTGTCTGCTCAGGAACTGTCCTGGACAAGGTGAAGGAAGAAGAGGAAGAGGAGGAGGATGAGGGGGATGATTATTTTGGGGAGGAGGATGCTTCTCAGGGGCAAGAGAAAATGTTGGCTTGCCAAGGTCAGGTACAGGGTTTGTGTGTGACTGGAGGGATGTGGATTTGGCAGAAAGTGCTCCTCCACCCACCACTGGCAGTGCATCATTGACACCTGGAACATTGGCCCACATGTGTGATTATGTCTTGCGGATCCTAAAAAGGAACCCCCGCATTGCCAAAATTATGAAGGATGACGACTACTGGTTGGCCAGCATCCTCAATCCAAACTATAAAGGCAAATTACAGAACATCATGCCACAGGAAAACCTAGAGCTAATACTGGCGAACAAACAAGCAACTCTGGTAAACCGTTTGTTAGAGGCATTCCCAGCACACAGCAGCCGTGCAGGTTCTACCACAAGCCGTACTGGGCAACATGGAAGAGGTGTTCATGGTGCACACAGCTGAAGTGGCGTTGGAGACAGGGGTTTCATGACCATGTTGTGGACTGATTTCTCGAGTACCGCTCACACGACTGGTAATACTGAATCGATTGCAACAGACAGGAGACAGCAGTTGTCAACTATGGTTCAAAATTACCTCTCCTCCCATATTGATGTTCTCCCTTACAGTTCATTCCCCTTTGACTACTGGGCCTGTAAACTGAACACCTGGCCTGAATTGGCACAATATGTCTTACAGGAGCTTGCTTGCCCTGCTGGTAGTGTGCTATCAGAAAGAGTCTTCAGTGCTGCTGGATCCATCCTGACAGAAAGAAGGACCCGGCTGTCGACCCAAAATGTTGGTGATCTCACCTTCATTAAAATGAACCATGCCTGGGTTTCAAAGGATTTTGTACCACCTTCCCCTGATGACACATAGGTTGCCAGCAAAATGGCTCGCTTTGTCCTCCTCTTCCTCCGACTTCTCCAATTCCTCCATTTGCAGCTGCTGAACGTCCAGCCTACACCTCAACATATGTCAGTTTTTCCACCTCCCTCCAGGGCCGGCGTCAGCACCTGGTGCACCCGGCAAGTGCAGGGGCCCTGAGCAGGTGAGGGGGCCCACTCGCCGCCAGAGACACCGGCGTACTATGAGGGGCCCTGTGCCAGTGCCGGCGCCCACGAGTGGGCCCCCCCTGCTTGCTCAGGGCCCCAGCACTTGCAATACTTACCTCTCCCTGCTCCACCGCTGTGACGATGGCGACGCTGAGGAGTCCAGAGTAGAGCAGTGCCCAGCGTGGAGAGGTATTTCATTTTTTTAATGTTTGGAGCAATATATGGGGAGCATTATACACTGGAGCATTATATATGGGGCCCATCATACACTGGAGCATTATAAATGGGGCCTATCTTACACTGGAGCATCGAGCATCATATGGGGCACATTGTATATGGAGCATCACATGGAGCCCATTATATTTGGAGCATTATATATGGGGACCATTATATTTGGAGCATTATATGGGGCTCATCATACACTGGAGCATCATATATGGGGCCCATCATATACTAGAGCATCATATGGGGTTCATTATTTGTGGGGCATCATATAGGGCCCTTTATATATGGAGCATCATATGGAGCAAATATGGGGCCTGTTCTGTATGGAGCATTATATGGAGCCCATTCTGTATGGAGCAATATATGGGGCCCATCATATACTGTATGGAGCTTTATATGCGACTCATTATACTGTATGGAGCAATATGTGGGGCTCATTATACTCTATGGGGACCGTCCTATACTGTATGGCACATTATATGGGGACCATCATATACTGGAGCATTATGTGGAGCTCATCATATACTGCATGGAACATTATATGGGACCAATTATGTATGGAGCAATATATGGGGCTCATTATTCTGTATGGAGCAATATATGTGACTCATTATATTATATGAAGCATTATATTGGCCCATTATTCTGTACGGAGCAATATATGGGCTCATTATTCTGTATAGAGCAATATATGGGGCTCATTATTCTGTATGGCGCACTATGTGGTGCCCATAATACTGTATGGAGGACTATGCTGTCCGGTTTTTGAGCTATTGTAGAATTTACAATAGATATCACTCATGTAATGTAAGAAGTGAAGTATTTGGCATTGTACTATACCTATATTTCTCTGCCGTATCGGAGCATCATGAATTGTGGTATGTGATAAAGAGGCCCACTGAGACTCTTTTGCCCGGGGCCCACGAAAACCTGGAGCCAGCCCTGCCCCCCCCACAACTTTAGCCAAATAACCCCCAGTTTTCAATGCGTTACTATTATTATAAAGTAAATTAAGGTTGACAAGCTTAAGTAATAAGAATTGATGTCGTTGGCATTGAAATGGGCACTGTAGGTGTGTTTACTGTCCTCCACTCCCTGCCGACTTTTATTCCCCATTGACTTGCATTGGGGTCGGGTCAGGTTTTGGTCGGAACTCCGACTTTTTCTGATAGTCGGACGATTTCATTCGACTCGAATTTTGATAAAGTCGGTGGTCCGAAACCCGACTCGACCCTCCCCGAGGCAAAGTCGCTCCTCTCTAATTGTCACCATGTCCCAACAAGGCTTTGACGTCAGCAAGGAGGTGGAGGAGTCATGTTTTGGGCCGGAATCATGGGGAAACAGCTGGTAGGGCCCTTTAAGGTTCCTGAAGGTGTGAAAGGGCCCTTTAAGGTTCCTGAAGGTATGAAAATGACCTCTGCAAGTATATAGAGTTTCTGATTGACAACTTTCTTCCACGGTATAAAAAGCAGAAACGTGCCTTCAGGAGTAAAATCATCTTCATGCATGACAATGCACCATCTCATGCTGCAAAGAATACCTTTGAGTCATTGGCTTCTATGGGCATAAGAGGAGTAAACTCATGGTGTGGCCTCCATGTTCCCCTGACCTCAACCCTATAGAGAACCTTTGAAGTATCATCAAGCAAAAGATCTATGAGGGTGGGAGGCAGTTCACATCAAAACAGCAGCTCTGGGAGGCTATTCTGACTTCATGCAAAGAAATACAAGCAGAAACTCTCCAAAAACTCACAAGTTCAATGGATGCAAGAATTGTGAAGGTGATATCAAAGAAGGGTTCCTATGTTACATGTAACTTGGCCTGTTAGGATGTTTTGGAGTTAAGTAGCTTTTTTGTTCAGTGAATGTGACCTCCTAATGCTGCAAATTCCACAAATGAGCATTTTCAGTTCTTTAAAACAGATCAAATGTTCAGAAATTCTACTGTGCCTAATAATTCGGAACAGTGCATTTTGAGTTTTTTCCATTTTGGAGATTATACTGTTATCATTGGGAGGTTTCTTCAATAAAATTTGATGTATACTCTAACGCAGACCCGGGCAAGGGGCGGCCTGCGGGCCGCATCCGGCCCGCCGGCTGTCAGTGACCGGCCCGCGGAGGCGCTCCGGCAGTCTCAGGGCCCCGGCATCAGCTGGCACAATACTTACCTCCCCCGTGCCTCCGCTGCTGCAGCTCCGGGCTCTACCGGCGCTTCCTCTCACAGCCGGCCGCTGAATGACGTCATCATTCAGCGGCCGGCTGTGTCAGAGAGCGGGGACGCTGGACAGGTAAGACGTGTCTCTGTGTGTGTCTGTGTCTATGTAGTGCGGTGGTGTGTGTGTGTGTGTGTGTGTGTGTGTGTGTGTTGTGGTATGTGAGAGAGCGCTTATGTGCTGTCTGTGTGTGATGATGGGCAGGCATTGCTGATAATGGGGAGGCATTGATGATGATGGGAGAAGATGATGATAATGGGCAGGCATTGATGATAATGGGCAGGCATTGATGATGGGGAGAAGATGATGATGGGCAGGCATTGCTGATAATGGGGAGGAGATGATGATGATGGGGAGAAGATGATGATAATGGGCAGGTATTGATGATAATGGGCAGGCATTGATGATGGGGAGAAGATGATGATGATGATGATGGGCAGGCATTGATGATGATGGGGAGAAGATGATGATAATGGGCAGGTATTGATGATAATGGGCAGGCATTGATGATGGGGAGAAGATGATGATGATGATGGGCAGGCATTGATGATGATGGGGAGAAGATGATGATAATGGGCAGGTATTGATGATAATGGGCAGGCATTGATGATGGGGAGAAGATGATGATGGGCAGGCATTGCTGATAATGGGGAGGCATTGATGATGATGGGAGAAGATGATGATAATGGGCAGGCATTGATGATAATGGGCAGGCATTGATGATGGGGAGAAGATGATGATGGGCAGGCATTGCTGATAATGGGGAGGCATTGATGATGATGGGGAGAAGATGATGATAATGGGCAGGTATGTATATATACAGTATACAGATATATATATATAATATATATACAGTATTGGGTAGAACGGAGTTAATTATATTAGTCCGGCCCTCTAAAACCATCCCAATTTCTCATGCGGCCCCCTGGCAAAATTAATTGCCCACCCCTGCTCTAACGGGTGACGACTTTTATTAGACTGACTGTCATTTGCACCGACCACTTAGGAAAAGCAGAGAAAAATATCATTTGCATAATAATTTGGAACATGGTATATATATCCCCCAGATATGGATTACGCCGTGGCACAGATCGCCAGACAGGTATGGTATATTGTTGGTGTTTTATTTTTATTTTTTTACAGGAGATCGAGGGCATCGTTTGGATTAGCTGAACAATAAAGTTGGCAAAACTGTGTGGTCTTTCATTTCATTAAAATACTTTATTCTCCCTGTGTGTATTTATATACAGTATGTTTTGACAAATATTTCAGGCCATGGATCAGTTAAATGTCCATTTTGCAAGTCTGCGAGAAAATAACGGCATACGCATGCCATACAGATGTCACATGGATACTTAGATGCGAGGAAATTGAATCCTCGCATTGCAAATGGATTACACACGAATCACTGTTTGGGGAACATTTGTGCGATTCTCAGCCGTCAAAATCGGACCGATTTTTTTATACATTAAGTGTGACTACAGCCTAACTTCTAGTGAAGAATCATTTTTAAGTCACTTAAGCCGTTCTCATTTAGGGGTCGGTAAAAAAAATTGTATTGAGAGCATTTTTGCAATTCTATAGAAACATGGTAAGAGTATAGAGGGGTTTTGATCTCTATTATGGGTCTCTCCTAGCCAATTGTTCAAAAAATAATACCATGGCCAAAGAACATTTAAAAAGTCATATGGTGTTGATTTATCAAAGCTTTTATGCCAGAAAAAGTGGCGTATAAGCGTTAAAAAGTCTCAGAACGTTTGAAAAAAAATTGCGACTTTTGGTGTTTTCATGCCAATTTGAATCAGCTCCATCTAAATGGGCTGAATTGGGAAGGAGCTGGGGCGTGACGGGGCATGACCACGTCAGCCCATCTAATTAATCAAAAATGCCGGCATATTGTCCTTGACTGGAATACATTTTTCTCGCTGGAGCACACCTTATAATGAATGCATAATGAATTTGGCACCTAGCATTCCAGCAAGAATGGTGTAGAGCAAGTGAGCCTTACATCAGTCTTGATGAATCGACCCCGTGATCTACTGGAATAGGTTAACCTTTCGTGTCCTTGTATCATGTATAATACTGATAGGTGAAAGCAGAGATAGCTATATGATGGACAATACTCAGTAGAAAAAGTTGAACTTCATTTCAGAGAGAGATCTGTCCAAGAATGTGACACCCAAGAGTAATGATGAGGAGTGTGTAGAAGTCAATGATGATAAACCATCAACCTAAAATGAAGATGTAATTGCCAAAGCCAAATGAGCATGTCTAATAAGAAGAGTTATTCAAATGATTGAGAAACATGGAGATAATGCTGATCTACAGCGGCATCCAGCACAAAAGTAACCCTTCTCTGCTGCCCTAATAGTATACTATACAATTGCACTCCATTATGTTTCAGATGTGCTATTAATAACAAATTAATTTTCAGAGTAAAGGCAGATTAGTCACAGATGCACATTTCTGCATCTCTTCATGGCAGGAGCTCGGCTGATCATGGATGATAATTAGCAAATTCTGCCTTAGGGGCTTCGTTGGTCTTGTACTGTTTCCATCGTGGAGCAATGAGATTTCATTTTCAGGTACAATACATCAGTGAGGAAGTTACATGGTATATTACCTTATAGGGGGATTACAATAAGGGCAACCTGGGATACTGGCCATGGCCCGAGGCCCCTGGGGGGCCCATGGCCAGATTGCCTCCACTGTAATGTTTTGTGTGCTACCATCTTCGGGCAGGGAGCTTTATTGGAGTTCTGCTACCAGCAATACAGAATGGCAGCACAGCTACAAGGGTGTGATGTGCTAGAGCGCGATGATGTCATCCCACCACATGTACGGTCTGGCAACAAAAAGAAGGGGAGTTCCAGGGACCGGAAAAGAGCAGTCGCAGATGTAAATGCCGTAGCACTATATGGCGATATAAGCGGACTCTGTTAATTCACGTAAAAAAAGGGGGGAGAAGCCAGCGCCGCACATGGTCAGCATCAATATATAAAGTGCATATGCACATATTGGATTCTAATCTGTATTAAAAATGAGACATTTGGCAAATAATTGATCAATTCTTTGAGCCACCCCGCCACGACAAGGCATTCTCATATGGGGCAGTCCACAGATAAAGGGTGAAACAGGCCCAGGTACAGGTGTAAAATCAAGCAGAGCCCAGGCAGGGCAGGGGCAGGGCTGCTGTGTGTGTGCACTGCAGCCTAGGTCAATCACCAAAAAAACACATGCACGCAGTTCTATCTGTTTTTTTTTTGGTGATTGACCTAGGCTGCTGTGCACACACACAGCAGCCCTGCCCTGCCTGGGCTCTGCTTGATTTTACACCTGTACCTGGGCCTGTTTCACCCTTCATCTGTGGTTGCTGGTCTGGCAGTGCAGAAGTCAGATCTGAAATGTCCATATCCGGACCTGGTCGGCTTTCACCTGCGCTTGCCTTACTGGCACCATGGGAGTGATACAGCAATGCTTCAGGTACTTTTGTTTTGATTTTTTGCAGTCTTGCTTTTATACATTCAGGAGGCCGTAATGGCACAGCGAATATAAAAAACGTAGAGTAGGACTGCCCCATATGAGAATGCCTTGTCGTGGCGGGGTGGCTCAAAGAATTGATCAATTATTTGCCAAATGTCTCATTTTTAATACAGATTAGAATCCAATATGTGCATATGCACTTTATATATTGATGCTGACCATGTGCGGCGCTGGCTTCTCCCCTTTTTTTACTTTCTGTTAATTCACAGAGCCGCTGAAACAAAGACTGTGTCCTGTTGGACTCACAGGGAACACAGATGACTGCTAAGCGGATTGCAGTCTGTGGTCAAGCAATCAGAACCCAAGCAATAATCTCCTCACCGGAGTAGCCGGTATTCTAATGGCGTTTTCAGCCCAGCCCTGAACAAGTGCATACAATCTCCTCACCAGAGGTGCCAGTATTCTAGGGGCTTATTTCAGCCAGACCTAACCACATACATACATGACCTCACTGGCGCAAGCACGTAACAGATTTGATACTAGCGCATGGCCGTGTGGTAAGGACAGCCTTTTATAGCAGCCACGAGAAAAAGACCTTCCAGAAAGGACCAATGGGAAGCTGCTTCAGAACATCAACAGCCACAGGACCTTCCTGAAGGACCAATAGGAGTGGCAGCTGTATCTGAGCATGTGACCCCTGATCTCCAATGGGAGATCTTGCCCTGGGCATGCTCAGATGAAGCAACAAAGGACTTAGTCGCAAAACTGCCTGCTCCAACACTGGTTGCAGCAGCAAGTCTCTGCACAGTACTGGGCCGGGCAAGACTCTGGGACCGACGTCTCTGCTGAGCAGGAACCACTGCAGCCGGAGACGGATGGTGGACCGCAGCGGGAACAGCTCGAGATTCCCCCTGTGCAGGAGTGGGAACTCGAACCCTTTGGGCCTCGCTGTACTCAAAGGCAGCGATGAGCTGCGGAGCATGAACATGCTCGGCAGGCTCCCAGGACCTATCCTCAGGCCCATAACCCCTCCAATCCACCAATAAAATTTTTGGCCTCGTACCACCTTGCACCCAACAATGGCGTTCACCTCATGATCTTTGGTAGATGAATCTGACGTCCCGGCAGATGACTCGGAAAACCGGGAAATGGCCACGGGTTTCAGGAGGGACACGTGAAAGGTGTCGGTGATACCAAGGCGAGGCGGAAGGGCTAGGTGGTAAATCACCGGGTTCACCTGCTCAAGAACTTTAAAGGGACCCAAAAAGCGAGGTGCCAACTTGGTGGACTCCACACGTAGCCTGATGTTTCGGGCAGAGAGCCACACTAGGTCACCCGGAGCAAATGTCGGAGCGGGGCGACGATGTGCGTCGGCGGAAGACCTCATCCTCTCCTTGGAGGCCTGAATGGCATCCTGAGTGCGGTCCCAAATGTCCCGTGCCTCCATGGCCCAGTCTGCCACCCTGGAGTCGGCGGAAGACACGGGCATGGGCACCGGTACCCGCGGATGCTGACCGTAGTTTAAAAGGAATGGGGTCTGTCCGGTGGAGTCAGCCACAGCATTATTTAGAGCGAACTCAGCCCACGGTAGCAAGGATGCCCAGTCATCCTGCCTGGCTGAGACAAAATGTCGCAAGTATGTGACCAAGGTCTGGTTGGCCCTCTCTACCAACCCATTCGTCTCGGGATGATATGCCGAGGAGAGATTTAACTCAATGCTGAGTAGACGACACAGCTCTCTCCAGAACCGAGACGCAAATTGGGGACCTCAATCACTGACGATTTTGTCTGGCATTCCGTGTAAACGGAAAATATGCCTAATAAATAATGCTGCCAAGGCCCGTGCAGACGGTAACCATGATAAGGGCACCAAGTGCACCATTTTGGAGAAGTGGTCGGTTATCACCCAGATGATGGTGCAGCCCCAAGACTTGGGTAAGCCCACCACAAAATCCATCCTGACCATTTACCAAGGCCTGTCTGCCACTGGTAAAGGGAAAAGTAGCCCAGCTGGCCGTTGTCGAGGGGACTTATTCTTGGCGCAGGAGACGCACGCCTGAACGTACTCCCTGACGTCACGGACCATATGTGGCCACCAGTATGTCCTCGCCAGCAACTCAGATGTCCTTTTTGCCCCAAAATGTCCACCCACCCTGGATGAATGTGCCCAAGAAAGTACCTCCGGTCGCAAATTGGTGGGCACAAAAGTCTTGCCCGGAGTCACAGACTCAAGCGAAACCGGGGCCACAGTTCTTAGGCTCTCTGTTGGAACAATCAACTGAGGCTCCTCCTCCACCTCCTCAGAGGACACCACGGAGCGAGAAAGAGCATCGGCCCGAATGTTCTTCTCACCGGAGAGGAAATGGAGGGTGAAATGGAACCGGTAGAAGAACAGGGACCATCTGGCCTGACGAGAATTTAGCCGCTGGGCGGTCTGTAAATAGACCAAATTTTTGTGGTCAGTGAAAACTTGAAAGGGAAAGCGAGCCTCCTCCAGGAGATGTCTCCACTCAGAAAAGGCCAACTTCATGGCTAGCAACTCCCTATCCCCAATGGAATAATTCCTCTCCGCTGGTGTGAAGGTCTTGGAAAAGAAGAAACAAGGATGTTTCCGACCTTGAGCATCCTTTTGAAAAAGGACTGCTCCAGCACCAACGGACGAGGCATCAACCTCCAATATAAAAGGCTTATCAACCTCGGGGCGATGTAAGATGGGAGCGCTAGCAAAATGGGACTTAATTGAAGTAAAGGCCTTGGAGACCTCCTCTGACCACAATTTGGGATTGGCTCCCTTCTTGGTGAGGGCTACCAAGGGAGCTACCAAAGTGGAGAAGTGGGGAATGAATTGGCGATAGTAATTAATGAACCCCATAAAGCGCTGCACCGCTTTAAGAGAATGGGGTTCTTGCCAATCCATCACAGCCTGTAGTTTGGCAGGATCCATAGTCAATCCCTGGGCAGAGATGATATAGCCCAGGAAAGGTAAAGACTCCTGCTCAAACATGCATTTCTCCAACTTTGCATAGAGGGAGTTCGCCCGTAACAGGTTGAAGACTTTGCAGACATCCCTCCGGTGAGAGTCAATATCTGGAGAAAAGATGAGAATATCATCCAGATAGACTACTACAGAGGTGGAAAGCATATCCCGGAAGATGTCATTGACAAAGTCTTGGAAAACGACTGGGGCATTACAGAGCCCAAAGGGCATCACCAGGTATTCATAATGCCCATCCCTGGTATTAAAAGCCGTCTTCCATTCGTCCCCTTCACGGATGCGAATCAGGTTATAAGCACCACGCAGATCTAATTTAGTAAATACCCTTGCTCCCCGGAGCCTGTCAAAGAGCTCAGAAATCAGGGGCAACGGGTACTTATTCTTAACGGTGATGGCGTTAAGACCTCTGTAATCTATACACGGATGTAATTCTCCACTCTTCTTCTGCACGAAGAAGAAACCCGCTCCTGCTGGTGACACCAACTTCCTAATGAACCCTCTTGCCAGATTCTCCTGGATATATTGAGACATAGCCTCCGTCTCAGGAAGAGAGAGGGGATAGACCCTTCCCGAGGAGGTTCTGCTCCAGGCAAGAGGTCAATAGGACAGTCGTAGGGACGATAGGGAGGCAGAGTCTCCGCAGCCTTTTTAGAGAACATGTCTGCATATGACTGATAGCACTTGGGAAGAGGAGAAAGATCTGCAGGTATCTCTGTGGTGGTAACCTGAATGCACTCCCTGACACATCTGTCCTTACATGACTCTCTCCAACCCAGTATCCTACCGGAGGTCCACTCAAAATGAGGGGAGTGGGAACGGAGCCAGGATACTCCCAGTAGGATTTTGTCTATTCCCTCGGGAAGGATGAGAAGGGAAATACTTTCCTGATGGGAAGGGGGTACACACAAAGTAAGAGGGACAGTCTGATGTGTAATTGGCGAGGGCAATGTCAACCCATTCACTACCCGGACAGTCACTGGTTTGTTGAGCGCTACCAGATGTATTGCGTGGCGATGAGCAAAGGTAAATGACATGAAATTCCCCTCTGCTCCTGAGTCCACACAAAGCTCGTCTGTAAGCGTGGACGAGTCTATAGTGACTGTCCCTTTAAATGTCATCTTGGAGGAAAATGCCGCTGTCTCTAGTGAACCTCCTCCCAGGGCCACTAGACGCGATCGCTTCCTTGATCGCTGTGGACATTTGTTAGCATAGTGTCCTGTCTGCTGACAAAGGTTACAGACCACGGATACTCGGACGGCCCGAGGCTTAGGTCCTGCACGAGGAACCTCTGTGGCCTTTTGGGGTTCGGACGCCGGATCGGGGGATTCGAGAGGTTTGGCAAAGGTGGGAGCCAACCGAATCCTCTGCCTACACTGGGCCCGCTCCAACCTCCGCTCGTGAAAACGGAGGTCGATGCGGGTAGATATGGAGATAAGCTTCTCCAGTGTGGCGGGAATCTCCCTGGTAGCCAAAGCGTCTTTAACATGGTCAGCCAGTCCTCGCCAGTAGACTGGAATGAGAACTTTATCCGACCAGTCTAGCTCTGAGGCCAGAGTCCGAAACTGGACGGAAAACTGATTGACCAAAAACGAACCCTGTGCCAATGCCAGCAGTTGGAGCGCCGTATCGTTGGTGACCTGAGGTCCTAAAAATACCTTTTTAAGAGCCTTCAGGAAACGAGGAGCACTCCGCACCACATGATCGTCGCACTCCCACAGCGGCGTTGCCTACTCCAACGCTCTGTCCGAGAGTAGAGACAGTACAAAACCCACTTGTGCCCGATCCATGGGGAAACGTGCAGCCAGAAGCTCGAGCTGTATAGAGCACTGACTCACGAATCCCTGACATTACTTGCTGTCACTGGCAAACTTGTCAGGAAGCGGGAGGTGGGATAATGTAGGGCCAGAGGTGGCAGAGGACAAACTGGCTGCAGCCACGCTAGCAGCCTGAACAGCGACTGTGGTAACATCCACAGCTGAGGTTGTGCGCTCAAGAGTCTCCAACCTACCCTCCAGCTGCTGGATGTACTGCGGTAGACGCTGGTCATCCGCCATTTTACTAGTCAGACCCTGGCGCTAGTATTATGTTAGGGGCCTGCGGAACGCACCTAATAGATATTAAGGAGAGGTGCGTTCGCAGCCCGGGATCCACCATGCAGGCAGAGCCTGCTGCAAGTAAGATGGCGTAAATAGGCAGTATGAGCGATCTCTGTTATCCCGCAGAGTCGCAGATGTAAACGTCGTATCACTATATGGCGATATAAGCGGACTCTGTTAATTCACAGAGCCGCTGAAACAAAGACTGTGTCCTGTTGGACTCACAGGGAACACAGATGACTGCTAAGGGGATTGCAGTCTGTGGTCATGCAATCAGAACCCAAGCAATGATCTCCTCACCGGAGTAGCCGGTATTCTAATGGCGTTTTCAGCCGAGCCCTGAACACATGCATACAATCTCCTCACCAGAGGTGCGGTATTCTAGGGCAGTAAAGATGTATATCTTTGTACCGTGTTAGCCAGTAGATAGAAAAATATTTAGAGTTGAGAGTCCTCAGTGGTTGATACCTTTTAATGGCTAACTGAAAAGATGGTAACAAATTGCAAGCTTTCGAGACTACTCAGGTCTCTTCATCAGGCATAGGTATTCTAGGGGTTATTTCAGCCAGACCTAACCACATGCATACATGACCACACTGGCGCAAGCACGTAACAGATTTGATTGCGCATGGCCGTGTGGTAAGGACAGCCTTTTATAGCAGCCACGAGAAAAAGACCTTCCAGAAAGGACCAATGGGAAGCTGTTTCAGAACATCAACAGCCACAGGACCTTCCTAAAGGACCAATAGGAGTGGCAGCTGTATCTGAGCATGTGACCCCTGATCTCCAAAGGGAGATCTTGCCCTGGGCATGCTCAGATGAAGCAACAAAGGACTTAGTCGCAAAACTGCCTGCTCCAACACTGGTTGCAGCAGCAAGTCTCTGCACAGTACTGGGCCGGGCAAGACGCTGGGACCGACGTCTCTGCTGAGCAGGAACCACTGCGGCCGGAGATGGATGGGGGACCGCAGCGGGAACAGCTCGAGATTCCCCCTGTGCAGGAGTGGGAACTTGAACCCTAACATCTACAGCATTCTATAATAAGCCCCCCAATGCAACCTGAAAGATAAGAAAAACAAGTTAGATTATACTCACCCGGGGGCGGTCCGGTCCGATGGGTGTCGCAGGTCCGGGTCCAGCGCCTCCCATCTTCATGCGATGACGTTCTCTTCCTTGCTTCTATCATGGCTCCTGCGTAGGTGTAATTCTCTGCCCTGTTGAGGGCAGAGCAAAGTGCTGTAGTGCGCAGGCGCCGGAAAAGGTCAGAGAGGCCCAGCGCCTGCGCATTACAGTAATTTACTCTGCCCTCATCAGGGCAGAGAATTACGCCTGCGCAGGAACCGCAACAGAACCATGGAAATAAAATTCACAAGAGGTCACACTCCGTATCAGAATGTCAACACAAAACCTTCTATGAATACCAGAAAGGCACAGGAGTGTGTAAAAAACTAATTTTTATTGAAAAACATATAAAAAACAATTTATAAAAAGGATGCCTCTTATCCAGGAATGACACAGCAAATTCCACTACACAAATATCAATCAAAACATATGTATGATAAAGGTAAGATTATCCCTGCGCATCGAGAAAAATGTCTGATAAAATTGATTTTTCAATCATATATTATGTTTTAAATTTTCTTTTCTACTTATCTGTATACCTAATGCAAGGATAATTGCCTTAATGACAGCAATATGAACTCTTAGATCATAAACAATGATATTATAAAGTGCTCACAGTGCATGAAAAATTGATTATAACTGGGGAGACAGTATATAGGCTACTGCTTACATATCACTATAGCAGTAAAAAAAGTGCCAATAGTCACCCCTCAAAAACATCTCAAATCGTCATTGCTACAATGGAATTTATGAAACAATCTGTGTTTAAGGTGCTAACTAGTGCCACAATGAAGTCAAGACAAATGAAAACATCTTTGTTAAAGACAAAATGCTTCCATAATATTACCTTAGTGATTAGGTAGAGGAACGCTGTGTCACCCACCCCAACGCACGTTTCGAATGCTCTTCGTCCGGGGGCGTGTGTAACAAGGAGGGGATCGTATGCCCTTTTAAATGGCCGCAACCCAATCAAAAAGTTTGAAAGTAAAAGCTTCCATATCCTATCCATTGAAGTCGATACCATCTGACTCAACCTTCTCTGTACTGAGCCAATAGGAAGGCAGCGCGTCACACACTGACACTCCCATTGATACCCCACGTGGTGTCTCTCCTCACGAACGCTATATTACTATGATTAATAATGTAAGCACCGTGCTGCTCAACTTCATATCACTCCCGATTCAATGGTTCAAATTCTTCCAGGCAGAACCAAATGCAAACAGTAAACAGCGTTTCATGTGCTAACACTTCTATTAGTACCCCAAGTGGTGTCTCTTGTTGTAAATACTCTGTACCTATCATTACCGGAGTAGGCACTGTAAGACTCCGCCTACCACCCACCGAACCAATGAGCTGTCGGCGCATCACATTTTTTGTACACATATTTTGTAGGGAAAATGTAGTACTTAAGTTAGCCACTGGAGGGGGGCGCAATAGTGTAAGTACAGGAATTAGTTAATTTAGGAGGGGCCAACTGGGGATAAGCCAGGAGGATTTCCTGATTTTAGTTAGTAGGACCTGAGAGACCGGACAGGGCAGTTGGCAACGCAACGTTCAGGCCAGTAGCCCAGTCATCCAGGGCCCATGGGCTGAAGGTCACAGCCGTGAAAGAATGCAGGGCAGCTCCAAGATGTGGCAGCTAACTACGTGGGCAGATGCCCTTATGTCTGGGGCGAAACGGACAGGGGAACTCCTGAAGTTAGTTAGGCTGGTCAGAAGGAACGCTGCCGTACCCAACGAGCCGGTGTGACCCTGAGACATTCTGGAGGAAGTGATGGAAAGCACAGGGAAAGAAAAGGATGTACTCTGTGATGATCCCTTTGTTGTGTTTGTGACTGAGCTGGACGTACTGAGAATGGAACCAAGTAAAATCATTTATCTTAAGTTGAAACTGGACTCTGCCTCTCTTTGTATGAAGCAGTCCGAAGGAAATACTCAGCAGATCCGAGAGGACCCTGATTGAACTGAAAGTGGGAAGAAAGGTAAGCTACAAAGGGGACGTTGTGTATATGTAACAGAGGGCCAGGGTGTGCATAAACAGCCATTATTGCGAGCCATGACTACGGCTCTTGACTATCTTACATGTCCATTTGGATCTGACTATTTCCTTTTGCATTTTCCCTTCTGGGTTCTAATTGTCCCCTGCTGTGTCTGTGATCAGACTCCCTGCTGCCCCTCCCTTCTGATCACACCTGGCCTATTTCATGTGCACTTAGCTTGTTATAAATTGTGGGTCTTGGGTCTGTCTGACCGTGGTCTGTCTCCATAAGGATGGCTCTATAAGGATACAGCAGAAATATGCCAGAAATGAGACAGAAGTGAACAAGAAGGTACGACTAACCACTGTTATTAAATGTACTCAATTTTTTTCTCCTTCCTCCACACTTACTCTCATCATGCTGAGATACGTTCTAACAGTTTTTGCTCCATTACTCCTAACTCTCCTTCTCTATCCGGAAACCCCAGCACCCTCTAACCAAGTAATAATCTCTCCTTCCCTCTACCTCCCCACCTGACCTCCTCCGCTGACCTCCTCCTCAACATGACATCACTCCTACTAAAACATAAAACAAGCCGCCCACTCTCCTCCCACCTGCTCTCCTTCTCTCTGCTTCCCCTCAATGCTGGCGACATATCTCCCAATTCTGGACCCCCACAGCTCATACCTCCCATTACTACCCCTCCTATTGCTCCCAACCCAATATAAACACCCAAACTCTCGCCCACTTAAAATCCGTGCCCTTGACGCCCATCACCCTGCTCCCTCTCTCTGGATCACTCTGGAATGCAATAAACTCCATGTGATCCACAACCACTTTAACGCTCAGAATTTTCTGGGCCTCACCGAAACATAGCTGACACCCTCTGACACAGCCTCCCCTGCTGCACTACGTCACAGCGGCCTCCACGTCACCCACACTCCTTGCTCTGGCAACAGACACGGTGGAGGAGTGGGAATTCTCCTTTCTTCCAACTGTACTTTTAACCCAATCCCACCTTTACCCGCCCTTATCCTCCCCTCTTTTGAAATCAACTCTGTCCTCATCTACTCTCCCTCCAAGTGGCCATCATTTACCGACTTCCGGTCCCGACCACTGCCTTTATTGACCACTTCTCCACCTGGCGTCTTCACTTTCTCTCTGCTGACATTCCCACCATCATCATGGGTGACTTCTACATCCCCATTGACACCCACCAGTCAACAGCCTCAATACTCCTGTCGCTCATTTCATCTTTTGGACTTACTCAGTGGTCCTACTCAGCCACCCACACAGACGGACATACATTAGACCTAGTCTTCACCCGTCTCTGCTCCCGATCTAACTTCACAACCTCCCCTCTTCCTCTATCTGACCATCATCTACTCACGTGTTCATCACTATCCTCACCTGTCAACCAAGTACACCAACTTGTGCACCCCCGCAGAAACCTCGCCCATCTAGACACTCTATTCTACCACTGTCATCCATAGCTTCACTCCTCGACACAGACACTGCCACTAGTTTCTACAAAGCCTCTCTTGCATCAGCCATCGACTCGGTCGCCCCTGTCATGCATAGCAGAATGCGACAAATCAATAGACAACCCTGGCACAATAGCAACACTAAAAATCTTCGGCAGGTATCCAGAATTGCAGAGCAGCGTTGGAAGAAAACGCACTCGCAAGACGACTTCACCTCATTCAAACAAGCAACACTCGCATTCAAATCAGCTTATCCCACAACCCCAAACAGTTGTTCAACACTTTTAATTCCCTCCTCCGACCACCACTGCCACCTCCGACTTCCCTAATCTCTGCCGAGGACTTTGCCATGCACTTCAAAAATAAGATAGACCAAACAGGCAAGTCTTTGTTGTCCGACCACCACAACCCCTTTGTATACCAGATCAATACCCTAACTCCATAACTTCCCTCTCCAAAATCACTGACAGAGAGCTTGCTCATCTCTCCAAATCACACCTCACCACTTGTGTGCTTGACACCATCCTACCCCACCTCCTCCCCAACCTCACCACTACACTTATCCCATCCCTAACACATCTCTTCAACCTATCACTAACTCCTGGTACCTTCCCCTTTGCTTTAAAACATGCCACAATCACATCTATCCTTAAAAAGCTATCCCTTGACCCAAGCGCTATGTCCAGCTATCGCCCCATATCTCTGCTTCCATTTGCTTCCAAACTCCTGGAGCAGCATGTCCACACTGAACTTTCCTCTTACTTTGCATTTAACTCGCTCTTCGACAACCTACAATCTGGCATTCATCCCCACCATTCCACTGAGACTGCCCTGACCAAACTTACTAACGACTTACAGCCAAAGCTAACAGACAATTCTCTATACTCCTCCTTCTAGACCTGTCCTCTGCCTTCGACACAGTTGACCACTGCCTCCTATTACAGATCCTCTCTTCCTTTGGTGTCAAAGACCTTGCCCTATCCTGGATCTCCTCATACGTTACCAACCGCACATTTAGAGTTTCCTACTCCCACACTACCTCGTCATCTCGCCCTGTCTCTGTTGGTGTCCCTCAAGGCTCTGTCCTAGGACCCCTTCTCTTCTCAATCTATACCTTTGACCTGGGACAACTCATAAAGTCCTATGGCTTCCAGTACCATCTATATACCATCTATATGCTGATGCCACTCAGATCTACCTCTCTGGCACAGATGTCACCTCTCTGCTGTCCAGAATCCCAGAGTGTCTATCAGCCATATCCTCCCTCTTCTCCTCTCGCTTCTTCAAGCTCAATGTGGACAAATTTGAACTAATTATCTTTCCTCCATCTCACATATCTTTCCTGCCTGATCTATCTATCACATTTAATGACATCACGCTTTCCCCGAACCGGAAGTCCGCTGCTTCGGAGTAACTCTTGACTCGGCCCTGTCCTTCAAACCGCACATCCAAGCTCTCAACCACCTCCTGTTGCCTCCAGCTCAAAAATATTTCCAGAATCCATCGTTTCCTCAACCCTCACTCTACCAAAATGCTTGTGCATGCCTTAATCATCTCCCACCTTGGCTACTGCAACATCCTCCTCTGTGGCCTACCTTCTAACACTCTCGCACCCCTCCAGTCCGTGATCAACTCTGCTGCCCAACTAATTAATCTCTCTCCTCGCTACATTCCTGCTTCCCCTCTTTGCAAATCCCTTCACTGGCTCCCAATTTCCCAGCATATCCAGTTTAAGCTACTAACACTGACCTACAAAGCCATCCATAACCTTTCTCCTCCATATATTTCTGAACTAATCTAATATCTTCCCTCATGTAATTTCCGGTCCTCCCAAGACCTCCTCTCCTCCACGCTTATTCGCTCCTCACCCAATTGCCTCCAAGATTTCTCCCGAATATCCCCCATCCTCTGTAATTCCATGCCCCAACACATCCGGTTATCCACCACATTTGGATCCTTCAGACGGAACCTGAAAACCCATCTCTTCAAAAAAGCTTACAACCGGTAATGACCATGCGGCCACCTCAACCCCATCGGTGCTACTGCTGTCTCTTTCCCCATAATCCAGTAAAATGTAAGCCCAAAAGGGCAGGGTCATCTCCCCTCTTTACCAGTCTGTCATTGTTAGTTTGTTTACTGTAAGTGATATTTGTATTTTGATGTAACCCCATTTCATGTACAGCACCATGGAATTAATAGTGCTATATAAATAAATAATAATAATATAGAAGGCTATGTGGGAGCCCATACTGTATATAAGGGCAATGTGAGGTCTCATTGTATATAGGAAGCTATGTGGGGGCTTGTACTGTACATAAGAGGCTATGCGGATGCTCATACTGTACATAGTAGGCTATGTGGGGGCTCATATTGTGCATGAGAGGCTATGTGGGTGCTCATACTGTATATTGCAGTCTATGTGGGTGCTCACACTGTATATAGGAGGCTTATGTGGGTGCTCATACTGTATATAGGAGGATACATGAGGGCTCATGCTGTATATAGGAGGATATGTAAAGACTCCTACTGTATTTAGGAGGCTTATGTGTGGCACATACTCTATGTAGGAAACTATTTCAGGGCTTATAATGGATATAAGATGCTATGTGAGAGCTTGTACTGTATATGTGAGGCTATGTGAGGGCTTATACTGTAAATAGTAGGCTATGTTAGAGCTTATACAGTATATAGGAGGCTATGTGAGAGCTTGTACTGTTTATAGGGAGCTGTGTGAGGGCTCATTCTGTATCTAGGGAGTTATGTGTGGGCTCATAATAAATATGGAGAGGCTATGTGAGAGCTAATGTTTGGCGATAATGAACGATAATCCACACCCATTATATGAGCTGTTCATGGGACAGAGAAGCACATTCAGCAACCGTCTAATCCTACTACAGTGTAAGAAGGAAAGAAACAGAAAATAATTTGTGTCGACCGCTATGGGAATGTATAACAATCACCTGCTAGTACCTGTCAGAGTTCCTGCCTCTCCCTGCTTGTGCCTTTCAACATCTGCCTGTCTGCATACCAATCGTACCTGCCTGAACCTGCCATGCCAGTATGTATACCAGCTGTACCTGTCTGCACCTGCCGTGTCTGCCATCCATTCCTGGCAGTACCAACTACCTGCCTCTTTGGGAGTTAGCTGCTGTGTGTCTGAGGTAGTACCTGGCATCCATCTGGAACCAAGTCTAACCATACCCTCAGGGGCTCTAGTGAAGAGGTGTTCACCTAGTAATGCCCCTCCAGGCTCTCCTTGGTCCATGGCACAGTGGTTCCACCACTATTCCTGTTACAGAATTGTTGTTTTATTGGGTACCAAGTGTGTATAACCTGCAGCTAATTGGGTATGACTTGTGCATAACTTGTCAAGAATAATATTATTGTACGACATTATTCTGTCAATTCTACTGTTTTGTCTTTATTAAGCAATTTCATGTTCTTGTTTATGTTGTGCTGCTGTGATACTACAATTTCCCTCAGGACAAAAAAAATGCATTGTTTCGTATATAGGAGACTATGTGAGGGTTCATATTGTATATAGGAGTTATGTAAAGGCTCGTTGTATATTTTAACTTATGTGGGGATTCATCCTTTATATAGGAGGCTATGTGAGGGCTTATACTGTATGTAGGAAGCTATGTGGGGGTTCATATTGTATATACAGTGGGTACGGAAAGTTTTCAGACCCCTTTAAATTTTCACTCTTTGTTTCATTACAGCCATTAGGTAAATTCAGAAAAGTTCATTTTTTTTCTCATTAATGTACACTCTGCACCCCATCTTGACTGAAAAAAACAGAAATGTAAAAATTTTTGCAAATTTATGAAAAATGAAAAAATGAAATATCACATGTTAATAAGTATTCAGACCCTTTGCTCAGTATTGAGTAGAGGCACCTTTTGAGCTAGTACAGCCATGAATCTTCTTGGGAATGATGCAGCAAGTTTTTCACACCTGGATTTGGGGATCCTTTGCCATTCTTCCTTGCAGATCCCTCCAGTTCCGTCAGGTTGGATGGTGAACGTTGGTGGACAGCCATTTTCAGGTCTCTCCAGTTATTCTCAATTGGGTTTAGGTCAGGGCTCTGGCTGGGCCACTGAAGAATGGTCACATAGTTGTTCTGAAGCCACTCCTTTGTTATATTAGCTGTGTGCTTAGGGTCATTGTCTTGTTGGAAGGTGAACCTTCGGCCAAGTCTGAGGTCCAGAACACTCTGGAAGAGGTTTTCATCCAGGATATCTCTGTACTTGGCCGCATTCATGTTTCCTTCAATTGCAACCAGTCATCCTGTCCCTGCAGCTGAAAAACACCCCCATAGCATGATGCTGCCACCACCATGTTTCACTGTTGGGATTGTATTGGGTAGGTGATGAGCAGTGCCTGGTTTTCTCTACACATAACACTTATAATTATCACCAAAAAGTTCTATCTTCGTCTCATCAGACTAGAGAATCTTATTTCTCATAGTCTGGGAGTCCTTCATGTGTTTTTTAGCAAACTCTATGTGGGCTTTTATACGTCTGGCACTGAGAAGAGGCGTCAGTCAGGCCACTCTGCCATAAAGGCCCAACTGATGGAGGGCTGCAGTGATAGTTGACTTTGTGGAACTTTCTCCCATCTTCCTACTGCATCTGTGGAGCTCAGCCACAGTGATCTTGGGGTTCTTCTTTACCTCTCTCACCAATGCTCTTCTCCCACGATTGCTCAGTTTGGCTGGACGGCCAGGTCTAGGAAGATTTCTGGTGATCCCGAACTTCTTCCATTTAAGGATTATGGAGGACACTGTGCTCTTAGGAACCTTAAGTACTGCTGAAATTCTTTTGTAACCTTGGCCAGATCTGTGCCTTGCCACAATTCTGTCTCTGCGCTCCTTGGCCAGTTCCTTTGACCTCATGATTCTCATTTGGTCTGACATGAACTGTGAGGTCTTATATAGACAGGTGTGTGCCTTTACAAATCAAGTCCAGTCACTTTAATTAAACACAGCTGGACTCCAATGAAGGAGTAGGACCATCTCAAGGAGGATCACAAGGAAATGAACAGCATGTGACTTAAATATGATTGTCTGAGCAAAGGGTCTGCATACTTATGACCATGTGATATTTCAGTTTTTCTTTTTTAATAAATTTGCAATAATTTCAACATTTCTGTTTTTTTTCAGTCAAGATGGGGTGCAGAGTGTATTAATGAGAAAAAAATGAACTTTTTTGAATTTACCAAATGGCTGCAATGAAACAAAGAGTGAAAAATTTAAAGGGGTCTGAATACTTTCCGTACCCACTGTATATCACATAAAATCCAAATAAAAAACATAAGTTTTTGTGTGTAACTTAAAAAAATGTGGAAAAGTTCATGGGGTATGAATTCTGTTTCAAGGCACTGCATACTTTTTCTGCACGTGAATTCCTTTCTAAATGTTATACAATGGCCTAATATTGGAAAGGTTTATACAAGAGAGAACAATTTATCAAGCTTGCACCCTCTTGTAGAATTGATTTTAAACCATTTTTTGGGATGTGTTTTGATGTTTTTAATCTTTTTAGTTCTCCATGTGTATTCTCAGATAAAGGCTTTTACATTTTCTCTGATAAATCTTGATCATCTTTTGAAACATCTTATCTTACACAGACATATTTATTTTTATTGAAAAGCACATCAGGAAAATGCCATCTACGTCCTTTACTAAAGAATAAGAACAAAAAAACGCAGAATTAAATAGTAGTCTTCAGCACAATGGCAATTTGTGGGTGAGGCTGTGGGCGGGGCTTTTTTGGTGCCCTGGCCTCATCGTCATCACTCTGGGATTGAATGACAGGTCACTGAAGGTTTGTATTTTAAATACTGTGCCTGTTCATTTAATATTGTGGTCTTCAAAAAAAATATTGCTTCGATAAAATGGCGCTGGCAGCATGTGTCGCCAAGCTAAGCTCTCAATCTGCACATGCGCCGCCCACTGTGTTAGGAGGACCAGTGTGGGAGTGTTCCTAGGTTCAGCGGTGACAATTCCCTCTTCTTGTGCGCGCTCCTGCACTGGTTCTTGAAATACAGTGGGCGGCGCATGTGCAGACTGAGAGCATCGCTTGCCAATAGATGTTTCTGCGCCACCTGATAATGCCTGTAGTTTACTTAGCAAAATCTTGACGACAGGTTCACTTTAACACTGCCTGATATTTATATATAAATTATATACATTTATTTGCATTTTGCAGTGAGAAATAAGTATTTGATCCCTCTGGCAAACAAGATTTAATACTTGGTGGCAAAACCCTTGTTGGCAAGCACAGCAGTCAGACGTTTTTGTAGTTGATAAGGTTTGCGCACATGTCAGGAGGAATTTTGATCCACTCCTCTTTGCAGATCATCTCTAAATCATTAAGATTTTGAGGCTGTCGTTTGGCAACTCGGAGCTTCAACTCCCTCCAAAAGTTTTCTATGGGATTACGGTCTGGAGACTGGCTAGGCCACTCCATGAACTTAATGTGCTTCTGTTTGGGCCACTCATTTGTTGCCTTAGCTAAATGTTTTGGGTCATTGTCTTGCTGGAAGACCCAGCCACAACCTATTTTTAATGTCCTGGTGGAGGGAAGGAGGTTGTCACTCAGGATTTTATGGTACATGGCTCCATCCATTCTTCTATTGATGCGATGAAGTAGTCCTGTGCCTTAGCAGAGACATACCCCAAAATATAATGTTTCCACCTCCATGCTTGACAGTGGGGACGGTGTTCTTAGAGTCATAGGCAGCATTTCTCTTCCTCCAAACACGGCGAGTTGAGTTAATGCCAACTTTTGTCTCATTTGACCACAGCACCTTCTCCCAATCACTCACAGAATCATCCAGGTGTTCATTGGCAAACTTCAGAAAGCCTGCGCATGTGCCTTCTTGAGCAGGGGGACCTTGAGGGCACTGCAGGATATTAAATATTAGAAAGGAAATGTAACATCAACTGATCTTCACTGTCCTATTAAAGGAATAGAAGAATCCAGGATATCTATAAACAGAAAGACAGTGAGGAAACACTTAGCTAACCTAAATTAATTCAAGTCTCCAGGTCCAGATGAATTACACCCCAGAGTACTGAAGGAGATAGCAGAAGAAATTCTTGAACCACTGTCCATAATCTTTGAAAATTCTTGGAGAACAGGAGAAGTCCCAGAAGACTGGAGAAGAGCAAATGTTTTTCTTGGTGACTGTGGTCCCAGCTGCCTTGAGATCATTAGCAAGTTCACCTCGTGTAGTTTCAAGCTGATCTGTCACCTTCCTCATGATCAAGGATACCCCACGAGGTGAGATTTTGCATGGTGCCCCAGATCGATGTCGATTGACAGTCCTTTTGTATTTCTTCCATTTTCTTACTATTGCACCAGTTGTCTTCTTCTCACCCAGAGTCTTACTTATGGTTTTGTAGCCCATTCCAGCTTTGTGCAGGTCTATAATCTTGTCCCTGACATCCCCTATAAAGCTCTTTGGTCTTGCCCATGTTGTTGAGGTTAGAATCTGACTAATTAATTGAGTCTGTGGACAGGAATCTTTTATAAAGGTGACTGTGTAAGACAGCTGTCTTTAATGCAGGTAACGAGTTGATTATGAGCGTCTAACTGGTCTGTAGGAGCCAGATCTCTTAATGGTTGGTAGGGGATCAAATACTTATTTTAAACTGCAAAATGCAAATAAATGTATATAATTTCTACAATGTGATTTTCTGGATTTTATTTTTGATATTCTATCTCTCAATGTTAAAATTAACCTACCCTTAAAATTATAAACTGCCCATGTCTTTGTCAGCGGGCAAACTCACAAAATCATCAAGGGATCAAATACTTATTTCATTGACTGTATATAAATATGGATATCTTTTTGCTTAAGGCAGATCTCAGAATCGATCCAGAAAGTGAAAAACAAATTGCCCTCAACAATAAATTGGTTTAAAGACTGAATTATTGCTTATATGCACAGTTGAATTACTTTTTGCCATGCAAGGAGTCTAATCAATGTTCATATCCTCCTAAAATACACAGAGGAACAGGGGTTAAGGGCACATTAACCTAAAGCTGAAACATTTCCATAAAAATAAATGCACGTCATGGGATTATAACATACATGGACTGCAGGATGCTTTCTCTTTAAATATGAATAATTTACGGTCAATTATTGCACCATTGTTACAGTTGACTTTTCAGACTTTTTTTTATTACGAACTCTTTAGGCCTGTCTACCTTGGGGTTCTCGCCTTTTAAAAAGTTTTGTCCAGGATTAGGAAAAATGTAATGCTATTTTTCAGAAACTGCATTTTCCTACACATAGGCTGTCTCTGTTTTTGGAGAACAGCCCAATTCATTAAAAAATGATGACAGCCTCACAACTCGGCCCTGACATTATCTGTAGGGATGAGGGGACCCGAGGATGTTCACATTTGGCAGGTTTGAGGAAGCTACAGAGTCAATGGTGAACCAGAACTTTGGTGCGTAAAAATGGCTGTAAAAATGGTCAGAGTAAGGGCTAGCGGGCTGCAAAAGGTAGCAAAATGAGGGTAAGAGAAGAAAAATTGTCCTGCATACATATGTGGATAGGAAAATGACTTAAAATAATGTAGAAAAGAAAAAAATATAATTTTGAACCAGGAGGCGGAGGTCCAAGTAGAGGAGGAGGTGGCGGTGGTAGGTGGAAGATGTGGAGGAGAAGGAGGTAGCCAACACTGTTTTTTTTATTTTTTTGGGGAGGGGGGTACTCTGAAAACAGGCACTGTAATCATCTGATGGCCAGTCTCTATCCGTATACAGGCTGTGTAACACTCTTCAATTTTTGTGTAGCTGCTGCAGGGAGAGAGGTGACTTGGTTGGTCTGTGTCTGCTATGCGCCAAAATGAAACACCTTCCTCTGGTGCACGCAGGCAACAAGATGGTTTGTGTAATTTCGTAGACCCAGCACCAATGGATGAATACTGAGGCCAGAACAAATAGAGCTGGTTTTAGATCGGTTGGCTTTGTCTTCCACCTGGTCCCCTGCTAAAAGCACAGATTTTGCATCTGCGGCCCATGGGCTTCTGTCTTACACCTCACCCCTTACGAATGAGGCAAGCAGTCTGAGCCCCAAGTCATGCAGCAATCACTTCTGCTTTTTGATGACGGCTGGCTGTGGTTCCATAGGACATCCACCTGGCCCCGGCCAACATTTCTAAGAGATTAAGTGCACTAATAGAAATTACAATGAACAAACTAATAGTGATAGACAGGTACAGATGGGAGAGGACCTTACATTCTACAGGACAATGGGCAAGGAGACAGTAGGTTTGGGGGCTGCAGCAGTTCTGGTGTTGTGAGGTGGCAGCAGGGTCGTTGCAGGTTGTAAGCTTTCAGAAGACAAAGGTTTTCAATATCCGCTTGAAAGTTGTGACTGTAGGAGACAATCGATTGTTTTGGGTCACAGAGTTCTACAGGATGGGGACACTCGGGAGAAGTCTTAGATGAGTAACTTACAATTGTAGAGTAGAGAAGGAGGTCTTGGGAGAACCAGAGATTATGTGGTGGGAGATATCAGGAGATAAGTTCAGAGATATATGGGGGAGACAGATTATGGACAGCTTTGTAGGTCAGTGTTAGTAGCTTAAAGTGGATACATTGTGGATTTGAGAGACAATGAAGGGATTTGCAGACAGGAGAAGAGGGGGAGTAGGGGACAGAAGTGCAGCCTTTCAACAAGCTTTATTAGTCTGGCGACCCCAAACAGGAGAACGGACGTACAGTATATTAAATGACTGTGTTCGGTACCTGACACAAGGTGTCCGGTCTGTCCCTCGAACTTTACCTTTCAGGTTCGCTCATCCCTAATCATTTGGTCATCATCAAGGATTAGCCCACTAAGGTTAGCAGGTGCATTGGCCAAGCCATGTCTTCATGCATATGAAAAAAGTCAGAAAAGATTGCAGTCAGAAATACCTAAGATCTAAGAACTATGGGTCCATCAAGAAGGCCACATCTCAGTGGGTTGTCTTCATTTAACATCTCCTTGCTATCATGCTCAATTCCAGGCATAGTTTGCAATACAGAGATCAAAATTCAATTGCAATAAAATAGCACTCTTTGCACCACGGTAGCCCATCAGAGCGGTACTGGAACCATTTTATTAATAAGTCTTTTGTAAAAAATTGTAGCAATAAACTTAAACATCCCAGTGTTAAGTGAAGGGTGCAATGCCAAGAGATGACAAAACCTAGCTGAGGTTTGCTTGGGACTTGAGCACACAATAGGACAATGCCACAAGAGAAATAAGACAGGGTGAGAGTGATGCTGGTGCTCACCTTGAGGGGTTGTTGTATAGAGACACAACACCTTTGAGAGCCTTAAAATCTAGGGCTGCAGCCCCGTGGGTGGAAGAAAAAATCTTCCAGATAGGATTTCACTTTAGTGGAGATATCATAGTACCTGGGAACAAATAATGGCTCGCTGATAGTGTTGAGCGATACGATACCGCAAGTATCGGGTATCGGCCGATATTAGCTGTATCGGACTTTCGATACTTAGTTCCGATATTTTCGTCTTATCGGATACCGGAATCGGATTTGTCACTGTCACTGTCAGTGTCCGTCGGTCGGGTCTGTCAGGAGTCAGCGGCACTTACCTGGCAGAAGATCTCCGGCGGTCACGGGCTGGACTGCTTGATGGCCGCCATCATCTTTCCCCCGGGGGTCACATGCAGTTTCTCGCGATAACTGCAGTGACTGCTGGGTAATCCCGCCGTAAAGCCGGTGACGTCACCGCCGGGGAAGCAGGTAATCAGCTGTGCTGCGTCGAGATGACAGGCTCCGCCTGTCATTGCGATGTAGCAGAGCTGGATCGTCGTGGGACCCTCGTTACTATGGACTGCGTCGGACAGGTGGTATACTGTTGGTTTTTTTTTTTTCTTTTTTTACAGGAGATCGATGGCGTCACAGGAATGAGAGTACAATAAAAGAAATGAAAACTGTGTTGTCTTTTTTTATTTCAGTAAATACTTTTTTCTTGCTGTGTCCTTTTTTTTTATACATTTAAAAACTTGGGATTAATAATGGATCGGTGTCTTATTGACCGGGCTTATTCTCACCGTGCAATCAACGGTGACATTAACCCCTTATTACCCCGCTTGCCACCGCTACAGGGCAGTGGGAAGAGCCGGGTAAAGTGCCACAATTGGCACATCTTTTGATGCGCCAAATGTGGGGCTGCTGTAGCCTGGTATTATCAGGCTGTTGAGGGCCAAAATCCATGGGCCTTGACAGTCTTTTAATACCAGGCCGCAGCAGTCTGCATTTTACTTGGCTGGTTAACAAAAATAGGGGGACCCCTACGCCGTTTTTTTTCGAGGGGATCCCTATTTTTGTTAACCAGCCAAGCTAAGCAGACTGCTGTGGCCTGTATTCAGGCTGGCAAG
>JARQOD010000002.1:25209655-25257605 GCA_033576555.1 Oophaga sylvatica | reverse complement strand
GGGGACAGTGACGCCAGCGCTGATTGGGCGCCGGGGTCACGTGTCGCAACAACCACATGATAGCTCCGGGACCGCGAGTGCCGACACCACGGAAATGGCGCCAGCACGAGAGGGGAGTATAGGCTTTATTATTTTATTGGGATCCAAGCAAGGGGTATGAGAAGGAGTTGTGCAAGTAGTAGGCAACTTTGTTAATAGGTGCAGAAATGGTGGAGAAAATCTACAGCTCGCCAAGATCTCATCACGGGAACGCAGTCTTAATAATACCCTCCAAATTTGGCTTCTGAATCAAGTGAAGCAGAAGAATGGGCCATAAACGGACAAAAATTGCATAAAAAATATGCCATAAAAAGTAAAAAAAAAAAACTTTTTTTACGTGGATTTTACAGCCAGAATAAATCCATATAAAAACAATAAACTCCATTGTGCTGTAATGGAAATCATCTATGCATGCCCTGGCTTCTAGGTGAGATATTGGAGACCTTCTGTGTACACCTGACAGAGCCACTCATGACAGAGGAATGTTTTTAGTGACCTAAGTATAAGTTCACATCAACTTTTCTGACATGAATTTTTCAGCCAGAAACTAAGTTTGCATTTTTTTCTGTTTTTATTGATTCATGAGTCAAATTTGGAACATTTTTTCAAGTAGGAGCAATATTGCTTCTTGTTCCAGGTAGAAATAAACAGCACCTTGTGCACCGGGTGTGTTTATCATTTAAATAGAAGCTTATTAAAGGGATATTTTCATAGTTTTTTTATGTAGATTTTAGATCAGAAGCCGCTTAAAAATCCAAGTCAAATAACTCAGTAAAATGGCCATATAGACTTTATTTTTAAGTTAAAAGGGTATTCCCATCTCCAAGATCCTATCTGAATATGTAGTAGATGTAGTAATAATAATAATAATAATAGCAAATACCTCCAATTAGAAGTGTAGTACAATTTTTCTAATTCGCTATGTCTCTTTTCTCATCTGCAGGCATAACTCTGCTGCCTCATTATAGTGAATGTATCCCTCTTGGGTTTCATCTGAATCACGTCACTCAGAGATTTAGATGGAAACAAGTGCTCAGCGTAGAGCGCCGGATAAATGTGATCTCAAACGTTATGTATTAAAGCTTCAATCCACAAAAAAAGCAAGTCCCCACTCAGGTCTGTCATCTGTTAACGGAAATATAGGGGGCTTTCACGTTACTGGTAATACAAAGGCTCTGGAAAAGTACTATGCATCCCCAGCCCCCAAAAGAAATCCAGCAAATTCTGCGCTCCCAAATCCAAAGCTCCCCTCCCTACTGAGCCCCACAGTGTATCTAAATCCCTTTTAGTGTCCACATATTTGGAAGGGGTATAATTTCCAAAATGGGGTCATTTGAGAGGGGGATTTTGCTCTTCTTGCAGTTATGGACTCTGTATATGGAGTCTGCAAACTGTTCTATGAAAATATGGGCTCTATAAAGCAAATAGCGCTCCGTCCCTCCTGAGTCTCGCCATATGGCTAAGCAATACTATACAGCCACATATGGGGTATTGCCACGTTCAGCAGAAATTGTGGTGCCATTTTTACTCATTTCCCCATGTGAAAATGTAAAATCTGGGGCTAAAACTTTTTTGTGGTAAAAATGTGCCGGTAATTATTTTTTATTCACTGCCTCATGGTATAAATGCTGTGACACACCCGTGGTGTCATTATGATCACTGCACCCCTAGATGAATTCAGTGAGAAATTTGGTTTCTAAAATGGGGTCACTTAAGGGTTTTTTGCTGTTCTGTCATCTCAAGGTCTATGTCAATGTGACATAGCACTCGCAAACCATAACAGTAAAATCTGCACTATAATATGGTGTTCCTTCCTTTCTGAGCTTTGCACTGTGCCTCAAAAGTATGTCCCAATTACATGTAGGATATTACCGCAGTCAGGAGAAATTATACAACAAACTGTGAGGTCCATTTTTTCCTATTAATGCATATAAAAATTAAAAATGTAGGGATAAAACAACATTTTAGCAGTAAAAATGTAATTATTTTTTCTTTATTGCCCAATGGTATAAATTTCTGTGAGGCACATGTGTCAACATACTCACTGCACCCCTTGATGAATTCATTGAGAGGTGTAGTTTGTGAAATTAGGTCAAATATGGGAGTTTCTGCTGTTCTGGCACCTCAGGGGCTCTGCATATGTGACATGGCACCCTCAAACCATTCCAGCAAAATCTGTACTCCACTTCTTCCTTTCTGAGCTTTGCATCAGACCACAAAAATAGTTGCCGACCAGATATGGAGTATTGTCCACTCATTAGAAATTGCACAAAAAAATATACAGTGCACTTTCTCCTGTTACCTTTCTGAAAATAAAGACATTTAGGGCTAAAAGAACATTTTTGTGGGGAAAATGTGATTTTTTTTTTTTTTTTTTTTACATCTCTAAGATATAAACTTCTGTGAAGCACCTGGGGGTTCAAGGTGCTTACCACACATCTAGATACATTCCTTGAGACGTCTAGGTTCCAAAATGGTGTCACTTGTGGGGCAGTTCCACTGCATAGGCACATCAGGGGCTCTCCAAACGCAACATGGCATCCACTCTCAATTCCAGACATTTTTGCGCTCAAAAAGTCAAATGGTGCTCCTTCCCTTCCGAGCCCTGCTGTATACCAAACAGACGTTTTCCCCAACATATAGGGTTTTGGCGTACTCAGGAGCAATTGCACAACAAATTGTGTACCGTATTTTTCGGACCATAAGACGCACTTTTTTCCCCCAAAATTTTTGGGGAAAATGGGGGTGCGTCTTATGGTCGCAACATACCTAAAAGTCCGGTGGCAGCGGCGGTCCCAATGCAGCTTCCCTGTGGTGCGGTGGTGGTGTCGGGGCAGCAGCGGTGCTCTGGGCTGCGTGGGGGCTCCGCCGGCATTTCGTCCTAGCCGGAAAGACCCCCGCAGCTGCGACGCGGTGCCGTCCTGAAAGATGGCCGCCAGGGGCCTCCGGTGATCTCGGGAGACGAGATCTCGGGAAGAGATCTCATTGCCGAGATTTGAATGAGTATGCGGCGGCCATCTTTCCGGAGGCCCCTGGTGGCCATCCTTCAGGACGGCACCGCGTGACAGCTGCGGGGGGCTTTCCGGCTAGGACGAAATGCCAGCGGAGCCCCCCACTCAGCACAGAGCCCCGCTGCTGCTCCGACACCACCACCGCACCACAGGCTGCATCGGAACCGCCACCGGAGGCCCCTGGCGGCCATCTTTCAGGACGGCACCGCATCGCAGCAGCGGAGCTGTGGGGGGTTTTCGTGCTAGGACGAAATGCCGACGGAGCCCCCCACGCAGCCCAGAGCCCCGCTGCTGCCCCGCACACCACCACCGCACCACAGGGAAGCTGCATTGGGACTGCCACCAGATTTGTGAGTATATTGCCACCCCACAGAGCACAGCCACCCCACAGAACACAGCCACCCCACAGAGCACCACCACCGCACCAGCCTGGACCACCGAACAACCCTGTGACCACTCCTCTACCTGTGCTGATCCCTTCGCTGGTAAGGTGAATTCGGACTGTAAGACGGACCCCCATTTGACACATTTTTTTTTTTTTCCTTTCTGAAAAGTTGGGGTGCGTCTTATGGTCCGGTGCGTCTTATAGTCCGAAAAATATGGTAATTCATTTTCTCCTGTTACCCTTATGAATATAAAAAAAATTGGGGCTAAAGTTAAATTTTTGTGCTAAAAAGTAAAATGTTCATTTTTTTCCTTCCACATTGCATTAATTCCTGTGAAGCACCTGAAGGGTTAATAAGCTTCTTGATTGTGGTTTTGTGGACGTTGAGGGGTGCAGTTTTTCGAACAGTGTCACTTTTGGATATTTTTTGTCATATAGGTCCCTCAAAGTAACTTCAAATGTGATGTGGTCCCTAAATAAATGGTTTTGTGAATTTTGTTGGCGACATCGCTGATCAACTTTTAACCCTGATAACTTCATAATAAAAAGAAAATAATTGCTGATGTCAAGTAGACATATGGGAAATGTTATTTATTAACTAATTTGAGTGACATGACTCTGGTTTAAGAGCAGAAGAACTAAAAGTTTGAAAATTGTGAAATGTTCAAAATTTTCTCCAAATTTCTTGTATTTTCATAAATAAACGCAAGTTATATTGAACAAATTTTACCACCTTCATGAAGTACAATGTGTCACGAAAAAACTTTCTCAGAATCAGTGGGATCCGTTGAAGCGTTCCACAGTTATTATCACATGAAGTGACGCTGGTCAAATTTAAAAAACGAGGCACTGTCATTAACCTACAGAGTGGCTCAGTTCTTAAGGGGTTTATTCACGTTGAAAAGCCAACGATTAGTCTTAATGAATGACAGCGGTGTTGATACTGCCTCAACCCTTCTGTCATTGAATGCCACTGACTGTTTATTGTAGGTTAGCTTTTATGTAGTCAGAGATGACCTCCTGCTTTAAATGAGGCTCGGCCAAGTAGAACGATGGTTCCTATGTATCCTAATTCTGTACATCACAGACCAGTTACAATTATGGATCAAATATTGATATTCGTGTACTCACCTCCATCCCGGGGAACGTGGCGTCTGCCCGCTGCTGATTCATACACTTACCTAAACACATAGTTTTTCTTTAAACATTGACAGACATTATTGCACATGAATAATTTACAATGGATTTCGCTCTGAAAAGCTATCAGAGACGAGAATATTCATTTGTGCTAATATTATACGTCCCTTGGGTAGGGATTCTTTATGAAAGTCATTGATTGGACGTGTTTAGTACTAAAATCAATAGTAAATTAAGTACTGGACAGTGTCTTGTGAACGGTGCAGACTCCTTCCTATGGTCATTGTGAGGGAAAATGGACCTTTTACTGCAAGATGTTTTATAGCATTTATTATATATACTGTATATAATCCTCAGGGGCGTTACTTCACCTTCCTGGGGCACAAAGCCAAAAAAGGTAATGTCGCCTCCCAACCAGCATGTCCCATTTATAGTCCTGCTGACTTGTTCTATGGATTATGGGGATTTTCCATCCAATGATCCTTATAGTTTACAGTTTATCCACTTAAATAAAAGTTCCTGATTGATCGGGATCGGATTACTGGGGCGCTTATTTGTTTAGTCTCCAGTCCCAAAAGAGCCTGGCTCTCCATTTGTGATCCTGTCCATTATAGTCTATAGTAGTTATGGAATCCTCTCACTTGTTCTTTGAGTCAATAGGGTCTCCTTGGTCAGATCCCCACAAACCTTTTGGTATATGTATGAAGTGAACACTCATGTTAGCTACGAATAGCTGACCAGTTTATTATTATGGTGGATTTTCCCACTATTGTATATTGTGCCACATTGGTATTATATCCTATCACTTTCTGATCGGTAAGGAATAGTCACGAGCGAACGTGCTCGGATAAGACGTTATCCGCCATGCTCGGGTGTTTAACCCAGTGTCTTCGGCGTGCTCGAATAATATGTTCAAGTCCTCGCGGGTGCATGTTTCGCTGCTGTTTGACAGCCACAACACATGCAGTGATTGCCTAACAAACAGGGAATCCCTGCATGTATCGCGGCTGTCGAACAGCCACGGGGACTTGAACATATTTTCACACTTGGTTAGTACACGAGCACATTCGCTCATCACTAGTAAGGAACCAAACCAAGAGCAGCATGAATCAGTCTGGCCGTACGATTGCAGCCTGGCCTGTCCTTCTTTGAAACACACCAAGAGCCATGAGGGTTAAGCCATGCAGGGAAGGACCTGGACTAGTCTCTGCTCTCCCTATAGCTCCCAGACCGTTCTTCAAATTATGTTTTCTCTGAAAACATTGGAACATTCCACTGCAGTTGTACAGCCAGGCTCTGATTTATGCTGCCTGCAGTTTGGACAGCATGAATCAACAGGTTCCCTTTAAAGGGGATCTGACACATGATCTGACACTGGCCGAATTGGGAATCAGAGACTGGCAAATATGTACGTTTTAGAAAAACTGTTGAGATGATGGCCAACAAGGTCTCCTGGGTTCTCCCAGCCCACTCAGCTAAACTGGTCGAGTCTCTCACTATTTGTGCATGATGGGCAGAGAGAAGCTGTCGGGACATTCCCCTTGGGTCCTGACTGACTCACATCATCAGAGCTAGCTTTTGCTGCATGGCTGGGTTGATAGTAGTTGGTGGTTATAAGAGAAGGCGTTTTGTGGATTTATCGGTGACTGTTGCTTGGTTTAGTGAGTATGATAATTTCCTTTCTTCTCCAATTTTTGGTTATGGGGCTATCCTTCACTCCCAGATTCATTCCTCTGTTATATGTGAGTGTATGTTTGGTATTTTCCGTTTCCCCTGTTTGTGTTACCTTGTTTGTCTGGTTGTTGTACTATGGTGCACTGCTACTCCCCCCTTCCATGGGTGGGGAAAGGGTGCAGACTGAGGGTGGATTCAGGAGCTAAGGCAAGGTACGTGGCCCTGGCATCTTCACCTTCAGAAATAAACCTGGGGAACAGGGCAAGCCAGGGTAGGGAAGGAGCCCTGGTCCCCGGTCACCCGACAACAGAGTCGTGACACTGAGTATTGTCACGGACTGTCACATAGGAGAAGGTGGAAAAAGTTGTTTTTTTCCTCCACGTGTGAGAAAAACTGATGACACACAGACCACACTCTGATCAAAATTAGCAGTCCGTTTTTCTCGTACATGAGAAAATCAGATTTCTGAATGAGCCCTTAGACTGTCATTGTCGGCTGACTGATGGATTATCAGCAAGAAATAGACAGTGCACTATAGAGGCTAGAGAAGGCAAACAATGCAAAATTGTTAACAAAACCAATGGAGAAAAATATATATATATTATCCCCAATTACATGTATTTTAATAAAAGAAAATTGTTTCCTTTAAGGACTTTACAATTTACTGTACTCTGTCCAAGGTGCTGAATTGTTCTGGCCTTCTGTTAACTTTTTCTGCTGAGCAGGTCAATTGGTTCTAGTAGTTTTGGGAAGATAATGTATAAAACGAAAGGAAACTCATTGATCGGCACTTATGGGGCATCAGAAGGTCTCTTAAGGGGATTCTCCCTGCCAAGTGTGTATTGTAAATTGTACTATTATGGGTGCATCGGGGGTTTCTATAAAACTTGGGCTCATTGCTAAGGGTATGTGCACACGTTAAGTATTTGCTGCAGACACTTTTGCATCAAAAACCTATTTCTTGGCAGGTAAAATTCTGCGTAAAATGGTGTAAAAATGCTGGAACAATTGACACGCGGAAGATACAAAACTGATTCAAATCTGCAGGGAAACGTGAGCAACATGTGCCTGAGACTTCAGATATCTCAGTCACTTTGCCGGGTCGATAAAATGCTTCATTTTTTCGCAGCAAAAATGATTGTAAAAAACACAGCAAAATCGCGACTTGTAAATTGTGGCTTTACATTGAGGGTATTCATAAATGCATGTGGGAAAACCTATTGCAGTGTTAGAAGTCTGGTGGTTGAGGAGTACCGGCTATGTCTGTGTTGTCTAAGGGGTAAAATTCCTCCTTGTGGAGAGAAACATGGCTGAGATGCAAGTGTATGGAGACTTATAGGCCTTCCAATGCTTCTCTGGGAAATTAAATATGCAAAAAGCCTCTTTAGAGGGGAAGAGGACTTTATCTCTAGTGCCAACTATTGGAAGTAGCAATCCTAAAAGTTAATATCGACCCTTTAACGAGCCATGCCACATGAGCTAGAAGAAAAGCCAAACCAGACTCTCAATTTGCAAATGTGTTTCGGAGTGTTGCTTCTCCTCAGCGCAAAGCATGAGATCTCATTTGGCTGTATGAGAGGCCTCTAACTGGGAGTGAAAAGGGTAACGTCTTTCCTTGTGAAGAGTGACATGCCAGTGTAAGGAGACTTATAGGCCTTTCAATGCTTCTCTGGGAAAATAAATATGCAAATAGCTTCTTCAGAGAGGAAGAGGACTTGATCTCTAGTGACAATTATTGGAAGTAGCAATCTCGACCCTTTAACGAGCCTTGTCACATGAATTTGGCTGACACATGTTGGTTGAAATTTCCTTGTCCTTAGTGCAAAGCGAGAGATCTGATTTGGCTGTATGAGAGGCCTCTAACTGGGAATTAAAGGGTACCGTCTCTCATTGTGGAGAGTGACATGCCTGACATGCCAGTGTAAGGAGACTAATAGGCCTCTGGGAAATTAAACATGCAAATTGCCTCTTCAAGTGGTGTAATCTCTAGTGCACAGGGATTGTATGGGAGTGATGTTAGTAGTAAGTGATATGAAGTCTCAGCAGGAAGGGTCTGCTGGCTGTTCGCTGTCTGTGGTGCTGAAATGTTCTGGACAGCTGCGATGACAGATACTAAGTATGGAGGGCCGTTTGCTGGGGCATACATCACCTTCGTTAGCTGCTCTCCTTGTGGTCCAGGTCCTTGCCCTGGCAGCTGGTTATTTCCTCCGCCTGTCTGCAGTAATCAGTGTTATGTAATTCTCCGGCCATTAGTCGGGTAACATGAAGGACGAAACTGTTGTCTCAATTCTGGAATTAGCTAAATATAACCCCGGCAGAGCTGCGTAACGTGTGCACTGTCATTACTGGGGGGAACAACCTGTTACGATGCCGCCCAAAGTTAGCCCGTGGCCGTGTCAATATTTAACAAACATCTTTGTATCCGCCGCTATGCAGAACGCTTCAAATAGTAGTTCCGCTAAGGGCCTGTGCACACGGCGCAAATTTGTCACTTTTTTTCTGCACAGATTTGTCACAAAACCTGAAAAGTTTCTTAGTGGTAGTAAAGTGAATGAGAACCCTGAAGCCTCGTGCACATGCTGCTGATTTGTGCCTTGCAGATTTAGATCAGCAGCATGTCAATTCTTTCAGCTGCAAATTTTCACTTGTACTAATGAGTGAGGAAAAATCTGCACATGTAAAAAACGCATCAAAAAATGAGGCAAAAAGCACACCTATTTTACCAACATTTTTGCAGAAATTCCTGTACCAAATACTAAGGGTAAGTTCATACTAGGCATCTTTTTCGCAGCAAAACTCAATCTCTTGGCAGGAAAAAAGCTGCAGAAAAAAAGCATGTTTCCTTGTTTTTTTCTTGCGTTTTTTCTGCATTTTTGCGGTGGGTTTGGCATGCTAGATTTGTCTCTTGTGCATGCTGATAATGTTTAGTGTTGAAAAAAAAAGTCCTATTCTATAGAATCAGGTTTTGGCACAAAAAAACGCAGCAAAACTTGATACCTGCGTTTTTGGTGCGTTTGTTTTTGCTGAAAAAACGCTGAAAATGTGCATTAGATTTCTGAAATCTCATAGGCTTTGTTGGTACTGTGAAAAGCAACTGAAAATTAGCATAAAAAAACAGCAAAAACGCCTAGTGTGAACTTAGCCGCAGGCTAAGATCTTCTCCAGATCTTTCAGGTTTCGGGGCTGTCGCTGGGAAACATTGAGTTTCAGCTCCCTCCAAAGATTTTCTATTGGGTTCAGGTCTGGAGACTGACTAGGCCACTGCATGACCATGAAATGCTTCTTACAGAGCCACTTCTTAGTTGCCCTGGCTGTGTGTTTTGGGTCATTGTCACGACCAATCTTCTATGCTCTTACTGAGGGAAGGAGGTTGTTGGCCAAAATCTCATAATACATGTTGTCCTGTCTCTTTTGCAGAAAAGCACCCCCCAAAGTATGATGTTTCCTCCTCCATGCTTCACGGTTGTGACGGTGTTCTTGGAGTTGTACTCATCCTTCTTCCTCCAAACACGGCAAGTGCAGTTGACACCAAAAAGTTCTATTTTGGTCTCATCTGACCACATGACCCTCTCCCATGCCTCCTCTGGATCATCCACATGGTCATTGGTGAACTTCAAACTGGCCTGCACATTTGCTGGCATGTGCATGGGGACCTTGCGTGTCCTGCGCAACTTTAATCCATGATGATGGTAATGTATGAGACTGTGGTCCCAGATTTCTTCAGGTCATTAACTAGGTCCTCCTTTGTAGTTCTGTGCTGATTCCTGACCTTTCTCAGAATTATCTTGCATGGAGCGCCGGACCGAGGAAGATTGACAGTCATCTTGCATTTCTTCCATTTTTTAATAATTATGCCAACTGTTGTTGCCTTCTCACCAAGCTGCTTACCTATTGTCCCATAGCCCATCCCAGCCTTGTGCAGGTCTACAATTTTGTCCTTGGCATGCACTTAAACATGGCCATTTTGTAAGTCAGTGAGATCTTTTGAGCCTCACTTGCAGCGGTGTACCTCTTAGTTTTTTGACTTCCAATGCAAAATCTCCGACTATTAGTATCGGTCTTGTGTTATGGGCCAAAGGGACATTTTGGGCCCCATTGGGCTCATTGTTCCAGGTGCAACTGCAACCATTGCATCCACTATATTTACAAACCCACCCACAGGCGTCGTTTGATCGACAGGTCTGACAGAACGTTGTGGCTTCTGTTCTGTGTCTTCAGAACTTTGCTAACTCAGGTTTCGAAAAAGTTGCATCAATTATTGCTCTTGCTCTCTAGCTCTCAACTCCGGCAACATAGAAACATAATAGCCCACATTTATCAATTAATTCACCCCAGTTTTGAGTTTAAACCAAACCCAAAAATTCACTACTTTGAGCGAAAATTTGCACTTTTTGAATTTTCTGAGCAAATAAGTCTAAACTGTTGAATGTGCAGATTTATTTGGCCAGGAAATGGTGCAAACCTATACTTGCTCACGGCAGCTGTACAATTTGCTTTTTTTTACTTAAGCACAGTCCCAAAATGTGCCAAATTTGTTTAGAGCTTTCCGTCTTTAAAAAAAAATTTGGCACAACTTACTCTTGCAAGTAAAATGGCGAATAAAGCAACAGTAGTAATAAATCTGCACAAAATACCTTAAGAATTTACCGATTACCGGTCAGTAGTTACCCTGTGGAGCAGAAACTCTCCTGGAGAAGACCGTTTACCTCTCTTCCATCTTGGTGGAAAGGGATATTAATGATATATGTAAGTACTAATTTGATTCTTATTTTTGTAAAAAAAAATGAATAATGATCATTATAAAGAGAATAGCTCACAACAACATTTATTTCCCCTACACAGGACACGTGGTAGATGTATGATCACTGGTTGAGATGGTTGGAATCGATTCGTAGTGTCTACTCCATTGGTTATGTCAGTATTTTGTGGACGTTGGATGGAGCCCTGGGAGCCACATCCCGGCCTCTGCAGATCTTCTTTAAATTAGCTGGCCTGGCGCAACATCGCATGTATGTCACACCGCAACGATGACATATCGCCAGGCTGACTAATCAAAAGAGGTCCCGGGGATGCTAGGAGGTGGTTCCTAATTGTTTGGGGGTCCTAATGCTGGGACCCCCATCAATTCTGTGCCCCATTTTGAAATGGAGCGGATGCTAAAAGACTTTAAATGTAATGAGCACATGCATGACTACTCATCCCTACAAAAAAGGGAGACAAGATCCACTTTTTTGTGATTGACGGTGCAGGTTTGGAACTTGCACCAATCAGACAGTGACCACCTATCTTGTAACCAAGTGATAGTTATTATTCATGGTCCAAACCCTTTAAATACAGCTGCAGATGAAGAGTGTGCTGGTCTTCACAGATGCAGATTGACCTGTTAAAGGAGTTGCCCAGGATTAGAAAATATGGCTGCCTTCTTTCAGAAACATTGTTATATTTGTCCATGTGTTTTCTGTGGTATGTGACATTTCAAACTCTCCCGATGTTCCATAACGACTACATTTCCTAAGAGAAGAACTGTATCTCTCCCACAGTTCACACTCTCCCACCCTCAGTGCTTGCCCATTCCACATACACAGCACCAACTTGAGACTCCTATACAGTCTCAAGATGGATAAATTTCTACTCATCCAGTTTCTTTTTCCTAACATTCTCCCCACTTCACCTGGTATGTGCAATCCTGAGACTCTCCTGCCGTCAGTAATGTTCAGGTCCAATGGGAAAAAAAAGAAGAACACAGTCATGTTTTCATAACCCTGTACCTTTAAAATTATAATTGTGACAGGATATATTGTAGGCACCAGATCATGAGAATGGTGACTGCAGCAGTAGAAGAGTGTGCTCATTTTGTGAGAGGCAGTGACCTATGATGTTATTAGGAACATGGAAGTGCATGACCGTTGTGGTGACATAAAGTGAGCAGGGATAGAACATTGATCATGCATCTCAAGACAACAGCAGGAGAGGACTAGGTTTATGTTGTTTGAGGACATGACCTTTGATGTGGTAATATGAGTAACGTTAGGACTTCAGATTGCAGAGCAGTGTCATAAAATGGACTAAAATATGACAATTTGCAAACCACCTGATCATGGAAGTGAGTGATGGTAGCAGCAGCAGGAATGGAGAATATTGATCTTGTTGGGAGGCAGTGACCTATTCACTCATGTAAATGCATTAGCAAGGCCAAAGTCATGATGTGAGAAGGTAAATTAAGACATATGGTAGCCCCAGATAGACATGGTAGCTGACAGCACCTTAGCAGAGCTGGGCATTTTCGTTTTATTTTTGTATTACAAATTTTTCTACTTTTACTAATTTATTGTATTCACTTGTTTTAGTCATTTTAACAGCACATTTTCTCTGCACTGTCGAAAGTAGAATATCTAGTAGCTAACCAGATCAGGGGAAGTGTGTATTAAAGGGGTAGTCTGACACCTAAAACGTATTTTCTAAATATTCATCCTTACACTCTAACCACTTTTGTAATCTGCTTTATTAATCATTACCCTGCACTTTTCCCTAAATGTGTTTTTCTTTACTGTAATTCCTGTGACGTTTCGTTTGATAGGAATCTCAAATGGGATACCACAGGAAGCTGGGACTGCACTGACTCCCTACAGTGTCTATCGCCCCTCCTGGTACAGGACGTCACCAGGGGGAAGCGCTGCAGTTACTAGTTTTGCATCAACTGCTCAGAGCGATGCCAGTTGCACTACCTATAGTACTAAGCTTCTTGTTCCCGTCTTACGCAGCACAATCCGCCCCATTCTGATGAAGGTCAGGTTAGGACTGAAACGTTAAACTGTTAGTCTGGAGGATTTGAATTGTAAATAAAAATTCATCTTTTATGCACACACCCTAAGTGCGCAGTTTTACATCTATTATCCTCAATCCCCCCAGTTGCTTGTATTCTATGTTTTTAACTCCCCTTCAGCTCCATGCAGCCATCATTACAGTCTGTCAATGTTATCTTTCAAACTTCCCGCCAACTCTCCCTTTGTGCCCCCAGACTTATTTCCTAAGAGGGAGAACTGTATCTGTCACACAGTTCACACTCTCCCACCCTCAGTGCTTGCAAATTCCACATACAAAGCACCATCTGAGACTCCTATACAGTCTCAAGATGGATAAATTGCTGCACATTCAGTTTCTTTTCCCTAACATTCTTCCTACTTTAATTGGTCTATGTTATCCTGAGATTCTACTACTGTCAGTAATGTTAAGTGTGCTGACACTGGCACCACACAGGCTGAGTATACTGTAGTGTAGCAATGATTCATATAATGTATTATAATATATAATTTTATAGTATAGAACTTTGGAAGGCCCAGCTTCATCCTCACTGGTAAAAGTCACGAGTTGATAAGATTACTTGCTGTATGTGGTGCCTGCAATGCGCTCTTCATCGATGTGCACCTCTCCGGTCACTCACAACTTACTGAGAATCACAGGCGATGACATGACTGTGCAGAGCTCACTGCAGAGCTGACACCGTTCAAAGCACAGACAGGAAACTTCTGTACTCTGTGCTTTGAGCAGACAGTAGTAGTAAGGAGCTGAAGTCACATCACCACATGTGATAGCTCAGGAACAGAGCAGAATTTTACCAGGGTGTAAATGATGAAGTCTCTTCATTTGTCATAGACTTTACAGTTCTTTAATAACCTGTGTGCCCAGAAAACCCCTTTAAATTAGGCTGTGCATGGATATGTAGGTGTGGTACCATAAACAAGACTAGAAAGAAAAACCTGAAACAGAATAAAGAAAAAAGCCAGCTCAACGTAAATGTCTTACTATCCAGCATGCATGGAACTAGGTTCTGAGTAGTCATGAGCAAATGTAGGAAAAAGGGAAAAATGTTCAACATTCTGGGTTAAAAATTACATGTTTATTAGTTAATTAAAAATGCCATTCCAAAAAAGAATACACTGCTCAAAAAAATAAAGGGAACAATCAAATAACACATCCTAGATCTAAATGAATGAACTATTCTCATTGAATACTTTGTTGTGTACAAAGTTGAATGTGCTGACAACAAAATCACACAAAAATCATCAGTGGAAATCAAATTTTTGAACCAATGGAGGCCTGGATTTGGAGAGACCCCCAAAATGAAAGTGGAAACAAGTCAAAATGAAAATCAAAACAAGACAAAATTAAAGTGGAAACTAGTCAAAATGATGCTCAGTATTGTGTGTGGCCTCCACGTGCCTGTATGACCTCCCTACAACGCCTGGGCATGCTCCTGATGAGGTTGCGGATATTCTCCTGAGGGATCTCCTCCCAGACCTGGACTAAAGCATCCGTCAACTCCTGGAAAGTCTGTGGTGCAACGTGACGTTGGTGGATGGAGCGAGATATGCTGTTCCAGATGTGCTCAATCGGATTCAGGTCTGGGGAACGGGCGGGCCAGTCCATGGCTTCAATGCCTTCATTTTGCAGGAACTGCTGACACACTCCAGCACATAAGGTCTGGCATTGTCCTGCATTAGGAGGAACCCAGGGCCAACTGCACCATCATATGGTCTCACAAGGGGTCTGAGGATCTCATCTCGGTACCTAATGGCAGTTAGGCTACCTCTGGCGAGCACATGGAGGGCTCTGTGGCCCTCCAAAGAAATGCCACCCCACACCATTACTGACCCACTGCCAAACTGGTCATGCTAAAGGATGTTGCAGGCAGCAGATCGCTCTCCACGGCGTCTCCAGACTCTGTCACGTCTGTCACATGTGCTGAGTGTGAACCTGCTGCCTGCAACATCCTTCAGCATGACCGGTTTGGCAGTAGGTCAGTAGTGGTGTGGAGTGGCATTTCTTTGGAGGGCCGCACAGCCCTTCATGTGCTCGCCAGAGGTAGCCTAACTGCCATTAGGTACCAAGATGAGATCCTCAGACCCCTTGTGAGACCATATGCTGGTGCGGTTGGCCCTGGGTTCCTCCTAATGCAGGACAATACCAGACCTCATGTGCCTGGAGTCTGTCAGCAGTTCCTGCAAGATGAAGGCATTGAAGCTATTGACTTGCCTGCCCATTCCCCAGACCTGAATCCAATTGAGCACATCTGGGACAGCATGTCTCGCTCCATCCACCGTCACGTTGCACCACAGACTGTCCAGGAGTTGACGGATGCTTTAGTCCAGGTCTGGGAGGAGATCCCTCAGGAGAACACCTGCATCTTCATCAGGAGCATGCCCAGGCGTTGTAGGGAGGTCATACAGGCACGTGGAAGCCACACACAATACTGAGCATCATTTTGACTTGTTTCCACTTTAATTTCGTCTTGTTTAGATTTTCATTATGACTTGTTTCCACTTTCATTTTGGGGGTCTCTCCAAATCCAGGCCTCCATTGGTTCAAAAATTTGATTTCCATTGATGATTTTTGTGTGATTATATTGACAGCACATTCAACTTTGTACACAACAAATTATTCAATGAGAATATTTCATTCATTTAGATCTAGGATGTGTTATTTGGTGTTCCCTTTATTTTTTTGAGCAGTGTATATAAATTGAGAACACAGAAAAACAAAGGCTTTGATAAAGAACGCTGGACTGCGTTCGAAACGCGACTCTTTTTCTGTTCTCCCATTTTATTTTATTTGTTTTGAATGGCAGCTTTAAATGGACTAAAAAAAATTTAATTTTTTAACCCAGAAGCTTTATGAAAGCTCTACTATAGAAAATCCTAGATCTGATCAGATCCTAAAAACCAAACCAGCAGCAGGAGAGGAGTATGCTTATGTTGTGGGAGGCAGTAACCTGTCCAATCATGTGAGTAAAACTGATGACAGAGAAATGTTATGAAGTGCACAGAAATAAAATAATTTGCAAACAACCTTATCATGAGTGTGATGCCAGCGTGGGGGCGGGAGTGTGTTGACCTTGTTGGAGGCAGTGACCTAGTCATTCATGTGAATGTATTAGTATGGCTAGAATTATGATGTGCGGAGATAAATTAAGACACATGGATGACCCGAGTGAGATAAGGCAGCTCACATCACCCTAAAATAGTTACGCGTTTTTTAACTTTATTTTTGTATTACTATTTTTTCCTACTTTACAATTTTTTAGCACTGACTTTCATTCATTTTAACAGCATATTTTCCCTGCGCCGACATGTGCCATCTGTATTTGCAATAAGTGAGCTGCTCACCAAATTTTTGTATGCAAACAGAACTGCGCAGTTCAAGTCCGTCCCATATGCTCCTCTAAGTGACTTACAAGCTGCACACAGATTCCATACGAGCTCAAATCTGTCACCCGCTATTAAGAATACACCCGTTATGTATTTTAGATTTTTTTTTCTTTACTTATTTTTTTTTAAATATCCAGAAAAAAAATTAGAATCCAAAGCCTTCTTTCCAGTGAAGCATAGGCAAACTGACTGACAAATGAATGAACATATCTCTTGTCCCCGAAGCAAAATCTGAGCAGAATCCTGCAAAAATCAATTGTTTGATGGCTAGAGGATACTAGCATCCATGTGATTCAATCTACTGGGCTGACAAGGACTCCCAAACCACAGATGTATGAAATTTTGCGGCCTAATTAAAGATAGAAGGCAGCATTTAATAGTCTCAGAGCAGCGCTGACTATGACTGCATCAGTAAAACACTGCAAAATCTACTGTCATACATTTAGGAGGGAGCCTTCCATGTCACATATCATTGACTTAATAGAGATGGACAGGAATGATGCTGCAAGGAATTGGGCCTCATGCTGGAAGAGGGCAAATGCACATTTGTAGTGTATGTGGTACTGTATGGCAGTATTGGGGCCCATAGCACGGCATGTAGAGGTACAGTATGGGCCTATAAATAGAAGGCACACAGAGGTACAGTATGGGCCTTAAATAGGGGGCACACAGAGGTACAGTATGGGCTATAAATAGGGGCACACAGAGGTACAGTATGGGCCTATAAATAGGAAGGCACGACAGAGGTACGTAGCTATAGGGCAACTCGTATGCAAATAGGGGGCACACAGAGGTACGTATGGGCCTATAAATAGGGGCGCACAGAGGTACAGTATGGGCCTATAAATAGGGGGCACACAGAGGTACAGTATGGGCCTATAAATAGAAGGCACACAGAGGTACAGTATGGGCCTATAAATAGGGGCACACAGAGGTACAGTATGGGCCTATAAATAGAAGGCACACAGAGGTACAGTATGGCCTATAATAGGGGCCACAGAGGTACAGTATGGGCCTTAAATAGAGGCACACAGAGGTACAGTATGGGCCTATAAATAGGGGGCACACGAGGTACAGTATGGGCCTATAATAGGGGGCACAGAGGTACAGTATGGGCCTATAAATAGGGGCGCACAGAGGTACAGTATGGGCCTATAAATAGGGGCACACAGAGGTACAGTATGGGCCTAAATAGGGGCACACAGAGGTACAGTATGGGCCTATAAATAGGGGCGCACAGAGGTACAGTATGGGCCTAAAATAGGGGGCACACAGAGGTACAGTATGGGCCTATAAATAGGGGGCACACAGAGGTACAGTATGGGCCTCTAAATAGGGGCACACAGAGGTACAGTATGGCCTATAAATAGGGGCGCACAGAGGTACAGTATGGGCCTATAAATAGGGGGCACCAGAGGTACAGTATGGGCCTATAAATAGGGGCGCACAGAGGTACAGTATGGGCCTCTAAATAGGGGGCACACAGAGGTACAGTATGGGCCTATAAATAGAAGGCCACAGAGGTACAGTATGGGCCTATAAATAGGGGCACACAGAGGTACAGTATGGGCCTCTAAATAGGGGCACACAGAGGTACAGTATGGGCCTATAAATAGGGGCGCACAGAGGTACAGTATGGGCCTATAAATAGAAGGCACACAGAGGTACAGTATGGGCCTATAAATAGGGGCACACAGAGGTACAGTATGGGCCTAAATAGGGGGCACACAGAGGTACAGTATGGGCCTATAAATAGGGGCGCACAGAGGTACAGTATGGGCCTATAAATAGGGGCACACAGAGGTACAGTATGGGCCTATAAATAGGGGCACACAGAGGTACAGTATGGGCCTATAAATAGGGGGCACACAGAGGTACAGTATGGGCCTATAAATAGGGCACACAGAGGTACAGTATGGGCCTATAAATAGGGGCGCACAGAGGTACAGTATGGGCCTATAAATAGGGGGCACACAGAGGTACAGTATGGGCCTATAAATAGGGGGCACAAGAGGTACAGTATGGGCCTATAAATAGGGGCGCACAGAGGTACAGTATGGGCCTATAAATAGGGGCGCACAGAGGTACAGTATGGGCCTATAAATAGGGGCACCAGAGGTACAGTATGGGCCTATAAATAGGGGGCACACAGAGGTACAGTATGGGCCTTAAATAGGGGGCACACAGAGGTACAGTATGGGCCTATAAATAGAAGGCACGCAGAGGTACAGTATGGGCCTATAAATAGGGGCACACAGAGGTACAGTATGGGCCTTAAATAGGGGGCACACAGAGGTACAGTATGGGCCTATAAATAGGGGCGCACAGAGGTACAGTATGGGCCTATAAATAGAAGGCACGCAGAGGTACAGTATGGGCCTATGAATAGGGGGCACACAGAGGTACAGTATGGGCCTATAAATAGGGGGCACACAGAGGTACAGTATGGGCCTATAAATAGGAGTCACACAGAGGTGCAGTATGGGCCTATAAATAGGGGGCCACAGAGGTACAGTATGGGCCTATAAATAGGGGCACACAGAGGTACAGTATGGGCCTATAAATAGGGGGCGCACAGAGGTACAGTATGGGCCTATAAATAGGGGCCACAGAGGTGCAGTATGGGCCTATAAATAGGGGGCGCACAGAGGTACAGTATGGGCCTATAAATAGGGGTGCACAGAGGTAAAGTATGGGGCTATAAATAGGAGGCACACAGGTACAGTATGGGGCTATAAATAGGGGGCACACAGAGGTACAGTATGGGCCTATAAATAGGGGGCACACAGAGGTACAGTATGGGCCTATAAATAGGGGGCACACAGAGGTACAGTATAGGCCTATAAATAGGAGTCACACAGAGGTGCAGTATGGGCCTATAAATAGGGGGCGCACAGAGGTACAGTATGGGGCTATAAATGGGGCACACAGAGGTACAGTATGGGCCTATAAATAGGGGCGCACAGAGGTGCAGTATGGGCCTATAAATAGGAGGTACACAGAGGTACGGTATGGGCCTCTAAATAGGGGTGCACAGAGGTACAGTATGGGGTTATAAATAGGGGGCACACAGAAGTATTGTATGGGCCTATAAATAGGAAGCATACAGAGGTACATTATGGGGCTATAAAGAGGGGGCACACAGAGGTACAGTATGGGCCTATAAATAGGGGGTACACAGAGGTACAGTATGGACCTATAAATTGGAGCAATAGACTTATGACAAGGCACATAGAGATACATTATGGACCCAAATCAGAGGCACCCAAATAGTAGACACACAGGGGTATAGTATAGGCCCAAATCTGAGACGCTTAGAGATACAGTGAGAATGAATATAGGAGACTCCTAGGGTACAGTATGAGCACAAACTAGGAAACACGGAGATACAGCTTGGGCCCAAGTTGGATTCATACAGAAGTAAAGCATTGCCAGATGTCGGAGGTACACATGGGTACAAAATGGACCTATAAAATACTGCTTGTTCGGAAATCAAGACCATGGTGCAATCAGAAATTTGTACCTCTTTCTTCCATAAATGTATTCACACTGGACAACAGGATCTTGTATTGCTTTGTTTATAGAGATTAATAATGACCCTATAATAAGAAATGACATTAAATAGCCCTTTATAATTTCTGGAACTAGTAATCATACTATCTGGTCAAATCAGAAATAAAATATCATCATCCATTGCCAATGTCACAGGAGAGAGTGTACAATGTAAGGGCGCGTGCACATTGGAGAGCTGTGTCCATAAAATCTGACCAGCATTGCTCATGGTTCCTTTGTATTGGCTCTATGGTGTATAGTCTTGTCTCGGATGGTCTTGTACAGATCTATTATCCCTAAGGAGCATTGTAGGGGATAACACCTGCAAACTGAAATTAGAGGCCTGTAGAGGTACATAGGAGGGCGAAATGTGAGCCATAAGGCTGCCTTCAGAAGATCAGCCAGATAGCAGAACTGAGCTTAGCTCACCATAGGCCTCCTTATTCAGGGTCAGTTTGGTTCAGTTTAATAGCTGACGATCTGAGAGTTGCGGCCATAATGCAGACCCTAAAAAAGTGCCCATATTACTGCCACCTGATGTCAATGAGATATACTGTAAAGTGCAATGGTTTTCAATCACTTGTAATAAATATTTGCAATGTGAAATACTACAGAATGCCATCAGTGTCCAATAATACCAATGCAAAGTCCTACAATGGTCGATTAGTCAATTCCGGCATTTCTAGGGTGCAGTCACATTGCATTTTTTGCAGCAATTTTGCAGAAAGGCTGCACCCTGTGAATCCGGTTTGTGTCATCGTTGTTTCTCCTGGTTGCTTCCTGGTCTCTGGCTCTTTGTCATTTGCTTGCTACAATCCTCTGTCCTTGAACTCCATCCTTCTGTTCTCCCTCTATGCACATGGCTTCAGTCAGCTGATTAATTCCCGTGGGCTTCAGCGTGGTTTATGTGCTGATGAGACACAATGCTATCTGTCCTCCCCAGATTCCGCATTCCTCCTGTCTCCCATTACTTGCTGCCTTGCAGCTGTCTCCTATTTTATGTCCTTTCATTGCTTAAAATCAGCACCGCTTAAACAGAATTTGTCCGTTCCCCCTCCGCACATCTGTTCCCCTGCGAGACGGAACAGCATTTCTGATAACTAATAATTTCCCAGTTGCTTGTTAGCGGTAATTTGTTGACTCCACCCATTTGTTCACTTTCATTCACAAAAAAAAAGAATAATTGCCTTCCTTTACTAACAGCCATTAAGACCAGATCTGTAAATGTGCACAGCGCGTTTCGAGGCAATGCGTGGTAACATATGCCAGCGAGCATCTATGGCTGCTGAATGGGCTCGGAAACGGAGGCGTCAAGGAAGATGTGCCCAGATCATAGTTATCTCCTATCTATAATCATTTCTGACACTTAGGAATGTCGGACTACTCTCCACCCTATTGATAAACTGCCTATTTTCCCGTTTTCCCAGATCTCCCCCAAAATATAGACCTTAGCATGACTTTGGATGAAATGGCCACAGCTGAATTTTCATTAACAACCATAAATAAAAAAATATGCAACAATCCTTTATAGACCAAACAATAAACTGTGCATATGTGGGTAATAAACTGATTAGAAAGGAATATTTGAAGGTCATGCAACATTGGCACCATTTTGATCTTCTTTGCCGCACCTTTAGCCAACTGTTGCCCAGTAGAGTCAAAACTTTTCACCAACGAAAGGTATAGGCTGAGGGACCCCCATACCTGCAATATTCCTTCTTCAGATACTCCATTACTCCTAGCCAGACCCTTTTGTTATGAAAAAGAAAGGAGGCGGAAGCTAAGATATATCCACCGGATGGCGGAACGCTGATCCATTGGACAACTGATGCCCCAATCTCCATAACCGGTGTTGAATTTTGCTTCCTATCTTCAATCTCTAACTTAATCTTTTTTATTTGATCTTCTCTTTCTTTAGCCCCCCCCATCTTCTTAAACTTAAAGGGGTTTTCCGGATTTGGAGAACCCTTTTTCCAGCCAATAGTTTATTTCAAGAAAAACCAAGCAGCACTTTACTCACCCTCCAGTACTGAGTCTGTGTTGTCTGCAGTGCCGTCATCCCGTCATTAGCACTGCAGCCAATCAGTGAGGTCAGTGGCTCTGACCGTCTCGTGTCATCAGCTTGGGCTTATCCGTTGAGCTTAGTTATTGGCTGAAGCGACGTATACATAGATAATGACAGACACTAGGAGCAGCAGTGCAGACTCAGTACTGGACCCTGAGGGAGCGAATAAAGTACGGTTTGTTTTTTTAACAGGTGTTTTCCAAAACACCCTTGACCCTTTCCACCACCACTGTTGGGGCTTCTCTTGGTATCGTCATTTATCGCTTGTCATGTGGGCTGTTCTCTAAACTGCCATCCACTCCAGTCCTGTACACTTTGCCTATAAATATGGATCATTCATCAATAGCAGATTAGTGAGGCGTTGACTCCCAGTACCCCCAACTGATCAGCTCTAGAAGCAGCCTTTAAATGAACAGTAAATGGAGAGAAAAAATTCACTGTCCTTCCCTCACTGCATTAACTGCTTTGCTATTTTTTTTCCTACTTGCTTTTTAATGAGGTTTTTGTTTGAGAATCCAAGTGGGATACTCAAACAAAGTGCAACCATAAGCTGCGGTCACTGCTGCTCTGACCCCTATCTGAAATTAAGTGTCATCATTCATCAGTGACGCTCGTTTCAGGGGCTGTGCGATGTGCATCATGACAGTGCGCTCTAAAGCAAGCTCAGATCAGTAGTAACAAGAGTGCACTGTCAGTGCGCATTGTCAGATGAATACTTGGCGTGCAAAGAGTAGGTGCTGATGGACCTTTCATAACAAAGTAAGAATAATAATTTGACACTGTACATTCTCTTAGTCCCAATGCTTTTAGATGAGAATACCTCTGTAATATGCCATCCAGTGGAACATGAAGAACTGTTTGGGGATGAAAGCGCATACACAGGGTTAAGTTTAGGTCTTAGCTTTAGTGTTAGGATTTGTTCCTAAATTAAGGGTTGAAAAATATTTAGAGTTGAGAGTCCTCAGTGGTTGATACCTTTTAATGGCTAACTGAAAAGATGGTAACAAATTGCAGCTTTCGAGACTACTCAGGTCTCTTCATCAGGCAACGACTAATACAAAATCTGAAGAATCACATATTTATACATAACACAGCACAGAAACAATGCAATAGATAAGACAAGTGACGTGAAGCAGAACTGTCATTATGGGAGAGGGATGAACATAAATATTGGAACAGTTCATAGATAAGGAGTGTGAAAGTTTTATTGCCCTCTGATTGGGGTCTGGTAATGTTTATTGATAAATGGACAGGTTTTACATTTTTTCTGCTTGCAAGGAAAGGTTCCTGCAGCTGTTGGAGAGGACAGGGAGCTTCTGACAATAGTTTCCATCCAAAACACATAAAAAACTCTATTATCTACAGCCAAGCCATCAGATACAACCGTATATGTTCCAACCCCATGGATAGAGATGAACACCTTGGTCGCCTCAGAAAGACCTTTTTAAATCAGGGCTACCATCCAAGAACAATTGAAAACCAAATTACAAGAGCCACCAGAATATCAAGGAATCACCTGCTACATTACAAAACTAAAGAAGAAAATAACCGGGTGCCTCTAGTGGTCACCTACAATCCAAATCTGGAGGTGCTAAGAGGAGCTGCACGGAAACTACAACCTTTACTACAAAAGATGCCCGATTACAATCCATATTTCCAGACCCCCTACTACTGTGTTTTAGGCAGCCCCCAAATCTAAGAAGCATCATTGTCAGAAGTTCCCTGTCCTCTCCAACAGCTGCAGGAACCTTTCCTTGCAAGCAGAAAAAATGTAAAACCTGTCCATTTATAATGACCACGGACAAGATAAGGATCCCCAACTCACATCAGGACTACAAGATCCCAGGTACTTTCAGTTGCATCACATCTAATGTGGTGTACCTAATTATTTGTACTAAATGTCCAACTGGGGGTCTGTATGTGGGGGAGACCGGGCAATAACTGAGAACAAGGATGAATTCTCATCGCACAACAATAAGAGAAAAAAGAATGGATCTACCTGTGGCAAAACATTTTTGTATGCCTGATCACAGCACCACACACATGAAATTACTGGTACTGAAAAGTAATTTCACTTCTCAGAGACACAGGAGAGTCTCCGAATATAAACTGATGATGACCTTTGACACTCTCAGTGCAGGAATGAACGTGTCGCATGGATTTATGTCTTTCTACATCAATTAAGGAATTTACTCCAAAGACCTTGTGGGGGCATCAATAAACATTACCAGACCCCAATCAGAGGGCAATAAAACTTTCACACTCCTTATCTATGAACTGTTCCAATATTTATGTTCATCCCTCTCCCGTAATGACAGTTCTGCTTCACGTCACTTGTCTTATCTATTGCATTGTTTCTGTGCTGTGTTGTGTATAAATATGTGATTCTTCAGATTTTATATTAGTCTTTGACTGATGAAGAGACCTGAGTAGTCTCGAAAGCTTGCAATTTGTTACCATCTTTTCAGTTAGCCATTAAAAGGTATCAACCACTGAGGACTCTCAACTCTATTATTTTTCTATCTACTGGCGAACACGGTACAAAGATATACATCTTTACTGTTTCTAAATTGAGGGTTAAAATTTAATCTTCAGTAAGGACTGAGATACTTGCAGTAGAGTTAGGTCTTAGCTCTAGGGTAAAATCCTAGCTATAGGGATTGGGTTAGGTCCTTGCTTTAAGGTTATGTCTTAGCTCTTGGGTTGCAGTTAGGTCCTAGCTTTAGGGTTGGGTTTAGGTCCCAACTTTAGGTTAGGTCCTAGCTCTAGGGTTACGATTAGGTAGTAGCTTTAGGATTGGGGTTAAGTCCTGGCTTTAGGGTTAGATCCTAGCTCTAGAGTTAGGATAAGGTCCTAGTTTTAGGTTTGGGATTAGCTCCTAGCTCTAGCATTAGTTACCATCATTAGGTCTGTATGAAAAAGGTTTACAAGGCCTCCTCCCAAATAATCATGTGCTATCACTTTGCATTATACAAAATCATCAGAGGGAAATATTTATTTATACAGTAACATACATATGGCCAGAGTCTCTATAATGTTTTCTAAATATGCTATACTTTCCCATCTCTACACTGCCCATTTATATTAATGTTGTTTTGTCCTGTCAGTCCGGTCTTTGAAACTCCCATTCCAACTTCATAAATATGTGGGCCTTGTAGACAAATGTGCCAGATCCTTTTGGCTCATTTTAACAACTTCATCCTCTGTGGTCCATAGTTTTCACCAGATATTAAAACAGTCTATTAAACTTTAATCGTTGTTAAATAAAAAAAACGTATGACATGTAAAAAAATTGGGTTGCTGGGCGGTCTGGCAGCTGAAATTCCTACTGAAGGCTAAAACAAAGGGGCAGAAGCACATGGTTGGCTGAACACGGCAAGACCCACAAAAGTCAAAAGAGAGTCTACCTCTCCACTGACACCAGGCAGGGAAGAGGGGTGGTCAGGGGACTTTTGAACTTGAGGTACTAGGTACAGGACCCAACATTGGGACCCATATATATTACACATTTATGGCATTTCCTATGGCTATGTGGCAGAAGTCTATGCTGAGACTACTTCTTAATGTCTGAAATAGTGCTTGCAACAGGTTGTATTACAGTAGACATCTTGGGCTTCGAATAGTAGGAAATTGATCATTGTGTGAACTTTGACTCCCATGATAGTCATACAGGATGAACTGGATAATTATCACACATTCATATAGTTCATATACAGACTGAAGATAAGTCAGGGTCAGAGAGCGCCAAAGATTAAAGTGGTGTACATTAAGAATGACCTAGAGTTAGAAGTCAGGTAAGTGATTATCGGCAGCACAATATCTGAAGGCAGGAAAGAAGGTTACATCAAATCTAAAGGTCAAGTTCAGGTTTAAGGAAGAACGAGACAAGTGACTTTGTAGAGTTTTATATGCTGGTGGACAGTTCTCATGGTACTCACCCCATTGCTTGCCCTAACTACAGCTGCCCTTTCAGTAGTCCAAGGTGACAACCTGACATTTACTGTGGAAATTACCATACCTAACTTCATTGATATTTAGTATATTTTACTGAAATGACCCGCAGTAGTTAAAGGGGTTGTCCGGTGAAAACAAGTCATCACCTATCCAGATCGTTGGGTCAACTGCTAGGACAAGCACCAATTGTCAGAATGAGGGACTTCTTTCTCCAAGTCTGATTGCCAATCGTTTTATTCCCTTTGGGGCTGAACGTGCTTTACTCTTCTTTTTTCGACAGTCCCAGAGGAAATGAATCGAGCACCCACCGACCGTCAAGTTATCACCGATCCTCAAAGATCCTGCATTTAGGCGATAACTTGTTTTAACTAGTCAAAACCCTTTAATATTTGGATCAGGTTAAGAGTTGATATTTTGACAAATTTTTTGCTTTTCTTACTATGTTTTGCTTACATGAAAATCATTGAACACGTGTTAAGGTGTAAAGGTGCAGGTGGTGTAGCCAGGAGTCTTGCAGCCCTTTGTGACTGTCTCCCCGACAAGACTCTGACACCACTTAAGACTTCTTAAAGAAAAATTGGCTTAGCTGCTTCCAATATGGAGATGGAATACTTATAAATGTTGCAAATGGAACAGACATCTTGCTATCAACAGAAGAGCTCACCATATCCAGTATGGCCCACTTTTACTCAATTCACAGACTTTCTGGGAGACACAAAAAATAACTTACTGTTTATGGCTCCTGAAGGTCACAATAAGTTTCCACCCACTTACTCTGACGGTGGAGGCCTTATTCCGGATTCCAGCCAAAAGTAGTGGCTTGGTTGCTATCTCGGGTTCCCCGTCAATAAAATGCCACCTGCACCACCGTGCTTCTAAACACTATTACTTTACCAACGGTTCAATTGATAAAATTACTTTTTTGAGCTTGTGACTGTAACTTGCCTTTCCCATCTTTCCATCGGCTCTCCTCTTCCTGGTAGAACAGAATGGCAGTAAAAGAGTCAACTTAATACCTATGTCTCAATAAGGCCTCTTTCAGTCATTAGTGATTTTCTCATATTAGAAAATTCGTCCAAGTTTTATCAACATTTTTTTGGCAGCATTTCATTAAAGTTTGGTCAGTACACAGTTTTTACCATCAGAGGTTGGTAAATTTTTCTCGATTGAGAAACAAACCAAAAACTGTTTCTCTTTTTTTTCCTTTTTAGCAGTCCGTGAAAAACATCTGAGTGCTGTTTGAATTTTTTCACTGACCCACAGACTTGCATTGCTGATCTTGACCCAATACTCAGATCAATATCTGATTATGTTTCTACGAATGTTCCGTGAAAAATCACCGTCATAGATACAAGTGCTATATGGATTGCACTGATACGCAAAAAAGGATGTGTGAATGAGCTTTAACTCTGGGGATAAGCTGCTGCAGGAGATTGTTCTGATCAACACAACACTCAGGAGGAGGAGACAGCGGCTGACCCATCACTGCCATCATCTGTACTCTTAAGTATGCAGGTAACGTTGGGCATATGGACTGCGGAAATGCAGGGTTTGAAAAAGGAAAAGCCATTTTCTTACAAGAATGAAGACGCACTCCCTAATAAAGTGATATGCAAAGTTTCATAACGTTCCATAAAAATATGAAAGTTTCGTTTTATTGGTAAATTAGTCTTGTGCGGTGCGGTGCGGTGGTTGTTATTGTTGTGGTTCTCTGCCTGTAGGGTGGTGTGGCCTAGGGGAGCTAAGTCTAGCAGCAGGGGTTCTGCTGGATTGTTTTCTCTGAAGGCACTGTGTTTCATCATGTATTTATCCACTTAAAAAAGGTCAATGTGAAGTGGAAGTTGGTTAAACAGTGTGAATAAAATGAATGCTAAGAATCTCATGTTTTGGTTTTTTTTCGTTGCTTCGAAGTAAATGTCTGCCCCATGTCTTCTTCTCCCACAAATATGGAGGAAAGCAGCTACTGCATAGCTAGACAGATTTACTTTTAGGAAAATTATTGTACCTACAGTTTAATTTTTTTTAAATTTTATAGGCAATGAAATACACTAGTTATGAATAAGTGTCCAGGTCCTGAGATCCCCACTGATTGTTCAAGACATGTCCAAAGTGTTCTGTTCAGTTGTCTCCGATGAGCGCAGAATGGTATCTAAAATTAGTAGAAAGTCTACTGACATCTGATTGGCGTAGTTCTGGCAAGTCTTTTGATGGATTGGTGCGTTTCTCGGCAACTGGAACCCCACTGATCTACGGCACCCGTCACATATTAAAAAAGAAAAAGTTAAAGTGTTGATGATATACTTTAGTGAAAACACTTTTGGCTTTTCTAGACATAGCACATAGATATGTCCTTCTTTACCTTTAGTGTTTTTCTCGGTATTGTCCCTCATCAGTGCAAAGTATGAGATATGATTTGGTATGAGTCTTTAATAAAAAAAAAATACAACTATAAAAACACATGAACAGGCTGCCACGAGAGGTGGTGAGTTCTCCTTCAATGGAGGTCTTCAAACAGAGGCTGGACAGACATCTGTCTGAGATGATTTAGTGAATCCTGCTTTGAGCAGGGGGTTGGACAAGATGACTGTGGAGGTCTCTTCCAACTCTACCATTCTATGAAGGAGGTTTTCCTTGACCACTTGACAATAAAGTAAACTCAAGATCGTCTGGTGGGCCAGAACTATGGAGTAGACAATTCCATCTGGAGGTGACATTAGAGCCAACCAATCGATACTAGGGTCTATTTCTTATCGGATGATCACAAATGCCGTATTAGACCTTACTGACGATATGTTTGGTGTGTGTAGAGTTTATATATGGCCATCGACATGTTCTGCATAGATGGCTGGTGGACGCTCAGAAGGATTGCAACATTGGCCGGCAAGGAGCCCCAGCCCAACAATGAAGAGAGCCCAGAAGACAAGACATCTTCTATATCTTTGTATAAACTCACCAAAAATCTAAATCTTATAAAGGGCTTTTAGGGACAGGATACATTAGTCTCAATTATACTACATTTCCATTTCTTTGATTCGCTGATATGAAAAAAAAAATCCAAAAGCTCCTTTAATAGAAGACAAGATAAATAAGTGACCTATTTCTCAAATAAAAAAAAAATATGTAGAAAAAAGATTATTATGGATATAAGAAGAAAAATCTCATTACAAGTTAGGATCATTTGTGCAAACCATATCTGGCAGGATGGAGAAATTACCATAGTAACATCAGATGGTATTTGCTGATGTTACCATGGTAACATGTCCCCCCACTGCCCGCACCCCGCTTGTAAAACCGAGGAGTGAAGGACACCATACTGTGTAATAAGAAATGTCGAGAGTTATTTAATCACTATATATTTATCCACAATGTAATCTGATCACTGACACTTGTTTGGTTCGGGTAGAGGAGGATGGATCCATATACGATGGGGTATCGGCTGGATTTTATTAATGAAAGGGCTAATTAGCCGAAGTTTTAAATATATAATTGTTGGTATACGGCATTTTTAATAACTGTAATTAACTTATCCTAACATTGGAGATGTAACCAACCAGTGGTATTGAGCAAATGCAATATTTTCTATGACTTTAATGATGGCGACTGAAATTTGCGTATTGTTGTCATTAACAAAAAACTTTCTCAAGTTTTGTCATCTTGGAGGAAATCATTATCTATCTGGATAGACAGACTATTATTTCTAATATTGAAGAATTCCATAATCACAGTGTCTGCACTACAAGACGGGTGCAGAATGTCACGTAGTGTGACACGACCCAACAGGTGGTCGGTCAGCGGATGACACAACTCGCACACAACGGGATGGGAAAGACGAGAGGAAGGCCCTAACAATATGGAATGAGGGATGTCACCATCTAAGCTCAAACCTGAGCATGTCTCTGCACTCCCCTAACGCCCTATGCTGGCTCTTCCCCCTGTCACCATCAAGATACCTCGACCCTAGTTGTCACCTACTGCCCTGGCTAGTGCACTGGCCGGCAAGGAGCACTAGCCTTGCCTCTGCAGATAATAAACACAGGGGGAAGAGACAAACACCAAAGGGACAAGGTAACAAAAAACACCACACTTAGCTTAAGAACTCTGCTGCTAAGCTCCACACAGCAGATAACACAGCAACTGGAGTCCAAACACCAGACGTGGCTGACACCAGAGAGATGCTCCTGCTAGGCTGGTTTCCAGAAAGGACCTGTATCACCAACAGTCAGCTAAAGCATCAGGTGACTTTTTAAAGGATGGTGGGAGTGGTCACCACCTGCATTAGCTGACCCAACAGCACTGCAATTGCACCATTTTGCCAGCGGGGAAAAACTGAGATTAACTCCCACTGGCCTGAAAGGAAATAAAGTTTTAATTGAGTGGAACCAGAGCTGCCATAAATCCAAAACTGGATCATGACAGTACCCCCCTTTCAATGAGGGGCCTCTGGACCCTCAACACCAGACCTCACTAGAAAACAACATACGGTGAGGATGCCTCAACTCGACCCACCAGAATTCACCTCTGTAGTCACCTGACCCTCAGGTTTACAGCGAACGCAAACCGATGGAGGTGACAATAACGTAGGCACCAGAGGCGCCACAAATCTCCAGAGCGCCGACCTGGGGAATGAATTGTATACGTGCATTACTGGGGGTAACTCCAGCTGGAAAGTCCCTGGTCCGTGAATGGCCGATACCTGATATGGCCCGATCATTCTAGAACTCCGGGTCCCAGTAGCATACTTCCACTTGATGTTTTTGGTGGACACCCACATGTACTCGTTCACACACATGTCCGGACCTGAACGTTTATTTCCATGCACACGTTTGCCACAAGATGGTGAACTCTTTGAGGAACCGACAACAGAGGCGTCCCCCTGTGTCATCAAACTAATACTCCCACTATGCACAGAGCAAACCACCACCCTCCCCTGACCCCTCCTCCTAAGAGGACTCCGACACTCAGGGTTAACTTGTGAAGGTTGAGTCTTGCTCCTACTCCCTAGTACAAAAAGGACGCTGACAGCACTCACTGCATGGGGGCGCTCGCTCCAACCAAGGAACCTTCTTGGAGACATCCAGCAACCAAACACATAAAGGAACAGCGCTCCATCCTGGTGTATTAAAATAGAAGAAGTTTATTTCGCCATCTCCAGCAACGTTTCGACCTGCATTAGGTCTTTATGCTTGATAAAGACCTAATGCAGATCGAAACGTTGCTGGATATGGCGAAATAATACACCCGGATGGAGCGCTGTTCCTTTATGTGTTTGGTTGCTCCTACTCCCTGGCATCACCTCTGCTGCCCCCACTGGAGAAGAAGGGGTCAGTTGCAGTAAGACAGCAGAGATAGTAGCTCCCGGGCAACAGTCCTCACATGACTGGTCCCAGCTGACTACTTCCCTGGACCGCCAATCTATGACCGCATTGTGTTTTTTCAACCAAGGGAGGCCTAAGACGATGGGAGTTGGCATACCCTCCAAGACGTAGCTCAACAGGGATCTTCATGATGAGTCCCTATACGCAGGTGTATATCATCTACGACTTGGGTCTCCCTCCCCAGGCTGAGTGGGACAGAGTCAATGGCCTGAACGCTTAGGGGTCTCGCTAGCGTCCTACCCCTCAGACCATGGGTTTGAGCAAAGCGAACATCCACCAAATTGACTCCCTCTCCACTTTCCACAAGCACCGGTACAGTCTCAGTTACCCCGCCAACCACCACTTCAGCAGGTATGGTACACTGACACAAGAAGATGGAGGAAATATTTACACCCTGGTCGTCTTCCTCCACACGACCAGGGGGACGTGGCTTATGAATTGGTGTTGATACTTTGGCACGAGCTGGGCAGACACTGATGAAATGACCAGTCTGCCCACAGTAGAAACATGCCCCATACCACGGCGAACCACAGGCAACCCCTTTGAGATGCAAATCCCCCCACCTGCATGGGTTTGTCCGTCTGCACCGGTGCGTCCTCCCTAGCAAGGACAACATGGGGCAGATTTGGTGTATGCCTCTCCCTGAGGCGTCTATCCACCTGGATAGCAATTGACATGGCGGCTTCCAACGACCTAGGGGCAGCGTATTGCACCTGAGTATCCTGCAGCCTAGGTGACAGACCCTGACAAAAATGGCTCCTAAGGGCAGGGTCATTCTACTGCATGTCAGTGGCCCACCTCCTGAAGTCTAAGCAGTACTCCTCAGCGGGCCGGCCGCCTGCTTGATCTTATGGAGACGAGACTCAGCCAGGGAGATGCCATCAGAATCCCCATACACTAGCGCCAATGCCGCAAAAAACTCATCCACCGACCGCAAAGATGGTGAATCGGTCGGCAGGGAGAAGGCCCAGGATTGGGGATCACCCTTCAGAAGGGAGACTTTAATCCCCACACACTGTTCCTCACTGTTCCTCACTCCCTGATAAACGAGGGCGGAGCCTGAAATATAATTTACAGGCCTCCTGAAAAACCATAAACATCTCTCCCTCCAGAGAACCGGTCAGGGAGAGATTGTTATGGGTCTGCAACTCAGGAATAGAGCGTGGGGGAAGCTGACCCTGCACTAGGTCTAGACTCAATCCCTACAATGGAGCGGGCGACCTATTCCTTGCGAATAGACCAACTGACGATCCTAGTCTAGACTCAAGCGAAGACCTGAAGGTGGGGGGAGGGGATCCCTGAAAGATCTAGGGACTAGGAACAAAACACTGGTAACCTCCTAGCAGGGAAATAGAGGAAGCTGCAGAAATAAAAGGAAAAAACATAAAGACTAAGCAAGCAGAACTAGAGTTCCCAGAACTGCACAATGTATAACACAAAGCTATTAAATCTAGCCAGAACTCAAGTGGATTAACACTGATGTCCAGCAAGGACTGAGAGGCAGGTGCAGGGTAATAAAGGGTGATACAATCACCTGACCAACAACAAGTCCAGCACCAGGGGAAAAAGGCCAGCAGCCAGAAACCACAACAAGATGGTGGATGGTCAAACTAAATAGATTCTAACAGAGATATCTTAGGTTCAGGATCTGAGGCCCAGATCCCCATCAACTGCTGAAGCTGCTGCGGCATCTGACCCCGCAGCTCCTTAAGCTCATCAGTGAGTGGTCGGTCAGCGGACAGCACAACTCACACACAACGGGATGGGAAAGGCAATAGGGAATGAGGGATGGTCACCACCTAAGCTCAAACCTGAGCCTGTCCCTGCACTCCCCTAACACCCTATACAGGTCCTTCCTCCTGCCGCCATCAGGATACCTTGTCCCTAGTCACCTACTACTGCCCTGGCTAGTGCACTGGCCGGCAAGGAGCACTAGCCTCATCTCTGCAGTTAATAAACACAGGCGGAAGTCACAAACACCAAAGGGACAAGGTAACAAAAACAACCACACTTAGCTTAAGAACACTGCTGCTAAGCTCCACACAGCAGATAACACAGCAACTGGACTCCAAACACCAGACGTGGCTGACACGAGAGCTGCTCCTGCTAGGCTGGTTTCCAGAAAGGAACTGATTCACCAACAGTCAGCTGATGCATCAGGTGAATTTTTAAAGGATGGTGGGAGTAGTCACCACCTGCATCAGCTGACACAGCAGCACTGCAATTACACCAGTTTGCCAGCGGGGAAAAACTTACATTAATCCCCGCTGGCCTGAAAGGAAAAAAGTTTTAATTGAGTGGAACCAGAGCTGCCACAAATCAAAAATGGGTGGTGACACAGAGCAAATGTGAGAATATCCAAAAAGGGGACAAAATCTTGAAAAATCTGTGGGAAAAATACTTGAGGGTTTCCTAAGAAATGCAATCGTGGAGTATCTTAATAAGAATAACCTCATGACCCAGCATCATCATGGGTTTAGGAGGGATCGGTCATGTCAGACTACTCAGCTTCTATGAGGTTGTGAGTTTGAGACTCAACCAGAGAAAGACAATGGATGTTATCTATCTGGACTTTTCAAAGGCGTTTGATTCAGTGCCACATAAAAGGTTAATGGATAATATGAGAGCAATGGGACTAGGGGAAAATATGTGTAATTGAGTCATCAAGTGGTTCAGTGATAGGAAACAGAGGGTGATTATTAAAGGCAGCCTGTCATCACTTTTGGCTGCTATAAACTGCGGCCACTGCCTTTCAGGGCTTTTCTACAGCATTCTATAATGATGTAGATAAGCCCCCGATCCGACTTGCAAGATAAGAAAAATAAGTTTTATTATACTCACCCGGGGGGTGGTCTGGTCCGATGGGTGTCGCAGGTCCAGGTCTGGCGCCTCCCATCTTCTTGCTACGCCACCCTTCTGCTTGCTTGATGGCTTCCTGGCATCACACTGCTGCGCAAGCGTATTTATCTGCTCTGTTGAGGGCAGAGCTAAGTACTGCAGTGCGCAGGCCCTGGGTCTCTCTGACCTTTCCCGGTGCCTGCGCAATGCAGTACTTTCCTCTGACCTCAACAGGACAGAGAAGTACACCTGTGCAGGAGCATGATGCTGGAGAGCCATGAAGCAAGCAGGAGGGCGGCATCGCAAGAAGATGGGAGGCGCCGGACTCGGACCTGCGACACCCATCAGCCCAGACCGCACCGCCCCGGATGAGTATAATTAAAACTTATTTTTCTTATCTTGCAGGTCGGATTGGGGGCTTATGTACAGCATTATAGAATGCTGTAGATAAGCCCTGAAAGGCAGTGACCGCATCTTGTAGCGGCCAAAAGTGATGACAGGTTCGCTTTCATGGAATGCACTCGGATTGGGTCACGATTAACAGTGTTGTACCACAGGGGTCAGTATGGGGCCCTCTTCTTTTTAACATTTATTAATGACCTTGTAGACAGCATACCGAGTAGAATTTCAATATTTGCAGATGATACTAAACTCTGTAAAGTAATCGACACAGAGGAGATTAATTTAATATTAGGAGATTTATGTAAGCTGGAGGCTTTGGCAGAGAAATGGCAATTAAAGTTTGATGTAGATAAATGTAAGGTCATGCACATAGGCAGAGGAAATAAAATGTACAATTACGTACTAAATAGTAAAACACTGGGTAAAACTGTCCCCGAAAACTTTTTTTATGGTCGCATGCACGACCACTAGGAGTACCAAACTTCTAGACTGTGTATAGAAATGCTTTGAATCCGCAGTCCACTTATTTCCAGTTAAGTATCGGATTGGTCACTCTTCCTTTATAACTTCTGTAATTTTAGCAATAGTAAAGCCCTGATGTAAAATCACATATTTATCCGTCAAGTAGAGAAAACCAAAGTCAATGAAAGCGGTGTATAACAGTGTTATTGTTTTCACGGAACAAGAGGACCTAGGTTGAGTGATATTTTACACTTACCTCTCTTTAACATAAATGCATTTATTTCAGGATCACAATAATAATTCCTACATCCCATATATTTGACACGTCCTTGTGTGCCATTATTTTATGAATGGGATGATTATACATTTCCTGAGTGAGACAATTGTAGTCACCGCCGCCAACGGAGTAAATCCTGCATTTGAACATCCATTTGTGAAATAGTCGCATTTATTTCCTTTTATTTATCTGGGGCGGAAGACAGTTATTTTCATTTTTCTTAAATGCCAAGTTTTTTCCTATTGACATTTTTACAATACAGATAAAGCCATGTCAGGTGGATGGGGTTTCACTGGTTCTTTTATTTGGTGGTATAAGTGATATTTTTTGATGGAACTTGAAAATAAATGTCATTTTCATTGCGCTGTTGTAAATGGCACATACCCAAATGTTGGGGAGTATGATCCCAGTGTAAAAAAAAAGGGCATGGAAATGGTGCACCTGGCACAGTATACAGTATGTAAGTCGCCATGTTAGTGATATTTGTCTTCTTTACATCACACATAGCTGTGGGTTTTCTCATTGAAAAGAGCCTGCTTAAGAAGGAAATCATCTCGTATGAGCCTAGCCTGATAGACAGCTTTTATCAGTAGAGTTGGTTGGTGCGAATCGATTTGCCTTTCCCAGTCCATCAGCCATGACAGTGGTCTATGGCCACCGGATGGAAGCGAGAGAACCTCCTCTTATCTGACGGCTTTCGCATCTCTTCTTTTGATAAGCCGTCCTGGCATGACATCAATTTTGCGTTGTTCCAGGCTGACTAATCATAAGAAGAGCCACAGATGCCTTCAAGTAAGAGGCGTTTCTCCCACTCCCATCTAGATTACTTTCTTGGCCGATGGATTTTTTAGCCCAAATTTCCGGTGTACCAGTATCGCACAGTGCTGCATGAAAGCCACCTCATCTAGCCAACATGTACCATGTTCTGTACTGATGAGGGGCAAGAACCCAAAACAGCAGTCAGAGTGGGTGCGAATAGATTTGCATGTCCCAGCCCATTGGCCAAGTATGTAATCTAGACGGGAGTGGGAGAAACGCCTCTTACTTGATGTCATCTGTGGCTCTTATGATTAGCCGGCCTTGCAAAACGCAAAACTGATGTCACTTCAGGCCGGCTAATCTAAGAAGAGCCACAGATGCAATCAAGTAAGAGGTGTTTCTCCCACTCCCGTCTAGATTACTGTCTTGGCCGATGGACTGGGACAAGCAAATATATTCACACCAACTCTGACGGTTGTTTTGGGTTCTTGCCCCTCTTCAGTACAGAGCATAGTACATGTTGACTGGTTGAGGTGCCTTTCATGTAAGCATTGAACGGTACTGAGACACCGGAAGCTTGGTCTAAAAAATATCTCGGTAATTTGGTAAATTTTTCACCCCTTCTAGGACTGTACCTTCCAATATTTCAGCTTATCATGCATTTCAGTGTATTTTCCTTAGAAAGGGCCTCACTGTAAAATACGTAATATTGGTTAACTGGCATCTATAATCTACGTAGGAAATATTAAATTCTTCTGCAGCGCCACCCCAGGGCAAATGATGCATTACATGATGACTATTTTTTATGTATAAGCCATAAACAAGTCAGTGCATCCCGGAGGCAAGATGCATTCTTTCTCTAGGGAAAATTCTATTTTCTTCTATGGTAATATTTATCAGCGTGGTCCATAGGCGTTGCATTAGAGACCAGTGCAGAAACTAATTGCTTGTCCTCCTCTGACGCACTTCTACGCCGGTCACAGATGTTCAGGTTTATTCGCCTAAATTGTAGATATTTGATCAAACCCGGGGAGCCATTATACAGTGTGCAGCTGTGTCCTACACATGTATAATCAGATTAGACTGGATGCAGCAGAAGGGAAATAAGAACTGACTACTGACCTTTGAGTGAAACTTTTCACATCCACAGAGCCGGCAATTCTGTAATAAACTGGTCTCTTTGCCTTGGTACCTGCATCACTAAAAGCTTAAAGGGGTTTCCGACACTTGAACTCATTTTCTCCTTTGCATGTGGGGTTTTAAGATAATAAATGGAGGCATATTCATCCTTCAGCACCACTGCAGACTCTCAGGCTGCGACGGTTCAGTAACGTTCGAGCAGTGCAGACCTCCAAGCTGACTGCAGGGGGCGCTGAAGAATGAGTGTTCCTAAATTTATTATTTATAAGAGTAATAAATAGTGACACAGAAAAAAAGAGGGCACGGAAAAATATAGAGGGGACTAAGGAGTGTTAAATAATGTATGCAATAATCAATAATAATTACCGTACCTTATGTATTAACACTATACATCAGCTAAAAAAGCTTTGTATACATAGAAATCCACAGACCGGTGCATAGCTATCTAGAAATAATTAAAACTGTCCAAAGACAAGATATCAGGTCTCTCTTAGTGATGAGCGAACAAGCTCATGTTATTCGAGCATGCTCGGGTGCTAACCGAGTGACTTGGCATGCTCGAATACTATGTTCGAGTCCCCGCGGCTGCATGTCTCACGGCTGTTCGACAGCGACAACACATGCAGTGATTGCCTAACAAACAAGCAATCCCTGCATGTGTTGCCGCAGTCGAACAACCGGGACATGCAGCCGCAGGGACTCGAACATATTTTTTGAGCACGTTGAAATCAGTCGGTTGGCACCCGAGCATTGCGGATAACACCTTATTCCAGCACGCTCTCTCATCACTAATCTTTATCCTATAATGGGAATAAAAAAAAAAAAAACCCACTCCTTAACATTGAAATTGCATCACTAAGAAGGAAAAATCATGGAATTATGGAAATCACAGGATAATAGACATCTGATCTGCAAATGATGAAAGAATGGAAACAACATTTTCAAAACATTTTGAATTATTCAGTATCGGTAAGGCCATTTTTACAAGGTGTTTCAGGAGCCATTTTTAAACACGACTATGCCAGACCGCATGATACATGTACTACTGTGAGCAGCCTGTGTGGCCTAAATGTGCTACCATGGCCCGCAACGCGTCTCCGGACTTGTCTCCCATCGAGCACATCTGGGACATCACTAGTTGACAACTGCAAAGTGAGCTGCCAGCAGTGGATCATTACTGCTCTGTGCACTGTGTAGTGGCCATTCCTGGGTACTGAAGCTCAGCTGCCATTCTCTTGCACTGGGAGCTGAGCTGTAGTCCCTGGCACCTGCCACTACACTGTGTACGTTGCTGTTTCGGCTCTGTTCTCGCTATACTTTCAGAGGCTGCGGTCCTGTTGGCACCTGATCACTGAGGGTGTTCGGTGTCATACCCCCACTATCTTGATATTCATGACCTTTCTTGATATTCATGACCTTTCCTAATATCTTAATCCTGAAAAACTCCTTTTGGGATTAGTGGTCAGGTCAAAACAGCTTGGTGACCCCCTTTTCAAGTGAAGCGAGAGAGAGAGAGAGACCCCGCGGATGGTCGTCTGTTAGATCCGTTTTTTGACGAATCCACCATAGTCCGCCATTTTGACGCACACAAAAAACGTTGCATTGGACGTTTTCCAAAAATGACGGTGGATCCGTCAAAAAACGGATCTAACGGACGACCATCCGTCAAAATCCGCCACTAATGCAAGTCAATGGGAAAAAAGAGGATCCGCCAAAAAAAATGGCTGATCCGTTTTTTTCACACTTTGGCGGATTTTGACTGACGTCGTACGACTGAAGTGTGAAAGAGGCCTTATAAATCCCTTTTATTATTTTCTTCCCACATATTGTAAAGATAAATAATATTTTTCAGTTTGGGTAACTCCTTTGATACTTTAAACTTTCAGGAAGTTTTTATTTTCATATTTGTCAGGCGCTTTAATTGCCTGAAGATCTATATCATTGATGCAACCTGTGCAGCCGCACAGAGGCCCATGAGGTAAGGGGGCCACTATCATCTGCAAGGCAAGTGGAATTGCGCATTATGATGAGATATTGGACTGTAAATGGCCAAAAATCTGTTCTTGCACAGAAGCTCTCTTCTGTCTGTCTCCACCACTGTGCACATCATTGGGGGTCCAAGTCCTTAAACCCACCCTGATCACTCAATAGACCCCCAAACAGCCCATGAGACACAAGAGCGCAGCTCCTGCTTGAACCCGTACACAGAACGGGGTATGGATGCAAAAGAAATGATAGGCTGCAAGTACAGGCGCTCCTGCATATGATCTCCTGCTCAGCGGTCTATTGAGCAGTCGGTAGGTGTCTAAGGACCCAGACACCCAACAATCAGCAGGCAATTAAAGCATCCAAATAAGCCAGAACAGGACAAGCCAGAACAGGACGAGCCAGAAAAGAACGAGCCAGAACAGGACGACCCAGGCATCCGCATTATTCCCTGGTCAAGTGGTTAGAAGAGAAATGTAATTCAGTCCCATTCAAGTCCCAATGTATATGGACAAAAACTAAAGAGCTCTTTGCGCTTTCCGAGTAAATGGGACCAAAATACTTTTCACTTTAGGGGCCTTTCGTTATTTTTGCCATTCCCTGAACTGATGTTTTGATGACTTCAAAAGGGATGGTATTCCACTAGATTTCTCCAGATGATTGTGGGGGGGGACTTAGAGAAATTTTCCACTTTAGATAATGCTTGCTTGTTAGAAGGGCCTCTTAACAATAAACAAATCACACATGTAAGCAAATCAAACATGTATGTAAATACCTGGACAAGAATGAAGTGCTTAACCAGAGTCAGCATGGGTTTGTAACTAATAAGTCATGTCAGACTAATTTAATTTCCTTCTATGACAGAATCACTGACTGGGTGGATCAGGGAAATGCTGTAGATATAGTATATCTTGACTTCAGCAAAGCATTTGACAAAGTATCTCACACAATCCTTATTGAAAAAATGACTAAGTATGGAATGGACAAGGCAACTGTTAGGTGGATTCATAACTGGCTTAGTGATAGGACCCAAAGAGTGGTAGTAAATGGCTGCACATCCAGTTGGAAGAATGTATCAAGTGGGGTACCAGAGGGCTCTGTCTTGGGCCCTGTATTGTTCAACATCTTTATCAATGATTTAGATGAAGGAATTGAGGGTAAACTGATTAAATTTGCTGATGACACAAAGCTAGGAGGGGTAGCTAATACTAGAGAAGAGAGAGGATTCAAAAATATATAAATAAACTGGAGCAGTGGGCAGCATCTAACAGAATGGTTTTTAACAGGGAAAAATGCAAAGTACTACATCTGGGAAATAAAAATGAAAAAAGCGTATACAGAATGGGAGGAATAGGGCTAAGCAACAGCACATGTGAAAAAGACTTGGGTATACTAATAGATCACAGACTGAACATGAGTCAGCAGTGTGATGCTGCAGCAAAAAAGGCAAATACAATTCTGGGATGTATTAACAGAAGCATACAGTCTAGATCACGTGAAGTCATTATTTCCCTCTACTCCTCTTTGGTCAGACCTCATCTGGAATACTGTGTCCAGTTTTGGGCACCACATTTTTAAAAAGACATCAACAAACTAGAGCAAGTTCAGAGAAGAGTGACCAGAATGGTGTCCGGTCTGCAAACCATGTCCTATGAGGAACGGTTACAGGATTTGGGAATGTTTAGCTTGCAAAAAAGAAGACTGAGAGGAGACTTAATAGCTGTCTACAAATATCTCAAGGGCTGTCACATTGTAGAAGGATTATCTTTATTCTCATTTGCACAAGGAAAGACTAGAAGCAATGGGATGAAACTGAATGGGAAGAGACACAGATTAGATATTAGAAAAAACTTTTTGACAGTTAGAGTGATCAATGAGTGGAACAGGCTGCCACGAGAGGTGGTGAGTTCTCCTTCAATGGAAGTCTTCAAACAGAGGCTGGACAGATATCTGTCTGGGATGATTTAGTGAATCCTGCTTTGAACAGGGGGTTGGACCAGATGACCCAGGAGGTCCCTTCCAACTCTACCATTCTATGATTGTTACCCTACTGGGGTTGTAATTTATGGACAAACCTGGGAATAAGTTGTCATGATTCCCGGGTGTCACTGCTGCGGGGAGGGCTGTGCGCCGCAGCAAGGGAGCTGAGACCAGAGCGACGGAGAACTCACCGGATGACAAGCAGGACCTGAACCACGTGACCAGGTGGGAGGTGGCCGAGGGCGGCGCAAGGCGCCAGGGTGCAGAGGAGATGATGGACACCGGAGAGTAGTCAGACGTGCCAAGGTCAAAACCAGGAGATAACGAGGTACCGGAGGGGTGAGGCAGAGGGATTGTCAAAGGGGAGCCGAAGGTCAGAAAGCCAAGAGAGTGTAAACGAACTGAGTCAGGCACAGAGAGCAAAACAAACAGACGAGAACCGAGCACACACACAATGAGGTCAGGCACAGAGACTAAACGAAAGTGTAGCTGAAAGGGAATCTCAGTCCAGAGTATGTATAAATACCCCTCCCAGATCCAAAGGGAGGGCACCACAACTAACCCTGAGAGGGCAGGGTATTAACCTTGTCCAAACCATGACAGTACCCCCCTCTTAACGGGGGGCCACTGGACCCCAGGCTTCTCAGGGTATCTGGCATTAAAGGCCCTCACCAGTCGTCAGCGTGCACCGAACTGGCCGGAACCCATGACCAGTCCTCAAGGGAATATCCCTTCCAATGTATTAGGTACTGAAGCCTCCGGCGCACCCACTGTGAGTCAATGATGCGCTCAACCTCGTACTCCAGCTGACCCCCTACCAACACTGGCGGAACATAGGATGAGGAATCTTCCCTAACCGTCACCACAGGCTTTAATAGGGACCTGTGGAGGACATTAGATATTTTGAAGGAGATGGGCAACTGTAATCTGTAGGCCCCTGGGTTGATCAACTCCACAATCTTGTACGGACCAATAAACCGGGGCCCAGCTTCATAGAGGGTATTTTAAGCTTGATGTTACGGGTGGATAACCACACCTTCTCCCTTACTGCCAACGCCGGAGCTGGTCCCCTCCTCCTGTCCGCAAATCGTTTGCACCTTTTCTGGGCTTTAGAGATGTTCACCTGAATCTCCCTCCAAAGGGTTCTCAAATGTTGTACTATGCCCTCGGCACCAGGACAACCGGAATCCATGCGGTAAAACTCCCCAAACTGCAGGGTAAACCCATAATTGACCTGAAAGGGAGACTTTCCAGTAGACTGATTACTGCGACAGTTAAACTCAAATTCTGCAATGGGCAATACCTCACACCATCCTTCTGTCTGGGAGAGGCCAGGCATCTCAGAATTTGCTGTAACGACTGGGTTGTGCGTTCAGTCTGTCCATTAGACTCTGTGTGATAAGCAGAGGAAAATGACAATGTGATCTCCAACTTCCCACAAAACGCTCTCCAGAACCTGGCCACAAACTGCACACCCTTTGTCCGACACCACATTCACAGGCACTTCATGCAACTGGACTATGTGCTGCATAAATAAGCGGGCCAAGGTTTCAGCAGACGCCAACAGTACAAAGTGGGCTTGTTTGGAGAACCTATCCACCACCACCCATACCACAGAGTTGCCTTTGTAAGTTGGAAGATTCGTGATAAAGTCCATGGACAGATGTGTCGATGGTCTATCCGGAATAAGCAAAGGCGCCAATTCCCTGACCGGCCGGACCTGAGAGGATTTAGAGCGTGCGCGCACCCCACATGTATTCACAAACAATTCATGATGCTCAGATATGGCAGAGAAATATAGGTATAGTACAATGCCAAATACTTCACTTCTTACATTACATGAGTGATATCTATTGTAAATTCTACAATACTCAGAAACCGGACAGTATATTACTCCATACAGTATTATGGGCACCAATAGTGCGCCATACAGAATAATGAGCCCCATATAATTTGCTCTATACAGTATTATGGCAGCACATAGTGTTCCCATACAGAATAATGAACCTCATTAATTGCTCCATACAGTATTATGGGATCCACATAGTGTGCCATACAAATAATGAGCCCAATATATTGCTCTATACAGAATAATGAGCCCCATATATTGCTCCATACAGAATAATGATCCCATATATGATGCGCCATACAGAATAATGGCCCAATAAATGCTTCATACAGTATAATGACCACATATATTGCTCCATACAGAATAATAGCCCCATAATCGCTCATACATAATTGGCCCCATATAATGTTCCATACAATATATTATGAGCTCCACATAATGCTACAGTATATGATGTCCCCATATAATGTGCCATACAGTAAAGGACGCTGTCACGGGTGTGTCGCGGCGGAGATCGTCGCGATTGCACACCCTGACTTCGCACAGCTGGTTTCTGGTGCTGGGTGTTTTCAGCACTGAGGGAGTTAATTCTTTCTCTCTCGATGCTGGACAGACCAGCCTCGCCCAGCTGCGATTGATGTTTTTTTATTAGCTTCCTTCATATACCTGCGGTGCTGGGGAAGTTGCCGGTGAAAGCATTCATTCAGACCAGCAGAGTGGATCGATTCTGAGAAGACTTAAGGTACTGCCACACTACACGATCCCGCTAACGATCTCGTTAGCGTCGCATACTAATGAGATCGCTAGCGGGATCGTTTACAATATCGCTCGTGTCGGCCACATTTTAGCGATGTCGTTAAGGACGCTATCGCGGTTAGCGATCTCCTTAACGACTTTAGCGGTACAAAAGTACCGCTAAATCGCTAAGAAAAGGTGCCACACTCAGCGATAATACTTACCCAGCGGGAGCGCCGACGATAAAATAGGGTCCGGAACGATTCCAGCGCGACGAGATCACAGCAGGATCTCAGCAGGGAGCTCGTCGCTGACAGATGCCGCACACAACAACATCGCTAACGGGATCGCTAAATAGTGACGTTTTTTGCGATCCCGTTAGCGATGTTGTTTAGTGTGGCATACCCTTTAAGCTAAGAGTGCCTGTTGTGGTTTTTTTCCCTCCCTCGCTTATTGTTTATCTCTTAACCTTTTGTGTTCCTCTGTAGTGGAAGTTTTGTATGCAAGGCAGTTGTTTTCTTTACCCCCTGTCTGTCTCGTTTGTATTTGACTGTGTTAAGCTGTTGCCTGCCCATTCCCTGTGGTGTAATCAGGGGTCCTTCTCAGGACTAGATTACAGTGGTCAGGGATCTACAGGAACAGGGTTACGCTGGCGGCCTGGACCTCTGTACCATTAACAGTACCTCCAGGTAGAGGGACTAGTCAGGACCCCAGTTCAGGGTCAGCATAGACCCGGTCCACCTCTATCCTGAGACAGCGTTTCACGTGCACAGTATAGACCCACAATACATTGGATATTATGTCATTAAGACATTGCTGGCAGATTCTACGTAACATGTTGATAATTTTCTATAATATGAAATATAGAGTGTTGTCTCATTAGATATATGTTACTATCATAGAATATATCTGTTATACGTCGTGACATTTTCACCGGCCCTTCTAAAAGATTCTCCCCAGCTACCATGGATCCAGTAGCCCAGTTAGCTCAGCAGTTGCAGAGTTTGTCCATGGAGCGACGGACGTTAAGTCCAAGGTTTTGTACCCCCCGGGAGCAAACCAGATCTGAACCTAAAGTGGCTCTCCCGGACAGGTTCACTGGTGGGCGGGGACAAATTTTTTACCTTCCGGGAGGCTTGTAAATTATATTTTCGGCTACGCCTCGTCTTCGGGGAGTGAAGACCAGAGGGTGGGAATTGTCATCTCGCTCTTACAAGGGGACCCTCAATCCTGGGCGTTCTCTCTTCCTCCAGACCCCCGGCTCTCCAGTCAGTAGATCGATTTTTTACAGCCCTGGGTCTGGTATATGATGACCCGGATCGGGTCTCCCTTGCTGAAATGAAGTTACGTAAGATACAGAGGGAGATCGTCCGGCGGAGGAATTTTCTTCTGAGTTCCGTAGATGGGCCACAGATACTCAGTGGAATGACCCACTCTTAGGAGCCAGTTTTGTCAAGGATTACTGACAAATTAAAAGATGTGTTGGCTCAGTATGATTCTCCCCCGTCACTGAGGCCGCTATGGCCCTTGCGATTCGCATTGATAGACGGCTTTGAGAGAGGTGCAGGGTAACTCCGCCCCCTGTGATGACTCCACCTTCTACTATTGTCCCTCATATTGAGGTTCCCCTGGTTTGTTTGAGGAGCCTATGCAGTTAGGAGGGACATCGTTTCGAGGGGGGGATCGGCGGTGCGCCGCAAGACAGGAAAGTGTTACTTCTGCGGGAGAAAGGGACATTTTGTTGGGGGGTTCCATCCCGTACTTTGCTGAGCAAGGAGTCGCCGGGAAAACTGTTGATCCCAGGTTGTGTGGTGGACGAATCTGGGAGTATGTATTTCTCCCCAAGTCCTCTCAGTTTCTCGTACCAGCGAGGTGGTGGTAGGTACAGGAACTGAGAGGATTTCTGTTCTTCTGGATAGTGGGCCGCGGCTAATCTGGTGGACGCTCGGTTTGCCCAGGTGCAAGGTATGCAACTGAGTGTATTGGCCAAACCTACCCTATATTCTCTATTGACGCCAGGCCTCTCGGTCAAGGTAGCTTTGTGCAAGCCGTGCATAACATAGACCTTCGAGTGGGGGCAATACATAAAGAACTATTGTCTTGTTATGTGTTGGAGGGCCTTCCCACTCCATTGTGTTGGGACTTCCTTGGTTAACAAAAACATAACCCAGTTATTAATTGGCAATCCGAAAGATAAGCCAGTGGGTGAATTTTGCCAAGTAACTGCATGAACACGGTCATCGGTGGGCGGCCTCCTAAACCTTACCTCCTTTTCTGGGGGACTTTGAGGATGTGTTTTCAGAAGAGGGTGTCAAGATTACCTCCTCATCGCGCGTATGACTGTCTATAAAATTGCTTCCTGATGCTAAGTTACCTAAACTAGGTTATATAACCTTTCTGGCCTGAGAGGAAAGCATAAGGATTATATTTCGGAAAGTCTAGCCAAGGGGATATTAACTTCATCTTCCCCAGTGGCCGCGGGGTTCTTTTTTTGAAAAAAAAAAGATGGAGGCCTACGCCTTGCTTGGATTTCCGTGAGCTAAATCGGATTACGGTCCGAGATCCGTATCCGCTCCACTTATTCCTGATTCTTCAATCAGATTGTGGGCCCAAAGGGTTCTCTAAGTTGGATCTCAGGGGGGCGTATAATCGATTGGAAAAAGGAGGGGATGAGTGGAAGAACGGCGTTTAACACTCCGGGGGACTTTAAATGAAACCTTGTCATGCCTTTCGGTCTGACTACTGCCCCGGGTGTTTCAACATTTTTTTTAATGACATCTTTCGCCACCTAGTGGAATTGTTTTCATTTATCTAGATGACATCTTAATTTACTCGCCGGTCTTGTGTCTCATAGGAGCATGTAGCAGTGTTGCAGATCTTGCGAAAACAATAAACTGTACGCCAAATGGGAAAGTGGTATTCGCCGTACAGGAACTTCAGTTTTAGGTTTCCCCTGGTGTCAGCTTTGGTTTCGTATGGCCCCTGGAAAGTGAAGGCAGGTTGAAGGGATCGCCAGAGGATCTTAAAGCACGCAGCGTTTCCTGGGGTTGCTAACTACTACCGGAAAAATTTTTCGAATTTCCATCTTGTCAAACCTCTCACTGACATGACAAAAAAAGGGACGGATTTTTCTAGGTGGGCAAAGCTTTCAAGCATTTTCCCCCCTCCTTGAAAAAAGTTTTTCTTCAGCACCCTACCATCCAACCTGATGCATCACAACCGTTTATTGTGGAGGTAGACGCATCTGACTTTGGAGGGTGCGGTATTATCTCAAGGTCCTCCCCTGGGAATGGCACCGTGCGCCCTTTTTTCTCTAAAAAAAATTTTCGTCCGCCGAGAGGAATTATGATGTCGGCAAAGGAACTCTTCCATTAAGTTGGCTTTTTTAAGAGTGGCGTCACTTTTGGAGGGGCAGTCCACCCCGGTCACCGTCATTTACTAATCACAAAACCTGCTGTATTTAGAGCTGCAAAACTTTTGAATCCAGACAAGCTAGATGGGCGTTTTTTCTTTACCAGGTTTAAAATTTTTCGCACTATCGCCTGGGGCAAAAAAAGTAAAGGCTGATGCCTTGTCTCGTAGTTTCCCGGGGCCGGGAAAACGATGACCCGGTTCCAATTCTTCAGGAGGTAGTTGTGGTGTCGGCTGTATGCTCTGGCTTGAGGAGGAGATAATTGGACTCAGGGGACGCCCGTAGGACCTCCAGGGAGACTGTTTGTTCCAGATCAGTTAAGACAAAAGGTTACGAGGCACATCATAATTCTGCTTTGGCAGGACACCCAGGGAGTAAAGCAACTGTGGATCTCGTTTTCTCGCCGGTTTTGGGGCCAAAATTAAAAAAAGGTGGTAACTTTTGTCGCGTCCTGTGGGGTATGGGCGCGCTCTAAGACCCCACATACCCTCCGTCTGGGGCCTTTTTAAAACCCTTGAAAATCCCCAGAGCGTCCAGGACCCTCTGTCTAAGGACTTCATTACGGACTCCCTCCGTCTTCAGGTAAAACGTCATACTAGTTTTTAGTTGACATTTTAGCAAATGGCACATTTTATTGCTCTTCCTGCTCTTCCTAATGCTAAAACTCTGGTGCAGGTGTTCATTGGGAGATTGTGAGACTTCACGGGGTTTCC
>JARQOD010000002.1:25169786-25209555 GCA_033576555.1 Oophaga sylvatica | reverse complement strand
TAATTGACACACCTGGACCTGGGTGTTTATAAACTCCCAGCCTGCTTCAGGGAGTCTCCGGTGATATTCACTTTTTCCCTTGTGAAGGCATGGAGCTGTAGCTGTCGGCTAACTTCTCTGTTGTTCTTGGAGGATGTTTGGTGTAATCGCTCTGAAGTCTGCTCAAGCTAAGTTCCTCTCTCATTTTTTGTCTCCCTGCTTGTTTTTAGTTATCAGTGGGGACTGACCAGTGCTCATCCCACCCCCTCCCTATTCAGGGCCTAGCTTTAGGGATATACAGAGCTTAGGTTTCCTGCTCGGTGATTGGTGTGGAACCAATTTTGGGACGGTAGAGTAGGCAGGGTGTTATAAGATCTGCCTAGGGGTCTCCACTCCCCCATTCCCTAGTATTTGGGCTTCCTTCCCCTCATTCCTTCCTGTTGCACTTAGTCTTTCCCACACTGTGCATGACAATCTGAGCTTTTCAGTTGATTTATGACCAAAGAAATCATCAAAAACTAATGTGCAGGGAAGTAAAACAGGCTGTAAAAGCCAAACAGTGCAAAATTTGTAACAAAAAACAATAACCCAATTGCGAGAATGATTTTTTGCTCAATATTCAATCAAAATTCACCACAAAAATAGATAAACTTTTTAATGAATTCAGGTGGGAGATTATATTTGCAAAGAATAAAGTTAGGGAAGAGATTACAAAATGATTGGTGCAAATTTAGCAGTGGTTCCGGAAGATTTAAAATGGCCACTGAGGAGTGACCAGAAGACAGGGTAGGGAGCGGTGGTGGTGGTACAGTCATGAGAAAGGCTGAGGAGAGGTGACTGAAAAGTTTATTAAGCAAAATAGGGGCACACGGATTTAAACGATCCCCCAAAAATGTTGGATTCATTAGAATCTGAAGTTTTGGGAAAATTCTTTAAGAATCGATTTGCTCATCTAAGGTCTATTCACATTCTGCAGTCAACTCATAACACAATCTTTTACAGTATTTATTTCTTTTACAAAACTGCAAAAACAGACAAAGCTCAAGATAAAAATTAAAATAAGCAAATACCCTGCCATCCTACCCGGCCCTTGTTCACATTTTACGTCACTTGACAACTGGTGAGGTTTTGATGATGGAGGTTAGGACCATCCCGAATAAGGTCACCTTGACATGGTGGGAATGCGTTTATGTTTTTTTAATCAAAATTATGTAAGTACCCTATATTATTTTTATGCACTATTGCTATTTATTTATTTACTGCAGGGTATTTGCTTATTTTTTTTTATTTTGGATTTTGTCTGTTTTTTGGCCAGTGTGAACATGCGCCTACATGCTGCATGCACAGGAACTTTTATCCCAGTTCATCTCTTTAGGTAAAAATAAAAACAGCAGTTGTAAGGTTCTTTGTCTCTGTTGACATGTTACTTGAAACTCTGTTTTCCGTCGGCCATTTTGCTTTCTGTCTTTCTGCAGCTCTTGCCCTCAGTTAATATGGAGTTTCCAGTTTTCATGTTCCCGCCCTGATTCTTCCCTCTTGCTTCTTAAGCAGCCTCAGCTGAACAATCAGTGCTCCTGAATCAAGCCTCAGTCAGTCTGTGACCTGACTCCTGGAAGCCTTGGACTTGTACTCCAGCTATTCCCTACTGAGGAACCTTGGAACACTTTTGGACTCTGCAAACCTGCTGTTTGGTGAATCCATGTTTGCAGAGGAATTACGGTACAGAGAAGAGATCCTGAACCTGCTTTGGAGATTTATTGTAGTGCTTGAAGTTACTCTGGCCTGCTGTGTCTCCTGTCGCTGTTCCTGCAAACTGTGTGAACTTTTCAGCATGCTTGTATGAAGTAATACAAGTCATTTCATTTCAACCTATGTCTCCTGTGTTTTCCTCGCACCCAAGCACAAGACGCTATAGGAACTGTACACTATACATGACAAGATTCAGGAGCCAATGTTTAGTGTCTGCTGGGTCTGGGAAAGCCGTGTCTGCTGTGACTGTGAATATCAGATGTCCGTTTAATACCTTATGTGATGACAGTGGTTGTGACTTCTCACAACCATTCCAGGTGAGCGCATTCCCTTAAAATTTTACTCTGGAGTGTTACCACAGGTAAACACTATTGTTTTTTTTTTTTTTTTTTTTTTTTTCCTCTTCTCCTTCCAGCACTTCTGCCTTAAAAGATCTGGAAGATGGAGGCCCGCATAAAGGAACTTTGCGGAGTGACTGATACAATCCTTTCAGATGTACAGACTTTAAAAACCCATTTTGCAAGCCTACAGGACCTCACTAATCATAATTTGCAAGTGTTTGGACAGACTACCCAGGAATTGCGAGCCAGGATTGAGGCTCTAGAGGAACGAGCCCAGGCTCCTGCCATAACCCCAAGTTCTGGGATCCCAAAATTACCTCCTTTTCGTTTTGGCGGTGAACGTGAGAAATTCAGGGGATTTATTAATCAATGCAATTTATTTTTCTCTGCACATGCTTCACAATTTCCCACTGAATGATCCAAAGTGCTTACTATAATCATGTTGCTTACCAATAAGGCTTTGATGTGGGCAAACCCTCTGATTGAGACTGAGGATGATTGTTTGAATCACCTTGATGCTTTTATTTCAGCCATGGGGCAGGTGTTTGATGACCCCAATCGAGGTGCAACAGCTGAAGCAGCCATGTTAACTTTGCGCCAAGGTAAGCGTTCAGTAGCCGAATATGCCCTGGATTTCAGGAGATGGGCTCTTGATACCACTTGGGACACTTCCGCTAAAAAATCTATTTTTCGGAAAGGGTTGTCTCCACTGATTAAGGATGAACTTGCTCGTGCCGACCCTCCCACTGCGTTAGGTGACTTTATTAACTATTGTATCCGTATTGATGCTCGTCTGACTGAACGCAGACAAGAGAGATGGTTCGAAAATAATCGCACTAACCTTTTACTACCTCCCTCCTCAGCTAAGGAACCTTTGAGTAGGATCACAAGGGAACCAGAACCTGAACCCATGCAGGTGGACTCTTTACAAAGACGGGTTAGTGATGCACGCAAAGAACATCGTATAAAGGAAAATCTATGTTTCTACTGTGGTAAGTCAGGGCACTTCATTATAAACTGCCCCAGCCGTTTCGTAAGACTACTGCAGCAGTCATTCACTGTGAGTGTTGCGAGAGGAGCTCTGTCATGTCCGAGCCTCAGGCTCCAGAGAGATCTGCTGCAAGAGATCTTGATTTCTCGGACTTAAACTCTGTTAGTTCTGGGGACGATGACGGTATAAACGCTGCAATTTTTCAAGTTTCCTCAGCGGTGTCCCAGCTGAGTTGTAAAAGAAACAATTCTCATTGCTTCCTTTCCATCAAACTCTGGGTTGACTCAGTCTGGGTGTCTAGCTCTGCTATGATCGACTCAGGAGCAAGTGGAAATTTTATGGATATCTCCTTTGCTCTGAAACAGGGGATACGTTCAGTGAAGAAGGCTACTCCAGTACAGATGGAGACTGTGGATGGCTCTCTACTGACTTCTGGACCAGTGGATCAAGAAACAGAGCCTTTGAGGGTCCTTATGGGTAAAGATCATCAGGAGAAAATGTCTTTTATGCTTATCTCTTCTCCCCACTTTCCCATTATTCTAGGGCTACCATGGCTGCAGGCGCAGAATCCTACGATTAACTGGGAGACCAAGGAATTACACTTTCCGGAGAAACAGATGAGTCAAGGAGTTTCAGCTTGCTCTGTTCCTAAAGGAACCATGTCAGTCCCTGAACTACCAGCTGTATACCAGGACTATGTGGATTTATGTGACAAGAAGAACGCTGATCAGCTTCCTCCTCACCGTCCATATGATTGTCCAATTGAAATATTGCCTGGAGCCGAGATACCTTTTGGTAAGATCTACCCCCTAGCGGGGCCCGAGCTAAAAGCTTTGAAGGATTATATAGATGAAAATTTAGCCAAGGGCTTCATACGCCCCTCTTCATCTCCCGCAGGTGCACCCATCTTCTTTGTGAAGAAGAAAGATGGATCTCTGAGACCCTGCATAGACTATAGGGAACTCAATAAGGTTACTATTAGAAACCGTTATCCATTGCCTTTAATCCCTGAATTGTTGGAGAGAGTGCGGCATGCCAAAATTTTCTCTAAACTGGATCTCCGTGGGGCCTATAACTTGGTCCGTATTAGACCTGGGGATGAATGGAAGACTGCTTTCAGGTCACGCTATGGACACTTTGAATATCTAGTTATGCCTTTTGGTCTGAGTACCGCCCCAGCCACTTTCCAACGCTTCATGAATGATATCTTCAGGGATCTCCTAGATACATTTGTGGTGATTTATCTGGATGATATTCTAATTTTTTCTAACTCCACAGAGGAACATCATGGACATGTGAGAATGGTCTTAGAACGCCTAAGACAAAACCATCTCTACATCAAACTTGAAAAATGTGAATTCCATAGGACCGAAATTCAATTTCTGGGGTATGTACTATCTACGCAAGGGATTAGTATGGATGGAAGCAAGACCCAAGCCATCAAGGATTGGCCAATTCCTAGAAATGTGAAGGAGGTGCAGCGTTTCATCGGGTTTGCCAACTTCTATAGACGTTTCATTAAGAATTTTTCTGAGGTAGTGTCACCTATCACCCAACTTACCCGGAAACAGTCTAGGTTCTCCTGGACCCCGCAAGCTCAGGAAGCATTTTCCTGTTTAAAGGATAAATTTACCACCGCACCTATCTTAGTACATCCCAACCCCGAGCTTGCCTTCATAATAGAGGTGGATGCTTCAGACTGTGCCGTTGGAGCTATACTCTCTCAGAGAACAGGTGAGAAGAATGTCTTGCATCCCTGTGCCTTCTTTTCCCAGCAGTTGTCTTCGGCTGAGAGGAACTACGATGTGGGCAATAGAGAATTGTTGGCCATTATTGCCGCCTTCAAGGAATGGAGACACCTTCTTCAGGGTGCTGCACAGCAAATAGTCGTCCTGACAGACCATCGTAACCTTGAATTTATCAGGTCGGCTAAGTGCCTGACTCCTCGCCAGGCTCGCTGGAATCTTTTCCTAAACCAATTTAATTTTGTCATTTCTTATAGACCAGGATCGCGCAATGGAAAGGCTGATGCACTCTCTAGGATTCATTCAGCAGAGACACGTCCACTTACTCCTCCTAAGACTATTCTTCCTGACTCTAGATTCCTGGGAGTGATTCATAATCAAGACCTACTTAAGGACATCAGGGAAGCATACCATGCGGATTCTTTGTTGGCTCAACCCCCAAGGGACGTAAGTCTTGTCTTTAAGAATGGTGTGTGGATTCAGGGACAACGTCTGTATATACCTGAAACAGTCAGATTGAGAGTATTGCAACTCATCCACGATTCCAAGATAGCCGGGCATAGGGGAATTCTAAAGACACAAGAATTTCTTTCTCGTTTCTTTTGGTGGCCCACTTACAGGAAAGATGTCTTAAACTATGTCACTTCATGTGAAGTCTGTGCAAGATGCAAAACACCTCGCTCCTCACCAACTGGTCTGTTGCAACCTCTTCCCACCCCGTCCCGCCCGTGGGGATCCATTTCTATGGACTTCATTGTGGAGTTACCAACCTCTCAAGGGAAGAACACCATTCTAGTGGTGGTTGACCGTCTAACAAAGGCAGCTCATTTTATCCCTTGTGTCGGCTTACCCACTGCAAAACAGACATCAGACTTGATGATTAAGAATGTGTTTCGCTTACATGGAGTACCGGATGAGGTCATTTCGGATCGAGGGGTGCAATTCACTTCAAGGTTTTGGCAAAATTTCTGTGCAGCATTGGACATTAAAGTAAACCTTTCTTCTGCTTTTCATCCCCAGACTAATGGACAGACAGAACGAACCAATCAGACCCTGGAGCAGTATCTCCGCTGTTTTATCTGCCACCTACAGGATGATTGGGTGGATCTACTTCCACTGGCTGAGTTCTCTTATAACAACTCTCAGAGCGCCTCCACTAAGCAGTCTCCTTTTTACTCCAATCTAGGTTATCATCCTAACATTCTTCCTCGATTTCCCATAGATACGCCCTTGCCGGCAGTGGCTGAAAGAATCACTTCTTTACAAAAGAATATGGATCTTCTAAAGGAAAATCTAGAATTGGCTCAGGAAAGGTACAAGAAAGCAGCAGATAAATTTCGTAAACCTGCACCAGCTTTCAAGGTAGGAGATTTGGTCTGGCTGTCAACCAGAAATCTTAAATTAAAGATTCCATCGTCTAAATTGGGACATAAGTACATTGGACCTTATAAGATCAATAAGATTATAAGTGCTGTTGCTTGTCGTCTTCAACTGCCCAGAACTATGAGAATCCACCCTGTCTTTCATGTATCCCTACTAAAGGCTGCAACACCCAATACGTTTCCTGGACGTTCTTCTCCTTGCCCTGACCCAGTGCTGGTCGATGGTCAGGAAGAATTTATGGTGGAAAGGATTCTAGATTCCAGGTTGTACAGAAATCAGTTGCAATATTTGATTAAATGGCAGGGCTACCCAGTGGAGGACAACTCATGGGAACCAGTCAATAATGTAAATGCTCCTCGCCTGCTCCGCCAGTTTCATCAGAGGTACCCTGACAAGCCTGGTCTGAGATCATCCGGAGGTTGTCCCTAAGGGGGGAGTAATGTAAGGTTCTTTGTCTCTGTTGACATGTTCCTTGAAACTCAGTTTTCCGTCGGCCATTTTGCTTTCTGTCTTTCTGCAGCTCTTGCCCTCAGTTAATATGGAGTTTCCAGTTTTCATGTTCCCGCCCTGATTCTTCCCTCTTGCTTCTTAAGCAGCCTCAGCTGAACAATCAGTGCTCCTGAATCAAGCCTCAGTCAGTCTGTGACCTGACTCCTGGAAGCCTTGGACTTGTACTCCAGCTATTCCCTACTGAGGAACCTTGGAACACTTTTGGACTCTGGAAACCTGCTGTTTGGTGAATCTTGTCATGTATAGTGTACAGTTCCTATAGCGTCTTGTGCTTGGGTGCGAGGAAAACACAGGAGACATAGGTTGAAATGAAATGACTTGTATTACTTCATACAAGCATGCTGAAAAGTTCACACAGTTTGCAGGAACAGCGACAGGAGACACAGCAGGCCAGAGTAACTTCAAGCACTACAATAAATCTCCAAAGCAGGTTCAGGATCTCTTCTCTGTACCGTAATTCCTCTGCAAACATGGATTCACCAAACAGCAGGTTTCCAGAGTCCAAAAGTGTTCCAAGGTTCCTCAGTAGGGAATAGCTGGAGTACAAGTCCAAGGCTTCCAGGAGTCAGGTCACAGACTGACTGAGGCTTGATTCAGGAGCACTGATTGTTCAGCTGAGGCTGCTTAAGAAGCAAGAGGGAAGAATCAGGGCGGGAACATGAAAACTGGAAACTCCATATTAACTGAGGGCAAGAGCTGCAGAAAGACAGAAAGCAAAATGGCCGACGGAAAACTGAGTTTCAAGGAACATGTCAACAGAGACAAAGAACCTTACAGCAGTTTTGCAATAATTTGGCAGAAAAATTTAGCAAAAAATGCAATTTCACATTGACTTACAACTAGTGAGGAGTGAACGTGCTGGTATAAGGTATTATCCACCACGCTCGTGTGCTAACAGAGTGTCTTCGGAGTGCTCGAAAAATATGGTAGAGTCCCCGAGGCTGCATGTCTCGTGCTGTTTGACAGCTGCAACACATGCAGGGAGGATTGTCTGTTTGTTAGACAATCCCTGCATGTGTTGCGGCCGTTGAACAGCCGCGAGACATGCAGCCGCGAGGATTCGAACATAATTTTCGAGCACGCCGAAGTCACACGGTTAGAACCCGAGCGTGGTGGATAACACCTTATCCGCACATATAAATTCTTCAGTCATCAGAATTTTTTTATATATATTTTTTGGAGGGGGATGGTTTAAAAATAATCAGGAAAACTGCTTTTTATACACTTGAACAATTCTTAATATTAATTTCTATTATAAAACAATTTTACTTACCGTATCTTCCTTTTTTTTTTCTACTTCAAGTTTTGAAAAAAATGTTATCCTCTACAAACCCCTTTTACATAATTCGAGGAAAAGTAAGAGGGGAGACATCTGTGGCTGCCATGGTGTGTGGAGGCTATGCCGCTGGTGTGTACAAAGCCTGATTTGTAAATGTGGCTCTTTTAAATCCCTCTTGTGGGTAATGAATATTTATTGATATTTTAGCAACATGCCATTATTCCCAACCATTCCAAAAAGATCTGATCCTATCATTCTAAAAGAAGCAATTAATCAAAACCCTGCTCTGTGTAAACTGTTTCAAGAATTAAATTTGCTAAAATACAAAATAAATGGGATTTCCATGAATAACCCTCCTTACCCCGTTCTCGATACATTTCTTAAACAAAATAAATGAGTCTGCTTGTACAGTTGTCATGTGGATATTGGGCTTTATAGGCTTGCTCTAGATTTTTAGCTTGCGTGCCACTTATGATATATGTGCCATTGCTGAGCATTACGGAAGCTGCATACTGATAAAAAAATAAATAAAAATAATTTGTTATGTAACTCAAAAGTACAATATATTATCATAATGTTATACTTTATCAGACATAGCTAAAGGAATACTCCAGTATGAGCCAGTAAATGTTTTTTCTTATTAGTGTACAGCTATACAATTTTCCAATATACTATCTGTATGTCACGGGTTTACCACGACACAGAGGGACCAGAAGACCACAGCGTCTGATTTCACATACTCCTGCACTGATTACAAGAACGTCTCCTTCATATTCAACGGTACAGGTTCCTGTTAGTAGTGCAGGGGTTAAACTGTTCAGCTTAGAGTATCTGAAGACTTCCTGCTTGGATCATGTCAGCTGTTCAGTGTTGGCCACTCCCCTCTCCTGTATAGACTTGTCTCTGTCAATCTGGATTGCCAGTGTTAAGTTTTGTACTGCCTGGTGTGGAGTGGAGGAGACAGTAGTTGGATGAGGTGTTTGGAGTATTGTTCTCTGACTGTTGCTTGGACTTCTCAGCTGTTTGCAAATCCTCTTTCTATCCTATTTGGTTTACATTCCTTTTCTCCTCAGTGTTGTGCAAAGCCTCCCAGGTACATACCACAAATGTAGCAAAAAGGTATGGAAGCAGCACATCATAATCCGTGACAAAAAAAGCTAGTTTATTAGCCCATGTGGCAACGTTGCGGCTCAAAAGTGTGAGCCTTCCTCAAGCTTCCTTCTATTTATCTATCTATTAATATGATGACTGCTGAGAAGTGATCTTGCAGGATTTCAGTTTTTTTTTATATTGACAGAATGGAAAACTAAAAAAAAATAGTAGAAAATTTAAATTAAAGACTTGATTTAAACAAGTCATTTAGTGATGAGACATTTCAATTCTTAAGTTATTTACAGCATAGTGTATTTTATTTTTATGTGCTTTATTATTTAAGAAAAACAAGTTAGATTATACTCACCCAGGGGCGGTCCGGTGCAGTCCGGGTCCGATGGGTGTCGCATGTCCGGGTCCGGTGCCTCCCATCTTCATGCGATGACGTCCTCTTCCTTGCTTCTGTCGCGGCTCCTGCGCAGGGGCAATGATTTGCCCTGCTGAGGGCAGAGCAAAGTACTGCAGTGCGCAGGCGCTGGGAAAAGTCAGAGAGGCAAAGCGCCTGCGCACTGCAGTACTTTGCTCTGCCCTCAGCAGGGCAAATCATTGCCCCTGCGCAGGAGCCGCGACAGAAGCAAGGAACAGGACATCAGATGGGAGGCACCGGACCCGGACCTGCGACGCCCATCGGACCCGGACCGCACCTTATCGCCCCTGAGTGAGTATAATATAACTTGTTTTTCTTATCTTTCAGGTTACATTGGGGGCTTATCTTCAGCATTATAGAATGCTGTAGATAAGGCCCTAATGGCGATGGCCGCAGCTTATATATGAAAAATGAGGTGACAGATTCCCTTTAAAATATAAATAGTATACATTAATCTCTGGAGTTCCCCATAGTGGCTGCCAAAGGTGGTCAGAATTGTATATAAAATATAGATGTTTATTCATACACAACCTGTAGCGAAGCCTGGCTTTCGAGACAACTGCTTTTGGTAAACCTGCCAGTCTACTTAATACCCAGGAGCTGCCCTCATTCTCATGGTCTGTAATTTGCCGTGTCATCATACTCCTAGACGTTTTCTAAGCTGAGCTCCGATTTATTACAGATGTAGTGGAAATGTAAAAAGTGCAAGGTTGTTTTAAGTGTTGCCCATGTTAAGTGTTTGATAATATGATATCAGCAGTCTATAGCCGTAATGCATATTTCACCCCTGCAGCTACACAGAACTAAATCTCCTACATAATATGCTACACAGATAAAAGCTCTTCAAGTTTATAGATAACAAAACCCAAGTTGTGTCCCTGCTGATTCCGGATTTTGCAGCTTTATATAATCAATACATTTTTTTTTCCTCTAGGGATATAAGTCTACCAAGGCATCTATTATTCATGAAAGGCTCTATCGTACAGGTTTTTTTCTCCTTATCACTAAATTTCCATCAACGTCACACACAAAAACCTGCCAACACAGCAAGAATCTGGCAACAGAAGAAGACAGCAGTAATGCAATTATTTACCTACATAGCTGCGGTGAATGCACATTGCTGCCTAATGGCCCAAATCCAGACAAACATTGACACAGGGGCAGAGTTTGCAGTTTACAGGACAGATAGACATCAAGAACATGGAAACAAAGCGGAAATTGGAAGATACTTAAAAGGGTTGTCTGTAACTTTTACATTGATGGCCTATTTTTAGGAGAGGTCTTCAATGTCTGAACGGTGGAGTTACGACTGTAGAAAGTGGACTGTCTTGGCTGGTTTCACACATCGTTTTCCCCTTGCGGCGCCCCGGCATTTCCCGCAGCGCCGCATCTGAAAATCTGATGCGGCGCATGCGGCTTTTTCGCATTGACATGCATTAGCGCCGCATGGCGCCGCATGTCAATGCGTTGCATGCGGTTTTGTCGGATGCGGCGCAAATGTACATTGCGGCGGCCGGACAAAACGCTGCATGCAACGTTTTTTTTTTTTGCCGGATGGTTTCTTATCTCTCCAAGCATCAGAAACCATCCGGCAAAAAACCGCATTTTGGGCGCCGGAAGTGTGAAGCTTTTCACATGCGGCCTGCGGTAAATGCCGGGGGCGCCGTTTAGGCGCCGCGGATGTGTGAAAGAGGCCTTACCTGTGTAACACCACTGCCTGGCCTCTGCATGGTTTCCCTTCCCCACCATGCAGGGACATTGACATACTCCCCACCAGGCTGTGCAGTGAGCTCCTTGTCCTCTGCTTGCTGTGTACACTGTGCATGTTTCCTGGCAGCATGCTTAGGGCGCACGTGCGCTTCCTGATTCTTAAAGACACAGTGTGCATGCTTCTAATGTGTCCTCAGCCAATTGCTGGGAGGCACTTAGTACTTAAGGCACCTACACCTGAGCAACATTCTGCTTTATTGTTGGTGCCACTACTAAGTTGCTGGGTCCTGTCCTGTCCAGTTTCTGTCTCTGAACCTGTAACTTGTATCTGATCTTGCCTGAACCTGCCTGGGCCTGTCTGGCCAGGGGCTGAAACCTGAGCCTTTTATGTCTGAATCAGGACCTACCCCTGAACCTGTTTTGTCTGAATCAGGAACTATCTCTGAACCTGTTGTATCAGAATCAGGACCTATACCTGAACCTGTTGTGTCTGATTCAGTATCTATTTCCATATCTGTTGTGTCCGAATCTGTACGAAACCAGAAGTGACTGAATTTGTATCTATCTCTAAAACCCGCTGTATCTGACTCAGTACTAAATCTGCAATGTCTGAATCAGTATCTACTTTCACTCCTGCGGTGTCTGAATCAGCAATAACCCTGCAATGTCTGAACCTGTACCTATCGCTAAACCTGCTGTGTCTGAATTAGTACCTTTTTCTAAACCTGCTGTGCCTGAGCAAGTACTATTAACCTGCAAATTATGCCTGAACTCCCTATGTTTGATCTTGAATCATTCTCTGTTCCGCTCTAGTCTGAACTTGGACCTGATCCTTGCCTGTCCGCACCGGCGTTTCCTTGCTTGTCCGCACCTGCGGTTCCTTGCCTGTCCGCAGCTGCAGTTCCTTGCCTGTTCAACATCTAAGACTTTAGTGTCTAGCTTGTCTTTAAGTTGCTAAGTCTACGGTCAGGTCCTGGCTGTACCCAAACCCACTCTTGACCTGTCTGGCCTTGGCCTGAACTCTGAACCTGTACCTATTCCTGAGTCTGTCCTGTGTTCCAGAACCTGATCAGTCTGAACCTGTACTTATACCTGAGTCAGTCGTATGTTCCAAAACCTGATCAGTCTGATCCTGTATGTTTATCTGAATCCATCCTGTGTTCCAGAACCTGATCAGTCAGAACCTGTACCTATTCCTGAGTCCATTCTGTGTTCCAGAACCTGATCAGTCAGAACCTGTACCTATTCCTGAGTCCATTCTGTGTTCCAGAACTTGACTAGTCTGAACCTGTAACTACACCTGAGTCCGTCCAAGAGTTCAAGGCAGCCAGAGGCCGTACCGAGATTCCTGATGCACTTTTCTGTAATGTGTGGAGCCTAGAGCACGGGGGCAGGTGACCGGTCCTGGATGAACTGCCTGAGTGGATAGGTAATCACTGAGGCAGATGAAGTCAGTGGGCTTAGGGTTAGTCTAAATGATAGGGCTAAAGAGGTACTGTACTAAGGAAAGAAGAAATGTGAAATGCTGTGTCCTATCCCACATGATGAACTTGAACTCACTAACAAACGTTTGCCTGTTGTAAAGAACTTGGTGTCCCCTGAATTGCGTGTGGTGGCTCCTGAAGATGGAAGCCTGTAGGAAGCAGAGGCCTGCATCTATAAGTGAGTGTGATGCACTCCACACCTGACAGCACACCAAGACGAGGACACCGTTTGGCTGTAGAGTGCCACAGCGCAATCAGACAGCAACTGGGTCATGACTATCACTCTGCCGCACTTTACAAGACACCTGAAAACCGGCCTATTGATTCAAGTAGAGGGCAAATATGCAGTATCCAACCATAGCCACTATACGGTTCACGGAACTGTGCAGCTCTGTAACTGAGAACTTCCGACCTCCGCACAGTTGTTCGGGATGGAGGAGTATAGGGTGTCACACTCCCTCCCATCAGATTTTGATGACTTATCCTAAGTATGGGCCATCAATGTAAAAAGTACCGGACAACCCCCTTAAGCACTTTGGACCATAGCTTTATATTACGAGTTTCCCAATGATAAACCTCAGGGACCAGTTGTAATCTGGAAGGGAGTCAAGCAACAAGTGTTTAATTTCCCTGCAGCGCCATCACAGGAGGAAAAAAAGTATTACACAGGTCTCATTGAAAAACATGCATTACATGGTCATGTTGGGTCCTCCAAATGAGAGATACTCTTTGAAGCCTTTACTCACTCAATACATAAGGGCCCATTGCTCTCTCTTAAGGACTGAAAATTAGCTCAAAAGGTCATCCGTACATATAAGTAAAATCTTATGATTTAAGGCTCCTTTCTTAAAGGCGTTTTGCACAAACAACATTTATTACTTACTACAACTATAGGTTCTTTATCTATGATCAATCACAAGTTTTGTGAGAATGGAGAATGGGACCATGACTCCATTTACTTCTATGTATCTATGAATCAGTAGTGGACATCTATGACCACTTCTCAAATTGATGGTACAAATAAACAGATCGTCGCAGACGCTCACTACAGCTCCATTCACTTAAGAGGTTTTCCCATGAACAAACTTCATTTTAATCAATAGATCTTGGAATAATAATAATTTCCACAACTGGATATGTTTAAAAAACCGCACTTGGAATTTTTTTCCAGTTTTCCAATACACCATATGTTAAAACCAACGGTGTCGTTCAAAAGTACAACTCATTCAGCAAAAAACTAGCCCTCACATGGCCATATTGATGGAAAAATAAAAAAAGTTATGGCCCTGGGATAAAGGGGAGCAAAATACGAAAACGGAAAAATGAAAATACCTCCGGGGGTTAAGGACAAAAGACCCACATTCTCATGATTGATGTTCCCTCTCTACAATCAGACATTCTGCTTACATCCAGTAAATGTTAATGTTAACACTCCTTTAAGAATTGAGTTAGGGATCCGCCATCTTCTCATGTCAGGGATTCCTTTTAGCTTTTTACCAAAGCTGGAGGCTTCCCCAGGAGGCTCCTGGATTATGGATTATGTACCCGGACTTGTGACGATGTAGGTAAGAATCATCACGACTATCCCCTGGAATTGTATTAGAAGTCAGTTTTGCAGTATTTGCTTTACAAATGGAAAACAGGCCTGGAAAAAATGTTCTAGTATTCATTTAGCAAGTAAATATCATAAGATGACATTTGATGAAAATCTCACTCAAATATCCATTTAGAGAAGCATTAGAGGAAGCCTTGGAAACGATATAAGGGATTTGCATCCACGTATCTGCAAACATATCAATCCGTGTCACGATCCACTGCCTAATGTTCCCTCTCAGAGCTTACGGTGGAGCATGAAAGTATGACATATGTTTAGGTATAATGTTCTAGTACTGGGTAAGACTTCCATTTACCTTTTACAGATCGTGGATTCGTCAAGGTCCATACTGAGAAGATGACTTCATGGGACCACTGTTGAATTTTTGCCGGGAACCTCCCATTTAACAAAGGACCTCTAATAAAATCAGCTGATAGGTCCTCTATCTGAAGAGCAGGAGCGGAGCTGAGCAGATTGATATATGGGTATGCGGGAAATGAGTCCAGTGGGAAGTCCTAATCAATGATTGGCTTATTTCCTTCCAATCAGGGAGTAGGACCGCCCACTGAACGCCTACGCTCTGAATGCGCAGGAAAAAAAATGAAAAATGTAAGTTATGTTATATCTTTTCCCACAAAAACTATATATCAATCTGCTCAGCTCCTCCTGCTCTATAACATGCTGCATTTACGATGTGTCCACTTCCCAATTAAAAAAAAAAATCGAAGTTGTGGGGTGTAAAGGGCCAAACACTTTCCCAAAATCATGATTCTTCAACTAACTCTGTGGCGTAGAAGACAAAAGAGGGAACCATGTCAAAGATCAAAATGGTGTCCCAAGTTCTACAAGCGGCTAATTCCCTTATTACCTTTCCATGGACTTTAACCATGTACTTAACAGTAGCCACAAATAGCAGTAGCAAATCTCCTGTAACCCGCCAAACCTGTCTAAATCTTCACTCAGAGAGGCGTGGAGGAGCGTGGATTAAGAAAGAGGCATTAGGTACAGCCAAAATTTGGATTCCCATCCCAGATGCTGTAGATAAAAAGTTGGTAATTATATGTATGGATGCCATGAGTTTGACATTAGATAATATATAAAAGGTCACAATATTAGCCCAGTGACTTGTCTGCCCAAAGGCAGGGCATGAAACTGGCAAGGGGCACGTGGCAAGAACAAGATCGATACTGACATGCTGCTTCATTGTCATAGTGCAGCAGCTACCTGCAGCCTCCACTAGAGGGAGCTCTCTGTATACTTCATATACAGTTAGCGCCACCTAGTGGTGACCACAACCAGCCAGAATAATATAATTTATCAAGTCAGAACGGTAGAATTCTCTTATAAACCGGTCACAGGAAATGGCGCTACTGTGTTCATATCAATAATCTTAGCGACAAATCTACATTATAATCAGTTTTCCAACTGTACCATAATAAAATACAGACTCCTTGATTTTTTGATAAGTCGTCCAAACCAAAGAAAAAATTAGGACAGAGATACTGACCAAACTGTGCTAATTGCTTCTTGGTACACACTGCATGTATATCCCCGCACAGACCAGATAAGTGGGTTATTGTTCCTATGATTCACATCCATTTACAACATAAGCGGGTTACATAACAGATTTTTCGCTCGGTTGTAAAAAATAATAGAATTGCAGCAATGCTCTAACCTTTGAAGACTGAAAAATATATGTGAGAATTGCACAAATATCCTATTAGAATGTTTTAAGAATTGTTAGCCCCGATGTGATCATTTTTGGTAAAGTAGGGCGGGCGGTTGAAACATGTAAATCCCATCGGCTTGACCTGCTGGCTCTTTTACCCATATAATTTTAAAGGTGTTTTTCCATCTGGACTATGTCTGATCATATTTACACCCCGGAGCCATAATCTAAAAACCACCGACAGGTGAAGTGAATAATATTGATTATCTCGTGATCATGGTGCATGTTAGTGGTGAGAAAGATTAGGCAGCAAGTCAGTTCTTCAAGTTGATGTGACGGAAGCAGGAAAAATGGGGAAGTGTCAGGATGTGAGTGACCGTCACAACAAGGATCAAATTATTATGGCTAGACGAATGGGTTAGAGAATCTCCAAAATGGCAGGTCTCATGGGGTGTTCCTTGTATGTGGGGGATAGTGTCTACCAAAAGTGGTCCAAGGAGGGTCAACCAATGACAGGGCCTTAAAGTCAGGAGGTTTTGCTCGGCAAGACCATTGAATAAAAAAGTCAGGGTCATGGGTGATGGGTAGTGATGAGCGAGCATGCTGGGATAAGGTGTAATGCGAGCACGCTCAAGTGCTAATAGAGCCTCTTGGTGCGCTCGAATACCACGTTCGAGTCCGTTGACTGCATGTCTCATGGCTGTTCAACAGCCACAACACATGCAGGGATTCCCTGTTCGTTTGCCTGTTGTTGCGGCTGTCAAAAAGAAGCGAGACATGCAGCCGCGGGGACTTGAACAAGGTATTCGAGCGCACCAAAGATGCTCTATTAGCACTCGCGCATGGTGGATAACACATTATTCAAGTATGTTCGCTCAACATTAGTTCTGAAAGCTCACAGTACAAACTGCTTAAAAAGTTACTGCCGGCCACGATCAGAAGGTTCAGGTCTTAGCAATCTGAGCTAGCTTGAGGAGTGGGTGACTCCCATAAAACGTCGCTCAGGTGTGCAGACGCTCCACTGTCTCAGCGTGGTGAAGATGTGGCCATTTGCCACCTTAGGCAATCCATGGGAAGCCAAGATTGGGATTGAATCACACACTTGGTAAATATGGTGGAAGTTTATTAATTTGTTGTGCATGGATGTGCACAATGAATATTTGTAGAATCAACTTTTTCTATATATATTTGTAGCTCGATACAAAGATATCAGAACGCGCAGAGAAACACGCTGTACATTGGGCTGATCCTGTCCATCGCCATGTAATGTGATGGAAGAATGATGGGGCAACGTTCTGCTGGGAAATCACGGCTCCTTCATGTGACACACACGTACCACCTACCTAACATTGTCCCCCTGCACTGTAGAGATCTCCCCTAACGACAGTGCCCTCTTTCAGATGGTTAAATGTTAATCAGATAATCAGATGCTTTAGAAACATAACAAAGATTTCCAGATGATGACTTGTATCAAAATTCTCAGATCTCCATCTAATCAAACATTTTCAAGTCCAAACTATTAGGGCTGCTCCTTACAAGTTATAGGACTTAGGCTAAGTTCACACGTTGCGGAATTGCCGCAGAAATTTCCGCGGCAATCCCGCACTTCTCTGCCGCGGGAAATACGCATTTTTTTTGTATGCGTATTCCCGCCAGAAACTAGCGTTTTGCAAGCGTAATTAGCCATCGCTTGGAAAACTGATTGACAGGTTGGTCACACGAGTCAAACATAGTGTTTGACACATGTGACCAACTTTTTACTATTGATGCCGCCTATGCCGCATCAATAGTAAAACGATCTAATGTTAAAAATAATAAAAAAAATAATAAATAATGATATTCTCACCTTCCGGCGGCCCCGCAGCTTTCCCGCCTCTCAGCGACGCTCCCGGCAACTCCCGTTCCCAGGCGTCCTTTGCGACAGACCCCAGATGACGTAGCATCACGCGAGACCGCTACGTCATCCGGGTGATTCTCGCAAAGGACTCCTGGGAACGGGAGCGTCGCTGAGAGGCGGGAAGGCTGCGGGGGCCGCCGGAAGGTGAGAATATCATTATTTTTTATTTTAATTATTGTTTTACCAGGGATATGGTACCCAGGGATGGAGGAGAGTCTCCTCTCCTCCGGACCCTGGGTACCATCGCACATGAACCGCTTACATTCCGCATAGCCACATGCGGAAAGTAAGCGGTTCAATTCATTCCTATGGCGGCGATTCCGCTGAGATTACGCAAAATTAATGAACATGTTGCTATTTTTTCCGCGAAGCGTTTTTTCAGGAATCCATTTAAATGAATAGGATGCTTAATGCTTGCGTTTTTTTCGCGTTTTTGCCGCGGGAAAAAAACGCGAAAAAAACGCGAAAATTCCTGACGTGTGCACTTAGCCTTAAGGAAATTTCCGCGGCAATTCCGCAACATGTGAACTTAGCCTAAAGAGCAACTAAACTTTCATTTATTTTTTATAATTTTGTCCTGAATGGAAAGTTATGAAACTTTGCATATCACTTTATTAGGGAAATTCTCTTTATTTCTGAAAAAAAGCTGCATATAAATGGCTTCCACACCCCGGCTTTTTCCCATTCTATTTGCCTAAATTTAGAGTACAGATGATGGCGGTGAAAGGGTTAGCATCTGCATCCACCTGAGTGTTGTTCACTCTTTCACTGCCATCATCTGTACTCCAAATGAGTAGGTTCTGATCTCAATGCAGCTGACGGCAAGTAAAAAGACTGGGGAAATGGAGCTTGGAAACCACTTGCATGTACAGTGGGGAAAATAAGTATTTGATTCCTTGCTGATTTTGTAAGACATGAGCAGTCTATAATTTTAAGGGTAGGTTAATTTTAATTTTGAGATCAAATACTTATTTCCCTCACTGAATTTTTTTAACAGGAATTCTCTAATAAAGTGATTTGCTAAATTTTATAACTTTCCATGTTGGAAAAAATTCTAAAACAATATAAAATCATAAAATAAAAGTTTAGTTACTCCTAAAAGGATCTGCAGCTAATATATTGATGATGACACCACAGGATATCTTCAGAGTCCTTGTGGAGTCCATACTTTGACAGAGGTTTTTTGCAGTACTGTGGGGACCTGCACATTAGGCAGGTTTTGTTAAAAGGGTTGTCCGGTCTAAAACTACAAGTCGGCAATCACTCTACGCGACTGCAGATTTATGAATCCTTCCATTTGCGCACTTTGACGATTCTCCGGTGCCGGCAGTGGACGGTCAATTGGCCGCAAGTATGCTTTTTGCATACACTCGGCCACATTCCGACTAGTCTGTTTCTGGCCTCGCTCAATACACTTGCACTGAGTGAGGTCGTGCACGTCTAGTCCGATTGTGGCCGAGAATATACATATCGCATACTTGTGGCCACATGACCACTGTTCCTGGCGTCAGGACCGGAAAATCCTCACAGGAGTGTGAGGATTCACAAGTCTGCAGTTACATGTAGTGACTGCACACTTGTGGTTTTAGACCGGACAACCCCATTGATGTATAGGCTGATTGGAATATATAAGGCATGCATTATTACATGTTATCACCAGTGTTATTTTCTACCCTGGTCTGGCACTGCATGGTGCCCTATGTGGTACCTTCACCTCCATATAAAATCTAGATATAATAATAATCTTTATTTTTATATAGCGCTAACATATTCCGCAGCGCTTTACAGTTTTGCACACATTATCGTCACTGTCCCTGATGGGGCTCACAATCTAGATTCCCTATCAGTATGTTTTTTGGAGTGTGGGAGGAAACCGGAGTACCCGAAGGAAACCCACGCAAACACGGGGAGAACATACAAACTCCTTGCAGATGTTGTCCTTGGTGGGATTAGAACCCAGAACTCCAGCGCTGCAAGGCTGCAGTGCTATCCACTGAGCTACCATGCTATAGTTTCCTAGAAAATTATGCTACCACTACAGATAATAGTAGTGAATAAGGGCTTGTGCCAGAAACGCGTTGAGATGTAAACCCAACCTGTATGATCTTTTAAATTATTTGAAATATAAATTGAGGATTTTATCTATTTTGGGACTCGCCAAAATTTCTTTTCTACATAAATAACAGGTCCATACTTAAAGTCATCTGGTAACGGTATTATATTACATTGGTGATACTGATGGCTGACAGATTTGTAGTGATCGCAAGCTTGGGATACTTTGATGACTCCGATACGCAACTACACAGGTCGGCTTTGATTATTTCTAATTAGCATTTTACCTATTACAATTGTCATTTAGGCTTTATAAATTTTAGAGCATTCCCTATATGATATCCATGTTACATTGTTTGCAATTGGCCCTATAGTCTGTGAGTGTCAAGTTATCCTACGTCTCAGATCTACTCCTTTAAGCTAGAAGAAGTTGATTTATGACTGCTGGAAAAAAAAAAGAAATATGGCTTCTAAATCTCATACAAAAGTATAAAATATTCACAGGTACAGCGAAACGAATCTTAAACATCTCAATTATACCAGATTTGCACTCTTGCTTATCAGAATCTCCCTCCGGCATCTCCATAACTTTCCGAGTATTTAGCGGTTTTGATAAGCCGTCAGTGGTATTTTACTTGGCGCGGAGAGGTGAGATGTAAATCTGAAAAAAAGAGTTGTCAATTGTCGGCAAATATTTGGGAAAAAGAAAAAGCTGAATAGCTTCTACCTTACTGGAAAGCAACGCACAAAGGAAAGCATCTACTGCAAGGTGGAACTTCCCACGCTTAACAGTACAATACAATGTAAAGGGAGGGTCACACCTATTTGTTATTCATTCCATCATCAATACTTCAGATTTTACCGAATTTCAAGAAATTAAAAAATAAAGCTATTGTCCAATTTAAGAATTCCATTTTCATGTAGCCCATTCAAAAAATTGAGGGTAATGAGGGGATCCTGTCTCCTCCATCCTCATCACTTGGCCAGAATGGAGATCGGCTACAAAAATGATCTTTTGCTCTGGCTGAATTGTCCTTTCCTAAATTACACGGGTAACTAATTAATTGAAACAGACATGGTGTAATATTTAATTTTCCCTTTGGTGCAAAGAAACTGAACACTTATGTCATGGTTTGGACAGGGTTAATGCCCTGCACTCTCAGGGTTAAATGTGGTGGTCTCCCTTTGGATCTGGGAGGGGTATTTATACACACTCTGGACTGAGATTCCCTTTCAGCTATACTTTTGTTTAGTCTGTGTGCCTGACCCCCTTGTGTGTGTGCTCAGTTCTCATCTGTTTGTTTTGCTCTCTGTGTTTGACTCGGTTCCGTTTACTCTGTTGGCTTTCTGATCTTCGGCTTCCTTTTGACAATCCCTCTGCCTCACCCCTCCTGTACCTCGTTATCTCCTGGTTTTGAACTTGGCACATCTAACTACTCTCCAGTGTCCATCTTCTCCTCTACACCCCGGCGCCTAGCGCCGCCCTTGGCCACCTCCCACCTGGTCACGTGTTACAGGTCCTGCTTGTTACCCAGTGAGTTCTCCACTGCTCTGGTCTCAGCTCCCATGCTGCAGCGCCCAGCCATCTCCACAGCAGTGACACTCGGGAGTCGTGACATTATAGCTGACCCTACAGTCTTTCCCTGGTGGTGGGATGCTAGTGTATTATGGACCCGGTACGGGCTCTCACCGAGCAGGTTAAAGGGAATCTGTCACCGCATTTTCGCCCTATGAGATAGGGCCACCGCCATCAGGGGCTTATCTACAGCATTCTGGAATGCTGTAGATAAGCCCCCGATGTTACCTGAAAGTGAAGAAAAACTAGTTATATTATGCTCACCCAGGGGCGTTCCGCCGTCCGTTCGGGTCAGATGGGCGTCGCCGTCATGTCCGAGGCCTCCCATCTTGTGACGAAGCCAGCGTCTTCTTTCTGTCCCATTGTGGCTCCTGCGCAGGGGCACTGCTCGGCCCTGGTGAGGGCAGAGCAGAGTGCTACAGTGCGCAGATGCCGGGAAAGGTCAGAGAGGTCCGGCGCCTGCGCACTGTAGTACTCTGCTCTGCCCTCACCAGGGCCGAGCAGTGCGCCTGTGCAGGAGCCGCGACGGGGCAGAAAGAACATGCCGGCTTCGTCACAAGATAGGAGGCCCCGGACATGACCGCGACGCCCATCTGACCCGAACGGACGGCGGAACGCCCGAGTGAATATATTATAACTCGTTTTTCTTCACTTTCAGGTGACATCAGGGGCTTATCTACAGCATTCCAGAATGCTGTAGATAAGCCCCTGATGGCGGTGGCCCTATCTCATAGGGCGAAAATGCGGTGACAGATTCCCTTTAATGAGCTCTCCCAGCTTATGCAGAAGCTGTCCATGGAGCAGCAAACCCTTGTTCACTCGCACCAACAGGTGCAGAGAGATGTGGCAGGCGCTTTACAGAGGTCTGCTCCTTCGGGGTCCCGGATGGGGGGCCCCTCTGATGCATCCCTAGCGGATCCCGAGCCCACGGTAAAGTTACCCAATTTTTCTGGAGATAAAAAATTGTTTAGGGTCTTTAAAGAGGGATGCAAGTTGTTTTTTGACTTACATCCCCGGGCCCCTGCAAATGAAAGGCAGATGGTGGGGGTTGTAATGTCCTTGTTAAGGGAGGCTCCACAGGCATGGGTTTTCTCTCTCTTCCTCTGCTCCTGAACGTATGTCTGTGAACCTGTTCTTTGAGGCTCTGGAGTACATTTATTACGAGCCTGACAGAGTGCGTCTGGCAGAGGATAGGGTGATGAGTGTGACACAGGGAAGGCACTCCGCTGAATGGTTCTGCTTAGAGTTTAGACGTTGGGCCGCTGAAGTATCTTGGAATGACGCCGCCCTGAGGGGGTTGTTCCGCAGGGGCCTGTCTGACCGTCTACAGGACGCTCTGGCATTACATCCTCCCCCCGATACCCTGGAGGATGCCATGACGCAGACAGTCCATATGGAACGGAGACTCAGTGCTAGAGGAGTGATGCAACAAGAGATTCCCTTGTACTCCAACCTGTGTGACACTGCATCCGTCTCTGAGCCCATGGAGGCTGGGGCTGTCTCGGTGAAGGAAAGAGAGAGAAGACACCGTAGAGACAACCAACTATGTTTTTACTGTGGAGCCTCTGGACATTGGAAAAGGGACTGTCCCTCCTGCCCTTCTTCAGTGAAGCTGTCGGGAAACGACTGAGTCTGGGCAACAATCGAGGAGGTTGCCCAGACTCCCAGGTCCATTTTTCCTCGCTTGCTAAAATTGTGCTACAGGTGGAACTGGAACTTGCTGGTGGTCCTGTTGTTACTACTGACTTTGTTGACTGCGGTTCCACCATTAATCTGATTGATGCCCAAGTTGTGACTCTTAATAAGATAGTGACAGTGAGGCTGAAAGACCCTGTTAAAATTGTAGCTATTGATTCTTCCCCTCTTACACGGGAGGGAATTTGTTTCACGTCTGATGCCTTTTCTCTGAAAGTGGGTTCCACTCATGTTTTGTTCTGAATAATCTGCCTGCTGGACTGGTATTGGGGATGCCCTGGCTGCAACGCCACAAACCTGTCATTGATTGGGTTACGGGGGAAATCACTCAATGGGGATGTAAAGATAACGGTCTGCTTTGTAACATGGTAACTCTTGTCAACCCGGTAAAATCTGTATCTGTGTCGTCTGTCGGTCTGGAGGGTATTCCGGAATACCTGAAGGATTTCGAAGACGTGTTTTCTGAAAGCGAGGCTGATGAGCTTCCACCACATAAACCATTTGATTGTGCCAATGATTTAGACCAATGATTTAGTCAATCTCATTTACACCCTCTGCGTACGGTTCTGTTGAGACTCAGGGAGAACCATTTATACGCTAAACTAGTGAAATGTTAATTCTTTGAGCAAGAACTGTCTTTTCTGGGCTTACCGTATATACTTGAGTATAAGCCGACCCGAGTATAAGCCGAGGCCCCTAATTTTGCCACGGAAAACTGGGTAAGCTTATTGACTTGAGTATAAGCCGGGTGTATAAACCACCGTCCTGCTCTGTGCTGCCCCCGTCCTGCTCCTTGCTCCCCCATCCAGCTCTGTGCTCCCCTATTCTCCTCTGTGCTCCCCCTCCTGCTCCATCCTCCGCTGTGCTCCCCCCTTCCTGCTCCGTCCTTATCTGTGCTCCCCCCTTCCTGCTCCGTCCTCCTGTGCCCCCCCGTCCTGCTCCGTGGTCCTCTGTGCCCTCCATCCTCCCCCGTCCTGCTCCGTGCTCCTCTGTGTCCTCCATCCTCCCCCCGTCCTGCTCCGTGCTCCTCTGTGCCCTCCATTCTCCCCCCGTCCTGCTCCGTGCTCCTCTGTGCCCTCCATCCTCCCCGTCCTGCTCCATGCTCCTCTGTACCCTCCATCCTCCCCCCCATCCTGCTCTATGCTCCTCTGTGCCCTCCATCCTCCCCCCCATCCTGCTCCGTGCTCCTCTGTGCCCTCCATCCTCCCCCCCGTCCTGCTCCGTGCTCCTCTGTGCTCTCCGTCCACCCCCCGTCCTGCTCTGTGCTCATTGTCCTCCTCCATGCTTCCCACGTCCTCCGTTCTCCCCCGCCATACTCAGCCTCCCCGTGCCATCGCTGAACATCCTGGCAATCCTGTGTTGTACCCGGCTTCCTGCAGCTCTCCTGTGCTGAGCGGTGACTTAATACCGCTCATTAAGGCCATGACTATGGACGCCACGCCTATGGGAGTGGCATTGCATCCATATTACATGACCTTAATGAGCGGTATTACGTCACCGCTTAGCACAGGAGAGCTGCAGGAAGCCGGGTACAACGGAGGATTGCGGGGACGTTCAGCGATGGCACGGGGAGGGTGAGTATGATGTCCCAGCCACCGGTTCCTGCCGCGGCCCCCCCTCCCCCGCTGGTTCCTGCCAAATGACTCGTGTATAAGCCGAGGGGGCATTTTCAGCACAAAAAAAGGAGCTGAAAATCTCGGCTTATACACGAGTATATACGGTAATTGTATCTGGGGAGGGATTCTGCATGGATCCTAAGAAGGTCCAGGCCATTACGGATTGGGTGCAGCCTCATGACCTGAAGGGGTTGCAGCGAATCCTGGGTTTCGCTAACTTCTATAGGAAGTTCATTAAAGGGTTTTCGCAGGTGGTGAAACCTTTGACGGATCTCACTCTCAAAGGGTCAAATGTAAAAAATTGGTCCATGGCTGCAAAAAATTCCTTCCTGACGTTGAAGAAATGTTTTACTTCAGCCCCCGTGTTGGTACAACCCGATCCGTCAAGACCTTTTATAGTGGAGGTTGACGCTTCTGAGGTGGGGGTGGGTGCAGTACTGTCCCAGGACCCTTCCACTTTTACTATCCTCAAGCCCTGTGCCTTTTTCTCTAAAAAATTCTCTTTGGCCGAGAGAAATTATGATGTCAGCAACAGGGAATTGTTGGTGGTTAAATTGGCCTCCAAAGAATGGAGGCATTTTCTGGAGGGGGCCCTTCATCCCATTACGGTCATCACTGATCATAAAAATTTGGCCTACATCGAGTCTGCTAAGAGATTGATCCCCAGACAGGCTCAGTGGGTGCTTTCTTTTTCTCAATTTCATTTTATCATTACATTCCGTCAGGGTTCCAAAAATGTAAAGGCAGATGCCTTATCTCGAAGCTTTGATTCTGTGTCCCCTCCAGAACCCCCCTCCTCCATTCTTCAACCGGGAGTGGTTGTGGTAGAAGTCTCGTTTGAGTTACAAAGAGAGATTCTGGAAGCACAAGCACGGGCTCCCAGGAATAAACCCCCAGGTAAATTGTTTGTACCCGAACAATTCCGTCTCACACTCCTGCAGGAATTTCATGATTCTGTGTTAAGTGCTCACCCTGGGATTGCAGCTGGGATTGCAGCTGGGGGGCAGTGGCTAGGGGTTTTTGGTGGCCCCAGGGCCGGCGTCAGCACCTGGCGCACCCGGGCAAGTGTCGGGGCCCTGAGCAAGCAGGGGGCCCACTCGCTGTCGCAGACACCGGTGTACTATGAGGGGCCCTGTGCCAGTGCTGGCGCACACAAGTGGGCTCCCCCCGGTGGTCAGGGCCCGGCAATTGCGATACTTACTTCTCCCCGCTCCACCGCTGTGACGTCTTCTGTGTTTCCTGACAGTGACATTCAGGTCAGAGGGCGTGATGATGTCACATCTGTGCGCCCTCTGCCTGAACAGTCACAGTGCAGAGAGCTGGAAGATGGCGACGCTGAGGCTTCCAGAGTAGAGCAGTGCACAGCGAGGAGAGGTATTTCATTTTTTTTTATGTTTGGAGCAATATATGGGGAGCATTATACACTGGAGAATTAAATATGGGGCCCATCATACATCTGAGCATCATAGATGGGGCCCATTATACACTGGAGCATTATATATTGGGCCCATCATACACTGGAGCATTATAAATGGGGCCCATCATACACTGAAGCATCATATTTGGGGCCCATTATACACTGGAGCATCATATATGGGGCCCATTATACACTGGAACATCATATATGGGGCCCATTATATACTGGAGCATCATATATGGGGCCCATTATACACTGGAGCATCATATATGGGGCCCATTATACACTGGAACATCATATATGGGGCCCATTATACACTGGAGCATCATATATGGGGCCCATTATATACTGGAGCATCATATGGGGACCATTATATATGGAGCATTATATAGGCCCATCATACACTGGAGAAGCATCCATAGGGCCCATCATATACTGGAGCATCATATGGGGCCCATTATATATGGCACATCATATGGGGCCCATTATATATGGCACATCATATGGGGCCCATTATATATGGAGCATCACATGGAGTCCATTATATATGGAGCATTATATATGGGGCCCATTATATATGGAGCATTATATGGGGCTCATCATACACTGGAGCATCATATATGAGGCCCATCATATACTAGAGCATCATATGGGGTTCATTATATATGGGGCATCATATGGGGCCCATCATATAATGGAGCATCATATAGGTCACATTATATATGGAGCATCATATGGAGCACATATGGGGCTTATTCTGTATGGAGCATTATATGGAGCCCATTCTGTATGGAGCAATATATGGGGCCCATCATATACTGTATGGAGCATTATATGTGACTCATTATACTGTATGGAGCAATATGTGGGGCTCATTATACTCTATGGGGCGCGTCTGTCACGACGTATAACAGATATATTCTATGATAGTAACATATATCTAATGAGACAACACTCTATATTTCATATTATAGAAAATATCAACATGTATACGTAGAATCTGCCAGCAATGTCTTACCTGACATAATATCCAATGTATTGTGGGTCTATACTGTGCACGTGAAACGCTGTCTCAGGATAGAGGTGGACCGGGGTCTATGCTGACCCTGAACTGGGGTCCTGACTAGTCCCTCTACCTGGAGGTACTGTTAATGGTACAGAGGTCCAGGCCGCCAGCGTAACCCTGTCTCCTGTAGATCCCTGACCACTGTAATCTAGTCCTGAGAAGGACCCTGATTACCACCACAGGGAATGGGCAGGCAACAGCTTACACACAGTCAAATACAAACGAGACAGACAGGGGGTAAAGAAAACACTGCCTTGCATACAAAACTTCCACTACAGAGGAACACAAAAGGTTAAGAAGATAAACAATAAGCGAGGAGGGGAAAAACAACAACAGGCACTCTTAGCTTAAGTCTTCTCAGAATCGATCCGCTCTGCTGGTCTGAATGAATGCTTTCACCAGCAACTTCCCCAGCAGACCAGCAGGTATATGAAGGAAGCTAATTAACAAAACATCAATCGCAGCTGGGCGAGGCTGGTCTGTCCAGCATCGAGAGAGAAAGAATTAACTCCTTCAGTGCTGAAAAACACCCAGCACCAGAAACTCAGCTGTGCGAAGTCAGGGTGTGCAATCGCGACGATCTCCGCCGCGACACACCCGTGACAGTACCCCCCCTTCTACGAGGGGCCTCTGGACCCTCTGGGCCTGGTCTATCTGGGTGAGTAGTGTGGAAGGCCCGAACCAATCGGTCTGCGTTAATATCCGACGCAGAAACCCACATCCTCTCCTCAGGACCATACCCCCTCCAATGAACAAGGTACTGAAGGGACCGGCGATTCAGACGTGAGTCAATGATCTTCGATACCTGAAACTCCAAATTACCATTGACCACCACTGGAGGAGGAGGTAGAGGTGACGGTAAAACTGGTGCCACGTACCTCTTAAGCAACGATTTGTGGAACACATTGTGGATTTTAAACATAGGAGGGAGGTCAAGACGGAAAGCCACCGGATTAATTATTGAACTGATCCTGTATGGCCCGATGAACCTGGGACCCAGTTTCCAGGAGGGAACCTTAAGTTTTATATTCTTGGTAGACAACCATACCAGATCGTTCACACTTAGGTCCGGACCAGATACTCTCCTCCTATCAGCCATACGTTTGTATCGGTTTCCCATAGTGCTCAGATTATTAAGCACTCCTCTCCACACTGAAGCAAGTGACGACGAAAATCGTTCCTCCTCAGGAACCCCAGAAGAGCCCCCCCATTGAAAGTACAAAACTGGGGTGAAAACCATATGCCCCAAAAAACGGGGACTTACCAGTGGACTCGCTCCGCCTATTGTTAAGAGCGAACTCTGCCAGAGGCAAGAAAGAAGACCAGTCCTCTTGGTTCTCTGAGACAAAACACCGGAGATATGTCTCTAAGCTCTGATTCAAACGCTCTGTCTGACCATTAGTCTGCGGATGAAAAGCCGAAGAAAATGACAACTGCATCCCCCGACGAGAACAAAATGCCCTCCAGAATTTGGACACAAACTGAGACCCCCGATCCGACACCACATCGGAAGGCAACCCGTGAAGTCTCACAATCTCCCCAATGAACACCTGCACCAGAGTTTTAGCATTAGGAAGAGCAGGAAGAGCAATAAAATGTGCCATTTTGCTGAACCTGTCAACTACAACTAGTATGACAGTTTTACCTGAAGACGGAGGGAGGTCCGTAATGAAGTCCATAGACAGATGGGTCCATGGACGCTCTGGGATTTTCAACGGTAAAAGGGCCCCAGACGGACGGGTATGTGGGGTCTTAGAGCGCGCACATACCCCACAGGACGCGACAAAAGTTACCACCTCTTTATTTAAGTTAGGCCACCAAAACCGGCGAGAAACGAGATCCACAGTTGCTTTACTCCCTGGGTGTCCTGCCAAAGCAGAATTATGATGTGCCTCGATAACCTTTTGTCTTAACTGATCTGGAACAAACAGTCTCCCTGGAGGTCCTACAGGGGCGTCCCCCTGAGCCTCCAATATCTCCTCCTCAAGCTCAGAGCATACAGCCGACACCACAACTACCTCCTGAAGAATAGGAACCGGGTCATCCGTCTTCCCGGCCCCCGGAAACTACGAGACAAGGCATCAGCCTTTACATTTTTTGACCCAGGACGATATGTGACGACAAAATTAAACCTGGTAAAGAACAACGACCATCTAGCTTGTCTGGAATTCAGACGTTTTGCAGACTCTAAATACAGCAGGTTCTTGTGATTAGTAATGACGGTGACCGGGTGGACTGCCCCCTCCAAAAAGTGACGCCACTCTTCAAAAGCCAACTTAATGGCCAAGAGTTCCCTATTGCCGACATCATAATTCCTCTCGGCGGACGACAATTTTTTAGAGAAGAAAGCGCACGGATGCCATTTACCAGGGGACGGACCTTGAGATAATACCGCACCCACTCCTACGTCAGATGCGTCTACCTCCACAATGAACGGTTGTGATGCATCAGGTTGGATGAGTATGGGTGCTGAAGCAAAACATTTTTTCAAGGAGGAAAATGCTTGACAAGCTTTGTCAGACCACCTAGAAAAATCCGTCCCTTTTTTTGTCATGTCAGTGAGAGGTTTGACAACGGATGAGAAATTACGAATAAATTTCCGGTAGTAGTTAGCAAACCCCAGGAAACGCTGCAGTGCTTTAAGATCCTCTGGCCGATCCCATTCAAGCACTGCCTTCACTTTCCCAGGGTCCATACGGAAACCAGAAGCTGACACCAGGAATCCTAAAAACTGAAGTTCCTGTACGGCGAATACACACTTCTCCCATTTGGCGTACAGTTTATTGTCTCGCAAGATCTGCAACACCTGTCTCACATGCTCCTGATGAGACACAAGATCCGGCGAGTAAATTAAGATGTCATCTAGATAAATGACAACAAACTGTCCCACTAGGTGGCGAAAGATGTCATTAACAAAATGTTGAAACACCGCCGGGGCAGTAGTCAGACCGAAAGGCATGACAAGGTTCTCATAATGTCCCTCCGGAGTGTTAAACGCCGTCTTCCACTCATCCCCCTCCTTTATCCTAATCAGATTATACGCCCCCCTGAGATCCAACTTAGAGAACCATTTGGCGCCCACAATCTGATTGAAGAGATCAGGAATAAGTGGGAGCGGATACGGATCTCGGACCGTAATCCGATTAAGCTCACGGAAATCCAAGCAAGGGCGTAGGCCTCCATCTTTTTTCTTCACAAAAAAGAACCCCGCGGCCACTGGGGAAGATGAAGGTCTAATATGCCCCTTGGCTAGACTTTCCGAAATATAATCCTTCATAGCTTGCCTCTCAGGACCAGAAAGGTTATATAACCTAGATTTAGGTAACTTAGCATCAGGAAGCAATTTTATAGCACAGTCATACGCGCGATGAGGAGGTAATTCTTGACACCCCTCTTCTGAAAACACATCCTCAAAGTCCTCCAGAAAAGGAGGTAAGGTTCTAGGCACGGCCGCACCGATGACCGTGTTCATGCAGTTACTATGGCAAAATTCACCCCACTGGCTTATCTCTCTGGATTGCCAATTAATAACTGGGTTATGTTTAGTTAACCAAGGAAGTCCCAACACAATAGGAGTGGGAAGGCCCTCCAACACATAACAAGACAATAGTTCTTTATGTATTGCCCCCACTCGAAGGTCTATGTTATGCACGGCTTGCACAAAGCTACCTTGACCGAGAGGCCTGGCGTCAATAGAGAATATAGGGATAGGTTTGGCCAATACACTCAGTTGCATACCTTGCACCTGGGCAAACCGAGCGTCCACCAGATTAGCCGCGGCCCCACTATCCAGAAGAACAGAAATCCTCTCAGTTCCTGTACCTACCACCACCTCCGCTGGTACGAGAAACTGAGACGGACTTGGGGAAGAAATACATACTCCCAGATTGTCGTCCACCACACAACCTGGGATCAACAGTTTTCCGGCGACTCCTTGCTCAGCAAAGTACGGGATGGACACCCCCCAACAAAATGTCCCTTTCTCCCGCAGAAGTAACACTTTCCTGTCTTGCGGCGCACCGCCGATCCCCTCCCTCGAAACGATGTCCCTCCTAACTGCATAGGCTCCTCAGAACAAACCAGGGGAACCTCAATATGAGGGACAATAGTAGAAGGTGGAGTCATCACAGGGGGCGGAGTTACCTCGCACCTCTCTCAAAGCCGTCTATCAATGCGAATCGCAAGGGCCATAGCGGCCTCCAGTGACGGGGGAGAATCATACTGAGCCAACACATCTTTTAATTTGTCAGATAATCCTTGACAAAACTGGCTCCTAAGAGTGGGTCATTCCACTGAGTATCTGTGGCCCATCTACGGAACTCAGAAGAAAATTCCTCCGCCGGACGATCTCCCTGCTGTATCTTACGTAACTTCATTTCAGCAAGGGAGACCCGATCCGGGTCATCATATACCAGACCCAGGGCTGTAAAAAATCGATCTACTGACTGGAGAGCCGGGGAGTCTGGAGGAAGAGAGAACGCCCAGGATTGAGGGTCCCCTTGTAAGAGCGAGATGACAATTCCCACCCTCTGGTCTTCACTCCCCGAAGACCGAGGCCGTAGCCGAAAATATAATTTACAAGCCTCCCGGAAGGTAAAAAATTTGTCCCGCCCACCAGTGAACCTGTCCGGGAGAGCCACTTTAGGTTCAGATCTGGTTTGCTCCCGGGGGTACAAAACCTTGGACTTAACGTCCGTCAGCTCCATGGACAAACTCTGCAACTGCTGAGCTAACTGGGCTACTGGATCCATGGTAGCTGGGGAGAATCTTTTAGAAGTGGCCGGTGAAAATGTCACGACGTATAACAGATATATTCTATGATAGTAACATATATCTAATGAGACAACACTCTATATTTCATATTATAGAAAATATCAACATGTATACGTAGAATCTGCCAGCAATGTCTTACCTGACATAATATCCAATGTATTGTGGGTCTATACTGTGCACGTGAAACGCTGTCTCAGGATAGAGGTGGACCGGGGTCTATGCTGACCCTGAACTGGGGTCCTGACTAGTCCCTCTACCTGGAGGTACTGTTAATGGTACAGAGGTCCAGGCCGCCAGCGTAACCCTGTCTCCTGTAGATCCCTGACCACTGTAATCTAGTCCTGAGAAGGACCCTGATTACCACCACAGGGAATGGGCAGGCAACAGCTTACACACAGTCAAATACAAACGAGACAGACAGGGGGTAAAGAAAACACTGCCTTGCATACAAAACTTCCACTACAGAGGAACACAAAAGGTTAAGAAGATAAACAATAAGCGAGGAGGGGAAAAACCACAACAGGCACTCTTAGCTTAAAGGGTATGCCACACTAAACAACATCGCTAACGGGATCGCAAAAAACGTCACTATTTAGCGATCCCGTTAGCGATGTTGTTGTGTGCGGCATCTGTCAGCGACGAGCTCCCTGCTGAGATCCTGCTGTGATCTCGCTCGTCGCTGGAATCGTTCCGGACCCTATTTTATCGTCGGCGCTCCCGCTGGGTAAGTATTATCGCTGAGTGTGGCACCTTTTCTTAGCGATTTAGCGGTACTTTTGTACCGCTAAAGTCGTTAAGGAGATCGCTAACCGCGATAGCGTCCTTAACGACATCGCTAAATGTGGCCGACACGAGCGATATTGTAAACGATCCCGCTAGCGATCTCATTAGTATGCGACGCTAACGAGATCGTTAGCGGGATCGTGTAGTGTGGCAGTACCTTAAGTCTTCTCAGAATCGATCCACTCTGCTGGTCTGAATGAATGCTTTCACCGGCAACTTCCCCAGCAGACCAGCAGGTATATGAAGGAAGCTAATTAACAAAACATCAATCGCAGCTGGGCGAGGCTGGTCTGTCCAGCATCGAGAGAGAAAGAATTAACTCCCTCAGTGCTGAAAAACACCCAGCACCAGAAACTCAGCTGTGCGAAGTCAGGGTGTGCAATCGCGACGATCTCCGCCGCGACACACCCGTGACAGCGTCCTATACTGTATGGCACATTATATGGGGACCATCATATACTGTAGCATTATGTGGAGCTCATAATATATTGTATGGAACATTATATGGGGCCAATTATGTATGGAGCGATATATGGGGCTCATTATTCTGTATGGAGCAATATATGTGGCTCATTATACTGTATGAAGCATTATATTGGGCCCATTATTCTGTATGGCGCATCATATATGGGACTCATTATTCTGTATGGAGCAATATATGGGGCTCATATTCTGTATAGAGCAATATATTGGGCTCATTATTCTGTATGGCACACTATGTGGATCCCATAATACTGTATGGAGCAATTAATGAGGTTCATTATTCTGTATGGAACACTATGTGCTGCCCATAATACTGTATAGAGCAATATATGGGGCTCATTATTCTGTATGGCGCACTATGTGGTGCCCATAATACTGTATGGAGTAATATACTGTCCGGTTTCTGAGCTATTGTAGAATTTACAATAGATATCACTCATGTAATGTAAGAAGTGAAGTATTTGGCATTGTACTATACCTATATTTCTCTGCCATATCTGAGCATCATGAATTGTTTGTGAATACATGTGGGGTGCGCGCACGCTCTAAATCCTCTCAGGTCCGGCCGGTCAGGGAATTGGCGCCTTTGCTTATTCCGGATAGACCATCGACACATCTGTCCATGGACTTTATCACGAATCTTCCAACTTACAAAGGCAACTCTGTGGTATGGGTGGTGGTGGATAGGTTCTCCAAACAAGCCCACTTTGTACTGTTGGCGTCTGCTGAAACCTTGGCCCGCTTATTTATGCAGCACATAGTCCAGTTGCATGAAGTGCCTGTGAATGTGGTGTCGGACAAAGGGTGTGCAGTTTGTGGCCAGGTTCTGGAGAGCGTTTTGTGGGAAGTTGGAGATCACATTGTCATTTTCCTCTGCTTATCACACAGAGTCTAATGGACAGACTGAACGCACAACCCAGTCGTTACAGCAAATTCTGAGATGCCTGGCCTCTCCCAGACAGAAGGATGGTGTGAGGTATTGCCCATTGCAGAATTTGAGTTTAACTGTCGCAGTAATCAGTCTACTGGAAAGTCTCCCTTTCAGGTCAATTATGGGTTTACCCTGCAGTTTGGGGAGTTTTACCGCATGGATTCCGGTTGTCCTGGTGCCGAGGGCATAGTACAACATTTGAGAACCCTTTGGAGGGAGATTCAGGTGAACATCTCTAAAGCCCAGAAAAGGGCAAACGATTTGCGGACAGGAGGAGGGGACCAGCTCCGGCGTTGGCAGTAAGGGAGAAGGTGTGGTTATCCACCCGTAACATCAAGCTTAAAATACCCTCTATGAAGCTGGGCCCCGGTTTATTGGTCCGTACAAGATTGTGGAGTTGATCAACCCAGGGGCCTACAGATTACAGTTGCCCATCTCCTTCAAAATATCTAATGTCCTCCACAGGTCCCTATTAAAGCCTGTGGTGACGGTTAGGGAAGATTCCTCATCCTATGTTCCGCCAGTGTTGGTAGGGGGTCAGCTGGAGTACGAGGTTGAGCGCATCATTGACTCACAGTGGGTGCGCCGGAGGCTTCAGTACCTAATACATTGGAAGGGATATTCCCTTGAGGACTGGTCATGGGTTCCGGCCAGTTCGGTGCACGCTGACGACTGGTGAGGGCCTTTAATGCCAGATACCCTGAGAAGCCTGGGGTCCAGTGGCCCCCCGTTAAGAGGGGGGTACTGTCATGGTTTGGACAAGGTTAATACCCTGCCCTCTCAGGGTTAGTTGTGGTGCCCTCCCTTTGGATCTGGGAGGGGTATTTATACATACTCTGGACTGAGATTCCCTTTCAGCTACACTTTCGTTTAGTCTCTGTGCCTGACCTCATTGTGTGTGTGCTCGGTTCTCGTCTGTTTGTTTTGCTCTCTGTGCCTGACTCAGTTCGTTTACACTCTCTTGGCTTTCTGACCTTCGGCTCCCCTTTGACAATCCCTCTGCCTCACCCCTCCGGTACCTCGTTATCTCCTGGTTTTGACCTTGGCACGTCTGACTACTCTCCGGTGTCCATCATCTCCTCTGCACCCTGGCGCCTTGCGCCGCCCTCGGCCACCTCCCACCTGGTCACGTGGTTCAGGTCCTGCTTGTCATCCGGTGAGTTCTCCGTCGCTCTGGTCTCAGCTCCCTTGCTGCGGCGCACAGCCCTCCCCGCAGCAGTGACACCCGGGAATCATGACAACTTATTCCCAGGTTTGTCCATAAATTACAACCCCAGTAGGGTAACAATCATAGAATGGTAGAGTTGGAAGGGACCTCCTGGGTCATCTGGTCCAACCCCCTGTTCAAAGCAGGATTCACTAAATCATCCCAGACAGATATCTGTCCAGCCTCTGTTTGAAGACTTCCATTGAAGGAGAACTCACCACCTCTCGTGGCAGCCTGTTCCACTCATTGATCACTCTAACTGTCAAAAAGTTTTTTCTAATATCTAATCTGTGTCTCTTCCCATTCAGTTTCATCCCATTGCTTCTAGTCTTTCCTTGTGCAAATGAGAATAAAGATAATCCTTCTACAATGTGACAGCCCTTGAGATATTTGTAGACAGCTATTAAGTCTCCTCTCAGTCTTCTTTTTTGCAAGCTAAACATTCCCAAATCCTGTAACCGTTCCTCATAGGACATGGTTTGCAGACCGGACACCATTCTGGTCACTCTTCTCTGAACTTGCTCTAGTTTGTTGATGTCTTTTTAAAAATGTGGTGCCCAAAACTGGACACAGTATTCCAGATGAGGTCTGACCAAAGAGGAGTAGAGGGAAATAATGACTTCACGTGATCTAGACTGTATGCTTCTGTTAATACATCCCAGAATTGTATTTGCCTTTTTTGCTGCAGCATCACACTGCTGACTCATGTTCAGTCTGTGATCTATTAGTATACCCAAGTCTTTTTCACATGTGCTGTTGCTTAGCCCTATTCCTCCCATTCTGTATACGCTTTTTTCATTTTTATTTCCCAGATGTAGTACTTTGCATTTTTCCCTGTTAAAAACCATTCTGTTAGATGCTGCCCACTGCTCCAGTTTATTTATATATTTTTGAATCCTCTCTCTTCTCTAGTATTAGCTACCCCTCCTAGCTTTGTGTCATCAGCAAATTTAATCAGTTTACCCTCAATTCCTTCATCTAAATCATTGATAAAGATGTTGAACAATACAGGGCCCAAGACAGAGCCCTCTGGTACCCCACTTGATACATTCTTCCAACTGGATGTGCAGCCATTTACTACCACTCTTTGGGTCCTATCACTAAGCCAGTTATGAATCCACCTAACAGTTGCCTTGTCCATTCCATACTTAGTCATTTTTTCAATAAGGATTGTGTGAGATACTTTGTCAAATGCTTTGCTGAAGTCAAGATATACTATATCTACAGCATTTCCCTGATCCACCCAGTCAGTGATTCTGTCATAGAAGGAAATTAAATTAGTCTGACATGACTTATTAGTTACAAACCCATGCTGACTCTGGTTAAGCACTTCATTCTTGTCCAGGTATTTACATACATGTTTGATTTGCTTACATGTGTGATTTGTTTATTGTTAAGAGGCCCTTCTAACAAGCAAGCATTATCTAAAGTGGAAAATTTCTCTAAGTCCCCCCCACAATCATCTGGAGAAATCTAGTGGAATACCATCCCTTTTGAAGTCATCAAAACATCAGTTCAGGGAATGGCAAAAATAACGAAAGGCCCCTAAAGTGAAAAGTATTTTGGTCCCATTTACTCGGAAAGCGCAAAGAGCTCTTTAGTTTTTGTCCATATACATTGGGACTTGAATGGGACTGAATTACATTTCTCTTCTAACCACTTGACCAGGGAATAATGCGGATGCCTGGGTCGTCCTGTTCTGGCTCGTTCTTTTCTGGCTCGTCCTGTTCTGGCTTGTCCTGTTCTGGCTTATTTGGATGCTTTAATTGCCTGCTGATTGTTGGGTGTCTGGGTCCTTAGACACCTACCGACTGCTCAATAGACCGCTGAGCAGGAGATCATATGCAGGAGCGCCTGTACTTGCAGCCTATCATTTCTTTTGCATCCATACCCCGTTCTGTGTACGGGTTCAAGCAGGAGCTGCGCTCTTGTGTCTCATGGGCTGTTTGGGGGTCTATTGAGTGATCAGGGTGGGTTTAAGGACTTGGACCCCCAATGATGTGCACAGTGGTGGAGACAGACAGAAGAGAGCTTCTGTGCAAGAACAGATTTTTGGCCATTTACAGTCCAATATCTCATCATAATGCGCAATTCCACTTGCCTTGCAGATGATAGTGGCCCCCTTACCTCATGGGCCTCTGTGCGGCTGCACAGGTTGCATCAATGATATAGATCTTCAGGCAATTAAAGCGCCTGACAAATATGAAAATAAAAACTTCCTGAAAGTTTAAAGTATCAAAGGAGTTACCCAAACTGAAAAATATTATTTATCTTTACAATATGTGGGAAGAAAATAATAAAAGGGATTTATAAGGCCTCTTTCACACTTCAGTCGTACGACGTCAGTCAAAATCCGCCAAAGTGTGAAAAAAACGGATCAGCCATTTTTTTTGGCGGATCCTCTTTTTTCCCATTGACTTGCATTAGTGGCGGATTTTGACGGATGGTCGTCCGTTAGATCCGTTTTTTGACGGATCCACCGTCATTTTTGGAAAACGTCCAATGCAACGTTTTTTTGTGTGCGTCAAAATGGCGGACTATGGTGGATTCGTCAAAAAACGGATCTAACAGACGACCATCCGCGGGGTCTCTCTCTCTCTCTCGCTTCACTTGAAAAGGGGGTCACCAAGCTGTTTTGACCTGACCACTAATCCCAAAAGGAGTTTTTCAGGATTAAGATATTAGGAAAGGTCATGAATATCAAGAAAGGTCATGAATATCAAGATAGTGGGGGTATGACACCGAACACCCTCAGTGATCAGGTGCCAACAGGACCGCAGCCTCTGAAAGTATAGCGAGAACAGAGCCGAAACAGCAACGTACACAGTATAGTGGCAGGTGCCAGGGACTACAGCTCAGCTCCCAGTGCAAGAGAATGGCAGCTGAGCTTCAGTACCCAGGAATGGCCACTACACAGTGCACAGAGCAGTAATGATCCACTGCTGGCAGCTCACTTTGCAGTTGTCAACTAGTGATGTCCCAGATGTGCTCGATGGGAGACAAGTCCGGAGACGCGTTGCGGGCCATGGTAGCACATTTAGGCCACACAGGCTGCTCACAGTAGTACATGTATCATGCGGTCTGGCATAGTCGTGTTTAAAAATGGCTCCTGAAACACCTTGTAAAAATGGCCTTACCGATACTGAATAATTCAAAATGTTTTGAAAATGTTGTTTCCATTCTTTCATCATTTGCAGATCAGATGTCTATTATCCTGTGATTTCCATAATTCCATGATTTTTCCTTCTTAGTGATGCAATTTCAATGTTAAGGAGTGGGTTTTTTTTTTTTTATTCCCATTATAGGATAAAGATTAGTGATGAGAGAGCGTGCTGGAATAAGGTGTTATCCGCAATGCTCGGGTGCCAACCGACTGATTTCAACGTGCTCAAAAAATATGTTCGAGTCCCTGCGGCTGCATGTCCCGGTTGTTCGACTGCGGCAACACATGCAGGGATTGCTTGTTTGTTAGGCAATCACTGCATGTGTTGTCGCTGTCGAACAGCCGTGAGACATGCAGCCGCGGGGACTCGAACATAGTATTCGAGCATGCCAAAGTCACTCGGTTAGCACCCGAGCATGCTCGAATAACATGAGCTTGTTCGCTCATCACTAAGAGAGACCTGATATCTTGTCTTTGGACAGTTTTAATTATTTCTAGATAGCTATGCACCGGTCTGTGGATTTCTATGTATACAAAGCTTTTTTAGCTGATGTATAGTGTTAATACATAAGGTACGGTAATTATTATTGATTATTGCATACATTATTTAACACTCCTTAGTCCCCCTCTATATTTTTCCGTGCCCTCTTTTTTTCTGTGTCACTATTTATTACTCTTATAAATAATAAATTTAGGAACACTCATTCTTCAGCGCCCCTGCAGTCAGCTTGGAGGTCTGCACTGCTCGAACGTTACTGAACCGTCGCAGCCTGAGAGTCTGCAGTGGTGCTGAAGGATGAATATGCCTCCATTTATTATCTTAAAACCCCACATGCAAAGGAGAAAATGAGTTCAAGTGTCGGAAACCCCTTTAAGCTTTTAGTGATGCAGGTACCAAGGCAAAGAGACCAGTTTTATTACAGAATTGCCGGCTCTGTGGATGTGAAAAGTTTCACTCAAAGGTCAGTAGTCAGTTCTTATTTCCCTTCTGCTGCATCCAGTCTAATCTGATTATACATGTGTAGGACACAGCTGCACACTGTATAATGGCTCCCCGGGTTTGATCAAATATCTACAATTTAGGCGAATAAACCTGAACATCTGTGACCGGCGTAGAAGTGCGTCAGAGGAGGACAAGCAATTAGTTTCTGCACTGG
>JARQOD010000002.1:25012747-25169686 GCA_033576555.1 Oophaga sylvatica | reverse complement strand
ATAATGATGATAATGCTAATCATTAATAGTGATGATACTGATGATGACCGTGATAAAGATGACATTTCTTTGCAGGTGATGTTGGGAGACGAGGATGGTGGTTCTCGGGAACCGAGTGTCCCTGACCTGCTTGGCTCCTGTGACAATTTTGGGAGTGAGCCGGTGCTGAGACCCCACTCTTAAAACGGCACAGGAAAATGTAATTGTTCTGAATGAGGTTCCCCAAGAGCGGCTCTGAGGAGAGGTTTCCTCATGCTGCCATGAACAATAACTATTGTATAGGGACACTGAAGTCCAGGGAGAGGTCGTAAGTCAGCTCCTGGTATCTGAGCTATATGGAAGTATAGTGCTGGGGTTATCACATAGTCACATACTTGAGGGACCACCTGAGGGAAACCAGGGACCAGATGGTGAAGTTAATGTTGTGGATGACATGTTAACTAAGGTTCCAGATCAAGATGTGAATGAGAATGAATTGTATAACCTGACAGTGAGCCGGATGTGAATGAAAATGAAGTGTCTAACCCTGGAAGTGAGCCAGATGTGGCTGAGAAAAGGGGGTCAGACAGGGATAGTGGTGGTGATAGTGAGTCATCTGATGACAATAAAGCAACCAGTGCAAGTGAGGAAGGCATGGTAGCAGAGGAGATTGAGAGTCCTGAGAGGAAGGCTGAGGCTGACCTTGCGTCGGACGGAGGATGGCATCTGAAGATGTTGTACCGTTGGCCGGTTCCCTGGCGAAGACTAAGGTGAAAGACAGGACTCTGAAACTGAAACACAGCACAAGTGGATGCTGTTGAAAATGAGAAGTTATCAATGTATGGTGTGGATCTGCATCAGGCCAAGGACTCGGAAGGTGATGCTGCAGAGGTGGAGAAAGCCATGGAAGTGGTGGACACCAGGCCAGGTGCCTCACCAGAGGCTGATGTCTCAAGTGAAGCTGTGAGGAACAAGACTGAAGATGTGAGGAATGACTCTGCCCCGGAATATGTTTCTGTTGGAGACAGCGGCGTGGACGGTGTACTGTCCGGATCCGTGGCTGCGACTCGCGAAGCTCGGGCCGGAAGTTTGGCGCCCGGTGCGCCATCGGAGTTCTCGAGCGACCCAAAGGATCTGGATAAATCCCAAGATGAGATTTTGAGACCTCGGGTTGGCCTTGGTGAGCTCAGGCGCATTTTCATGGAGTCTACACTTGAACCACGTCCCAGTGAGTGGGAGGGGCGATGTGTCGCTCCGTTGCCGCTGCAGATACACGGGAGCTCAGATGGGATGCAGAACGTGGTGGAAAAGAAGACTGATGGTAGGGCTTCTGAGCATGTCCTACCAGAAGAGCCTGAAGAAAGGGCCGAAGACGTAAAGGACGTCCAACAACTACAGGAGAAGATGCGTAGCCATGAGGATCTCCTGGAGAAAGAAGTAAGAGCTCTGAGTCTTATGCAAAGTGAGCCTGTACCAGAAGAGGATAAATTATGTGTACCGACCAAGAAAAACGATCAGCTCCCTCTACAGTGCCAATCGTTTGAACAGTGTGGCTCGGAATGGTCAGAGACCATGACAGAGGCGCTTGGGTTCTGTGAGGTAGAATTTATGAATCAACTGATATTTAAGAAAGTAGATGTGCTAAAGAAAGTTCAGGGGAATTAGAGAAAACCCCTATACCTCCTGTGACAGTTGGTGACACAGGGTTCAGTGCCCCAAAAACAGGAGGTACGAAAGTTTCTGAGGAAGAATCAGCAGAGCTGTTCTGACGTGCCTGGTCGTACTTATCTGGTGAGCCACTATACCGAGACTGAGGCTGGCACTAAAGTCAAGATGAAGCAGTGCAGGATACCCGAGGCCCGCAGAGAGTATAGGCCTGGGAGGGTACAGGGTAGTGCGGATGCTTCAGATGAAGAGAAAACTGATGTTGGCTATGACAGTGGTGAGGATGAAGCTGATGAGGGCCATGACTGGTCCAGAGTTCACTGTCTCTGTTGGATTGTTGACCAGCCCTCCGGTCTGGATGACCAGCCCTCCGGTCTGGAGAAGAGGGAGGGGATATGTGAGACAGTGAAGGAATATGTGGTGAATGAGGTGTATATTTCACCTAAGTACCTTGCTGACTGGTATGAGCGAAATGTGTGGCTTTGTAAACCTGGTGGTAAAGAAAGGTCACTACACCTGCCATTCAGTACACGCTTGCAGCTCAGACCTGAATCCACTCAGGTGTTGATTAGGAAGCCAGAAGTAGGTGCTTGTGAGCACAGTCAGAGAGCTCATTCAGTCTGGACAAGGGGTCCAGGCACAGGTGTCTCCAAGAGTGTTAGAGCTGTCTTCAGCCTGGACACAGAGAGGTGTCCTGGCACAAGGAAGCAGTCTCTGTGAGAATGCTCCAAGAGTGTTAGAGCTGTCTTCAGCCTGGACACAGAGAGGTGTCCTGGCACAAGGAAGCAGTCTCTGTGAGCATGCATGCTGATGATTACTGAAGAGGAGGGGAGCCGTCTCAGTCTGGGTGCAGGAAGGACCCCGGACACAGGAGTGTCTCTGTGAACCTCCAGCATAATGACTACTGAATAGGAGTGGATCTTTCTCAAGTCTGGAAGTCGAGTGGACCTTCAGACATAAGGAGGAGTATCTTGGAGACTCCATACTGGTAACATATATCATATGTGTTGTTTTGGGCACAGACTGATAGAGTCTGGGTTCCTGATAGAAAGGGACATTATATAAGTGTAATTAGTGGCTAGACAAGCCCAGGTCTTTTGTTTATGCTTTGTTTTTATCTGTTTGCTGTGGACTTTAATAAAACTGGTTGCGGCCAGTTTTCACCAAACTGCTGTCTGAATGAACTGTTTCCGTGCCATTCTGTCTACCCAGACAGCGATCCTAGAGCTAAACCCCCCGGAAGGCTACAATATGTATATATATGTATATATATATATATATATATATATATATATATAATTATGTGAGCCCATCTTCACTTTTGTTCTATCCTCCTCTACGTTCTAGAGCTGTAACTCAAACATATGTATTTACACTCATACAGTACTGTGCAGAAGTTTTAGCCAGATTTGGAAAAAATGCTGCAAAGTGAGAATGCGTTCACAAATAGAAGTGGTAATAGTTTATTTTTATCAGTTATTAAAATGGAACATATCCATCATGTAATACCATCAGTGATCTGTCAGATTGGCTCAGAAGTCATTCTGTTGTAGGACAGTTTTCCCCTGTAAATAGTTCTCCTATGGATGCCCCAGTCACAGTGTAAAAAATGAACTTTGAAGGAAAAAAAAGGAAAATATAAATATTGTCCAGAAATTGATTATGATCCCTTTAGCAGCAAATTATCCAAAAAATATATACATTTATAAAACATCTGAAAAAAATAAAAAGTCCCCACCACAAAAGAATATGGAAAAAAAATCAGATTCTTTTTCTAACAAAATACATTTTATTACATTTTAATAAAAAAATACACTGATATCTTCACGGCTGTAATAACTTGAACACAACAGGTTATTAAAATTATACAGTAGGTACGGAAAGTATTCAAAACCCTTTAAATTTTTCGCTCTTTGTTTCATTGAATCCATTTGGTAAATTCAAAAAAGTTCATTTTTTCTCATTAATGTCACTCTGCACCCCATCTTGACTGAAAAAAACTGAAATGTAGAAATCTTTGCAAATTTATTAGAAAAAGAAAAACTGAAATATCACATGGTCATAAGTATTCAGACCCTTTGCTCAGACACTCATATTTACATCACATGCTGTCCATTTCCTTGTGATCCTCCTTGAGATGGTTCTACTCCTTCATTGGAGTCCAGCTGTGTTTAATGAAAGTGATATGACTTGATTTGTAAAGGCGCACACCTGTCTATATAAGACCTCACAGCTCACAGTGCATGTCAGACCAAATGAGAATCATGAGGTCAAAGGAACTGGCCAAGGGGCTCAGAGTCAGAATTGTGGCAAGGCACAGATCTGACCAAGGTTACAACAGAGTTTCTGCAGTACTCAAGGTTCCTAAGAGCACAGTGAACTCCATAATCCTTAAATGGAAGAAGTTTGGGACCACCAGAAGTCTTCCTAGACCTGGCCGTCCAGCCAAACTGAGCAATCATGGGAGAAGAGCATTGGTGAGAGAGGTAAAGAAGAACCCCAAGATTACTGTGGCTGAGCTCCACAGATGCAGTAGGGAGATGGGAGAAAGTTCCACAAAGTCAACTATCACTACAGCCCTCCACCACTCGGGCCTTTATGGCAGAGTGGCCCGACGGAAGCCTCTCCTCAGTGCCAGACATATGAAAGCCCGCATAGAGTTTGCTAAAAAACACATGAAGGACTCCCAGACTATGAGAAATAAGATTCTCTGGTCTGATGAGATGAAGATAGAACTTTTTGGTGATAATTCTAAGTGGTATGTGTGGAGAATACCAGGCACTGCTCATCACCTGCCAATAGAATCCCAACAGTGAAACATGGTGGTGGCAGCATCATGCTATGGGGGTGTTTTTCAGCTGCAGGGACAGGATGACTGATTGCAATTGAAGGAAACATGAATGTGGCCAAGTACAGAGATATCCTGGATGAAAACCTCTTCCAGAGTACCTGAACCTCAGACTTGGCCGAAGGTTCACCTTCCAACAAGACAATGACCCTAAGCACACAGCTAAAATAACAAAGGAGTGGCTTCAGAACAACTCTGTGACCATTCTTGACTGGCCCAGCTGAGCCCTGACCTAAACCCAATTGAGCATCTCCGGAGAGACCTGAAAATGGCTGTCCACCAACTTCACCATCCAAGCTGACGGAACTGGAGAGGATCTGCAAGGAAGAATGGCAGAGGATCCCCAAATCCAGGTGTGAAAAACTTGATGCATCATTCCCAAGAAGACTCATGGCTGTACTAGCTCAAAAGGTGCTTCTACTCAACACTGAGCAAAGGGTCTGAATACTTATGACCAGGTGATATTTCAGTTTTTATTTTTTTTTTCAGTCAAGATTGGGAGCAGAGTGTACATTAATGAGAAAAAAAATGAACTTTTTTAAATTTACCAAATGGCTGCAATGAAACAAAGAGTGAAAAATGTAAAGGGGTCCGAATACTTTTCGTACCCACTGTATATGTAGAAAAAAAATCCTAATCCAAAAAATAGCTATTTTTCTATCTTTGTGTTGCAAAATTTTTTTAATTATACTGTCATTTATATGTAACCCAAAACAGCTCTAAAAAAATATCCCAATTTGTGTCCCATAAAACAAAGCCTCCATTCAGCCATGGTAGTGAAATACATATTTTTTTTTAAATGTTGGCTTTTAAAAAGCGGAGAGGCTAAAAAAAAATGTAAAAAAAGCCCTAACTAACATGGTTAGTAAGGGGTTGAAAGATGTGTAAAATAAAAAAACTAAGCAATAGGGTATGATGGATGAAATTTGCACAAATCATGTAAATCTAAGTAGTTAATATTAGACTCCTGTACTCAGACGCTGCAAAAATTCTCCATTTTTAAAACACTACATCAATAATAGTGAATTTTGTTAAATGATGTGCTCCGCTCTTTTATCAATGTAGTGATTGAAGGGGAGAAGTTAAATATGTTGACACGAGCTCAGTGATTCCTTGCTACAAATGTATTTTCAAAGGGTACAAAATCCTGTTTTATTTTTCTTGTCTTCCGCTGCGTAATTGCCTTTGGCAAGGTCTAAGCAACTTGTTTTCCTTTGTTGAATTCTGCTGCTTGTAGAAAATATGAAGCATCGCGAGAAAGGACAAAGAGGGGTTATTTATGCAGATTTGGAGATTTATGTTTGATTTATATTGATGTTCACTTCAGATTTACATGTCAGGGCTCACGCACATGGCGAACAACTGTATTTCGGGGATAGTCTACTTATTTTTTTAAGCATCGCCTACAATTTCACAATACACAGGTCTAAGGAAGTCCATGCCATGGGACACTTGGAAAGCGGGATCTTCATCTTGGATGATCACATCTTCTTTGCCATTAGGTGGTGAGAGCCTGTACAGAAGGATAGAAAGGACTTGGAGACGCCATATTGGCTGATATTCTATGTGTGCCACTGTAAGGGTTGCTGCAAATTCAGAATACCTACCGACGATGTACGTAGATACCATGGGGTAGTACATGGAGTGTATACCTCCGTCCGGTGTAGGGTCTCCATGTGTCTGCTAATAGTCACATATATAGTGGCGTCACTAGGGGTCAGACTAAGGGACCTGTTTAAATGCTTAGGAAGCCATTGCCGGTGGTTTTTGTTAATTACGGTATTCTAATTTACTGCGCTTTAGGCTAGTAGATATGGTTGCACAACTGAGGAGAGGTGGTAATAGGGTGTCATTACCGTACTTAAAAAGAAATGGAGTGGATATATGAATTAGATACCCTCAAACCTATGGGCTTAAATGTTGATTATAAATTACATACACTCATTTCAATTCGGTCTTAACTCCAACCCTATGCATGATGTTCTGTCTCTTCACTGGTATAAATAGGTTTTTATTTTTTATTTTTGTTTTTTATTTCTTGTTTATATTCCATGAATAGATAGTATAGATAGATAGATATAGATAGATAGATATGGGATGGATAGATAGATAGATAGATATAGATAGATATAGATAGATATATAGATAGATAGATTAGATAGATAGATAGATAGATAGATAGATAGATAGATAGATAGATAGATAAATATGGGATAGATAGATAAATATGGGATAGATAGATAGATAGATAGATAGATATGATATAGATACAGTGCCTACAAGTAGTATTCAACCCCCTGCAGATTTAGCTGGTTGACACATGCGGAATTAACTTGGCATTGTGACATTTGTACTGTAGATCAGCCTGGAAGTGGGAAATGCATGCTGCAAAAATTTTTGTTTTAATTTTTTTTTTTTAAAAAAACATTAAAAGTTAATTCAGAGTGTCATTTATTATTCAACCCCTCAAACCACAAGAATTCTGTTTGGTCCCCCTAAAGTATTAAGAAGTAGTTCAGGCACCAAGAATAATGAGCTTCACATGTGTGGATTAATGATCTCTTTTGCCAGCCTTTTCTGACTATTTAAGACCCTCCCCAAACTTGTGAACAGCACTCATACATGGTCAACATGGGAAAGTCAAAGGAGCATTCCAAGGCCATCAGAGACAAGATCGTGGAGGGTCACAAGGCTGGCAAGGGGTACAAAACCCTTTACAAGGAGTTGGCCCTACCTGTCTCCACTGTTGGGAGCATCATCCGTAAGTGGAAGGCTTATGGAACTACTGTTAGCCTTCTACGGCCTGGACAGCCTTTGAAAGTTTCCTCCCGTGCCGAGGCCAGGCTGGTCCGAAGAGTCAAGGCTAACCCAAGGACAACAAGGAAGGAGCTCCGGGAAGATCTCATGGCAGTGGGGACATTGGTTTCAGTCAATACCATAAGTAACGTACTCCACCGCAATGGTCTCCGTTCCAGACGAGCCCGTGAGGTACCTTTACTTTCAAAGTGTCATGTCAAGGCTCGTCTACAGTTTGCTCATGATCACTTGGAGGACTCTGAGACAGACTGGTTCAAGGTTCTATGGTCTGATGAGACCAAGATCGAGATCTTTGGTGCCAACCACACACGTGACGTTTGGAGACTGGATGGCACTGCATACGACCCCAAGAATACCATCCCTACTGTCAAGCATGGTGGTGGCAGCATCATGCTGTGGGGCTGTTTCTCAGCCAAGGGGCCTGGCCATCTGGTCCGCATCCATGGGAGGATGGATAGCACGGCCTACCTGGAGATTTTGGCCAAGAACCTCCGCTCCTCCATCAAGGATCTTAAGATGGGTCGTAATTTCATCTTCCAACAAGACAACGACCCAAAGCACACAGCCAAGAAAACCAAGGCCTGGTTCAAGAGGGAAAAAGTCAAGGTGTTGGAGTGGCCTAGTCAGTCTCCTGACCTTAACCCAATTGAAAACTTGTGGAAGGAGCTCAAGATTAAAGTCCACATGAGACACCCAAAGAACCTAGATAACTTGGAGAAGATCTGCATGGAGGAGTGGGCCAAGATAACTCCACAGACCTGTGCCGGCCTGATCAGGTCTTATAAAAGACGATTATTAGCTGTAATTGCAAACAAGGGTTATTCCACGAAATATTAAACATAGGGGTTGTATAATAATTGACCCACACTTTTATGTTTAAAATTTATTAAAATTCAACTGAGGAACATAACTTTTTGTTTTGTAAGATTTATGCTTCTGTTAATAAATCCTACTCTCGTTTGCAGTTTGAAGGCTCTAACTTATTTGCATCTTATCAAACCAGCTCAATCTGCAGGGGTTGAATACTACTTGTAGGCACTGTAGATACATATGGGATAGAGAGATAGATAGAGAGATTTAAAAGAGATGAGGAAATTGATTTGCAGAAGCAAGGTCCAGTAAACCTGCAAATTCTTACCTTCTGCCTTGAAAATATTTACGAATACAAATTGATGGTGACCTTCGACACTCTTAATGCTGGAATGAACCTATCACATGGATTTATGGCCTACTACATCAATTAAGGAATTTACTCCAAATACCCTGTGAAAACATCACAAAACATTACCAGACCCCAATCAGAGGGCAATAAAACTTTCACACTCCTTATCTATGAACTGTTCCAATATTTATGTTCATCCCTCTGCCATAATGACTATTCTGCTTCACGTCACTTGTCTTACCTATTGCATTTTTTCTGTGCTATTTTGTGTATAAATATGTGATTCTTCAGTTTTTGTTTTAGTCTTTGCCTGATGAAGAGACCTGAGTAGTCTCGAAAGCTTGCAATTTGTTACCATCTTTTCAGTTAGCCATTAAAAGGTATCAACCACTGAGGACTCTCAACTCTAAATATTTTTCTATCTACTGGCTAACACGGTACAAAGATATACATCTTTAATGTACCTTCTGCCTTGGAATTTGTCCCACCAGTTTACTTAGCTACAACCTGTTGAAGAAAATCATGGAACAATATGTGCTGTCCTATGTAAGAGCCGTATACTGTACTACAGTTACAAGTCCTCACTCCTAGTTGCCAAAATTGCCTCAAAATATGATGGCTTTTTGAAATAAGGATCAATGAAAGTATACTTTGTGTATGTAGTCTTTAAGTGTGGGAACATTGCTTTCCCCATCACTTTCCGACCCCAACGCCCCTTATAGTACTGATTGACAGTCTCTATACAGTTTGTGCATACACTAATAACATCTTGTTGAGAGAGGATCGGGGAATGATCTCCTGATGTACAAACACTCTTATAAACCACACTATGTCCCCGCTGTACTGCATCCAAACAGCATTTTTTTGTGCCTCCTACCTCCCTGGTGACCTACAGCACTGGCTTGCCTGAGCTTTCTTTGCAGACTGTGCTCAGTCCAAGCAAGCCAGCGCTGTCAGTCACCAGAGAGGGGGGCAGTCATCAGAGCACTAAAGGTGACAATTTTTTATGGGCTTTATCCAGCATTGACAACTTCACTTTTTACTACACTGTGTGCAGAATTATTAGGCAAATGAGTATTTTGATCACATCATCCTTTTTATACATGTTGTCCTACTCCAAGCTGTATAGGCTTCAAAGTCAACTGCCAATTATGTAAATCAGGTGATTTGCATCTCTGTAATGAGGAGGGGTGTGGTCTAATGACATCAACACCCTATATAAGAGAGATTTGACGGACTCTGAAAAGTCAAAAATTGTGAGATGTCTTGCAGAGGGATGCAGCAGTCTTGAAATTGCCAAACCTTTGAAGCGTGATCACCGAACAATCAAGCGTTTCATGGCAAATAGCCAACAGGGTCGCAAGAAGCGTGTTGATAAAAAAAGGCTCAAAATAACTGCCCATGAATTGAGGAAAATCAAGCGTGAAGCTGCCAAGATGCCATTTGCCACCAGTTTTGCCATATTTCAGATCTGCAACGTTACTGGAGTATCAAAAAGCACAAGGTGTGCCATACTCAGGGACATGGCCAAGGTAAGGAAGGCTGAAAAACGACCACCTTTGAACAAGAAACATAAGATAAAACGTCAAGACTGGGACAAGAAATATGTTAAGACTGATTTTTCTAAGGTTTTATGGACTGATGAAATGAGAGTGACTCTTGATGGGCCAGATGGATGGGCCCGAGGCTGGATCAGTAAAGGGCAGAGAGCTCCAGTCCGACTCAGACGCCATCAAGGTGGAGGTGGGGTACTGGTATGGGCTGGTATCATCAAAGATGAACTTGTGGGACCTTTTTGGGTTGAGGATGGAGTGAAGCTCAACTCCCAGACCTACTGCCAGTTTCTGGAAGAAACCTTCTTCAAGCAGTGGTACAGAAAGAAGTCGGTATAGTTCAAGAAAAGCATGATTTTCATGCAGGACAATGCTCAATCACATGCATCCAAATACTCCACAGCGTGGCTGACCAGTAAAGGTCAAAAAGAAGAAAAAATAATGACATGGCTCCCTTGTTCACCTGATCTGAACCCCATAGAGAACCTGTGGTCCCTCATAAAATGTGAGATCTACAGGGAGGGAAAACAGTCCACCTCTCGGAACAGTGTCTGGAGGCTGTGGTGGCTGCTGCACGCAATGTGATCGTAACAGATCAACCAACTGACAGAATCTATGGATGGAGGCGTCTGAGTGTCATCGTAAAGAAAGGTGGCTATATTGGTCACTGATTTTTTTTGTTGCTGTTTTGAATGTCATAAATGTTTATGTCTAAATTTTGTGTTGTTATATTGGTTTACCTGGTGAAAATAAACAAGTGAGATGGGTATATATTTGTTTTTATTAAGTTGCCTAATAATTCTGCACAGTAATAGTTACCTGCACCAACAGATATCCTCCTAAGATAGCCAAATCTAAAAAAAAAACCCACTCCAACTTCCAAAAATATTAAGCTTAGATATTTATGAGTCTTTTGGGTTGATTGAGAACATAGTTGTTGTTCAATAATAAAAAGAATTCTGTCAAATACAACTTGCCTAATAATTCTGCACACAGTGTATTTCTGGATACTTTATCAAAAACTCATGGACAGACAATATTTCTTACGGACACAATGCACAATAAATCAATATGATTACGGACGCAGTCAGACGGCCATATAGTAACATAGTAACATAGTAACATAGTTATTAAGGTTGAAGGAAGACTTTAAGTCCATCTAGTTCAACCCATATCCTATCCTAACCTGCCCTAACATGTTGATCCAGAGGAAGGCAAAAAAAACCCAAGTGGCAAACAGTAAGCTTCACATTGGGGAAAAAAATTCCTTCCCGACTCCACATACGGCAATCAGACTAGCTCCCTGGATCAACGCTGTATCTAGGAAACTAGTGAATATAGCCTGTAATATTATACTTTTCAAGAAAGGCATCCAGTCCCCTCTTAAATTTTAGTAAGGAATCACTCATTACAACATTAGACGGCAGAGAGTTCCATAGTCTCACTGCTCTTACAGTAAAGAATCTGCATCTGTGATTATGGCTAAACCTTCTTTCCTCCAGACGTAGAGGATGCCCCCTTGTCCCCGTCACAGGTCTAAGAGTAAAAAGATCATTAGAAAGGTCTTTGTACTGTCCCCTCATATATTTGTACATTGTAATAAGATCACCCCTAAGCCTTCGTTTTTCCAAACTAAATAACCCCAAGTGTAATAACCTGTCTTGGTATTGCAGACCCCCCAGTTCTCTAATAACCTTGGTCGCTCTTCTCTGCACCCGCTCCAGTTCAGCTATGTCTTTCTTATACACCGGAGACCAGAACTGCACACAGTATTCTAAGTGTGGTCGCACCAGTGACTTGTATAGAGGTAAAATTATGTTCTCCTCATGAGCATCTATGCCTCGTCTAATGCATCCCATTATTTTATTTGCCTTGGCAGCAGCTGCCTGACATTGGCCACTAAATTTGAGTTTGTCGTCCACCCATACACCCAAGTCTTTTTCAGTGACAGTTTTGCCCAGTGTTTTACAATTAAGCACATAATTATACATCTTATTTGTTCTACCCAAGTGCATGACCTTACATTTATCCCCATTAAAGCTCATTTGCCATTTATCAGCCCAAGCTTCTAGTTTACATAAATCCTCCTGTAATATAAAATTATCCTCCTCTGTATTTATTACCCTGCAGAGTTTAGTGTCATCTGCAAATATTGAAATACTACTCTGTATGCCCCCTACAAGGTCATTAATAAATATGTTAAAGAGAAGCGGCCCCAATACTGACCCCTGTGGTACCCCACTGCTAACCGTGACCCAGTCCGAGTGTGCTCCATTAATAACCACCCTTTGTTTCCTATCCATGAGCCAGTTCTTAACCCACTTACACATATTTTCCCCTATCCCCATTGTTCTCATTTTATGTATCAACCTTTTGTGTGGCACTGTATCAAAAGCTTTTGAGAAGTCCATGAACACCACGTCCACTGCATTCCCTTGGTCCAGTCCTGAACTTACCCCTTCATAAAAGCTTATCAGATTAGTCTGACAAGAACGGTCCCTCGTAAACCCATGCTGATACTGTGTCATGAGGTTATTCAGCTTCAGATACTCCAAAATAGTATCCCTTAAAAAACCCTCCAGGATTTTACCCACAGTAGATGTTAAGCTCACTGGCCTATAATTTCCAGGTTCAGTTTTTGCCCCCTTTTTGAATATTGGCACCACATTTGCTATACGCCAGTCCTGTGGTACAGACCCAGTTATTATGGAATCTTTAAAGATTAAAAATAAGGTCTATCTATAACTGTACTTAATTCCTGCAGTACTCGGGGGTGTATCCCATCCGGACCCGGGGATTTGTCAACTTTAGTGATTTTTAGACGCCGCCGTACTTCCTGCTGGGTTAAGCATGTGACATTTAATGGAGAAATTTTTTTATCTCTGATCATGTTATCTGTCATGACATTTTCTTGTGTAAATACAGTTGAAAAAAAGTCATTTAGCATATTGGCTTTTTCCTCATCCTCATCCACCATTTCACCCAGACTATTTTTAAGTGGACCAACACTATAATTTTTTAGTTTCTTGCTATTTATGTAGTTAAAGAATATTTTGGGATTATTTTTACTTTCTCTGGCAATGAGTCTCTCTGCCTCAATCTTTGCTGTCTTGATTTGCTTTTTACAGAATTTATTCAGTCTTCTGTATTTATTTAATGCCTCTTCACTACCTACTTGCTTTAATTCCCTAAACGCTTTCTTTTTGTCCCTTATTGCGCCCCTTACAGCTCTATTTAGCCATAGTGGTTTCCTCCTAATTCTAGCATGTTTATTCCCATAGGGTATATACTGTGCACAGGTCCTATTCAGGATACTAATAAACGTCTCCCATTTTCTTTGTGTATTTTTATGTCTCAGGATATCGTCCCAGTTTATTGCACCAAGATCATCTCTCATCCGTTGGAAATTTGCCTTCCTGAAGTTTAGTGTCCTTGTAACCCCTCGACTACACATCTTATTAAAGGATACATGAAAGCTTATTATTTTGTGATCACTATTACCCAAGTGACCCCCAACCCTTATATTTGATATGCGGTCTGGCCTGTTGGATAATATTAGGTCTAGCAGTGCCCCCCCTCTTGTTGGGTCCTGAACTAGTTGTGAAAGGTAATTGTCTCTCATAGTTGCCAAAAACTTATTACCTTTGCTGGAACTGCAGGTTTCTGTTCCCCAATGTATTTCAGGGTAGTTGAAGTCCCCCATAATAATGACTTCTCCTTGAGTTGCTGCTTCATCTATTTGCTTTACGAGGATATTCTCTGTTGCTTCCATTATTTTAGGAGACTTATAACAAACCCCTATCAATAATTTATTATTTTTCCCCCCTCCCCTAATCTCCACCCACAGAGACTCTACATCTTCATTAGATTCACAGATATCACACAGGATGGGTTTTAAGGATGATTTTACATATAAACACACACCCCCACCTCGCTTATTTTTACGGTCATTTCTAAACAGACTATAGCCCTGTAAATTAACCGCCCAGTCGTGGCTCTCATCCAGCCAAGTCTCAGATATCCCCACCATGTCATAATTATGTTCCAACAAAATTAATTCTAATTCCGCCATTTTGTTGGTGAGGCTTCTAGCATTAGTATACATGCACTTTATGTATCTCTCTGAACCTCTATTCTTTCTTAAATTATTAACTGTTCTAACCCCACCCCCCATGCCACCCCCACCCCCAATTTCATTATTTGTGCCCAGGTCTCTATCTGTACTGCCTTCCCCTCCTATAAAATGAATACCCTCCCCCCTAGTCCCTAGTTTAAAGACTCCTCCAACCTTCTAGCCATTTTCTCCCCCAGCACAGCTGCACCCTCCCCATTGAGGTGCAGCCCGTCCCTAGCATAGAACCTGTAGCCAACTGAGAAGTCGGCCCAGTTCTCCATGAACCCAAACCCCTCCTTCCTACACCAATTCTTGAGCCACTTATTAACCTCCCTAATCTCCCGTTGCCTCTCTGGTGTGGCACGTGGTACCGGCAGTATTTCAGAAAATACCACGTTGGAGGTCCTTGCTTTAAGCTTGCAGCCTAATTCCCTGAAATCATCTTTAAGGACCTTCCACCTGCCTCTAACTTTGTCATTTGTGCCAATGTGCACCATGACCGCTGGGTCCTCACCAGTCCCTCCCAGTAATCTGTCAACCCGATCAGCGATGTGTCGGACTCGAGCGCCAGGTAGGCAGCACACTGTTCGACGATCCCTGTCTTTGTGACAGATTGCCCTATCTGTTCCCCTAATAATTGAGTCCCCCACTACCAGCACCTGTCTGGCCTGCCCTGCTCTCCTAATTCCCCCTTACTGGAGCAGACACTCCCCCGGCTTTCAGAGGACATGCCTGGCTGCAGCAGTGCTACCCCTGTACTGACAACCCCCTCATCTGCCAACTTTGCAAACTTATTGGGGTGTGCCAGATCAGGACTAGCCTCCCTGGCGCTCTTCCCTCTACCCCGCTTTCTAACTGTCACCCAGCTTCCTACTTCAGTGTCCTGCAGCTCCACCCTAGCATCCCCCCCTCATCTATCCCATTGAGCGTCTGCTCAGTGAGCAGAAGACTCCTTTCCATATTGTCTATGGATCTCAGTGTTGCCAGCTGCACATTTAGATCCAAGATTTGGGCTTCCAAATGCACAACGTGCTCACATCTCGCACAGCAGTATGCACCCTTGACCGGCTGTTCAAGGACTGCATACATGTGGCAAGATGTACACTGGATGGCATTGGCAATAGTGGAGCACATATCTAATGGGGATTTCACCAGACAGCAAAGATAAGTAAAAATAAATAAAAAGTATTAATAAAATATACAGTAACAGCAATTCAGTAAATCCTCCCTTGGAAACTCCCTGAATCCAAAGTCACTGAATCTCAAGTCACACTTACCACCGTTCACACTTGCGCACCGGTCACACTCAGCTCACTCACACTCGCTGAAGCAGAAGATTTAAAGAGAGATTTTTATTTTTTCTCTTTTTTTTTTCTCCAGCAGCAAATCACCCTGCTGCTCTAATGCACTTCCAAAAAGACTTGAGCCCCAACCAGCTGGCCCTTATAAACCCTTAATTATGAACCCCCACCCTTAATTAACCCCTTGTGAATATAGCTACACCAAGGTTTAAATGCAATATAGTTAACCTTTAAACCTTTAAACACACAGATAGTAAAATAAGAGATTACTCCTTTAGAGAGAAAAAAATAGGTTAAAAAAGCCCCCAAAAGATAGAACAGGTAGAAAGGCACTCAGCAATCCACAATTCAGCCACTCACACCAATTCACACAGGTATTTGATTAAAGGTTTTTCAAATACTTCTTTACTGAATCTCAAGTCACACTTACCACCGTTCACACTTGCGCACCGGTCACACTCAGCTCGCTCACACTCGCTGAAGCAGAAAATTTATAATCAGACCAAGATCAGTCTGCCGTGCATGGACTGGCTGGTGGCTCTCCTGACCCGAGCGTGACAGCTTCCTGTATTTCTAAGCAGCTGTCGGGAGAGCTGCTAGCCAGTCCGAGCATTGCGGTCCGTGCTCGGCCCAATTTAGCGGCCGTCTGACTGACCCTATAAATAATGCATGTCTACAGCCCATCGTTCTGAGATGCAGAAATCAGCTGAATTCACTGTCCAATGAAGATAATTACAGTCATAATAATCTTTTAACCTTTCTCTAGTTTCAAAAAAAGTGAACAAAATTTTGCGGACAGGGTGCAAAATGTGACCTATTTTTACGGACTATCCCCTATAAAGCTATGTGCTTAGTTTATGTTAGTTTGGGCTGGTAGACTCCTTTTAAGCCCAGGTATTAATGCAAAATATATGTATGAAGGATCAGCTTTCACCTTTCTTCCTCCACTACAATGTGCCATTTTTCACTCATGTGAAAAAAAGTCTTTGGAGCCCCCGATGACACCAGTTCCAGGGTGCGATGACAGCCTTTTGCCCATACAGTAACTACTCTTCTGGCTCCTCTTTATAGGAGGGCTACATATGAATGTAAAATGGGAGAACATTTGTCCGACTCGCTTTTTGAAACAGACAAACAAATATATAACTCATATTAGGAAGAGTGATTGAAGGCCGCCCTGAAACACAATCCCGAAAGAGAGTCATCAAATTAAAATCTGCCAGTTGACAATTTTTCATTGTACTCTTCGGATCACGCTTCACTTAATAAGCAGTGAACTCGGAGTGTACTCTGTGGATTTATGATGACTCAATAATAAAACGCTTGTCTTGCTCTTTGGATTAGAAGGTGATAAAATATTGAATTATACTAATAAAACATTAGGCCTTGGGGTTTTCCGCAGTTTTATTTTTGAATGCTTAATGCAACTTGTAGTTTCAATCATCTAAAATTTAAAAGGGACAAGTATTCATCAAAGCTTTTATTCTAGAAAACTGGCTTAAAATGTTTGAAAAGTTGCAAAATTTTTGCGAGAAAAAAATGTCAATTTTTCATGCCAATTTGAAGAAGCTCCACCAAAATGGGTGAAGCTGGGGAGGAGTTGAGGTGGGACGGAACATGGCTACACCCGCCCGTAAAATTTAGCAGCTGTGTTTCTTATGTCATAAATACTATTCCACTAGAGTAACATTTCTGACAGGGCGTATAGAGGAGATGCAACAAATGCATTAGGTGGATTGCACTTCTTAATGACTTTGGTGCACCTTACGCCAATGAGCCCTCCATTAAAGGGGATATCCTGGACTTAAAAAAAAAGGCATGTAGTTGCTAACAGAGGCAACTATCTGCTTGTTTTACCCAGCGCCGGTCATTGACCACTCCTGTCAGAGATTTTTCCCATTTTCCAGTACACTATGTGGTAAAATGAATGTTGTATTACAAAAGTACAACTAATCCCGCAAAAAAACAAGCACTCATATGTGTATGTGGACAGAAAAATAAAAAAGGTAGAAGAGGAAAATGCAAAAATGGATATTGCCCATGTAATGAAGGGGTTAAAATATATTTAAAACTTGATTTAAACAATGAGTAATATTTTGATGATTGCTTCCCTGTAACCAGGAGCTCTGGAACCTGTAGCCTGTGCAAATGTCGAAGCTGCTATTGTTGATTAGTGGCCCTTGAGCATGGGGCCAACAATAACTCAAGTTCTTTTAATGGGTTTTACAACCAAAGACATTTACTTATCCTTGGGACTGAAAACCAAACACAGCGACTCAACATCATGGAGGATGTGATTTATGTCTCTGCTCTTGCTCTCCTGTCTGTCAAACTGCAAACAGATGTAACAGAGAGGTGAACTTTCAGTTCAAGGCAAGCAATTCCGAAAGTGGCAGGAACAGTGAGTGCTGGGAAATGAGTGAAAGGAACTTCCAGTTCATAAAGTGCTGGCAGAATAATGGTAAAGATGAACTGTCCACTAAGGAAGAGTGGATTAAAAGTTTAAAGGGAATCTGTCACCCCATTTTTCGTATATAAGGTGCGCCCACCGCCATCAGGGGCTTATCTACAGCATTCTGTAATGCTGTAGATAAGCCCCCGATGTAACCTGAAAGTGAAGAAAAACGAGTTATATTATACTCACCTGGGGGTGGGCGGTCCGGTGCGTTCCGGTCCAATGGGCGTTGCAGGGGCCTCCCATCTTCTAGCGATGACGTCCTCCCCCTTGCTTCTGTCACGCTCCTGCGCAGGCGTACTTTATCTACAGTTAATTAAGTGCTGCCCAGCTGGATAAAGAGCGGCTACTGAGAGAAAACGAACTTATTTCTTCCAGTGAGACGCCGGCTTTCAGTCATAGGGGCGTGTCCTAGGCGGCTACAGTCACCGCACTATACTGTGAGCAACGGCTGTAAGCAAGTCCTAGCACATTAATTGACAGCTCGCTTTAAAGCATATCATTGCCAAGCCGTCTGCCAATCAAAGTGATGAGACATGCTTACAGTCGGGGCTCACTGGGCAGTGACTGTAATCCCTCTGCGCATGCCCCCACGACTGAAAGCCGGCGGCTCCTGTAAGGAATTAAGTACATTTTATCTCCAGCAGCTGCCCTGTTAGAAAGACGAGCCGACAGCATCGGAACGCTATGCAACTGCAGATTAGCCCTATATCTTGTTATCATGCTTACTTACACCGTGCCATGATATTCCACAGGTAAATAGCATTTTCCTAGATTTGGGAGTTTCCACATAAAGTGCTTGTGATTCCAGATTCCCGAACATGTAACAGCACATATTAGTTGTGGGGGATGATGACAGCAGGACCATGCTTTTCTATATTGTTTCATGTATACATTAAATGTATACAAGAAACCATCTCATGGCCACCGGCTGCCTGTAGTGGCCTCCTGACAGTCAGCATGACATAAATTCATCATAACTGTTCTTGTATTAGTGAAATTACCTTGTAATGTTCCTAAAGCAGATGCTAAAACGTACCAATCTCACAAATGTATTTTTCAACATTTTCTGACTCGCTTCTTGAGATCAAAGGCTTCTTCCCCAACGCCTTGTAGTGGAAGACATCATTATATTTGCTGTGTAAGTACCGGGAAAAGCTGAATTATTTTAAAGTGTAACCGTCGGCAAAAAAGAAGCGAAACAGATACCTTTCCCTCACAAGACGTTTCATCAATCTTCTGCTATGAAACGTATCTGCTAATTTCATGGTGGTTTACAGTCGTGTTTCTAATGTATTTTAACCAATTTCAAAGTCCTAGTTTAGTATTTTATTCCTATAATCATAGGTGCATCCTCCCTGAATTTATAACAATATTTGACACAAATTTCCCAGGTATGAGTATGGCCTGGGAAAATAAAGGGGGGTGCTCAGATCAACAAAAAATAATTTTAGAATTAACTTTTTATTGATGAAAAAGATAAAAAATCCATTTAAAAATTCCAAGAAAAATGCAAGAATAGAAATACGAGGGATATGGAACTAAAAAAATGTATACCTGCCACGTAGTAAAGGTAGGACTGTGTCCCAGTTTGCAATATATTTACCGACACAATTCATAAAAATCACTAGTATGTAACAATTAATTTCCACAAAACTTGATAAAAAAAAAATCAGTTTCCAAAAGAGTCAATTTCAAGAGCGGATCTAATGCTAAATGCAATGGCTAAAGTGCCGAGTGCTTAAAAGAAAGTACATTTGTTCAACAGTGATGGTAATTTGGTATATGATGCAATTAATTTACAAAGAATAATGGCCAAAAAAACAATTTTAAAAAATCAAATAATAATACAAAAGCTAAAGTGCCAAGTGCTCAATGGAAAGTATATTCGTTACACCCCCCAGAAGAAGCAGGGCAAAATGTGCGCGTCGGGGCAGAGGGATGGGACTCAGCCAGACCAATTACATGTCACTGGGATCCAGGTAAAGGAGCACTGAGCCCCCCATTGGTGATTTGATTCTTTTTATTTTTCACTGTATAATCGATTCATTATATACATGTGTGTCAACTATCCTTGCATTCTAATCCAGTATAAAATATATTCTATCTTTATAATGAATGTTTGCAAATGGCCGACACGCACATGTGCCAGATAAGCTATGGTAAGCTATTATGCACTATTGTAATACATCAATAGTAATTAAAAAAATGATGACTATATATTTTCATCAATTAATCACGATGACATGAGCTATTAGTTCTTTTCACCACAGTAGAACGAATAAATTGTGTTGGTAAATATATTGCAAACTGGGACACAGTCCTACTTTTACTATGTGGCAGATATCAATTTTTTGTGTTCCATGTCCCTCGTGTTTCTATTCTTGCATTTTTCTTGGAATTTTTAAACTGTTTTTTTTATCTTTTCATCAATAAAAAGTTAATTTTAAAATTCTTTTTCTTGTTCTGAGCTTCCCCCTTTATTTTCCCAGGCCATACTCATACCTGGGAATTTTGCATCAAATTGTGTTTCTAATGTAGCAGATTGGTGATTCAAGGAACCACGATATACAGTAAGCAGAATTTAGGAGATGGGAATAATTGTAATGTTTTGTTCTACACTATCCTATGGAAAAAAAAAGTGAAGAGGGGACAAGAATCTCAATCATGTATCAAATCTGTGGAAGATTTAACACGTTCGAAATCTTCCCGAGCTGCCCCTCTTTACTACTGCCCAACGAAAGTTGATTTGGCTGGTGTTGTACGCTGTGGCTTTATCTAATAAAAGGAAACCCGTCAGCAGGTTTTTGTTATGCAATCTGAGAGCTGGATGATGTAGGGGTAGAGACCCTGATTCCAACAATGTATCACTTACTGGGCTGCTTGCTGTAGTTTTGATAGAATCCCTGTTTTATCTTTTGTAAATGTAGCAGCGGTCAGGATGCTGTGCTTTGTATAACCCCGCCCACGCACTTAATTGGAAGCCTCCTCTGTGCACTGTCAGCAAGCTGCCAATCCGTGATGGGGGGCGGGGTTTACAGAGATTAGCCTGACTGCCTGGCTTGTGAGAGCTAGTCCAGCAGTGATAATCTCCTGCTGATAAAACACTGATTATATTGAAGCTAAAACACACAGTCTGTTAAGTGACATATCCCTGGAATCAGGTTCTTTTGCTCTATAATATGCTGATCTCAGATTAAATAGAAAAACCTGCTGACAGATTCCCTTTAAAGGGAAATATACTGTGTATCTGTAATTAAGATATCTATAAAGTATTCCCACACAGGAAACGGTATTCTTGCTACTTTGCATACATTTCTGAACCATATCAGCATCACGTGATACATTGTATACATGAATGCGACATAACAGTTCCCATATAACAATAACAATTCCCATATAACAACTTTTCATATTCCCCCTGTTGCCCTGAGTGTTCCAAAAAACAAAAACAAAAATTGGACACTTTTGACTTGGGCATAAGTTCTCTTTAAAGGGGTTCTCAATGAATAGAAAATAAAATAGCTAAAGGAAATGTCATTATAAGTACATTCCTAAATACTGTTGATTGGCAAATCACGGTCATTTTGTCTAGGGAGGTAATCGCTATAGAATTAAAATGTCCTAGAAGGTAAGGAGAGGCTTCTGTGGCCATGTGCTCCTTCATGATCTAATACTGGAGATACAGAATCAGCTGTATGTGACCACCAAGTTTAGTACTCACAATTCTCTCTCTGGAAAAATATATACACTCATGGCCGAAAGTGTTGGCACCCTTGAAATTGTTCCAGAAAAAGAAGTTTTTCTCCCAGAAAATTATTGCAATTACACATTTTCTGTTATACACATATTTATTTCCTTTGTGTGTATTGTAAAAACACAAAAAAAGACAGAAAAGAAGGCAAATTTGACATAATTTCACACAAAAACCCCAAAATAGGCTGAACAAAATTGATGGCAGCTATCCATAATTGTGGGTAAACAACTTTTTTGCAAGCATGTGATGCTCGTTCACACTCACCTGTGACAAGTAACAGGTATGGTCAATATGAAGATCACACTTGAAACTAGATGCAAAGAGGAGAAGTTGACTGAATCTTTTGCATTGTGTGTCTGTGTGTGCCACGCTAAGCATGGAGAACAGAAAGAGGAGAAGAGAACTGTCTGAGAACCTGAGAACAAAAATTGTTTAACAATATCAACAATCTCAAGGTTACACATCCATCTCCAAAGATTTTGATGTTTCATTGTCCACAGTGCGCAACATAATAAGTTTACAACCAATGGTGCTGTAGCTAATCTCCCTGCATGTGGATAGCAGAGCAAAATTGATGAAAGGTTGCAACAAAAGATAGTCCAGATGGTGGATAAGCAGCCCCAATGAAGTTCCAAAGAAATTGAAGCTGTCCTGCAGTGTCAGAGGGCATCAGTGTCAGCGTGAACTATCTGTCGAAATTTGAATGAAATGAATCGCTATGACAGAAGACCCAGAAAGACCGCACTGCTGACATAGAGACATAGAGACATAAAAAAGCTAGACTGCAGTTTGCCAAAATGTACGTGAGTAAGCCAAAATCCTTCTGGGAAAGCATCTTGTGGACAGAGGAGACCAAGATAGAGCTTTTTGTTGAAGCACATTCTGCTATTTACAGAAAACGGAATGAGGCCTGCAAAGAAAAGAACACAGCACCTACAGTCAAATATGGTGGAGGTTCAGAGATGTTTTGGGGTTGTCTTGCTGCCTGTGGCACTGAGTGCCTTGGCTGTGTGCAAGGCATTGTGAAATCTGAAGACTGCCAAAGGATTTTGGGTCCTACTGTAGTGCCCAGTGTCATAAAGCTGGGTTTGCATCCTAAGTCATGGGTCTTCCATCATGGGTCTTCTGACACTATATGCTGGAAATTATAGTATAAATCACAAGAAATGTAAAGAATTGCAGCACTCCTTGCTGATATGTTTCCTTATTCCATATTTAGGATAACATCGTAAAGTGCAGTGTGCAAGTGGCAGGGGAGTTTAACAGGTAAAAAAATACTGACGGACTACAGCCATTCTTTGTGCTTCTACGGGTCCATGGAAATGATAGTATATAACAAACTGGGACAGTTCTTGCCACTAGTCTTATCTGGTGACCCAAAAGTCTTTTGGCCTTGGAGTAAGGGTAAAGGCCAGAAAAAGGACTCCAAACAGGGATCACAGCTTTTTCTGGTAATGCACCTATTTTGACTCCCTTTTGGAAGCCAGAAAATAAATTCTCCCACTTTGCTTGTCTAGTGAAGGTCTAAAAGCATGGTCATCTAACAATATGCCTGTCATCCCACAAGCGGTCAAGCATTCATCTTTCCATGCTTGCAAGGATGACCATGGGCCACATTGGTTCACTTTCCTCATTCCGCCATGACGGTTGTTTGTCATGGTTAACTTCATCATCATCAGTTTCACTTTAACTATGAGAGTCATCCTCTGCTTGTGCCTAGGATACCTCAATGTCCATCTGCTGCTGCTCCTCTTACCCACTCCTCCACATCTTGCTGCATGTAACATTTATCTTGAGGGTCCCCAACAGTCCCACAGCAGTGATGAACATGGTGAAGTTACTGTTCTTCCTTCATCCCTTGTTGCATGCTTGTGTTTTTATAAATATAAAGGAGATGCCAGAGTTCTCTATACTGACAAATTTAGTATCTTATTTGAAGGGCTCCAGGCGGTGACATGCTTCCCTCATCAGCTGTCAATGGTAGATTTCAAAGTAACCCAAGCTCCAGTTGGCTTCCAGCATGATATAATCAGTCACCTCTTTATTGTGCTGTTCATGTTTTCAATTGCATATGTTTCAATTGTGACATAGCAAATCAGGTTGTGATCAGACAGACCATTCTGATTTTGCAAAGCATTTGCCACGTGAGAACAGTTGAAATGCCTAGACATGTTCCTGACCATGGCCACCACAGTCTTCAAGCCGGTACATTTTTTAAGAAAGAAAAACATAGCGTTGCCAGGGTGTTGTGGACATTTTCATTTCCTCTCATCTTATGGACATCTGTATATGTTAAAAAAAATTCTAAGCCCTTCATGGATGTAATAAGATGAAATAAGTTGTACCTAAGAATATAATATGGAGATAGCAGATAGACATTGACTTTCAGAACACCATTCACATTGCCCACAAGTCCCATTTAGTAGACGCTCTGCTAGATTTTTCAGAGCTACAGGGCATTGTACTTGGATACTGAGATTTTCTATTGTTAACCTCTAACCCAGAAGTTTCTTATGCTATAAAAATATACTATATTATAAAATGCCTGAGAATATTATCATTTTTTTATGGACAGAAAGTTGATTTTTATTCAAAGACAATCTGATAAAACCCTAAACGTTTGCCCTGCAGGACGTACATGGCATTAATAAATTACAACCTTAAATCGACATATTTCTCAGCGTTCAGGAGAAAGCACACCTGCTGTTAGCTCTGTGACTCCGGAGGAGAAGGAGACAGCGATACGTTTTTAGTGATTCCCAAGTCACTGTCAAAGTGGAGACTTGACAGATAAGCACCATCCAGTAATTTGGTGGTAGGTAGCAGGTGTCACCGTATTTCTCGATAGCAGGAGGATAAAGCGAAGGAAAATTTCTTGAAAGTCTTTGTATTTGTGGATGGATCTTATAAAGGAATTATTTATCAAAACAGACGGAGCAACAGAAGAGAAAGAAGCAAATACGGTATTTACCCTATACTGAAACAACTGGCAAAAAGCAAAACATGTTTACCATATACTAAGAGATAGATAATATATAGATATTAGATAGATAGATCGATAGATAGATAAATAGATATAAGATAGATAGATTCAGCTATAGGTAGATACATATATGATAGACATAATTACATGCATTATATGGCCAAAAAGTATTGGGACACTTATTAATCAGTGAATTCAGGTTTTTCATTCAGTCCCATTGCCCCCTGGTGTATAACATTCAACCCCACCCCCACCCTCCGCAGTGTATACAATTTGGCCCCATTACCCTCCCAGTGTTTAACATCTGGCCCCTCACGCCGAGTTTATAACATTTGCCCCCTCTTACCCGTTAAATAACATCTGGCCCCATCGACTTCAGTATATAGCATCTGGCCCCTCACTTCCCAATGTTTAACATTGGCCCCATTGCCCCCCATGTATAACATCTGGCCCCATCACACCCAGTGTATAACATCCAGCCCCATCACCTCCAGTGTATAACTTCCAGCCCCATCACCTCCAGTGTATAACTTCCAGCCCCATCACCTCCAGTGTATAACATCCAGCCCCATCACCTCCAGTGTATAACTTCCAGCCCCATCACCTCCAGTGTATAACTTCCAGCCCATCACCTCCAGTGTATAACTTCCAGCCCCATCACCTCCAGTGTATAACATACAGCCCATCACCTCCAGTGTATAACTTCCAGCCCCATCACCTCCAGTGTATAACTTCCAGCCCCATCACCTCCAGTGTATAACTTCCAGCCCCATCACCTCCAGTGTATAACTTCCAGCCCCATCACCTCCAGTGTATAACTTCCAGCCCCATCACCTCCAGTGTATAACTTCCAGCCCCATCACCTCCAGTGTATAACATCCAGCCCCATCACTCCAGTGTATAACTTCCAGCCCCATCACCTCCAGTGTATAACTTCCAGCCCCATCACCTCCAGTGTATAACATCCAGCCCCATCACCTCCAGTGTATAACTTCCAGCCCCATCACCTCCAGTGTATAACTTCTGGCCACTCACCCGTGTGTGTACAATATCAGGACCCATCACCTCCAGTGTATAACTTCTGGCCCATGGCCCCGAGTGTATAACATCCAGCCTCATTGCCTCCAGTGTATACCCTCTGGGCCCTCTTCCCCATTGTATAACATCTGGCCCCTCACCCCCAATGTATAACCTCCGACTCCCTCCAGTATATAGCATATAGTACATATTGAGCCCTCGACCACCCAAAACGTTTAACGTCTGGTCCCATTGCCCCCATGTATAACATTTGGCCACTCAGCCCAGCGTATATCATCTCGCCCCTCATCACCAATGTATAACATCCGGCCACATCACCCAAGTGTATAATATCTGTCCACTCGCCCCTGCTGTACAATATCCAGCCCCATCACCTCCAGTGTATAAATCCAGCCCCATCACCTCCAGTGTATAACATCTAGCTCCTCGCCCCAGTGTATACCATCCGGCCCCCCGGTGTATACCATCCGGCCCTTCAACCCTCGGGTATACCACCCAGCCCCTTGCCTCCTGGGGTATACCATCTAGCCCCCTGCCCTCTCCCCTGGTGCACACTCTCCGGCCCCTCACACCACCCCAGTGTCTAACATCCTGCCTATTGCCCCCTGGTTTATACCATCCTGCCCCTCATCCTCCAATGTATACCTTCTGGCCCCTCGCTCCCCCAGTGTATAACATTCGGCCCGTCACCATGCTGTTTGCCTTTACTAATGTGACAGATCGCCTGGTATTGTAATAGGAGCCACCGGTGTAACAAGTCCTTCCATAACATTTCTTCCCTCCTACCCATTCCCTATGAGTGGCATTATTGGAAAGCCTTTAGGAGCCATAGATTAGTTATTTATATATTAGTATGTATAGTAATGTTAGCATGGTATTCTGTATACGTGCCCATACGCATTGTATGAACCCACCGAAAGAAGGATGAGGCATATTGAATTTCAACATTCTTGATCCTTTGTTTTCACTGAAGAAAATCTACACCAGAGGATATACTAGGGTGAGTCAAAAATTTCCCACGCTCCGGTTATCTTGAAACTTCTGTTCTGTCGCTTCCCGTACGAGGTCGCAGCCTCCCAGTCGCTGCTGTGCAGACTTGAATGGGTTACATCAGTCCGTTGTTACTGCGGTGCAAGAAGCAATGGCTGCCCCACTTGTGACATTTGCAAAATAAAATAAATTCTACAGCCGGAATGTGGATAATTTTTGGACTCCCCTCGTAATATTGCACAATAGTAACCTTTGGCTGCACGACCTGGGTAACGGTCAAAATCGCTGTGTAGCCCCAACTCGGAGAAGGTTTTGTCCAGATAGGAGAACCCATTTAGCAAAAGAGCACATCTACATGAAGTGTGTGCAGTAAACCTGCGTATTGTGAGTGTTTTATTTTTCTCCTAGTTTTGATGTAGGGATTTTACATTGGAGCTGTGAGCAAATATTTTATTTATTAAACAGCAATAATTTATGGAGTTCCTGTCTAATTGGAATATCTTACACAAATGTATTCCTGCCTAATTAAACCAAGATAGACGCTGGTATTTTACATCCCAGCTGGTGGTTATCCAATTCTTTAATGTTTTATGATTTATGAATGTAACACACTGAAAAAAAAAAAAGCCACATCCTCCCTGTACCGTCTTACCGTCTTAGAATTATGTATTATTACCTGTGTGTCCTACAGCTTCACGATATCCATCGCTTCTCAGGAGAGGGGCGCAAAACTATATTTCTGGAGTAGAAAATAAAGCGCGAGACAAGCGGTTGGAATAGTGATAATGTGCAGACAATGTTTGTTTTTTGTAGTTAAAGGAAATTCTAAAGATAAATTCTGAACAAATATACAGTATATATGTATATACCCCGGGGTAAAAGATGTGGCATGTTCCATTGGGTTACCTAACATGTTTCATGGTGGTTTGATGCCTTAAAGGGAATCTGTCACCCTAAATTGGCGGGATATTTAAATGATGGCAGTCAGGTCAGATGGGCGGTGTTTTGGGTACTTGCCTTAACATGTTGTTCGCCGCTGTCTCCATTATTTCTGGGAATTGTAGTAGCTGCCCTCCATATAACGCGCCTGCACATTGCAATCTTGAATTGCGCACGTGCAGTATGCTTTGCCCGCAGATTGCAATGCACAGGCGCGTTATATGGAGGGCAACGACTACAATTTCCAGAAATAATGGAGACAGCGGCGAACAACATGTTAAGGCAAGTACCCAAAACACCGCCCATCTGACCTGACTCCCATCATTTAAATATCACGCCAATTTAGGGTGACAGATTCCCTTTAAAATGGTTGTCCAGTATTAGAGCAACACAGCTGCTTACTTTCACGCACAGCACATGATATTGCACATGAGTTGCAATACCAAATACAAACCACGGTTAGGAGTGGCGCTGTTTCTGAACGAAAGCAGTCATGTTTTACTAGCCCTTGACAACCCCTTTAATGTGAGCATGAGACTTTTTACAGTTGCTGTAGAGATGAATATACTAATGGTTCCATAATATGTCAGACGGTACTGAATGGGGATAGAAATGTGTAAGGCAGTGTTCACACTTGCTTCATATATTTTATTTTTTTTTTAAAAGCAACCAATCAGATTGATTCTATTATTATTTTCAAAAGTTTCTCTCGTCACAGTTTTGATGCATTTTCCCCATGGTGTTCCGTGCAGTTTGTATTTTTCTCCCTTGACTTATTGTTTTTTCTATGTCTTCTTCTTTCCAGTTTGCTCCCAGTATTCCAGAGGAGTGTTTGCCATCTTTGGACTGTATGACAAGAGATCAGTACACACCTTGACCTCGTTCTGCAGTGCTTTGCACATCTCCCTCATCACACCCAGCTTCCCCACTGAGGGAGAAAGCCAGTTTGTTCTACAACTGCGGCCATCGTTACGAGGAGCGCTGTTAAGTTTGCTGGATCACTATGGTTGGAATCACTATGTATTTCTTTACGACACAGACCGGGGTAAGTGAAGTTCTGTATTTTACAATTTTCTGAATCATTTTTCTAATAGTCTTAAAGTGTTGTAAATGGGTTGTCCACTACTTGGATAACCCTTTGTTAAAGAGGACCTGAGACTAGGTCAGACGTGACCAGTTTTTGCTCTTATTACTTGGACATCCCTTTCTTAAAGAGGACCTGAGGCTAGGTCAGACGTGACCAGTTTTTGCTCTTATTACTTGGACATCCTCTTTTTTTAAAGAGGACCTGAGACTAGATCAAATGTGACCAGTTTTTGTTTTTACTACTTGGAGAACTTTCTTAAAGAGGACCTGAGACGAGGTCAGACATGACCAGTTTTTGCTCTTATTACTTGGACAACCCTTTCTTAAAGAGGACCTGAGACTAGATCAGACGTGACCAGTTTTTGTTTTTACTGCTTGGAGAACTCTTTCTTAAAGAGGACCTGAAACGAGGTCAGACATGACCAGTTTTTGCTCTTATTACTTGGACAACCCTTTCTTAAAGAGGACCTGAGACTAGATCAGATGTAACCAGTTTTTGTTTTTACTATTTGGAGAACTCTTTCTTAAAGAGGACCTGAGACGAGGTCAGACGTGACCAGTTTTTGCTATTACTACTTGGACAACCCTTTCTTAAAGAGGACCTGAGACTAGGTCAGACGTGATCAATTTTTGCTCTTATTACTTGGACAACCCTTCTTAAAGAGGACCTGAGACTAGGTCAGACGTGACCAGTTTTTGCTCTTATTACGTGGACAACCCTTTCTTAAATAGGACCTGAGACTAGATCAGATGTGACCAGTTTTTGTTCTTACTACTTGGACAACTCTTTCTTAAAGAGGACCTGTGACTAGGTCAGATGTGACCAGTTTTTGTTCTTACTACTTGGACAACTACATTTTTCTTAAAGAGGACTTGAGACTAGGTTGGACATGACCAGTTTTTGCTCTTATTACTTGGATACATTTTTCTTAAAGAGGACTTGAAACTAGGTTGGACGTGACCAGTTTTTGCTCTTATTACTTGAACAACCCTTTCTTAAAGAGGACTTGAGACTAGGTTGGACGTGACCAGTTTTTGCTCTTATTACTAGGACAACACTTTCTTAAAGAGGACCTGAGACGAAGTCAGACGTGAATAGTTTTTGCTCTTATTACTTGGACAACACTTTCTTAAAGAGGACCTGAGGTTAGGTCAGACGTGATCAGATTTTGCTCTTATTTTATTCCCACTGCTTCTCGGAATATTCATTTTTTTTTTTTTAAATCTGCCATATGGTTCCGGAGATTTGGGTCTTTTTATATAGTTCTATTTTTTTACTTTTGGGCATGGCTCACAGGATCCTCTGGGGCGTGACTTTACACTGATTTGCATTAGTACCCAATGGTAAACGCCCCCTTTGCTAAAGACAGTTATAAATATAGACACAATACCTGATGCTAATGTACATGTGGATTTCCTGAAACAACAGGAAATTAGAGTCTAGAAAAAGACCCAGTGGCTTGTGTGAAAATTGCAAGATTTCTCATTTTTATTTTTAATACAGAATGTGATCTGGAAAAAAAATTGCCAAAATAAAAAAAAAACAACACAAAAGCCTGATTTAAGCAATAGGTCACTTTCTGATGATGGCTTCCATGAATTATAATATGGAGAGTGATTGTCTATAGCCTACACATGCAAAACATTTTCTTTTTGGGGGGTTGTCTTGCTGTTGCCTTTTCACTGCATCTGTATTTTTCATTTGTACTAAATTAGGTGAAATGGATTCACCATCGCTTAGGTTTTCTAACAGAACGGAAGGATGTTCCTTATGGATTATACTGTGTTGCTTCAAGTTAATCTGTTATCAGGATTTTTCCACCTAATCTGAGAGCTTCATAATAAAGAGAGACAGGCCCTGATTCCTGCAGTGTGTCACTTACTGGGCTGCTTGCTGTAGTTTTGATAAAATCACAGTTTTATCAGCAGGAGATTATCACTAGAGGACTAGTAAACTTGCTACCAGGTAGTCCTCCATATTCATGAGATCTGTGTAAACCACACCCCCACCTCTGATTGACAGCTTTCTGACCATGCACAGTGTACACAGAAAGCTGCCAATCGGTGGTGTGGGCGGGGTTATACACAGCTGAGCATTAAGAACGGTGATAGATTTGAAGGAGAGAAAACAGTGATTTTATCCAAACTGCAGCAACAGCCCAGTAAGTACCACACTGCTGGAACCAGGGTTTCTCCATCAGATGTCGTACCAAACACCTAGTGACAGATTTTCTTTCAGTATTCTTTGTTTCCCATGATAATTTGCGTAAAATAAATAAATCTTTTGTATTACTTTTTGCTCCCATCTTGATGTTGTTGCTAGTCACTGTTTGCTGTTGTCTGGATAGAATCAGTCACTGGTGGACACAGACAGAAGAAGTCCCCTGTGCGAGAACAATACATGGGCCTGTTGCAGTCCAATAGTTCATCAAAATGCACAATTCTGCCTGTTTTGGAGGTGAAAATGATCCCCCTTACCTGTTGGGTCACTGTGCAGCTGCACATGTTGCACCAATGATATATTAGGCTCTGGAATCAGTATCCTTCTCCCTCTGGCAGCTGACAATAAAGTCCTTTTATTACTTCCCTGTAGACGGAGTCTTGTCAGCTTTGCTACAGTGTTACTGCGCAGTTTCTGCTTTTCCCCACACAAACAGGCAGAAAGCCATGCCTATTGGCTCTTCTGCTGTTTGCACATGTTGCACCGATGTTGTGTCCGCCCCTGAAATCACTATCCTTCTCCCTCTGGCAGCTGACGATAAAGTCCTTTATTACTTCCCTGTAGGAGTCTTGTCAGCTTTGCTACAGTGTTACTGCGCAGTTTCTGCTTTCCCCCCACACAATCAGGCAGGAAGCCATGCCCATTGGCTCTTCTGCAGTGATCGGAGGATCACTATGGAGAGAGCCGGCAGTGGGGAGAGTCACTGATCATAAATGACCACCATTGCTCAGCTCCATGGAGGAACATGCACATTGCTATACACTTGGCATACTAGGTGGCACCAGGTTTGAGCAGATAAGTGAGATTCTGGCAGTATCATGTACGGAGACTTGTGTGCATTCTCACGGGGAAAGAAGAGAACTAATTTGCATGAATAAGTAAAGGTATGCCACACTAAACAATATCGCTAACGGGATCGCTAAAAAACGTCACTATTTAGCGATCCCGTTAGCGATATTGTTCAGTGCGGCAGCTTCCAGCGACGAGCTTCCTGCTGTGATCTCGCTCGTCGCTGGAATCGTTCCGGACCCTATTTTCTCGTCGGCGCTCCCGCTGGTAAGTATATATCGCTAGTGTGGCACCTTTTCTTAGCGATTTAGCGGTACTTTTGTACCGCTAAAGTCGTTAAGAAGATCGCTAACGCGATAGCGTCGTTAACTATATCGCTAAATGTGGCCGCACTTAGCGATATAGAAACAATCCGCTAGCGATCGCATTAGTATGCAACGCTAACGAGATCGCTAGCGGATAGCTTAGTGTGGCAGTACCTTAAGTGTTTGTGTCTGTCCTGCCATGTTCCTAATGAGTAGGATTCTTTAAAACCTGTTTTTCCCTGGTGATATATCCGGAGGTTATGAGGCTGCCGGCGGCATTGACGTTCCCCGTAAGACACTGCAATGGAGCTCGATACGGCTCCGATCAATAATTATAGGGAAGCAGTTTAGGCCGCGTTTTGTAATTCACTGAAATAACATTGAATTATGGGAATATTGGCTCCTTATAAACGGCCGCAAGGATTACCGCTGTCATACGGAGCAGGAGCATTAGATTGGAGGCTGTGTATTACAGCGGCAGGTTCTTTGCCACCCATGGGAAATTCTCCTCTAATAACCCCACAAATTGCTCCTATTCTAATGTTATCCCTTTGATTTTCCGAAGTTCCGTGTTCATGTCTATGAATTTAAGACGACTCTGGAGGAGAAGGATTACTACGTCTATAATATTCTTATATTATGTGTTGGAGGTTCATTCCAAGTAATATCTTTTACCATTTGCAAAACTACAAATTAATAGTCTAAGGAACAAAATGGGACACAATTTTTATCAAATTTCTCCAATGTGCCTCTGACGCCTCTCAAATGTATTGTGTGTTTTAGACACTTTTTATGTCTAATAGGATTAAAGGGATTTTCCGGTACTTTGTATTGATGGTATATACTTAGGATAGGTCATTAATATCAGCTCGGTGGGCATGAATGGGTGTGGAGCTGCAGTACCCCACTGTGGCCACTATGCAGTTAATGGAGCTGTGCTGTGCCGCTCTACAACAGAGCACAATCGGCAGCGAAAACAGCTGATTGGCGTCAGTGCCGGGTGTCACATCCTCACCGATCAGACATTTATGACCAATCCTAAAGATAGGTCGTCAATATAAAGTACCAGACAATCTCTTTAAAGAAGCCCTCCTCCCATCAAAGTCATTATATTATACATGGCTGTGTACTTACAATGTCTCTTTTTACCTTTCTACCCAGTTAATTCTTCTCCTTTCTCTGTTCTCTGTAGAAACAGGAAGTCTCTTGTCCCTGCATTTATCATTCTCCTCTTCACCTCCAGACCCAGCTGTTGCCTCCTCTCCCTGCCATTGAGTTTTGCAGTGACTGATGACTTGTGCAGGAAAAATTGACCTCCTTTTTCTACATAAAGCTTAGGAGGATTCAGCTAGTCAGTTATTAATCATGTGATATCATAGATCTAATGGAAAAGAGAAGAATTAGCTGGGAAGAAGGTCAGATATAGCAATTGTAAGTACAGAATGCTATATAATATGATGACTGGACTATATTAAAAGGATAAAAATTTGATGTGAGGAGGAGGGCTTCTTTAATGGTTTATGCTAATAAATTTGTAATCTGATGAGATCCTACCTATGGGACCCTAATGATCATGAGAATGAAGCAGTTACAGTGCAAGTGTATAGAGGGGTCAAAAAATATACCAAATTTTTTAATGCGAACTCTCGGTGTAACTGCACCGAAGCCAAGATGGCATAGGAAAAGCGATTGTGTCTAGCCAATTGCACCAAACGTATAATGTAAATTTGGCTGAATTTCCACCATTTTAGCTGACCCTTTATGGACACATTAGTAAATGGTGTTATCATACTACAGCATAACAAATTCAGCTCTGCTACATCCTTGTATATTGAATCTCACCCTTTTGTAAGATCAATGATCACCAGCGGTAAATTTTTATAGACTCTGTATTTGAAGTATGATATCTGATGGTTATGTTGTATGTGTTTAATAAGCATCATTCACGGGAAATGCTCTGATTAATTAAACGCTGAGCACCAAATCCATTCTATTAATCTAATATGCACAGCTTGGAAGTGGATATATGCACTAATAAAGCAGAGTTTTATTAAAAATGTAATAAAAGGATAATATAGTAATAATGACTGTGCAAAGTGTTACGCTCTACATTCGACTTTTTCTTGCTAAGTACAACCTTTTTGGAGAAAGATTACGGCCCACATAGGTGTCTATAGGCCCTACTGAACTTCCTTATGTCTCCGTTTTCATACATGGCTACTAGTGATGGGCCTGTGTGCTCGGCATTGCTCGATCGTGCATTGGGGTGCTCGGTATTACTTGTTCGAACATCAGGGTGCTCGGCATCGCTCTCTCGTGCATCGGGGTGCTCGGCATTACTTGTTCGAACATCAGGGTGTTCGGCATTGCTCTATCGGGCATCGGGGTGCTCGGCATTACTTGTTCGAACATCAGGGTGTTCGGCATTGCTCGATCGCGCATCGGGTGCTCGGCATTACTTGTTTGAACATCAGGGTGCTCGGCATTGCTCTATCGTGCATCGTGGTGCTCGGTATTGCTTGATCGAGCATTGGGGTGCTCGGCATTGCTTGATCGAGCATTGAGGTACTCGGCATTTGTCGATCGTGCATCGGGGTGCTCGGCATTACTTGTTCGAACATCAGGGTGCTCGGCATTGCTCGATCATGCATTGGGGTGCTCGGCATTGCTTGATCGAGCATCGAGGTGCTCGGCATTTGTCGATCGTGCATCGGGTGCTCGGCATTGCTTGATCGAGCATCGGAGTGCTCGGCATTGCTTGATCGAGCATTGAGGTGCTCGGCATTTGTCGATCATGCATCGAGTGCTCGGCATTACTTGACCGAACATCAGAGTGTTCGGCATTGCTCGATCGAGCTTCGAGGTGCTTGACATTGCTCGATCGCGCATCCAGGTTCTCGGCAATACTTGATCGAACATCAGGGTGTTTGGCATTGCTCGATCATGCATCAGGATGCTCGGCATTGCTTGATCGACATCGGGATTCTCGGCATTGCTTGATCAAGTATCGAGGTGCTTAGCAGTGCTCGATCCTGCATCGGGTGCTCGGCATTACTTGATCGCGCATCAGGGTGTTCGGCATTGCTTGATTGAGCATCGAAGAGTTCAGCTTTGCTCGATCCTGCATTGGGGTGCTCGGCATTACTTGGTCAAGCATTAGGGTGCTCAGCATTACTTGGTCAAGCATTAGGGTGCTCGGCATTGCTCGATCGCACATCAGGGTGCTCGGCATTGCTTGATTGAGCATAGGGGTGCTCGGCTTTGCTCGATCACGCATCGGGGTGCTCTATCGAGTATCGAGTAGTGCCAAGTATCGTGTGGTGCTCAAATTCTCAGGTCCTTATTTGAGTCACCTGAGCCGTGCACCGCACTTAAACGTGGTATCAGGGCGTGGAGGCCACCCATCATGCTTCATTGGATGATACATTGCATCTATTGGAGACAATCTCTGTAAAGAGGTCATCTCATAATCTTCGGCATGAGTGCACCACTATCCAGCCTTCCAGTTTCCCACTTGATGAGCTTGGTGCACTACTGCATGATTGTCAGTCCGGGCCAGCTGTATCATTGACCTGCTGTCCCAAACTGTGCACCCTCCAATGCTCGTATGTGTGGCAGCTGTGCATCTGCAACATCGAAGGAGAACGGTGGCCTTTCAGTGATCCTGCCAGTTTCAGTTCAGCGCTTACAAGCGGTAATAGAAAGGGTTTAAGCTCTGCACATGTTCAACCATTGCTACTAGACTGCTGTGGTGGCAGGAAATCTTGAAAAACTGACTCTGTTCTTGAGAACGAAGGAGAATTTTAATTTCTACAAGCACTTTGCAATTTTCCACACGTAAAAACATGAGAATAATCCTTTAATATAATGTCTTATGGTCTTGTATTGTTTCGTAGTAGAGTTAATTTCTTAAATTACTTCACCGCCAAACAATTTATACGCACATGTAGATCTTTCAAAGACAAGTCCAGCAACACCTTTACATGAACAGTCCGTTCCTCTGTTACTGAGAAATCAACGTTTGAATAATAGTGCAAAGGAGACTGTAGATCTGAAGCCTCTGTCACTCCAGCTCTGTTCCTCACTGAGAGTATCCTCCTCCTGCATGACTGATGACTTCTTTGCCTGAAGTCACAGGGCATGAGGAGGCGGCCCTGGGTGGGCGGGGAATGGATCTGGAGTGACAGAGGCTTCAGACCTACCATAGCTCTTCACCTTCATTTGCATATCAATTCAAATGCTGATTTCTCAGGAATGGAGTGGACATGTAAAGGTATTGTTGAACTTGAGAAGAGCTAAAGTCTCATATACAGTTATATGCAAAATTATATCAGTCTAATGTGTTTAATTACTGTTTTTGGCTTTAAAGATCATACAACATGAGAAAAAATTCATGACTACTTGTAGGCAAGTAATGGGCAACCAACAGAATCAACAGTCATTAGTGGACACTGCTAATTGGGTGTAATTGACTCACTTAATGAAAGGGGGGTGTTCTAATTAATGGCAGTGCGGAATTCAATTTTGAGGTCTTTCATTCTATGAAGAATCAGGTGTCAATTTCTGCCCTTATTTAAAAATGGAGGTCAGTAAATTTTGCACCTGCTGGTTTTAGCCCTTGCTCTGTGCGTAAAATGGTTCTTTCTAGACATTGCACCGAAGGAGAAAGAACTTAGATCAAAAAATTGATTGGAGAGGGACAAACATATAAAGAAGTGCAGAAAATAATTGGCTGCCCAGCTAAAAAAGATTTCCAGTTCTTCAAAAAGGAAAACAAATCCCGAAACACATGGAAGGAAAACAAATACTATCATCCACATAGATCCTAGAATCTCAAGAATGGTAAAGAAGCATCCAATGATCAGCTCCAGGGAGATCAAAGAAGATCAGTTATCTGTGAGTCCTGGAACCATCAGAAGAACCTACATGAAGGCAAACAATTTGCAAGAAGCCCTCGTAAAGTACTGTATCATGACTGAAAAAAAAGACATGTTGAAAAGGTGAAAGTTTGCCAAAGAACACATTGACCGGCCTAAAGAGAAATGGCGCAAAATTCTAAGGACAGATGAGAGAAAGGTTCTTATTGGGTCTAAAGGCTGCGGACACTTTGTGAGACGACCCGTAAACACTGAATTCAGGCCCAGCACCCTATGGAGACTCTAAAGCATGGAGGTTCATGGAAGTTTGGGGCTGTTTCTCATACTATGGAGTTGGGCCCATTTATCGTATACCAGGCACCATGGACCATTTTGAATATGTCAGAAGAGGTCATGTTGCCTTATGCTGAAGAAGGAATGCCCTTGAAATGGGGGTTTCATAGGGACAGAAAGCGGGCCAAACACACCAGAAAGCGGGCCACATCCTGGTTCCAGAGCAGCAAGATAGATGTTATGAAGTGGCCAGCCCAATCCCCAGCCTCAACCCGATTGAGAATTTGTTGAGAGACATCAAAAATGCTGTTTTGATACCAAAACCTAAGAATGCAAAAGAAGTGCGGAATGTGGTGCAGTCAGCTCGGGCTGGAATATCTGTCGGCAGGAGTCCGGTGTTAGTTGTTCTAAACACACTGCTATTATTTTGCACATAACTCTAAATAGTTAGCGGGGTGAAATATTGCCAACTGTTTCCCTTTTAAATAGGATCTTTCATCAAATTTTTCACGTTGAACTGGAACATCATCTAAGAGTGGCTGCAGAGCGGAATAAAACAATTTTTTTTATTTCACTTCTCCTTTGCGTAGATATTAGCACTCAAAGTATTAGGCACCTAATGAGTTAACTTTGGTTAAGTCCAAGTGAGTATTATTAGATAGCAACTCATACAGGTAGAAGTGCACGCCCTCAGTGAAATCTATCTGATAACGCCCACTAGAACTTAACTAAAGTTAACACATTAGGTGCCAAATACTTTGATTGCTAATATCTCTGCAACAGAGAAGAGAAATTAAAACAAAGAAGTTTTATTCCTCTCTGCAGCCACTATTGCATTGTGTGTCCTTCTCAACATGTAAGATTTGGTGAAAGGTCCTCTTCAAAGGTGAAGGCTAATCTTAAACCGTAACTGCCATTTCAGGTGAACCTGCAGTAGAATGTCTGTGTCTAGCTCCTCCCTCCCTTTTCCATAGAATCTTCTAAGCACCAACTGACATTTTCTATCCCAGTAATGTAACAATCTATCTTCACTGAATACTGATTTTACCTCTTAATTGAGAATTTTGAGATTGAATGATCAGTCCAGAAAGAGAAAGAAGCAGATTTCTTTAGTAAGATATATTGAAAAGTTTCTTATTTACCCATGTAATTTATGAAAAAATAAATCTCATTTGATAATGTGATAAATAGACAGTCTGCAAGTCAGTAGATGTCTCTCTTCTGTCTAACTTGCTGTCCATTGCCTGTTCGTATATTTAATCCACCTCTGTAAACTGAGACAAATTAAAGGAAGTCGAGTCTTAATCTCTCTCCATCTGCTGTTCTATTTCTCAAACCGCATTCAAGCATAACAGAAAGGTGGGCTATCAGCTCACGTCAGAAAAACCATTACAGGAGCAGTGCATGCTGCGAAGTGATAGAAAAGAAGTCCCAGCAACCATAGTGCTGGATGAATGCTCCTGAAGAGGAACCGCCCACTCAAAAAGAGTGACAGTTCCAGAACCTATCAGACTGGTATGTGTATAAAAAGCAGATTTAACAGTATTATCCTCAGAATAGGCAGGCAGACAGAAAATATCTTTTAACTCTATGTCTATGCAGGGGATTCAGAGCATTGGATCAGAAAATTGAAGCTCCGACAGCTATAAATATATATTAAGAAATTGACCAACGTAGACTTTTGTATTAAACTGCTGTGTACGGACGATGAAATAAATGACAATTGGGTTTTTGTCTTGATTGATGGGTCGCGCGGCATATTATTTCCATGGTCTTTAGACACAATCTATCAGCATTTTTTGCATCATAATAAATCTTTATTAGCAGCCGACATGATTGGCATCACCTCAGCCAGGGAGCATGAAAGGATAATAGATCTGATTAATGAATATTTTCATAAATTTCGCATTCATAACATTCACAGTATAGAGAGAGGAACTTTTGCCGGCTTTGCATCTCCCTTTTGGGAACAAGTCCGCAAGCACCTCAGGAATACAATTCAGCATTCTTTATCTGAAATGATTTATGTGTAAGAGTATTTCTTTTTTTTTTCTAAAGGTTACGTGTCCGCTATATACCAGATGGCAACATTTTTTGTTCGTTATTTAACATCATTGAAAAGCAGCTGGACAAATGGGCACAGAAGCTGCGAGGCAGACTCGTGAAATAATGGGTTTTTATCACCTCACCACATAACAAAATATTGCAGCAATGGAATAAAGCTACACGCTAGTATAAGGATCTACTCATAGCCTGGAAAGCACTGTCTTGATGACTTAGGCTGAATGACACATCATTTAGATCAGGTTTTTATTCAGGAACATTGTGAAATATTCTAGTTTTCACACTGGACACCAGAGCAGATGCAATATGCAGATTTTCACTTGTCAGCTTTACTGTGTAGGTTGGGATATAGTTTGCAGAGTCATCTCATTATCATTAGATACAAATTATTAATCTATCAGAGACCTTAATAAAGCAGGATACAGAATGACTTCCGGACTGTCCATAGGCTATAAATCTTCATGCAGCCCACACTTTACTCTGCACTGACATTCCAAAAACGTGAATGCAATGTACACGGCTTGCACTAGATCATGCAGTTGTGTTGGAGGAGAGCAGGCTGTCAGTCACAACCTGGTTCCCCACAGAGAATTTTTATTACCATGTTTACCTTCTAAATCTTTGTATACACCAATAATTTTGTGAACAGATTAGAAAGAACTGACAGTGCTTTATCCTCCAGACCCAGTGGTCATATGATTGCTGGGTATCGGGAGGGAACAGGAGCTTCTGGGTCTTCGGAGACCCAGTCTGCTCTGCTCTGCTATGCAGCCAAAAGGCTGAATTTTTCCCTGTAACTGGGGAATTTCCCGAGTTACAGGTGAAATTGGCAATCAAAAAATGCATTAATATGTTAAAATACTCCTCAAAGGTCTTTAAATACCTCCTGTAGGGCACAGTGTGCAAAATGAATGAAAAAAAAAAAGAAAAAACCATAAGTACGTCAAACAAAACTAAAAATAGAAATGCTACTAGTCTGAATTACTGATTCTAGCCTCTTCTCAATTAGAAAATATTTGACCAATATTTAAACATAGTCTACGGAAAGCAATTTTAATTATTTTTAGCTGTCCATCATGGTCATAAAAAAAAGTTACAAAATATGAAACATAGCCATGTATTTCAATTTTTTTGGACAAAATAATTAAGCTGTATGTATCACTAAAAAAGAGACAAAAAGTATTTATATATCCAAGCAAATTTTTTTAAGAGCCATTAAATGCGCATTTTCTATAAAACCCGAAAATGTACCTAGTCAGGAGCAACGTAAAGTAGACCAGTCCTGAACTGGTTGTGGTGACAGTGGATGTGAACCCATTGCGCCATTTGCATTGGGCCGTAACTAAGTGACTACCTTGGTTTTACTAGAGCATCTGATGGTGAGGATAGGCTTGTGCCATTAGGGTAGTCACCAGGTTCCACTCCAGGGCTGTCACTGGACCTGTAGCAGTTGACCTGCTGGTCAGGACACAGATACTAAGCAGGTGGGGTGAAGACAGAGACATGGTCAGGCAGTCCGAAGTCAGAGCGGGCAGCACATGTTCAAAATACAAAGCCGGGGTCAGGAGTGTAGTGATCACACTAAACATGGGAACAAGCCGGGTCGGTAACAGGAGAGTAAACATGATAATGCACCTAGACAGGAACCTAGTAACAAACTGCATCTAAGACCTAAGATCAGGCAAGGTGTGTAGGGAGGAGCAGCCTAATATGTCCACTGCTGCCAGGGGATAGTCAAAGGAAGCAAAAGTCTGCAGTATACAGCGGGTTAAAATTCCTGCAGAGTCTTGCTGCCCCTCACCATAGACAGCTGGAGACTCTCCAGCAACAGTAGGATGTAGCAGTTTTGGAAGTGTTGCTCCAGGCAGCTCGACTAGATGGTTTCACACTGGAAGGAGCAGAGCGGTGAACACAGTGAGTAGGACGACGCTTACAAATTGGTCAAAGAGTTTTAAAGACCAGTTTGGGGCTGCCATTTTTAATAAAAAAAAAGTGGGCAGCCCCAGACTGGTGACTTTTGTAGGTATCACCCATTAACTGCTCAGAAGTAACCCTAATGCCCCAGGTAGGTCCTGACTTTCTAGGAAAAGTTGAGCCTGAAGATGCTATCACTTGTCAACTATCGTCAGCATCAGCACAATGTCAAGAAACCATTGAGGGACCTTTATTAAAATGGGCATAGATCAGAAGAACCATTGTCCGTTTCCAATTACATTTCAGTTTGCAAAGCAGGATTTTTTTTTTTTAAATTCTTTGCAACAATTTCAAAACATCTCCCCCACGGTGGCTGCAGATGGTACATGGCACTTCTAGTGTTTGGAGGCAGCGTGCAGTAATTGATATGTGCTATTTCTTTAATCGGAAGGGCTGGAAAGCCCATATGCTTAGGGATATTTGGGTAAAGCGGAGCATTAACACTTCTATCCATTTAGTTAAGTGGACTTTTCAGAAAAAATGATCTTCTTAGAATTGCTGGAAGGTAATAGCACATTGCTTTTTTAGTGTTACATATCTTTTTGGTTAGGATATGTGTTCTTTATTCAATTATTTGCCTTTGCTCAGAATTTTGACCCTTTTTTAAGTACAAGAAAGTAGTTTATCTTTGATTCATAAATATCAGGAGATACATTTATACCGTAGATGTCATGCACAGTCCACTTGCAGTTATGTTATATTAGTAGATATTAGAAGTTGTCAACCTGACGTCACATTTTTTGTCGATATATTTTATCATTTTAAGTGCCAAAAAAAAAAGAAGACGATAATGAAAATTAGAAAGGTAAAGTTTACCTGCTGATGAATTTGAATATTCATCTGTGCTTCCGATCGAATATATGCCATGCTTGCCATCAAGGTAGGGATCGAGACACTGATTTCAGTGATATGTCACTTATTAGGCTGTCTGCTGTTGTTTCCATGCAATGAATGTTTTAAAAAAAAAGAGACCCTGATTCCAGCGATGTGTCACTTAGTTTACTGGGTGCCGCAATTGTGACACAATTATATTATATACTATTATATGTAGCTATATTATATGTAGAATATGTATTTTATTCCCACTGCTTGTTTGGTGCTTATTTTTATGGTCCAAAAATTAGCACATAACAAAAAGATCAAGTTCTGGCTAGTCAGTAATCTATTTTTCCCTCCTCTTTTGAACAAGTGTACTTGTATTTTCAGTGGGGAGAGGGGAATTATGTGGTGTCAGACACCTCTGGAGACAGTATCAAACATGTCGAAATTCAATATATTCAGTCTCTCCTTTCCCTAATATCTTCCATCAGAAGAAATTCAAGATACCTTAATCATGGGAATCTGCCATCAGGTTTTTGCCACCTAATTTGAAAGCAGCATTTTGTAAGGGCAGAGACCCTGATTACCGACTTAATGATCTGCTTTCTGTAGTTTTGATAAAATCACTGTTTTATCAGCAGGAGATTATCACTAGAGGACTAGTATTTCTGTTGTCATGTAGTCCTCATTTTCATGAGCTCTGTTTAACACCGCCCCCACCACTGACTAGCTGCTTTCTGCCTATGCACAGTGAACATAGAAAGCTGCCAATCAGTGGTGTGGGCGGGGTTATACAGAGCTCAGCATTAGGGATCTGCAGCAGATAAAACAGGGATTTTAACAAAACTGCAGCAAGCAGCCTGGTAAGTGACACATAGCTGGAATCAGGGTCTCTGCCCCTATATTTTGCTGCTTCCCGATGGGGTAGTAAAAACCAAGTGACAGATTTCCTTTACTATTCATTATACTGTTGGCCGGTCCTGCCAGGTTTTGCAGGACCTTTTGATGATTTACTTCCTTTTCTAGAAATAGTATTTTATTTTTCTTATATCTAACAAGTAAGATGCCGAGAATGCGACAAAAAATTCCAGTCTGGTGACAAAACAATCAACAAATAGGGATTAAAACATCAATGGTTTATAACAGTGACAGAAAACAATCAACGTATTCAAGATTGACACAAAGCTCCTGGAGCTGAACTTTTCAACTGATGCACAGGGCGGATGACGGGGCGACCGCCAGCGAGAGAAGAGATTTTACTCAAGGTTTATCTTCACATCTTTCTTTTTCAATGTAAAAAAAAAACAATATTTTCAAAAAAAATCAAGGTTTTTTTTTTTATCATGAATGGACTTAACTGTAGGACATGGATTATCTTCAATGGCAGTGACCACTGGCAGCCTTCAGATAAGGAAATGGCCCTTTTGTTCGTGTGGACTCTTTGTAGAACAGCAATTTCCTTTTAAATGAAAGCGCGGTTCAGACGTAATGCGAAAGAACATTATTATATCTACATTAAAGGAGTGAAAGTACTGTGTACACCCCTGGTGACTTCGCAGGATCAATGGGGTCTTGGGTCCTCTGAGCTATCCTTACTATAGGACATGATGTAAGGAGTTAGAAAACACATTTAAAGGGCTAGCCCTGAACCGGAAATATTGATGACCTATTTTTAGGTCTTCAATATAATATTTCAATTTGTTAGCCCTCTTCCTGATGTCCTATTCTTTTGCATGTTTGTCACACGTAAATGTCTCAGATCACCAAACAAAATTAAATATTAGACAAAGATAACACAAGTAATCACAAAATGCAGTTTTTAAATGAAGGTCTTTATTATTAAGGGAAAAAGAAATCCAAACCTACAGGGCCCTGTGTGAAAAAGTGATTGCCCCCTAAACCTAATAACTAGTTGGGCCGCCCTTAGCAGCAACAACTGCTATCAAGCATTTGCAATAACTGGCAATGAGTCTTTTACAACGCTCTGGAGGACTTTTGGCCCACTCATCTTTGCTGATTTGTTGTAATTCAGCCTCATTAGAGGGTTTCCGAGCATGAACCGCCTTTTTGAAGGGAACCTGTCACCAGTTTTGGGGCTACCAGGTAAAAATATCAATCAATTTAGTGTTCCCTATGCATTACACAAGTACTTTTGATAACCCTTGACTCCCCACGTATGATCCATAAATACCATTTTTATTCCTCCCGCGCTGTATGTAAATATGCATGGTCGGGTCCGATGAGCGTGGTTTATTGTCCGTCTCTTTCCCCCTCCTGGCTTGCTCTACGCATTCCTTTCGGGGAATTTATTTCGGTCGCGCGTGCGCATTCAAATGTCCTCTCGCGCGTTCGCAGTATGCTTTGCCCAACTGTGGGCAAAGACGAAAAACAGTATTGCGCATGCGCCGCCATACGCGATTGCTTTCTTTGTACCGGAAGTATACTTCCGGGCCATAGAAAGCAATCGCGTATGGCGGCGCATGCGCAATACTGTTTTTCGTCTTTGCCCACAGTTGGGCGAAGCATACTGCGAACGCGCGAGAGGACATTTGAATGTGCACCCGCCAAACCTCTAGGCGATCTGTGATATTCACAGAAATGAATATGTACAGCAATCTGAGGAGCGGGGGGGAGACGGACAATGTGGACAATAAGCCACGCCCATCGGATCGGACAGATCATATTTACATACAGCACAGGACGAATAAAAACGGTATTTATGGATCATACGTGGGGAGTCAAGGGATATCAAAAGTACTTGTGTAATGCATAGGGGACACTAAATTGAATGATATTTTAATACCTGGTAGCCCCAAAAACTGGTGACAGGTTCCCTTTAAGATCATGCCATAGCATTTCAATTGGATTAAGCTCAGGACTTTGACTAGGTCACTCCAAAGTCTGAAATAGTTTTTTCTTAAGCGATTTAGAGGTGGACTTGGTGGTGTGTTTTGGATCATTGTCCTCCTCATAATCCAATTGTGCTTCAGCTTGAGGTCACGAACAGACGGCTGGACATTCTCCTTTTTTTGGTAGACAGCAGAATTCATGGTTCCATTTACCACAGCAAGTCTTCCAGGTCCTGAAGCAGCAAAGACAGCTCCAAACCATCACACTACCACCACCATATTTTACTGTTAGCATACACCTTTCAAAAAGTTCAACTTTTGTCTCATCAGTCCACAGAGCTTTCTTCCAAAAGTCTTGGGACTCATTTTTCTGGCAAAACTGAGATGAGCCTTTATGCTTTTATTGCTTATCAGTGGTTTTCGTCTTAGAACTCTGCCATGCAGGCGATTTTTCCCAGTCTTTTTTTATGGTGGAATCATGGACACTGACCTTAACTGAACCAATGAGGCCTGCATTTCTTTGAATGTTGTTGTGGGGTCTTTTGTGACCTGTTGGATGGGTTGTCGCTGCGCTCTTGGGGTAATTTTGGTTGACTGCGACTCTTGGGAAGGTTCACCACTGTTCCATGTTTTCACCATTTATGGATAATGGCTCTCACTGTTGTTCACTGCAGCTATAGAAATGGATTTATAACCTTTTCCAGACTGATAGATCGCAATTACTTTCTTCCAGAATTTTAGGCAGGTCCTATTTAACTGATTTCTTGATTGAAAACAGGTGTGGCAGTAATCAGGCCTGGGTATGGCTAGGGAATTTGAACCCAGCTTCCCAAAGGTGTGATAAACCACTATTAATTTATGTTTTATTGGAGGAGTCAATCACTTTTTCATACAGGGTCATGTAGGTTTAGATTTCTTTTTCCCTTAAAGGAAACCTGTCAGCAGGATTGTGCACAGTAACCTACAGACAGTGTCAGGTTGGTGCCGTTATACTGATTACAATGATACATTGGTTGATGAAATCTGTCTTGTGGTTCTTATTTAATCTTTATTTTCAGTTCTGAGTTAATGAGATTCTGGTGCCCCAGGGCGGGGCTCTGAGGGGGTCTTCATGTGATGCGCTGATTAAACTTATTCATGTGTATTGCTTCTGACAGGTCACTGATCCCTCAATGACCTGTCCCCTAGTTTACATACTGAATATATTTAAAAAAAAATTCTAGAACACATAAAAATCGCAGCAAAAACGCAGCATGATTTGCTGGTATAAATAAATTCAGAAAAAAAATTCTGTCTCAAAATTGCGCCAGCCGCCCTGCGCAGTAGCATCTATTGGCAATCCGATAGATGCTACTGCCCTGGAGCTGCCGGAGCCATTTTGAGACAGAATTTTTTTTCTGAATTTATTTATACCAGCAAATAAAACACTTAAATGCACATTATACATGCGATCATGCTGCAGCGCCAGCACCTGCCTGCTGAAGGGGTTTTTTTTTTCCAATATGTGTAATATTCAGTATGTAAAATAGGGGGCAGGTCACCGAGGAATCAGTGACCTGTCAGAAGCCATACAGATGAATAGCTAAGCAGAGCATCACATGAAGAACCTGTCAACTGCCCCGCCCACAGCCCTGCCCACAGCCGCCCCGGAATAGGAAATCAGGAAGGGGACAAACACTTATTAATTATTATATATATATATATATATATATATATACTGCTCAAAAAAGTAAAGGGCACACTTAAACATCAGAATATAACTCCAAGTGAATCAAACTTCTGTGAAATCAAACTGTCCAATTAGGAAGCAACACTGATTGACAATCAATTTCACATGCTGTTGGGCAAATAGAATAGACAACAGAGGAAATTATTGGCAATTATCAAGACACACTCAATAAAGGAGTGGTTCTACAGGTGGGGACCACAGACCATATCTCAGTACAAATGCTTTCTGGCTGATGATTTAGTCACTTTTGAATGTTGGTTGTACTTTCACACTCGTGGTTGCATGAGACGGACTCTACAATCCACACAGGTAGTGTGTGGATAGTGGCTCAGGTAGTGCAGCTCATCCAGGATGGCACATCAATGCGAGCTGTGGCAAGAAGGTTTGCTGTGTCTGTCAGCGAAGTATCCAGAGGCTGCAGGCACTACCAGGAGACAGGCCAGCACACCAGAAGACATGGAGGAGGCTGTAGGAGGGCAACAACCCAGCAGCAGGACCGCTACCTCCGCCTTTGTGCAAGGAGGAACAGGAGGAGCACTGCCAGAGCCCTGCAAAATGACCTCCAGCAGGCCACAAATGTGCATGTGTCTGCACAAATGGTTAGAAACCAACTCCATGAGGATGGTCTGAGTGCCCAAATTCCACAGATGGGGGTTGTGCTCACAGCCCAACACCGTGCAGGACGCTGTGCATTTGCCACAGAACACCCGGATTGTCAAATTCGCCGCTGGCGCCCTGTGCTCTTCACAGATGAAAGCGGTTCACACTGAGCACATGTGACAGAGTCTGGAGATGCCGTGGAGAGCGATCTGCCTGCAACATCCTTCAGCATGACCGGTTTGGCAGTGGGTCCGTAATGGTGTGGGGTGGCATTTCTTTGGAGGGCCGCACAGCCCTCCATGTCCTCGCCAGAGGTAGCCTGACTGCCATTAGGTACCGAGATGAGATCCTCAGACCCCTTGTGAGACCATATGCTGGTGCGGTTAGCCCTGGGTTCCTCCTAATGCAGGACAATGCCAGTCCTCATGTGTCTGGAGTGTGTCAGCAGTTCCTGCAAGATGAAGGCATTGAAGCTATGGACTGGCCTGCCCGTTCCCCAGACCTGAATCCGATTGAGCACATCTGTGACATCATGTCTCGATCCATCCACCAACGTCACATTGCACCACAGACTGTCCAGGAGTTGACGGATGCTTTACTCCAGGTCTGGGAGGAGATCCCTCAGGAGAACATCCGCAACCTCATCAGGAGCATGCCCAGGCGTTGTAGGGAGATCATACAGGCACGTGGAGGCCACACACACTACTGAGCATCATTTTGACTTGTTTTAAGGACATTACATTACACTTTAATTTTGTGGGTGACTCCAAGTCCAGGCCTCCATTGGTTAATAAATTTGATTTCCATTGATGATTTTTATGTGATTTTGTTGTCGGCACATTCAACTTTGTACAAAACAAAGTATTCAATGAGAATATTTCATTCATTCAGATCTAGGATGTGTTATTTGAGTGTTCCCTTTATTTTTTGAGCAGTGTATATATTTATATGTATATCTACTATATAATCATCTAATTCTGTCTGTAACAGAAATCCTGCGTCGCTGATTGGTCGCGTCCGGCCGGGCGCGACCAATCAGCGACAGGCGCAGTCTGGCCGCGAATTGGCGCAGGATTTGAACCACGCATGCCACCGATATCGTCGGGAGATCAGCGGGTCATCTCCTGCCGCATGGAAGTCAGCGGCGACACAGCCGAAACTACATACATATTCTAGAATAGCTGATGCGTTAGAATCGGGCCACCATCTAGTATATATATATATGTATTAGCCTTCAGTATTTTATATATATTGACATTATTGGGATGGCATATATTTTGCTTTATCAAAGTCCATTTCAATGTGCCAATATGACCAATATTTAAGGCTTATTTTTTGGTGAATGTCTGCCAGCTGTTATTGTCTTTGGTATATTTAGGCCACCATTTTGGATAAAAATAAACATCATATTTTTTCATTTAATTTTGGATTTCAATTTTGAACTCTTTTTGCATCTTGTTGCATAGCATTATCCCCGAATTGACGCATTTACTATGACCCTTAGGTGACTATTTACTGATAATATGACCATAGATTTGCATTCAGCTCATTTACTTCTGCACTGTTAGTTATGATTTTTCACACCATATTGTGGAGTAGGTGTTGTACTTTTGACAATGGAAATTGTGTTTTGAAGAACCTAATGTCAAGATAATGAGAGAAATAGAAGAAAGGTCAAAGGAAATCGGAAAGTAAATATGCCCTTTAAGCTTGGCCAGTGTGGGTCATTAGAGACTGCTGTCTACGCTTTTTTTACAGCTCAAATGTTGGTTTCTTAATTTTTTTGATGAACACTAGCAACTTGCATACTCTTCATTTAATATAGTGATGTGTTTAACACATGGACTCATGCCATAATACCAAAAGGGGACCGGTCACTGTCCCCTATAAAATCAGCACACTCCTCTTCTGTTGTTGTCATCATTGTCAAGATTTAAATAATTTTAGAAAGATGTCTGTCTCCGCCTGATTGATGGCACCCTATCACATGCAGTAGTCTGTCTCTGCCTGATTGATGGCACCCTATCACATGCAGTAGTCTGTCTCCGCCTGATTGATGGCACCCTATCACATGCAGTAGTCTGTCTCTGCCTGATTGATGGCACCCTATCACATGCAGTAGTCTGTCTCTGCCTGATTGATGGCACCCTATCACATGCAGTAGTCTGTCTCCGCCTGATTGATGGCACCCTATCACATGCAGTAGTCTGTCTCTGCCTGATTGATGGCACCCTATCACATGCAGTAGTCTCTTCATCACCATAATTACATGAGTAGTGTTGCAATTCGTGCTCTCAGGTATCTAACTTCAAATCTGAGAAAGATAGAAAGGTTTGGGAATACAAACTTATAATGACCTTTGACACTGTTAGTGCTGGAATGAACGTGTCACATGGATTCATGTCATTCTATATCAATTAAGGAATCTGCGTCTCTGACCTTCTAGGGGCATCAAAACACAACACCAGACCCCAATCAGAGGGCAATAAAACTCTCTCCTTATCTATGATCTGTTCCAATATTTATGTTCATTCCTCTGCCATAATGACAGTTCTGCTTCACGTCACTTGTCTTACCTATTGCACTATTCCTGTGTCCTCTTGTGTATATATATATATATATGTGATTCTTCAGTTTTTGTTTTAGTCTTTGCCTGATGAAGAGACCTGAGTAGTCTCGAAAGCTTGCAATTTGTTACCATCTTTTCAGTTAGCCATTAAAAGGTATCAACCACTGAGGACTCTCAAGTCTAAATATTTTTCTATCTACTGGCTAACACGGTACGAAGATACACATGCTCTCAGGTAGGCATTAGGTAGAATTCACACAGGCAATGTGGTTTTGTCCAAACATGTGCAGTTTTATTGCTTTCATAAAACTTCAAGGGATTCAACACCAAAAACAACCTCTTCTGGGCACAAAGGTATCACAGCAAATTAACTGTTAATTTAGCAGGGCACACATATGTCATTGCGGCAAAAGAAGTATACATGTACAGAGATAGCATCGCAGCACACATCATCAAGGCTGCCATAATATATAAGGGCAAAAGTGTGGGCAAAAGCAATATACGGTATGTGTAAGGAAATATAGCATAGCACCACAGCGCACAGCATCAATGCGGCCATAATGTATAAGGGCAAAAATATGGGCTAGGAAGGTATATATATATGTAGAGAGAGAGATGTCAGCCGCATTTTATTTGAAGAATGGGATTACAAAAGTGAAATAAAAATGGAGTTAAGAAAGAAAAAGATAGGAAGTGTGTTTTTGTGCATAAGATACAAAAAAAGATTATATGAAAGAAAGTAATATGTGTGAGAATAAAAATAAAAATGTGTCTGATTGGAAAGAAATAACTATGTACGTATATTTATGTGTATATAAAGGAATCTATAAGTAAGTGTGCATGTGTTAAGAATACAAAAAAAAAACAAAAGGTGGTATATTATGTAAAATATATGCATATACAGTAAATACAAGTGATGTTAGGCAGGATTTAGTGACAAAGACTATTGCGATTCCATTCAAATCCATAGGAAGGATTCCGACAGTCCACACCAAAATACCGAACAATCTACAGTAAAATAAGTGATAGAGTCCTAAAAAGAAAAAGCAATAGACATATATATATATATATATATATATATATTATATATCAGAAAGCCCATCATGTAATGTCCATTCAGAGAGAGACCCGGACATGTCTCTCTCTCAGCTACAGCTCACATTTTGACTGGTCAGTCACCAGCAGCACACTTGACTTTTCTCCATCCAGCAGACTGACACCTAGCGAACACAGGCCCTGGTTCTAGTTAAAAGCTAGGCAGATGCAGCGAATCAAATCCTGTAGAGCTAGGACTTAACCCTGTTCTACCTAGCTCTGCTACAGTTTTAACATGCTGTATGTCCAAAAAAAACATGCAAAGCACAAATTACTGATGACAAAAAAGACAAAAAATTCATACGGTGCGCCGTGTGCCATATGGCCGCGAGGGCTGTATTTGCGGCCGTGAAAAAAGATCGAGCCTGTTCGATCTTTTTCACGGCGTACGGACATGGCCCCCATTGAAAATCAACGGGGCCGCCAAAACAAACGGAAGTTTGTTTTTTGCGATGCACCGTCACTTCCGGTTTTGCAGAACGCCAATTTTTTTCCAATACTTCTTCTATAGAAGAACTTTTTTGCGGCCCGTTATTGCGGCAGACCACCTTTTTTGCGTCGATACAGCCCTCAAAAAAGTATATACTACACCAAATCATCTATGGAACACCCATAAACGATACAAAAGTGAAAAACAAAAATGATATTAAAACATATTTATTTATTATATTATTAAAATTAAACAACAAAAATTTAAAAAAACAGGACAATGGACCTCCAAATAGAGAAAAGAAGAGGGGGGAGGTTAGAACACCAGTTGTCGTCTCAATAGGGTGGGCAATTAGGTTACCAATGGTTAACACATTATTATATATATATTCAAAAATTTGCAGAAATTAGTGTTGGATTAAATCAAATAGCCCACAAACCAACAAAGGGTTAATAAACAAGCCCTGACATGGTTAAATTAGAAATAAACCTCCAATGCCAATCCTATGTGCTAAAATCATATGAGGAACAGTCCTATGTAAATTATGCTGTAATCTCAAAAGGAAAAAACCAGGTACATGAATTAGGGCAGCTAAACAGTTAAAGGGCAATACTAATCTGCTCCTCAAATAACTGATTGCTATTGAATCCTATATATATATAGAGATTACATGCAGCTTAGTAAGGGATTAACCCTAATCATAGGATCTATTGAACATTTGAATAGGGGTAGCACCATGGAAATTACCTGAATTGCAGGGGGGCAGGTTGTCAAATGCAGAGCTAAAGAGGAAAACTGGAGCGCTCCCCACACAGCCCGACGAGCGCCGTTTCGCAAAGTGCTTCTTCCTGGGGCGTGCACCGGTCAGGTGTTAGGAGGTTTTTATATGCTCAACCCTGATAAGGATATGTAGACAAGACGCAGGTCATTGGATGTGTGTTAGAGCGCACAGCGCCGGGTACCGCCCCTTGGGCTAAGGGGACTTCCACAGACCGCTCCGTGGTGTCAGTAACTCCCCTGACATCACATATTGGAGCGCCTCCGGAAGTCAGAGGGCACGGTCACCTCTGCGCGTGCGCATCCATGCCGCCGTACCTACGATCTGTTTACATTAGAAACTGTAGTTAGGGGCGGACTCAGGGCGGAGAAAGGAAGGGGGGAAGAAGAAAACAACAAAACACTGTTCCTAGCAGCTCGGCGCTGCTTAACGCTGAATCTAGGAGGAGAGACACTAACGTGTTACAGAAGGGCTCACACTTGGACATATAGGATATATATAAAGATTCTTTGGGTAAATAATAATGGGTAAAAGAATAAAGGTAAATAAATAATAATATTATAAACAAAATGAACCATACCTACATATACAGATTTGGGACTAAATATTATAAGATATACAGTTATACAATTGTGTGTTGAGATAAATAAAAAAGGAAAAAGGGGATATAATATAGATGAACTCTATATCCTTTGAATTATGAACTAAAGGAAGTGCTGTTGTAAATATTAAATAAACGAAAATTATTTATTATGTCCCAGAGCCGTCCATTGTGGTCCTTAATTCAGAAACACGATGTTCTCCATTGTAGTTAATTCTTCGGAACTGCGGTGGGTTTTTCAATTGGGAATTCCTTTACTACTTCAACAGTGCCATCATTTGACCAAGAGATGTCTTAATTCTTAAATAGAAACACACAGGGTGAGTATCCAAAAATATTAATACATATATACAATTTTAAAACACCTAAAAAGACACCTAGAAAAACCGATAAAAACGGATGTAAATTACAAAAAGGAACTAAAGCCAAGATTTTCATTTAAGCCCTGAGGTGAGATGGTTTGGAGGCGGTAAATCCATTTACTTTCCAATTGAGCAAGGATTTTGCCCAGATCTCCACCTCGTATACCCAGATTAATTTGATCGATTGCCATAAAGATAAGTCCTTTTGAATTAGAATTATGATGAGTTTTGAAATGTCTCGGTAAGGTTTGCAATGGCGGACCTTATTCTTCTACTTTTGGACTTTGTCCTAAGACATAATATCTTCACGTTTAAGGGACACATTTATCTCCAAACTCAAGGCACCGCCATGGGGGCCTCCTGTGCCCCGTCTTATGCTAATTTGTTTTTGGGGTATGGGAAAGGGAAATCTTTTTGGGTGACTCGGTACCTGATATTGAATTTGTCCAAGGATGGATGAGATATATAGACGACGTGTGGTTTTTATGGGAAGGCCCTACTGATAGACTTTCTGACTTAATGGCTAGCCTAAATGATAACAATTTGAACATCAAATTGACCTACAATACAGGAAGGGACCTTGAGTTTTTGGATCTTAAAATTCAAGTATCTACAGAAGGGTTGATTACCACCAATTTATATAGGAAGCCTACAGCAACAAATTCCCTCCTCCACGCCACATCATCACATCCATCATCTACTGTTAAAGCCATACCCATTGGACAATTTCTAAGGGCCAAACGTATTTGCTCTACAAATCATAATTTCGAGTACCAAGCAGCTGACCTAACTAAGAGATTCTTAAATCGGGGCTATAGCAAGCGTAGTATCAAAAATGGCTACAGAAGGGCGGTGAGAACACCGAGAGAACAACTTCTTTACTCCAACCCTAAACCCGACACCCAAAATCAGGATCAAATTAGATTTATATCCACCTTTAATAACCAGTGGGAAGACATTAAATTGTCTTTTAAAAAACATTGGAATATTCTAATGACTGACCCCACATTGTGCAAAATACTACCTTCAGCACCCTCTTTTGTGGCTAAACGAAGTCGTAACCTAAAAGATCTGTTGGTACACAGCCACTATGATCCCTCACCTGATTCTACAAGTAATGATCTACCTAGAGGATTTTTTTACGTGTGGACACTGCAGGGCATGCAATAATATGAGGAAATCCCTCTCTTTCACCAATGCAGATGGGTCTAGAAAATATGAGATTAGGAAACATCTAACATGTTCCTCTAAAGGGGTTATATATCATGCTACCTGCCCATGCAACTTGATATATGTGGGTTTGACTACCCGCAAATTGAAAATTCGAGTTAGGGAGCATATAAGAGATATTGAAAAGGCCAAATCAACTGATGAAATTTCTCAATTAAAAACCTTACCGAGACATTTCAAAACTCATCATAATTCTAATTCAAAAGGACTTATCTTTATGGCAATCGATCAAATTGATCTGGGTATACGAGGTGGAGATCTGGGCAAAATCCTTGCTCAATTGGAAAGTAAATGGATTTACCGCCTCCAAACCATCTCACCTCAGGGCTTAAATGAAAATCTTGGCTTTAGTTCCTTTTTGTAATTTACATCCGTTTTATCGGTTTTTCTAGGTGTCTTTTTAGGTGTTTTAAAATTGTATATATGTATTAATATTTTTGGATACTCACCCTGTGTGTTTCTATTTAAGAATTAAGACGTCTCTTGGTCAAATGATGGCACTGTTGAAGTAGTAAAGGAATTCCCAATTGAAAAACCCACCGCAGTTCCGAAGAATTAACTACAATGGAGAAACATCGTGTTTCTGAATTAAGGACCACAATGGACGGCTCTGGGACATAATAAATAATTTTCGTTTATTTAATATTTACAACAGCACTTCCTTTAGTTCATAATTCAAAGGATATAGAGTTCATCTATATTATATCCCCTTTTTCCTTTTTTATTTATCTCAACACACAATTGTATAACTGTATATCTTATAATATTTAGTCCCAAATCTGTATATGTAGGTATGGTTCATTTTGTTTATAATATTATTATTTATTTACCTTTATTCTTTTACCCATTATTATTTACCCAAAGAATCTTTATATATATCCTATATGTCCAAGTGTGAGCCCTTCTGTAACACGTTAGTGTCTCTCCTCCTAGATTCAGCGTTAAGCAGCGCCGAGCTGCTAGGAACAGTGTTTTGTTGTTTTCTTCTTCCCCCCTTCCTTTCTCCGCCCTGAGTCCGCCCCTAACTACAGTTTCTAATGTAAACAGATCGTAGGTACGGCGGCATGGATGCGCACGCGCAGAGGTGACCGTGCCCTCTGACTTCCGGAGGCGCTCCAATATGTGACGTCAGGGGAGTTACTGACACCACGGAGCGGTCTGTGGAAGTCCCCTTAGCCCAAGGGGCGGTACCCGGCGCTGTGCGCTCTAACACACATCCAATGACCTGCGTCTTGTCTACATATCCTTATCAGGGTTGAGCATATAAAAACCTCCTAACACCTGACCGGTGCACGCCCCAGGAAGAAGCACTTTGCGAAACGGCGCTCGTCGGGCTGTGTGGGGAGCGCTCCAGTTTTCCTCTTTAGCTCTGCATTTGACAACCTGCCCCCCTGCAATTCAGGTAATTTCCATGGTGCTACCCCTATTCAAATGTTCAATAGATCCTATGATTAGGGTTAATCCCTTACTAAGCTGCATGTAATCTCTCTATATATATAGGATTCAATAGCAATCAGTTATTTGAGGAGCAGATTAGTATTGCCCTTTAACTGTTTAGCTGCCCTAATTCATGTACCTGTTTTTTTCCTTTTGAGATTACAGCATAATTTACATAGGACTGTTCCTCATATGATTTTAGCACATAGGATTGGCATTGGAGGTTTATTTCTAATTTAACCATGTCAGGGCTTGTTTATTAACCCTTTGTTGGTTTGTGGGCTATTTGATTTAATCCAACACTAATTTCTGCAAATTTTTGAATATATATATAATAATGTGTTAACCATTGGTAACCTAATTGCCCACCCTATTGAGACGACAACTGGTGTTCTAACCTCCCCCTCTTCTTTTCTCTATTTGGAGGTCCATTGTCCTGTGTTTTTAAATTTTTGTTGTTTAATTTTAATAATATAATAAATAAATATGTTTTAATATCATTTTTGTTTTTCACTTTTGTATCGTTTATGGGTGTTCCATAAATGATTTGGTGTAGTATATACTTTTGAAGTGATTATGGCCACTGTTATAGTAAGGACTTTGAGAATAGCCCTCAAAAAAGGACCGCAATAACGGGCCGCAAAAAACCCGGTAAGTGTAAAAGAAACCTAAGTTTACTTACTTTGTTCCGAAGTGTCCCACACATTTTAAAGCATTTTTGTCCGCCAGTGTCACATGTTAAACCATGCAGCTTTTCCCTTTATTCTCACCCCTTTTCAGTGAGAACTTGACCCCTTATTAGACAAAGTTTAGAAAGTGTCATTGGAAATTTGGTTCAGGTCATGAAACACAGTTTTTTTGCATTAATTGCACCAGAATTCTTGCACATTTAACTTTCTAAGTCCCCTCAGTATGTTTACTGCTAAAATAAAGACTATAACAGCTATAGAAAGAATTTTTCTATATACTGTTTGTGTAGAAAGTTCAACCATTTTTCTTATCCTCCTTACTAATCTTAGATCAGAGATATTTCTTGCTTTAAATTAATTCACTACAGCATGAGCCCACTGAAAAATAGCTTACTGTGGCTATAACCCGCTGTAAAGTAAATACTGTAGCTGGAGCCCATTGTAAAGGAAACTTACTGTAGCCTGAGCCCATTGTAAGGTAACTTATTATAACTGTAGCCCGCTGTAAGGTAACTTACTGTAACTGGAGCCCGCTGTACCTTAACTTATTGTAGCTGTAGAGCGCTGTACAGTAACTTACAGCTGCCTGAGCCCGCTGTAAAGTAGCTTACTGTAGCAAAAACCTGCTGTAAATAACTTACTGTAGCCGGAGCCTGCTGTGTGGCTACTTACTGTGGCTGGAGACCACTGTAAGGTAACTTACTATATCTGGAGCCTTCTGTAAAGTAACATATTGTTGCTTTAGCCTGATATAAGGTAAATGACTGTAGCAAGTGCCCTCTAGAAAGGTAACTTACAATAGCAGGAGCTTGCTGTAAGATAACTGACTGTAGTTGGATCCTGCGGTAAGGCAATTCACTGTAGCAAGAGTCCTCTATATGGTAACTTGCTGTAGCTGAAGCCTGCTGTAAGATTACTGTAGCAGAAGCCCTCTATAAGATAATGTACTGGAGCTGGGGCCCACTGTAAGGTAACTTACTTTGTCTGTAACTGATGGGATGCAGTGACCCCTCTTACAGCTAGGGGGCACTGTATGTGCTTCTTAAAATATGCATGGAGGCATAATTGTGATGGTAAAACAGTGCCCAGAATTGTTGTGAATGGCCGGTATATGTCGCAGAAGTCCTCTGCGCTGTAAGCCAAGTAATGTTGTTCTGGGACTTGTAGTCCACAAGAGTTTTGTTTACTTTACTAGGGAGGCTTACAGGGTTAGTCAGAGAGCTGGGCGGGACTGACTAACCACACATACACTGCCCACTTGTGGTTGTGAGTTTGAGGACCTGCAGTGATGTCACGATCACGTGACCAGTCCATGTGATGTTACCTCACCTGTGGGTGTGGTTAGAGGCTACCTAATGGAGCCTGTGTGTTTGACACATGGAACAGTGCTGGCTAGTCTGAGCCAGAGAAAGGAGGTCTGTGAGATACCTCTGGAGTGGACGGTCTGACAACCATGAGTGAAGAATAAGAGGCATCCGGGAACCTGTGTGACTGACATAAACAGGTAACAGACCCGAATCTGTGTTATGCTGACCGGGGTCAGTGAGAGACTGTATAGACTATAGAGCCTGCGTGCTGGAGATGGCAGAGTCTGTGTGCCCAAAGGCCTGAGAGAGCGGAGCTCTACTATGGACATTGAGGATTCGTCTGTCTGATGTAAGATTGTTTGCCTTTTGTTCATATGGTTTATGGAGAAAATAAACCACATAGACCGTTTTAAGTGAAAGATTGTTCCTGTGTGCCTGAATATCGCAGCCAAGCGAGTATTCCCCAAACACGTGCAGTGAGCGCAGCACTACACTGGACACTAGGAGAAGTTGTCCGGACCCTTTTGCCTAGTCCTAACTCATAGCAGCCGTTTAAAAGCCACAAATAAAATAGAATGGAAGGAAATTATAATCCTTGTTATCTGGACAATGTCTGCAAGATTCTTTTAGTATTGTCGAAAATCCTAAAGACAAAAACTGTGACAAGTTTTGCTTCTGTTGTTCTCACTTTGTCATTCCTTTAAAGGATCAGTGATACTTTACCTACATTTGTATGATGGGAACCCTATAGGAATATTAACATGAGGATGTATGTTATGCAGCCCCTTGGAATACGTGCCTTTTCCTTCGATTCAAGTAATTTATACTCTCTCTCTTCAAATCAAAATTGTATCTCTGTGTGTGGGGGCAAAGGCAGGCATGTAGATGGAGAACGCTGTCTCATTTGCGACTTAATGAGTCTCTTAGGGAAATACAAATACTCAAAGAAATAAATGGAGAAGAATTAGAAAATCTATATTGAAGAGCTCATCGGAAAAATGGTAAAGCTTAATCGGCAGCTTGGTGGTATATAGCAGTCCATTGTGTGTCGGCAAATATTTCACTCTCGGAAATTATAATTTAAGTTCCATTTGGATTGATTCTCCAGATGAGATCACAGTTTTAGTTATTACATAGAAATACTTTTTGCTGTTGCTCTAATTATAATACACTATGTGGATTAATAGCTGGGGTCTTCTGTTCAGGATCGTCATCTCGGCCAGACAGGAGAGCGGTTACAAAAAGCATCTTTGCCTCTCGAGGACCAGTCCTGGCCTTCATTATACAGACAACCTATTCATTTGAATAGGTACGGTGTAATGATTAATTTCTCCTGCGATGGCATGTCCGAGAAAATGAACACTTAGTGATCGAATAATTATTTACGGTACTTTTGTTTTACTTTACTTTTTTGTTTTGAGATATTGTTGCACCAAATTCTTAAACTTTTTCATGATTTTACGCTCAGAAATTATCTGTTTGGTATTTAGGCATGTTTTTAAAGCAAAAGTTGCTGTTTTGTTAAAATGTCACAAAAAAAATGTGTATATCTTCGACGTGTTAGCCAGTAGATATGTATATACTATTGATTTTTCTGTTTTTGTGTATATACCTATTGCATTTTTTCTGTGTTTTGTGTATAATATGTGACTTCAGATTTTGTATTAGTCAGCCTGATGAAGAACTGAGTAGTCTCGAAAGCTTGCAATTTGTACCATCTTTTCAGTTAGCCATTAAAAGGTATCAACACTGAGACTCTCACTCTAATATTTTACAAAAAATGAAAATTTTTGATAAAATTTTTGGCACACAGAAACAAATCTCTCCAAGTCGTGGGGAAGGAGAAATTTTGCAAAAATTTGCCCGCAAACATCTGAAAAGTAAAAAACACGTCTACAATTGCAAATAGAGAAAAAAAACAAGAAAATATAGATATAACAGACTTAAAGACAGAATTTGAGGCAAATGAGAAACAAGATTTAACCCCCCCCCCCCCAAAATAGAAAAAGGAGCAAAGGCAATAATGAGTAAGGATCTTAGTGCCAGGTTGCTCCACAGACTGTTAATTATTGGGAACCTAATGGAAGAAAATTTGCAACTTGCTTATTCTCCAGGGATCTCTTGACCAGAATGGAGAGCAGATACAAATTCCGTCACCCTGTCGGGAGAATATCTCGTGCTATGTAACTTTGCGCTGAGTAAACAATGCATGACGTTTAATTTCTGAAGTTTAGACACTTGTGGGACAACTATGCATGTGTGTTACATGCTGGTAGAGAGACTCATTCAAAAATAATATATGGCAATTAAAACAGTTGGTTAAAAACTAGAGGTGAGCAAATACATTCACAGGATTCTGGGCCAAGATCCATGTCCGTTCCGTATTCCATGGCTGCTGGACGGAGTCTTGTGAACCACCTCCTACAGGCGAGCATCTCCTGCCCCTTTTTTGATTAGCTGATCATGCACAATGCCATGTTGCAGTGATGACTTTACTCCAGCCGGAGTAATCAAAATAAGAGCTACTGGCAGGTATATGGCTGTTCGTAGGGCTCCCTTCGGTCCACCAAAGCATACTGACTTGGCTGCTGCACTACTGCAGGGTCCTGTGAAATGATTCGCTCATCACTGCTAATATGAACCTCTTGGGTTGGCCCTTTTTTCCACTTTATAATGTTGAAGGTGGGGGCCACTGATTAAATTACTCTAAGGGGATTTTTCTCCAAGCAAAGGGTTTTTTTCTCAAGATCAATCTTCAGAAGCACAGTGGTTCCCTTGCCTCCAAGCTAAGGGGATCTCAAGATCAATATCTTGTAGGTGCACATGGTTACTCCCTTGCCTCCTACTAGGGTTTGAAGATCATCTCATGATATGAACCGTGGTTCCATTTTCTCCACAAAGCTAAGGGGACTTTTTAAATTATCTAAGGGGATTCTTTTCTCCAAGCTAAGGGTTTTTTCTCAAGATCAATCTTCAGAAGCACAGTGGTTCACTTGCCTCCAAGCTAAGGGATTTTTCTCAAGATCAATCTTAGGAGCACAGTGGTTCCCTTGCCTCCCAGCTAAGGGGATTTTCTCAAGATCAATCTTCAGAAGCACAGTGGTTCCATTGCCTCCAAAGCTAAGGGGATTTTCTCAAGATCAATCTTCAGAAGCACAGTGGTTCCCTTTCCTCCAAGTTAAGGGGATTTTTCTCAAGATCAATCTTCAGAAGCACAGTGGTTACTTGCCTCCAGCTAAGGGGTTTTCTCAAGATCAATCTTCAGGAGCACAGTGGTTCCCTTTCCTCCCAGCTAAGGGGATTTTTCTCAAGATCAATCTTCAGGAGCACAGTGGTTCCCTTGCCTCCCAGCTAAGGGGATTGTTCTCAAGATCAATCTTCAGGAGCACAGTGGTTCCCTTTCCTCCCAGCTAAGGGTTTTTTTCTCAAGATCAATCTTCAGAAGCACAGTGGTTCCCTTGCCTCCAAGCTAAGGGGATTTTTCTAAAGATCAATCTTCAGAAGCACAGTGGTTCCCTTGCCTCCAGCTAAGGGGATTTTTCTCAAGATCAATCTTCAGGAGCACAGTGGTTCCCTTGCCTCCCAGCTAAGTGGATTTTTCTCAAGATCAATCTTCATAAGCACAGTGGTTCCCTTGCATCCCAGCTAAGGGGATTTTTCTCAAGATCAATCTTCAGAAGCACAGTGGTTCCCTTGCCTCTAAGCTTCCTGTTTGCAGAGGGTGGTGATGATTGACATGGTTGCACTGCTGGCATGAATTATTCTCCCACGTTGCTAACAGTCCTCTTGCCTCTACAGCATTAGTGGAGGGCTCTTGGATCCAGCTATCCTGCCAGATTCAGAGCAGCTGGAGTTTTAATAACGTGCTTATTTAATTTAATAAATTGCTTATTTTTACAGGCACTCTTAGAATTATTAGATATACAAGTCTCCAGCTTCTAGATATACAAGAAAGAACATTTTCCTTCACTGACAGCAAATAGAGAAGAACTGAAATATGATTTTGATGTAATTAAACAATATAATTTGACAAAATTGGCATAAAAAGTCTCAAATTAGTGCGCATGTTATATTTGCTTAATAATTGAAAAAGAAATAGATTTTGCTTCTTGACAATATAAGTGGATGGGATTAGAGAGAGAGGCAGAGCCTCCTAAAATTTATTTTAAAATTTACTATAATATATGTGCCCAAATGTAAAGCAGTTAGGAGCTGGACAGCCAAAGATGAGCCTAATAGTGTAAGAGAATCTGTCACCAGGTTTTGACTATCTCATCTGAGAGCAGCAAATATAGGAAATGAGACCCTTAATCCAGTGATGTATCACTTAGTTTACTGGGTGTAGTAGTTGTGACACAGAGTTTTTAGATGTAGAATGCAGCAGAGCTGAGAAAGGTAACCCCACCCACACCTCAACTGAGCCCGCCCACATCAAAGCTTTCTATGTACATTGTCTATTAATAGTGAGCTACTTATCAGATGAGGAGGTGTGGTCAGACTAGTGCTCATGTGCACTGTGATCCGAGCTGTGAAAATCTGGTGATAGAGCCTTCATTCTATGTAAACAATAGCACACGGCTTAGTAAGTGACACATTACTGAAATCTGTGTCTTAGCACTTACCTTATGTTGTCTTCAGAGTATATAGCAAAAACCTGCTGACATTCCCTTTAAGGAGGACCGGTCACCAGGTCAAAATTGGCCTGTAATAACTCATTTTATTCCCACTGTTTCCCTGAGTAATACTTTTATTAATTCTTCCATAAGGTATCAGAGATATGTGCCTTGTTATATTGGCCTTGTTATTTATTGCTTGTATCTATGGTCTTTACCAAATTGTGTGGCTCTCAGGATTCTCTAGGAGTATTTCTTTAGTCTGCCCTGAATTATTACCCTGTGAACAACGCCTCCTGTGTGTCACTTACTAGGCTGTGTGTTGATGTTTCAATATCATCAGTGTTTTATCAGCGGTAGATTATCACTATAGGACTAGGTGTCTCGTGCCTCCCACCACCGATTTGCAGCTTTCTGTCAATCAGTGGTGTGGGCGGGGTTATACAGAGCTCAGCATTTGAGCTCTGCTAGATCTGCAGCAGAGAAAACTGACTGTATCACAACTGCTGCACCCAGTTCACTAAGTGATACATTGCGGGAATCAGGGTCTCTGCAAACGCTGCACTCAGATGAGATAGCAAAAATTGAGTTCAACACAGACGTGATGTTAGCCTCATAAGTACATATTTTAATATTTTATTAAAAGGTAATTTTTTACTTAATTATCCTCCAGGCTTCATTACCTTATTTTGCTTCCTTCTGTCCAAAACAATATATTGCAGTGCTCTTTTAGAAGCTGCTTTCAACTGCTGCTCAGCAAAGATCTGTACACTACATTCAGACTGTCTATGTACGGTACTTCCCCTGTCTAATCCTCTTCCCTCCCCTTATTCCCAGAGAAAGAAAGTCCCATACATATACTGTGGATATTATGTACAGATCTTTTCTGAGTAGCAGTTCAAAGTATCTTCTAAAGAAGCATAAACTGGATATGTGAAATAGTACTGCAACATAAGGTTTGGAAAAAAAGGAAGCAATATAAGGTAATAAAGTAATGACAATAAAAAATCCTAATTTTCAACGTCTGTCTGATAACTAAATTAAAAATGTAGTTACTGATTAAGTCTAAGAGATTTATTCTATTAGCTTTTTATCATCAAATATGCATCAGCGGGTCAAGTCGAGCAGCGTTAAAGGATACTTGGACAAAGAAACCGTAAAGGTTATGGTGAGGTCATCCAAAAGGAAAATTTAAGAATACAAAATAATAGAGAAAATACAGTAATAGACTGAAGTTGGAGTTATAGAGCAAAGAATAATAGTTTTCACTGATGGCTTTAACGGGGGTGAAACAGCTTTCTGCAGGTTTGATTACAAGACTGGCTATAATTATAATTTCTTAAAGCAGCGACACAGCGCTAAAAGACCGGCGAGAGCAAAGGTCGTGATTTGTATCAGAGTCTATAATTGCTTTTCATGGAGCAATATCCATCACTTTCCATATCTGGCATAATACTCTTGCTTACAGCATATTATGTTTATATGGTTTGCTTTGTTTTTTTCTATGCTACGTTGTGAAGACAGTATGTGTAGATCCAAAAATGAGATGTCAGAGAATCTATGTAAGTAAAACGTAAGGAAATGTATACTGGACAGCTTCTACTTTCTAATACATTATGGTGGGAATTTATTATAACTGAAGTGTCACACACCATTACTAATAAAGAAGCCCTCCTCTTCCTCCTCCTCTTCCTCCTCCTCTTCCTCCTCCTCTTCCTCCTCCTCTTCCTCCTCCTCCTCTTCCTCCTCCCATCAAAGTTTTTATCCTCCTAATATATTGCAATCATCATATTATACAGCATTGTGTACTTACAATCTGTACTTACAGATAATTATTCTCTTGTCCATTAGGTATATGACATCATATGATTAATAAATGACTGGCTGAATCCTTCTAAGCTCTATGTAGATAAAGGAGGTCAATTTTCTCTGCATGAGTCTTGAGTCGCTGCAAAAGTCGATGGCAGGAGGGAGCAGCAGGGTCAGGAATTTGAAAGGGGATGAGTCACGCAGGGACAAGAGACTTTCTGTTTCTACATAGCGCAGAGAAAAGAGAAGAATTATCTGGGTAGAAAGGCAAAATGAGCAATTGTAAGTACACAGTGCTGTATAAGATGATGAGGATAAAAACTTTGATGGCAGGAGGGCTTCTTTTAACAGGACGCGTCACTGGGTCATAACTAACCAGTTTGTGCTCTTACAAGCAGCATGTTTTTTGCTCAGGCTTCGACATTCGTGGCACCACCGGGAACTGACGTTTGTCATCAAAATATCATGAATGATACTAGAAAACCATGCCAACTGAAATGCGTGGTTCATGAGCTATCGCATTGACTTTAACCCATGATCTTCCAAAATCGTGGCCTTCACTTAATGTCACATTTCCTTTGCAGGTGCTTTATCAGCCGACCTGGAAGGAGGTCATCTCCAATTAATTCCCTACACATTTAAACTGCTCTGCCCTCAACATTTCTTGATCGTAGGAAGGTACAACATCCCCCGTATACAGCAAGCATCCTTTCATGAATTTCTTTAACCCTTCTTTTCTTCCTTTGTAGGAAGAAAGTCAGCGCACAAAGCTCCAAATCCCTCACTTCCTTTGTGAGCTGCACTGTACTGCACTTGCCATCCTGTCACTTCCAGTGCTTTCATCAGACTGAACTTCTACTGTGTCTGTTGCATGTCCAGAAAACATGCACAGAAAAGCTCAGCTCTCTAACACTGGCAGAACACGCTGGTTTAGATAACTTATCGAATACCCCTCTTATTTTATTCGCACTGCTCAGCTTCCTTTTTAATTTTTTTTATGTCCACCATATTGTTCCAGAGAGATGGGTATTTTTGTTTGGTGCTACATTTTGAAACAGCAACACAGAGCCCAGTAAGTGACACAACGCTGGAATCAGACTCTCAGCCTCTACATCATGCTGATCTCAGATTATGTAGCAAAAAAACATGCCGAAAAATTTATTTTATGGGTTTTGCCATTTTTTTAAGATTAGGAAGGATATTGAGTATAATTGCAGTCAGATTTTCATTCTAAGAGTTGCATAGATTTCCTTCTTTACCTTTACTCTTGGCTTAATGTGTTCTGAAAAAAACCCCATAATTTTGCAAAACTCAGTTGGGAGATGTTTATGCCACATGTCTCTATGTCGCCACCCGGTGGTTGTCAAAAGTATTGGAGAAGGATTTAAGCCTTCTATACCAGGGTTCTCCAACTCCAGTCCTCAAGGCCCACCAACAGGTCATGTTTTCAGGATTTCCTTAGTATTGCCCAGGTGATATTTGCATAAATGAGTTGGGGAACCCTGTTCTATACCATGCCTATAGGAACATAGAAACATTGCTTATATTCAATATTTCCAATGCAGTTTAGAGAAGAAAAGCTGACCTCCGATTGGTTGTTGAGGGCTATATTATATATTTTTTATTTCTAAAATGCCTGGTTAAAACCCACGTACATGGCACATTTTTTTTTAAATAACCTGACTTAATTAACAGGTGTTTTGTGCGGACTTGATATTTTGTGGCAAGATCATGACTTTTAGTGTTAAAATTAATAGGTATGGCTGCCGAGGCTCAAGCATGCAATCGGCTTTAAGGAAAAGTAATTATTTAGTTTCTAAGCAACCTCACATTTGATAGATTTAGGCATCCAATTGGTTGCTGAAAGCCGATGCTGCTGTAAAGAAGAAATATCAGCTTTAATTGGCTCGCCGAAGAGATCGCAGCTGTATCTCATTCAATACATTTTCATCTAAGATTTTCATTGTAATTGTCAAGACATAAGAATGAATTTAGGATTCAGCGCAGAATCTTCTCAATGTTTACGTGGGAGAACCAGGAGTATGTGTCAAAAAGGTTCACATATAATTAAAGAAAAGAGCTAGTACCCTGAAATCCACTAAGAATCCCTCAGGGACGGACATGACCAACAACCTGGGAAGTTACAACGAATCCCTCGGGCTGACATGCCCAACAACCTGGGAAACCACAAAGAATCCCTCAGGGGCAGACATGACCAACAACCTGGGTAGCCACAAAGAAACCCTCAAGGACAGATATGACCAACAACCTGGGAAACCACAAAGAATCCCTCAGGGGCAGACATGACCAACACCTGGGTAGCCACAAAGAATCCCTCAGGGGCAGACATGACCAACAACCTGGGTAGCCACAAAGAAACCCTCAGGGGAATGACATGACCAACAACCTGGGTAGCCACAAAGAAACCCTCAAGGGCAGATATGACCAACAACCTGGGAAACCACAAAGAATCCCTCAGGGGCTGACATGACCAACAACCTGGGTAGCCACAAAGAAACCCTCAGGGGCTGACATGACCAACAACCTGGGAAGCCACAAAGAATCCCTCAGGGGCTGACATGACCAACAACCTGGGAAGCCACAAAGAATCCCTAAGGGGCAGATATGACCAACAACCTGGGAAGCCACAAAGAAACCCTCAGGGGCAGACATGACCAACAACCTGGGTAGTCACAAAGAAACCTTCAGGGGCAAACATGACCAACAACCTGGGTAGCCACAAAGAAACCTTCAGGGGCAAACATGTCCAACAACCTGGGTAGCACAAAGAAACCTTCAGGGCCAGACATAACTAACAACATCGAAAGCTACAAAGCATCCCTCAGGGGCGGACGCCAAACTGAACCACAAAAAACCTGGCGGACATGACAACACTGTAGTCACAAAGAACCCTCAGGGCAGATGACCACAACCGGGTAGTCACAAGAACCTAGGAACAGACAACACTGGGTACCACAAAGAATCGGGCAACATTCCACACTGGGTAGCCAAAGAACTTCAGGCAGACATCTAACACATCGAAGCTACAAGATCCTCAGGGCGCAGCTAAAACTGGGAACCACAAGAACCTCTGGGGCGGACTGCACAACTTGGCAGCTACACAGGGCAAGAGATAAGGAGGCCACATCCAGCTCCAAAGTAAATGCAAATATGCATTATGATGAGCTATTGGACTGTGAAGGACCCATATATTGTTCCTGCACAGGGGCCTTCTTCTGACTGTGGCATGTTTAGGTCTAACACATATTCGAGTTGTGGGCATGGATCCTGTTTGGGGGCACACAGAGTCGTTATGGCTCCATACTAAAGAGCCGCCATTATTATGTTTGTCAGAGGCTGCAGACTCAAAAAGGCTACTATAGACAGACTTTGCGCAAGCCACTCTTGTCTGGCAGATTCCAGAGGAACATCGACCTTCACCCTGTTACCCCTGTACAGGGATTTGGTCTTACAACGACATCTACTGGATTGGTTCCACAGAAGGGCCGCTGTCCGGAGGAGTGAACCAGAGCCAACAAAACAATACAATAAGACATTGAAATAAATGTTGCAGGAAGGGATCCACACAGGAGGGATTGCCAAAAAATTATCAAAATATCTTTATATTGACCACTGCATTGTACCCAGTTATCAATCGTTACTAAAAATTCATAAAGACATTTTTCCACCTCCTCTTAGTCCCATAGTGGCAGGAATTGGCAGAATTGTTAGGAGAGAAATTAGGCGCAAGGGTAGATGACCACCTACAAGTACTGGTACAAGAAATCCCACGTTAAATATCAAAGATACCAAATTTGTTGTCTCAGTGTTCAATGACTTTTTATGGCAGGACAATTACACTTGGTTATCATGTGACATCTTGACAGTTTGTGCTGATAAGATTCTATGTAGAGAGAAGGGGAAGAGGAGGGAGGAGCTCTGCTGCTAGCTCCTCCCTCCTCCTCACCCCTCCACATTACATAGAATCTTATCAGCACCAACTGTCATCTCCTATCTGACCAATGTAACAATCTGTCTTCACTGCAGACAGATTTTACCCATGAATTGAACATTTTATGAAATATCAGTACAGGAGAAGAAAGAAGGAAATTTCTCAGAAAACATATATTACAGAGTTTCTTATTTTCACATTTACTATTTATTTATTAAATAAAAATGTACATGATGGTTACTCTTTAAGTAAAGCTACACTTTAGATATTACAGAGCCATAATATATGTGAAGTGGTCATAAATGATAGATACATGTCAGCAGGACTGATCAACAAGCCAATATCAATGGGGGTTCTCTAACTTCTCCCCAACAGCAAAAAGGATAAAGCTGTTGTATTTTATCATGCCCCATTCTGTTATTCTTTTGGCAAATACCATAAGCCATTGCCAAAGGTGTCTGGAACTTTCTTATTACCCACTCCCCATTAAGGACATCTGGGGACTTGCAAAAATTTTCCCAAAATTTGTATTTTATGACATGTTGTAAAATATTGATTCATGGTCGGGATTTGCTTTCTGCTTTTCCTTTTCCGGCCTGGTCATGGCGGGGTTAACTATTTCTGCCTCTCTGTGGTTCAGGAGTGGCTATTTCTTGGTGCTCTTGCAGGTAGCCCATGTCAGTGATAGTTCTGGTCCTTAGCTTGAGCAGCTGACCCATTATACCCCAGTGTTCCTTCTGCCTCTGACTTCCCGTACCTGTGTCTGAACTGTTCCCTGTACCTGACTTAGTGTTACTCTGGTGTGTATTCCCTCCGTGTATGACTCGGCTTGAACTCTGACTACGCCTCCTGTTTCTCGTCTTTGTTACCGCACGCCCGACTGGCTCTGACCTACTGGCCTGACTCTGACACCGCTCTCTGTTTCACGTCTCTGGTACTTCTGCTCCCGTCTGGTTCTGACCCTCGGCTTGTATTCAACCACGAGTTCTGTTTTCCCCTTTAAACATTGCGCTTACTGACTTGGCTCGTTTTGACCACTCTCTATCGCCACCTAGAGGTGCCATGCAGCCTGCACTGTGCTGTTGTGCTGCTGGTGCGACCTCTCTTCTCTCACCAACACCCCCTAGTGGAGTCTGCACTTACCTGCACAGCAGCTGCATTACAACATCTCTATTTTTATAAATACTTATTGAATTCCCCATAAAATAATTCTGGACCATATTTTATAAGAAATCTACAGTACATTGGGCTCAATTCATCAACATAACAACATTTTTGTACGACTCAAAGTTCTGCAAATATTTTGTAACTTTTGGTGTTTTTACATCATTCCTGGACAGCTCCTCCCACTTTGGTCTAATGGCGGTGGGTTGGAGTGTGGATCAGCCCGCCTGGCATATTTATAACTTTTTAAGCTACTAAATTTGCATAAATTATGCTAGAAATGTGCACCAGCCCCTAATGGTGGCACATGGCAGTTGTAAGTTCCAAACTTGTGCACATCTCATTAGACTGGCATGCAAAACACCAGTGTAAAAGAATCGAGACCGTTGTTTTATTCCTCTGTTTCATTTTGGGGGAGGACTGAGGGGAGGGGTGAGGGGAGGAGTGAGGGGTGTCACTGCACATTCTACCTTACCCAATCAGAGCTGGCTGTGCCAGTCTACGTTGGGACATGCCCCTTTGACAAGGGAAATGTTAACACCCAGTTGTAAATTTATTCATAAAATTCTTATATGAATAACGGGGAATTAGAACAGAGTTGAGTTCTACAAAAAAAAAAAATCCAGAATTGTTATAGGGAATAAAAATATTTACTGAAACAGACAAATCAGTAGAAGTGGTCCCTTTTTAAGTTTTGGTTCCAGGGATGAATGGACAAGGAACTGAGTGGGACCATTAAAGTTAGACTGGGGTACTTTGCACCCACAAAATATTTGAATGGCCACAAATATCATAAACATCTCCAGAGTATCTCAAAATCATATTTTCTTTTTAAGAGCTGATTATTATCTTATCTTGTATTTTGAGATATGATGAAAGAAGAAAAAACATTTGGGAGGAAACATCTATGGATTCACAACATGCTCATTCCAAAAAGGCTTTGCACTATAACATTAGGACAGAACTCACTGAAGCCCACATGATGGGCTCTACGTGGAACCAAGGAGTGAGCATGGCCCTTTGTTTTCTGTCTTATTCCAAAAAATAAGAATAAATAATAACACAGGTGTGCAAAATATGGGTTTATGAAATATTATTTCACATTCAGTGACTAATTCTTACAGTTTTTAACCTTCACGTCCGGATTTTGTACAAAATGCTCATGAAATTACGTACAAGCAATAGGAACAAGAACAATATTGTAGCCAAAAATGTGCACAATATGTATATACAGTACAGACCAAAAGTTTGGACACACCTTCTCATTCAAAGATCTTTCTGTATTTTAATGACTATGAAAATTGTAGAATCACACTGAAGGCATCAAAACTATGAATTAACACATGTGGAATTATACATTACACTTTACAAAAAAGTGTGAAAGAACTGAAAATAGGTCTTATATTCTAGGTTCTTCAAAGTAGCCACCTTTTGCTTTGATTACTGCTTTGCACGCAGAAAAGGTGAACGGCTGGACTCTACATGCCTGGTTCCCACCGTGAAGCATGGAGGAGGTGGTGTGATGGTGTGGGGGTGCTTTGCTGGTGACACTGTTGGGGATTTATTCAAAATTGAAGCTGTGAGAGGTCCAGCTCACCCCAAACATCTCGATTGGGTTCAGGTCTGGTGACTGTGGAGTCCAGGTCATCTGGCGTAGCACCCCAACACTCTCCTTCTTGGTCAAATAGCCCTTACACAGTCTGGAGGTGTGTTTGGGGTCATTGTCCTGTTGAAAAATAAATGATGGTCCAACTAAACGCAATAGCATGCTGCTGCAAGATGCTGTGGTAGCCATGCTGGTTCAGTATGCCTTCAATTTTGAATAAATCCCCAACAGTGTCACCAGCAAAGCACCCCCACACCATCACACCTCCTCCTCCATGCTTCACGGTGGGAACCAGGCATGTAGAGTCCATCCGTTCACCTCTTCTGCGTGCAAAGCAGTAATCAAAGCAAAAGGTGGCTACTTTGAAGAACCTAGAATATAAGACATATTTTCAGTTGTTTCACACTTTTTTGTAAAGTGTAATGTATAATTCCACATGTGTTAATTCATAGTTTTGATGCTTTCAGTGTGATTCTACAATTTTCATAGCCATGAAAATACAGAAAAATCTTTGAATGAGAAGGTGTGTCCAAACTTTTGGTCTGTACTGTATATATATAAATGTATTGAACTTTCATTCTGCAACTGTATTGGAAATTAATTCCTGCACCTTTTCTCTTTTTCTTCAAAGCCTCTCTTGAAACCTTCTCTCTTATAGAAGGCCTGCGGATCTTCTCTGTGGAGCATACAGCAGCAGTCCTCCATCATGTTCACGTTCCATGTACCTTGGTATCGTCGTTCCATCTCCCGATATCCTGATGAACTCTTTCTCCTTGCTATTCACTAACAGCATCAAGGTTTTCAGAAAAGTAGTCCAAATAGGAATATAAAAAATGTAACTTCAAATTCATCTGACAACCCAAGGCTTTGAAATGTTTCAGCCTGTTCTCCAAGATGGACTTACATTTTGAGTCTTTTGATGTTACCTAGAAATTTCTTTACAACTTCTTTAATATAAACCCAAGCACTTTTCTCAACAGCTTTAATTTTTGTTTCAAACACGTCGTCCTTCATGAGTTTCCGAATATCCAGTACCACAAAAATGCTTTCCTCCAGTTTTGCTTCGGACAGTCCATGAAACGGTACACAGGTACTTATAAATCTCTCCTTTTCAGAGAGCTTTCATAAACTGCTTCATCAGGCCAAGCTTAATGTGAAGTGGTGGCAGGAAGACTTTAGTATGATCAGCTAAACTTTCCGGAACTACTGTTTGTCCTTGAGTCCAGGTTGCAAAGATGTTCATGTTGGCCAACTTTTTTGGCTCCAGTGATGAGTTCTATCACTGCTGTCCCATTCACAAAAAAGCATGGGCACTTTGTGTATCCTCCTTGCTACCCAAGGAGCAAAGAGAGATCTTTCATATTACCACAAATTGATCATCCTTGATCCTCGTAGTTAAGTTTCTTGAGAATAAACTCTAAATTCTGACAGAATGCCCTACAGGCACTGAAGCATACTTGCCATTGTGCAATAGCACAGCGTTCACACTTTTTTTTTTTGATGTATCAATAGAGAGTTTCCTCACGCTCACATTGTACTCAATGTTAAATTTTTCCATCAACCCAAGAACATGACTGCAAAACACTAGAGCACCGTTTTGAGAACAGTGTGGAAGGAATTCCTTTTCTCTGCTTCTGTACCATGAAAAACAGGTACCAGGAGTTATCAGGTTCTTTTCCTTTGGTCTAGAGCCTAAAAGTTCTGCAGAATGTTTAGGAAGGTCCAAGTCCCTGACTAAATCACCGAATCATGGAATGTTAGAGTTGGAAGGGACCTCCAGGGTCATCATGTCCAACCCTCTGCTCAATTCACCAGGGTCATCATGTCCAACCCTCTGCTCAATTCAGCGCAGGACTCACTAAACCATCTCAGACAGATGTTTGTCCAACCTTTGTTTGAAGACTTCCATTGAAGAACTCACCACCTCTCGTGGCAGCCTGTTCCATTCATTGATCACCCTCACTGTCAAAAAGTTTTTTCTAATATCCAATCTGTATTTTCTCCCTTTCACTTTCATTCCAATGCTTCTCGTGTTTCCATGTAAATATGAGAATAAGGATGAGCCCTCTAACCTGTGACAGCCCTTTAGGTGTGAAAAAAGCTTTGACAATCTAATGACACCAAAATCAACCACCAAAGGTCACCCGAAGGGGTCAACGTAAAGCCTATGGAGTCAGTGTCTAATTTTTTCGATATTTTTGCCGAGTTCAGCGATCAAACTCATATCAAAATCATCTCTTACTTTTCAACCTGTAGATGAAGTGCACGTTTCTTCAGAAGTGGTTTCAGTTCCATAAAGATGCGGTACATTCTGGTATCCTCCATTTTGATATAGGAAAGATGTGTATCTTCGTACCGTGTTAGCCTATCTACTGGCTAACACGGTACGAAGATACACATCTTTCCTATTTTAAACCTGTGTCATTTAATATATAGCTAAACTGGCTCCAGAATGGAGTATGTACTAGAGCAATACACAACTCATGCCAAGACGTCTGAAACAAGAAGGTCAATTAATAGGCATCTCAGCAGTCATTGCCAATAATTCAATGGTGGAAAGAAGGAAGTCATCCATGGATCGAAGTGCTTCTTTATTAGAAATGCAGTTCACTTTTGTCATCTGAGTCCTGCAGCTGTTGTGCTTGGTCTTTTGTTTGCCCACAGGTGCTGGCTCCAACACAAAAGCATGTGGTTAGAGAGACAAAAGAGACTAGAGAGAAGACCGCCAGAAGCTGTTGGCAGCGCCACGCAATCACAGAAAAGTTTAGTCTGCATATATATGCCAGCGTGCATTTTTATTTAGAAAAACATTGATTTCTGTTATGCAAAAAAAAAAAAAAAAAAAAGTAATCTGGGCATAAATAAAAAGAAAATATTTCGTTTTCTCTGGGACCCATATTGGAGAAACTGTATTTTTCCGTTTTTTTTCACTTGCACAGAATAAACATTGCGGTAAGGATTAGTTTTATGTCTGTGTATGTACGTGGACGCTGGGAGTCTTAGCAATAAAAAAGACATGTATTTTGCATTGCCCTGGGATGCACCGTGGCTCTGCTAGACACTTTGTCAGATGTTGCTGACTCCAAAAACAGTTTTGTGCTCTGTCTCGAGGCCAGAAAAATATTTAACTGTGTCTGCGTAAAATGAAGAATTAATGCAGAATATTTATTTTATTATGCAGAAGCAAATATAGGCATGGTATGTATATAGCAGTGAATATTTTGGAAATGTCTGTACACCCCGAAGCATAGGAGTGCATCATTCATGAGACAATTAAAGGCTGTCCGAAAAAGGACCAGTGTGCGATGTACTTCAGAGCTTATGAGCATCCTGACTGTACCAGCTGGGCAGGAGATTGAAAGCAACAAATGACCATTGGAGATATTATAGTCCTTTCATTGCTGCTCGTAATCAGATAGGTAGGCAGATTCCCTATCACTTTACCACCTACTTAATTGGGCAATTGAGAGGAACAGGATTTGAACTCTAGCGCCACCTATTGTAAGTAGCAATACTAAAAGTCAATATCGACCCTTTAACAAGTCTTGCCACATGGCTTAGGATAAAAGCCAAACCAGAATCACAATTTGCACACACGGTGTTTCAGGATGTTGCCCCTAATCAGTGCAAAACATTAGATCTGATTTGGCTTCTGACTAGAATCTAAGAGGTAACGTATCTCCTTGCGGAGAGTGACATGTCTGGCATTCTAGTGTAAGGAGACTTATAGGCCATGTGTGCTCCTCTGGGAAATTAAATATGCAGATTCCCTCTTCAGAGAGCAAAAGGCCTAGAAGTCTAGAGCCACCTATTCAAGGCTCATTAAACGGTTGATTCTTGACTTTTAGAATTGCCACTTCCAACAGGTGGGCACTAGAGTTCAAGTCATCTTCTCTGAAGAGGAAATTTGCATATTTAGTTTACCAGAGGAGCATCGCATGGCCTATAAGCCTCCTTACATTGGCATGCCAGACATGTCACTCTCCACAAAGAGAAACGTTACACCTTAGATTTTTTTTTTAGTGACATTACTGATGGCACGATGCTCCAGAACATACCTACGCATACCCTTGTTTAAATTGTTTGTTTTTCTATCTGGCCATTTTTTTTATTATCTCAGTAGCAGCTTTCTGGGAGTTATGGAGCCGGTGGTGGGATTGTGCAGAGTCACAGTATCCTGATCTTACACACATTCCTCATTTATTAAAATTCCGTTTTTGGCACAGCTAGTAATGATGCCAAAGTTCCACCAGAAAGAATGGACGTACTGAAAGACAGGACACTGACTCTTCATGGCTCCAAGAACCACCCAAATGTCTACTGGAAAGCTCTTCCTCAGAGATGAGTAATTAGATTTTTGCTTCCCTGGTGTGGCATCCAGTCTAGACTTTTTTAGTAGCCAGTCCTCACTTCCGCTCCCTGTATTCCCAACCCAGCTCCCTGAACGCCTCTGGCTCTTTATTGGCTTTTGACTCTGCGGTGCGACGCATTTCACAACATTACCTGAGGCCCAGTCACTAAAGGTACTGCCACACTACACGATCCCGCTAACGATCTCGTTAGCGTCGCATACTAATGAGATCGCTAGCGGGATCGTTTACAATATCGCTAGTGTCGGCCACATTTAGCGATGTCGTTAAGGACGCTATCGCGGTTAGCGATCTCCTTAACGACTTTAGCGGTACAAAAGTACCGCTAAATCGCTAAAAAAGGTGCCACACTCAGCGATATATACTTACCCAGCGGGACGCCGACAATCAGAATAGGGTCCGGAACGATCAGGACGACGGACGAGATCACAGCAGGGGCCACGTCGTTGCTGCATGCCGCACACAACAACATCGCTAACGGGATCGCTAAATAGTGACGTTTTTTAGCGATCCCGTTAGCGATGTTGTTTAGTGTGGCATACCCTTAAGCCTCATGCACCAGAACCATCAAGGATGCCGGAGACAGAATTGTAGACCGGTTCCCACGGAGGACCAGACTGTACGCCGGACCAGGGCAGTCAAATCAAATCGTTAATTTCCACTCTTTACACATAGTGTCCGCTGAGATTACTCTTTTTTTTAACCAGGATGAGAAACAAATTGTTTTCAAAATGGCCACGTTAAGAAGTTTCAGAGCAAGATACCAACAATTGAGTTACTACAAATTTGGCGATAGGTTCCATGTAAACACTATTGTTTCCCCAGCCCCCAATGGGATGGACTTAAGAGAGAGAGGACGCCACTGACCACAAGAGCTTACACTCTACAGGAGAGAGATGACCTCACAACCTCACTGACCATAAGAGCTTACACTCTACCGGAGAGAGAGGACTCCGCTGACCATAAGAGATTACACTCTACAGGAGAGAGAGGACTCCGCTGACATAAGAGCTTACATTCTACAGGAGAGACATGACCCCACTGACCATAAGAGATTACACTCTACGGGAGAGAGGACTCCGCTGACCATAAGAGCTTACACTGTACAGGAGAGAGAGGATCTCGCTGACCATAAGAGATTACACTCTACAGTCATGGCCAAAAGTTTTGATAATGACACAAATATTATATTTTCACATGATCTGCTGCCCTCTGGTTTTTATGTGTGTTTGACAGATGTTTTTATCACAGACAGAAATATAATTGCAAACATATGAGTAACAAAAGCTTATATTGACAGTTAGAATGAGTTAATGCAGCAAGTCAATATTTGCAGTGTTGACCCTTCTCCTTCAGGACCTCTGCAATTCTCCCTGGCATGCTCTCAATCAACTTCTGGACCAAATCCTGACTGATAGAAGTCCATTCTTGCACAATCAATGCTTTAATTTTGTCAGAATTTTTGGGTTTTTGTTTGTCCACCCGTCTCTTGATGATTGACCACAAGTTCTCAATGGGATTAAGATCTGGGGAGTTTCCAGGCCATGGACCCAAAATCTCTATGTTTTGTTCCCTGAGCCATTTAGTTATCACCTTTGCTTTATGGCAAGGTGCTCCATCATGCTGGAAAAGGCATTGTTGATCGCCAAACTGCTCTTGGAGGGTTGGGAGAAGTTGCTCTTGGAGGACATTCTGGTACCATTCTTTATTCATGGCTGTGTTTTTAGGCAAGACAGTGAGAGAGCCGATTCCCTTGGCTGAGAAGCAACTCCACACATGAATGGTTTCAGGATGCTTAACAGTTGGCATGAGACAAGACTGGTGGTAGCGCTCACCTTGTCTTCTCCGAATGAGGCGTTTTCCTGATGTCCCAAACAATCGAAAAGGGGATTCATCAGAGAAAATAACTTTACCCCAGTCCTCAGCAGTCCACTGCCTGTACCTTTTGCAGAATATCAGTCTGTCCATGATGTTTTTTCTGGAGAGAAGTGGCTTCTTTGCTGCCATCCTTGAGACCAGGCCTTGCTCCAAGAGTCTCCGCCTCACAGTGCGTGCAGATGCACTCACACCTGCCTGCTGCCATTCCTGAGCAAGCTCTGCACTGCTGGTAGCCCGATCCCGCAGCTGAAACACTTTTAAGAGACGGTCCTGGCGCTTGCTGGTCTTTCTTGGGCACCCTGAAGCCTTTTTGGCAACAATGGAACCTCTCTCCTTGAAGTTCTTGATGATGCGATAGATTGTTGACTGAGGTGCAATCTTTCTAGCTGCGATACTCTTCCCTGTTAGGCCATTTTTGTGCATTGCAATGATGACTGCACGTGTTTGTTTAGAGATTACCATGGTTAACAGAAGAGAAACAATGATGCCAAGCACCAGCCTCCTTTTAAAGTGTCCAGTGGTGTCATTCTTACTTAATCATGACAGATTGATCTCCAGCCATGTCCTCATCAACACCCACACCTGTGTTAATGGAGCAATCACTGAAAAGAGGTTAGCTGGTCCTTTTAAGGCTGGGCTGCAATGATGTTGAAATGTGTTTTGGGGGATAAAGTTCATTTTCTAGCCAAATATTGACTTTGCAGGTAATTGCTGTTAAGTTGATCACTCTTTATAACATTCTGGAGTATATGCAAATTTCCATTAGAAAAAGTGAAGCAGTAGACTTTGTAAAAATTAATATTTGTGTCATTCTCAAAACTTTTGGCCATGACTGTACACAAGAGAGAGGACCCCACTGACCATAAGAGCTTACACTGTACCGGAGAGAGGACTCCACTGACCATAAGAGATTACACTCTACGGGAGAGAGAGGACTCCGCTGGCCATAAGAGCTTACACTGTACAGGAGAGAGAGTATCCTTCTGACCATAACAGATTCCACTCTACACAAGAGAGAGGACCCACTGACCATAAGAGCTTACACTCTGCAGGAGTGAGAGGATCCCGCTGACCATAAGAGCTTACACTCTACACAAGAGAGAGGACCTCACTGACCATAAGAGCTTACACTCTACTGGAGAGAGAGAGAGGACTCCACTGACCATAAGAGATTACACTCTACGGGAGAGAGAGGACTCCATTGACCATAAGAGCTTACACTGTACAGGAGAGAGAGGATCCTGCTGACCATAAGAGATTACACTTTACACAAGAGAGAGGACCCCACTGACCATAAGAGCTTATGAGTCGCCCCCAGAGCAATGGGAACTCGGACCTGAGCCTATAGACTACAATGGGGGAGGAATGTCACGGCGACACAGCTCAGTCTGTGGCTCTGGTGCTCATCCTTGAATGTGGGATATTTACAGGTGAATGGGATATTGGAATGGGGATTCGTGACGCCACCTGTGGTGCCTGGTCAGGGTGACCACCCTGCTATGTGGATCCGCTGAAGGGTTGGTATTGGGCAGCAAGGTGTTAAGCCTTCCACAGGTAAGGCTGGGTCCTTCAGGGTAGATAGAATATAAGGGTACAGAGCGGAGGAGGATCCAACGGTAGGAATAATAAGATGGACACACACACATAAGTCTTTTTCTGTACCTTTACTGAAGATGTTGCAGGTTCTCCCCGAAGCACTGTAGGGTGAAGGGTGCACATCAAGATTCCTCCACTGAGTAGGTGTGTGGCCTCCTGTTACTTGTCTTTCTTGTGATAAAGTCCTGGCCCGCTTGTAGCTGAGCCTTACTTGGTCTAAGTCTTGCACCTGGCTGACCTTGTGATTGGGCCTTCTCTCTGAAAGTACGCAGTCTCCACTTGCAGGTACCTGCTTGCTGGACTCCGTCCTCCTGGCCTGGTTACATATCAGCTCAGTGGTACTCCTGGGACTTATAGTCCTCCAGGAACTCCGGTGTTCTCCTAATGGGTCGTGGAGATCCCTATAGGCTCGGACCCCGGTGTCCGGTTGAATAATTGGGATGAGCTGTTTAGGCTCCTATATCCCTCACTTGCTCCACTCGCCTTTCGTCCTACTCGGGCCCTCACACTATCACACACTGGCAGTTGGTGGGCTGCCTCTTCACCGCTCTCTAAGCGTCGGCACGCTTGCTCACTGAGCTGCACGCACTTGACTCAGTTCTGACTAGGCTGGAGTGGTTTCCGTTCCACTTTTACTAGCCTCCACTCGTTTGAACTAAGCTTCAAGCTGCAGACTTCATCACTCTCTGAGGAGACCAAACTCTCTACTCTGCTCCATGTGCCAGGCTGCACACACTCTGCTCCTCTGTCTCTGGCTTGTTCTTTCTGTGTTCACACTCCTTTTATATGACTAAACAGCTCCCTCTGGTGGTCTTAGGATGGGTGAAGATGTGTGAATGTATATAATGACCTCTAGTGGTGTCTTCCTTCAGTGCACCCTACTGGAAGATGTGATTCCAGTCGCAGCTGGGCTCCACACTTACACTCTGCAGGAGTGAGAGGATCCCGCTGACCATAAGAGATTACACTCTACACAAGAGAGAGGACCTCACTGACCATAAGAGCTTACACTCTGCAGGAGAGAGAGGATCCCGCTGACCATAAGAGATTACACTCTACACAAGAGAGAGGACCTCACTGACCATAAGAGCTTACACTCAGCAGGAGTGAGAGGATCCCGCTGACCATAAGAGATTACACTCTACACAAGAGAGAGGACCTCACTGACCATAAGAGCTTACACTCTGCAGGAGAGAGAGGATCCCGCTGACCATAAGAGATTACACTCTACACAAGAGAGAGGACCTCACTGCCATAAGAGCTTACACTCAGCAGGAGAGAGAGGATCCCGCTGACCATAAGAGATTACACTCTACACAAGAGAGAGGGCCCCACTGACCATAAGAGCTTACACTCTGCAGGAGAGAGAGGATCCCGTTGACCATAAGAGATTACACTCTACACAAGAGAGAGGACCTCACTGACCATAAGAGCTTACACTCTACCGGAGAGAGAGAGGACTCCACTGACCATAAGAGCTTACACTGTACAGGAGAGAGAGGATCCTGCTGACCATAAGAGATTACACTCTACACAAGAGAGAGGACCCCACTGACCATAAGAGCTTACACTCTGCAGGAGTGAGAGGATCCCGCTGACCATAAGAGCTTACACTCTACAGGAGAGAGAGAGAAAGGACTCCGCTGACTATAAGAGCTTACACTGTACAGGAGAGAGAGAGGACCCTTTGACCATAAGAGCTTACACTCTACAGGAGAGAGAGGAGTCCCCTGATCATAAGAGCTTACACCCCATAGGAGAGAGACTTACCCAGTGACTCTGGAGAACGACTCTGCCATGCAAACTGTGCTCTACTGGGAACCTCTGATCTGTCATGACCCCGGTACTGACCACCACTGTACAAGGGAAGATAATCCACTAGATGTCTTAGCTGCAGAGCATTATGGGGAAGTCCTCACGGCAACGCAAAATGACATTAACACTCTCTCTTACGCTTCAGCAGTGTGAGAAATGGGTCAGGCAAGTTTTTTTTTGCGAACCACAAATCGAATCTCAAAATGTTTGCATTTGTGTGAAACTGTACATTTCAGAAAATTTAACTTGAACTCGATTCTCCACTGATCGATTTGCTCTTTGCTAACGCTAACTTTTGAGCCACAGAGCTATTGAAGGGTTATTCCTCTCTTAACTCTCCAGAGTATAAGCCGCAAATGCCCGATAGATGCAAGTCCAACTTCTGGGACCTGAATCAATCTCCAGAATGAGGGTCCCTCAAAACCTGTCCAACCTGGTAGAGAGGTAGCCATTGCTCTCTTCATTCACTATTATGTAAATTCCAAAAACAGCCAACAAAAATGACTTTGCTGTTTTTGTAACTGCTGTAGAGGTGTATGGAGAAAGCTGCTCATGCGCTGCCGATTTTCCATTTACAGCAGCCATATCACTTTGCAGGAGTGGAGTAAGGGCATACCTGACCTGGAGAAAGTCTCATGTCTCATATCTATCGGCCATTTCTGAGAAGAAAGCATTTAATGTGCCAACCTGCCAATGTTATTGCAAAATGGAGCAGTACATAGTATAAGCTGGTGTACGTTGACTGTGCTACCGAGGTGAACTTGTCATCTGCCGAGTCAATGCGAGTGGTACGCAGCTGCAGAGATTAGTATTCCGCATCAACTGGAACGTCATTCTATTCAGTCTCAAGAATTCTTAATTCCTCCAAGAGGAAGTGCCATACAACTGAGAATTCAGATCAAATAACGATTCTGCCAGAAACTAATCAGCTAAAACATTGAATTTTACAGCTGTTCATCAAGACACCACAATGCAGTCCACTTTATATTCGCAGTCGTCAATCTCCTCCTCCGAACTCGACAGGATTCTACAGTATATCACCGTGGAATAGTAAGTGCAAGCACCGAGGATCAACCGTATCATTAGCCTCTCAATGCGGAGCACTTCATATTACGACGGAGAAACTGGAAATGCAAAATTGTTGTTGAATCTGCCTAAAGAGATATTCATTAAGTCATGAAGTAAATTTGCATTTCGAGTCGTTAGCTGGAAACCGCGCATTCACGCTAAATCACTGCAAATTATTAAAACTTCCTGCTCTGCCTCAGTGATCCGTTTAAATTGGAGCCTTCAGCTTTTTTTCGCCGATCCATACTTTTATGACAGAGGGAGAATTACAGATTTATTTCGCCGACTTTTATCTTAATCATTGAGTCTTGGTATACAGCTTTATTAGTAGATTATTACTACTGGCCGCCTGCAGTGATGACTCATTGTATCCAGTTGCCTTGTCATTTATTAGAGAAGAGATGGTCGGGAATACCTTTTCTGCTTGTGGGTTCCCAATTACAAGATCTAAATCAGACGTAAAAAAGAAAAAAACGGACTGATTTTTATTAGGATTTTGGATCAGATTTTCAGGAGAATTTGGTCAGTGTTTCCTTTTTTACCATCAGGGTTTCATTAGTGAAAAATAAGTACCATATTTTTCGGACTATAGGCAGCACCTTACCTTAAAACACAACCTACGTTAAGACAGCAGATAATAGGAAAAGCATATTTCCTGCTACTTAAAACATTTTGTGGCCGTGTAAGTGAAGGGGTTAATATCACTAATTTTAACGAATTAGGAAAGATAGTTTTCCAATTTCAGAGAATATAAGCCGCAGCACTCACCAAATATCTGTTTAGTTTCTTTCATTCATGGAGAGCAGGTACACGGAAGTATACAATCTCAAAGTGACCTATGGCTGTTTCGCATGTGAATACGCTTTACCAAGGTCTCACAGTGAAACGGCAGTAGATCGCCTTGGGATACTATAATTCTATTATATTCTCTGAAATTGCATTATTCTATAATTCTACTTTGTATGACTGAGCACCACTCAGAGTCCCAAGACAGCCAAAAGTAAGGATCCTTACCTGTACGTTTAATGATGTGTTTCCCTGAATGCGATTGCTGTTTGTGGATAGTGCCAGTGAATATTCCTTTTCTTGCTACTTTTATTAGTTTTCTCAGCAACATATATATTATACACATATACTATAGATCTACAACACGCACATTATATGCTCTTACTGCAGCACACACATATACACATCATAGCAGTATGAACAGTACATGCACACTAAACTCTGCTTTATATGCATACACACAGCTCTGTTACTTATATACACAAAGGTGTGCTACATACTCACAAACACACACCTTTGCTACATACACACACAGCCCTGCTACATACGCACATACAATTCTACTACATTAACACACAAACACACAAATTGGCTACATCAACCCACAGCTCAGCAACATCATCAAAACACACGCACACTATACACTACCACTTTTGGACGTTTGTTCCAGGCACAAGGTCTAAAATATTTTAACTGCTCCATAAAGTATAATGGCTGTGTTTTAAAAACTGATTTCTGAATGAGGTCTTAAAGGTGAAGATAATTCATGGTTTTGGGCTATGCTCACCAGAATGTAGAACCTTGATCCAATAATATAAAGAAGTGTTTTTTATTCAACACACTGGTGTAGTTCTCAAGTATAAAAGGCAAACCTAAAGGCTTACCTAAACCTGATATTTGCCTTTCATTGTGTGGAACTATCTTTTGACTTTCTTGGGGCTATGTGTGACTCTTCATCTTGATCTTTCCCTTCCTCCATATATTTAATGACTCTCATGTACATGTTTATGTGCAGTGTACCTCAAAAACATCTCCAGAATGTACTTTTTAACAATTGCAACATTTTTTTTTGCCCTGATTCATTTTCTCCTTGATTTCTCATTACAAACCTATCTTTCTGTCTTCTGCTCTGAAGCACTCCTTTCTATTTATCTTGAATGCAGCAGCCAGATTCATATTTCTGTCCAACTGCTATATCATTGCCTCCACCTTATACCAGGAAATGTACTGACTGCCTACCCATACTCTCATTGTTTGCTTGTGAACCAAAATTAGCCTCCATAGTCCAAAACTCCCACTCCCATTTCCAAGACTTTTCTCATGCTGCACCAGTTCTCTGGAATGCGCTACCCTAGACAATCAGTTTAATTCCTAAGAATTATGTTGTAAAGCATGCCCAAAACATCTTTTGAGAATGGCTTTTCACATCTAAACTATCCCTTTTCCAGTTACCCCAGCTAGATTTTTTTTTCCCGAGAGTCTTCCTCGTTCCTTACACTCTTGATTGTCATATTTGTGCATATACAGACATCAGCTAGTGACTTGCTCATGCAGCTTTAAGTGTACTACTGATTGCTCAAGACAAGTATTCTACCTTTTATATCACCCCTATTTCTTCATACATTTCAAGCTCTGGAATTGTTGATTATTTTGTGGATTGAGGGCAATCAGGTAAACAGTTGGCAGATTGGAATAGGGTGTGTGGGTGGTTATTATGTGCTAATACTTTCCATAACGCCACTTTGCTCACACATTTTAGAGCTAGAAGCACTAGATCTGTGCGGCTAGATGCCCATTAGTGAGGATAGCCAGGAGTAACGCAACAGGGTAGATCACCCAAGTCTGAAGTCATGGGGTAATTTCTAACCATCGTGAAGCTGGCAGATATCTGATCACTGCCTATTAAAAATGTCGTGCCTCAGTGTTGTATTAATTTTTGACCACTGATCCACTTTTATGGAATGTTAAATTGACGTCTTTGATAAACCAGAAATGGGTTTTATTCCAATGATGTGGAAAACGAGTGATAAAATGAGTAAAGACTAGCGTGTGAAACGCGTTTGCATTCATTTTTTACATTGTTGGAACTCCGACTTCTTTATGCTTTTTTGTATGTTTTGTATGAATAAAATTTACGGCTTTTCACAGAAGAATCCCATGCTGGACATTTACTCGTCTTCCTCAACTAATTCTTGTGGCACCCCAAGTTTTCCAATGCGATGGTTCTTCTCATGGGTGAGCTGACTTGTTTTCCATTCGATTTGTTTGTAATTCCATTCATGTGGTGCCAAAAATATTGTAATTTAACTCTAGAAATATCCATTTCAACTATTATTTTAAAGGTGACCTTAGCACCAATATGTACTGCCCAGGTCTAATCTATAGTCATCATGTGAAACAAGTTCAGGACATATCTCCAGGATATAACATCAATTTGTAATTGAAGTAGATGTGACTGCTTGGTCTCCCATCAATTATGAGAATTATAGGGCGGTGGGGTTTATATGTTCTTTACGGTGGGGGGGTAGTCAAGCATTTCTCGAATGGAAGCTACTTTTATTAGGCTTGAGCATAGTGATGAATTCTCCTCTGACCAAAACCACTGTACCGAGCTATCTGAACAGTATGCTGCAGGCACTACAGTTTTTGTTTAGGAGCCACGTGAAGGCTAGGGTCACACGAACATAAGAGAAAAATGGTCCGATTATGCTTATCAGACTCAGATCAGAGTTTGATCAGAATGGGATCCGATTCAATTGGCGGTGGAGAGAAAAAAAAAAAAAGTTTATCCACCTTATCCATGCAGTTTGTGAAAAAGAGACCACACTCAGATGTCATCTGAGTGCAGTCCAATTTTTTTTCACAGACCCATACACTTGAATGGGCCAGTGCCATCCGATTCCAATTGTTTTTTAGGGCATGTGGATCGCCCGCCAGGGCAGTGGGGTACTCGATACCAGGCCGCTTCTTAAAGGGGAAGTGTCAAAGTGGCAGTGACCCGATCCGTGACCCTGGGCATCAAGTAAAATGGGTATATTTACAAGGGATAATAGAGTTTGTAATAAGGTGTTCGTGATGCCACCTGTGGTTTCTGGTCAGAGATGACCAGCGCTGCAGTGCAGATTCTCTGGGACTGATGGTGATGCAGCAGAGTTGGTAAAGCTCCCCACAGGTGGAGCCAAGTCCCAGGGCAGACGTAATATAAGGTGGATGGTAAAGATGTAGTATTTGGCAAGTGATGTAGCAGTTTTGAGTGGGTGCTGCAGCAAGAACTTGAGAAGACATAGTCAGATGTAGTTTCCAAAGCTTTACTCACAGTTCTGCAGGCAGAGCATCCAGGGCACTGGTTACAGATGGTGCTGGACTCGGTCAGCCTGAAAGCAATTTGGGAATCTCCTATTCAGGTGGGTTGTCAGACCTCCTTTCTAGCGCTATTCTCTGAGGTCCTTGCTGTTGTAAACTCTGTTCAAGTTCCTCTCTGTCTGTTACTTAAGTAGAACTTCACTCTCATGTCAGGCAGCTGTAGCCTGCTTCAGGGATTGCTCCTCTCTGGCGTCTCCGGCTCACATGTACTGCTGTGTCGTCGAGTAGCAGTTGGTGACAGAGGACCTGCTGTCTTCTGCCCTATGGATTCTGCTGCTGGGGCTTTAGCACCAACTCAGCCTCGGACTCCAGGGTCCAGACTCTGGCGCTCAGGACTAGGGGTGAGCTAAGCTATAGCTCCTGTCCCCCAGCTTCTCCCCACACATCCTTCCTCAACCCTGCTCAGACACTAACTAACTCTAACTCCTCCCCCAGCCAGAAAGTTCTAAAGGAAGCTCCCCTGAAATCAGGTGTTAGAGCTCCCCGTTCTGGTCTGGAGTAGAAAAAGTGCTGTATGCTGTGTGTTACCTGTTAAGGGGATCCCTCCTTGCTTCCAGGCATGACATCACTCCCCCTGGAGGGAGGCAAGGTCACTGCGGCAACTGAACTCCTGGGGTGCCACACATGCTTTAAACATGATAGTTAGGAGTTAAACTGATTGTCTGGGGTAGCGCATTCTAGAGAACTGGTGCAGCATGAGGAAAGTCTTGAAAAGGAATGGGCGTTTTGGACTGTGGAAGAGGCTAATGTTAGAATAACATGAGTACAAGTGAGATCTGTCAAATCCAGGGGTAGCACTCGTCCGAGTTATAGTCGTGTCCACAAACCCTTACATGGATAAGAAAGTTTGCTACTTAATAGTCTATACACGCCCATGTGAGATGGTGGAGCATCCATCTCCTGTTGTCCTATGGGCTCACAATAATATATTATTGTATGCTGTGTCTACCACTCCATATGTTACACTGTGTGGTTTATGTACTGTTTAATGGTGGTTTACTAGAAGCAGCCACCAAGAATTTGTGGTGTAGAGGATTGACCATTCGTACATAACGCATGTTGTATTCCTCATGTGGACTGAGTGGTTTTACCAGCGTATTTAGCAGTAGCTGTCCCAGCACTGGCCAGAAAAAAGTTAAAGGGGTTTTACACTTTCTGGAAAATAGACCTCAAACACTGCAAATTACCTGATATAACAAGCAGGTACTCACACTCCCCGGGTCCATGAATGGTTGGCCACCTCTGCTCCAGTCGCGTTGTTTTGACTGCATCGGTGACATCAGATTGACAGTGTGCATCACTGCTGCGGTAATCCACTGACCTCAGCGGCTGTGCTGGGGTGGATTGGATACACCAGTTAGGATTGTTGACGTCACTGCTGCCGCTAAAGCATTGAGATTGGAGCAGCGGTGGACAGCCTGCTATTACTGCTTCTGTGTGTGCTCTGACTAAGCATAGGAGAGCAGGACTCCCTCTCTGTGTGCTGTGCCAGGTATCGAAGACATCATAGCAGATAGTCTCGTCCCACCAGCTCAGAGTCAATTGTTAAGTTCCTGTGAAGAGCTCACTTTTTGCAACTTGACTTTATGTTCCTATGGCAGTATGTGCAGATACAAATGGGCCTATAGCAGGTGTGCCAGCCACAAATGTCCCTATATCCATGTGTGCCAGCCTCAAATGCCCCTATAGCCATATGTTCCTGCCACAAATGCCCCTATATCCATATGTGCTTGCCACAAATGCACCTATAGCCATATGTGCTTGCCACAAATGCCCCTATAGCCATATGTGGCAGCCTCAAATGCCCCTATAGCCATATGTGACAGCCTCAAATGCCACCATAGCCATATGTGCCATCCTCAAATGCCCCTATATCCATATGTACCTGCCACAAATGCCCCTATAGCCATATGTGCTTGCCACAAATGCCCCTATATCCATATGTGCTTGCCACAAATGCACCTATAGCCATATGTGCCATCCTCAAATGCCCCTATAGCCATATGTGCCATCCTCAAATGCCCCATACCATATGTGCCTGCCACAAATGCCCCTATAGCCATATGTGCCAGCCTCAAATGCCCCTATAGCCATATGTGCCAGCCTCAAATGCCCCTATAGCCATATGTGCCTGCCAAAAATGTCCCTATATCCATGTGTGCCTGCTGCAAATTCCCCTACAGCAGTGTGTGTCATACACAAATGCCCCTACAGCAGTGTGTACCAGCAATAAATGCCCCTATAACCGTATGTGCCAGCCAGAAAAGCCCCTATAGCAGTGTGTGCCAGCCATATATGCCCCCATAGCAGTGTTGTGTGTCATCCACAAATGCCCCTATAGCCATATGTGCCAGACACAAATGCCCCATAGCCATCTGTGTCAGCCATACATGCACCTATAGCCATATGTGCCAGCCATAAATGCCCATATAACAGTGTGTGCCAGCCATATATGCCCCTATAGCAGTGTGTGCCAGCCATATATGCCCCTATAGCCGTGTGTGCCAGCCATATATGCCCTTATAAGATTGCGCTGGAGACAGATCCTTTTGTCTTATGATATGTGAAGTCTGTATACAGAAATGTTATTCTCAGGGTCAAATCTTTTTTTATTCTTTTAGTTTCCTGATATTTGAAACCAGGTGAATAATAGTTGTGAGTATTCATTGAGTTCAGCGTTGGTGAAGGTTTCATCGATGACGTCTGAGATGCAATTGTTGGAATGGATTCTCCAGGACTATTCTCGCACCTACAATCTCTCGCTTTGTTCTATGACATTGAGCCTGTAATTTGTCTTGAACATACAGTAATTAAAATGTAACATTGTGGCTTTTCTATGACCAAAATAGAAAAGAAATAGAATATAAATCAGAAATGACTCATGTAGAATTTGGATTCTAACCTCTTGTAATTACTGGAAAGTCACGGACCTGGTCGGCTGCGCTCAAGGTCTGTGGATCAGGTATACTGTATAGAGGTGTCTGGATGGAAAATTAATTAAAAGAAATATACAAAACGATTTAGTCATACTTCTCTAATAGACCACCTCTCGGGAAGACCACCCTCTCCAACAGACCAGATTTCTAGGATAGATTTTATATATTAGGCATACGGACATCTTCTTGGAGAAGACCATCCATTGTAGCTAGGCATTTTTTTCACCTGGGACCAATATTTAAGGTGTCTCCCTATCAAATATACCTATGTTACAGGGACTTTGCCAGCACAGAATGACTGTTCAAAACAAGCACAGGGGTTCGATGTACTTTTGGTGTGGCCAAACATATCAGTGCACCTTCCCATCTACTTGTTTTCCATCCGCCATCACTGGCATAATAGAGCCAGAGAAGGGCAGAAATAGATGGAAAACTAGAAGGTGGGGAGTTGAACTTTAATATTTGGCCACACCAAGGGTGCACCAAGCTCCTGTGCTTGGTTTGAACAGTCATTCTACGCTGAGAGATTCCCTTTAAAAATTGAAGTCTTACAACCCTGTTGATGTGGATACCATCGGCTATCTAAAGAAAGAAAACCCTCTGGAAGTTATGAACCCAGCTAAGCCAAAACATATAAGGCCTAGGTGGCAAACTTTTTCCAGCTTTTGGTCACTTTTTGTGTCATTCCACCCCTTCCCGACTGGGCGATTTTTCCATTTCTGCATCTTTTCCTCCCCTTCTTTCAGGAGCCATAACTTTTCTTCATTTTTTCATCCACATAGATGTATGAGGGCTTGATTTTTTGCAGGACAAGTTGAACTTGTGAATAACCCCGTCCATTTTATAGAAAAAAAATTCAATGTGTGGCAAAATTGTAGACAAAATTTGTCAATTCTATTGGGCGTTTTGCTTTCTACAAAGTCTATTATACAGCACAAATTATCAGGGAATATGTTTCTCCAGGACAGTGCGATTACAGTGATACCAAGCATGCATAGGTTTTTTTTTTCTTTTAAGGGCTGAAAAATTATTTGGAAATTTGAAAAAAAAGAAAAAACACTGTTGCTTGTGTCGCCATTTCCTAAGGCTTCTAACATTTTACATTTTCCCTCGATGGAGCTTTATGGGGCTTGTTCTTTGTGCCCTGAGACAATGTTTTCATTGATACCATCTTGGGGTTGGTAAGATGTTTTGATAGCCTCTTGTTGCACTTCTTTGTGGTGTATTGATAGCCAAAAATTAACTCATTTATTGCATTTTGATTTGTTTTCGCCTAACGGTATTTACCTATCAGGTTACTTAATTTTTATATTTTGATAGTTTGGACTTTTACAGACATGGAAATTAGAGAAGACCGGGTTCATAATGGACACTACGGTACTGAATTCCGAACACGGACTTGTCACCGAAGTCCATGTTAGTGTTCAGAGAGAGTGGGAGAGCGAGGGAGATTGGACAAAAGTTTGGTCGAACTCGACCATCCACGGGTCCGCTCATCCCTAATAGAGATACCACTTATGTGTATTTTATTTATTTATTTATTTATTTATTTATTTTTAATGGGTAATAGTGGGAGGTTATTCGAACATCTATTTTTTTTTTTCATATTTTTCAACGGATTTCTGTAATCCTCTTAGGGGATTCGAATCTTTGATCGTCTTATCGCTTGTACGATACATAGAAGTACTGTCACTTAAGCAAACCCACAGCTGTCATGGCAAGTTGGAAACTAATTGGCTCCCAACAATCGAGCCGATGGGTGGTCAGAAAATGACAGTGTCTTTTAACAGATTGCCAACCGCAGGCTGAGCTCCGCTCCACACTAGGGTGTTAGAGGCAGATGATGACTAAATAACACAGCGATCATCTACCTGAAAAGATGCAGACTCAGGAGCTGGGACAAGGAGCCGAAATACGTCGTACAAGTGCATCATATGTCAGTACAGGTATAATACTCAGTGTAAGAAAGTACTTAACCCTTTTTTTAAAATCAAGTATAAAAGTGTATGCTGCGTTCGAAACGCTTCTGGAATCCAGATTCTCGGTGTATCTTTTGCTGTCTTATTAAATTTTGGAAATAAAAGAACATATTTTATACATGACCTGGAATCCGAGGCTGGATCACTTTTTCCTATCCGTCATAAAGTATTTCATCATTTTTTTTACTTATTCTTTCTCTTTATGACACGAACATCACTGTCACAATCCCTCCTTTCTTTTCTTCTATCGATAGACTTGGATAAGTAGCAGTAATCTGACGCCTCAGTAATCTAGCAGTCCATCTTGCTTTGACCATGATAGATTTTAGAAGCTTTTCACAGTGAATGATGAGTTCAGGAGGCAGGGATAAAGGGAGAAGTGGCTCATAAGTGGAGAAAGACGTATATATTAGAAAGTTTCCTATTTTCGCTTCCACTATTCCTTTATACAAGAAACTACAGAGATCATTTCAATTCTAATTCTAATATTTATTCATAGTGGCTTGACAGTACAGTCATGGCCAAAAGTTTTGAGAATGACACAAATATTAATTTTTACAAAGTCTACTGCTTCACTTTTTCTAATGACAATTTGCATATACTCCAGAATGTTATAAAGAGTGATCAGCTTAACAGCAATTACTTGCAAAGTCAATATTTGGCTAGAAAATGAACTTTATCCCCCAAAACACATTTCAACATCATTGCAGCCGTGCCTTAAAAGGACCAGCTAACCTCTTTTCAGTGATTGCTCCATTAATACAGGTGTGGGTGTTGATGAGGACATGGCTGGAGATCAATCTGTCATGATTAAGTAAGAATGACACCACTGGACACTTTAAAAGGAGGCTGGTGCTTGGCATCATTGTTTCTCTTCTGTTAACCATGGTTATCTCTAAAGAAACACGTGCAGTCAACATTGCAATGCACAAAATGGCCTAACAGGGAAGAGTATCGCAGCTAGAAAGATTGCACCTCAGTCAACAATCTATCGCATCATCAAGAACTTCAAGGTGAGAGGTTCCATTGTTGCCAAAAAGGCTTCAGGGAGCCCAAGAAAGACCAGCAAGCACCAGGACCGTCTCTTAAAAGTGTTTCAGCTGCGGGATCGGGCTACCAGCAGTGCAGAGCTTGCTCAGGAATGGCAGCAGGCAGGTGTGAGTGCATCTGCACGCACTGTGAGGCGGAGACTCTTGGAGCAAGGCCTGGTCTCAAGGAGGGCAGCAAAGAAGCCACTTCTCTCCAGAAAAAACATCATGGACAGACTGATATTCTGCAAAAGGTACAGGCAGTGGAGTGCTGAGGACTGGGGTAAAGTTATTTTCTCTGATGAATCCCCTTTTCGATTGTTTGGGACATCAGGAAAACGCCTCATTCGGAGAAGACAAGGTGAGCGCTACCACCAGTCTTGTCTCATGCCAACTGTTAAGCATCCTGAAACCATTCATGTGTGGGGTTGCTTCTCAGCCAAGGGAATCGGCTCTCTCACAGTCTTGCCTAAAAACACAGCCATGAATAAAGAATGGTACCAGAATGTCCTCCAAGAGCAACTTCTCCCAACCCTCCAAGAGCAGTTTGGCGATCAACAATGCCTTTTCCAGCATGATGGAGCACCTTGCCATAAAGCAAAGGTGATAACTAAATGGCTCAGGGAACAAAACATAGAGATTTTGGGTCCATGGCCTGGAAACTCCCCAGATCTTAATCCCATTGAGAACTTGTGGTCAATCATCAAGAGACGGGTGGACAAACAAAAACCTAAAAATTCTGACAAAATGAAAGCATTGATTGTGCAAGAATGGACTGCTATCAGTCAGGATTTGGTCCAGAAGTTGATTGAGAGCATGCCAGGGAGAATTGCAGAGGTCCTGAAGAAGAAGGGTCAACACTGCAAATATTGACTTGCTGCATTAACTCATTCTAACTGTCAATATAAGCTTTTGTTACTCATATGTTTGCAATTTTTATATTTCTGTCTGTGATAAAAACATCTGTCAAACACACATAAAAACCAGAGGGCAGCAGATCATGTGAAAATATAATATTTGTGTCATTCTCAAAACTTTTGGACATGACTGTAGGTTGTAATATCTGAAATAGTTTGCTTTGTCAAGCGAAGATAAGTCCTTCTCATCATCTGACAATTGCAGGATGAGCACTACCCAAATTAAAAAAAAAAACACTGGTATTGCGACCACTGAGTCAGCAAATACAATAATGATTATGGGCTGGCGGCAGTGACATAATGAGCTGCAATAACACAGCATCTCCATTATAGTCAAATGATAAAAAGACATGGGAAGGAATGAACACAACAGGTGACTGCCACTCAAGCACATCATGTAAAACCCATGCATACGACTACATTGAATTGATAACCGCTTGCTGTCCTACATCTTCAAAGTTGTCAGCCGGGATGTGAAAGCGCAGAAAATAATTTTGCAGACAGTTATACTTAATGGGGGTAATCAAGGTTAAAAATAAATGCCTCGATTCATCAAGGCCGGCGTTGTTTCTGCTAGTTTTGATAAGGGGACTTGCTGGGGTCAGAGGTGTCGGATTAATTTTTGTCCAGGACTTTAATATTGATGGCCTATCCTTGGGGGGGTGCGATACCCGGTACTCTCTACAATCAGTTATTCCCACAGATCTGTCAACTGTTTACTGGCCGCGGACGGATACTAGACACCTGCCCCCTATTGATTTGTATGAGGGCACATATGCAATATCAAACTTCGGCTACTATACAGTTGATGGTGCTGTGCAGCTCCGTAACTAAGCAGTTCAGGCCGTCGCAGACACTGGAGGCAGCTGATCGTCGGGGGTGCCATCAATCAGACATTGATGACCTATCAGACATTGATGACCTATCCTAAGGATAGATCATCAATGTTATAGTCCCAGACAACCTCTTTAACAAATGTGTCTGTGAATTGGCTGCGCCTGGCCTAAAATCTTACTGCTCATGTCCATAATCTATGGACGAAGCTTTTCACAGCGAAACGCGCGTTGGGTGTGGTGGGTCCCTGCCTCTGGCTTTACTGGTAAATATGATGAGGATTACACTGTGGTCTGTGCTATAAGTCTATATACACCAAGTCTTTACCTTTATATGTGCTCTGGTTCTATTGTGGGCTATGCATTATCCACACTAAGTCATTATTTTTTACTTTATTATTATACTTCTTACACCTGATGGAGCACAGGTCTCCTCCATAGCCGGAGCATTTATATCACATCATATTTTGATGGTCCACTCCCTTTCATGTGCGTATTACTGTGATGATATCCACATATTACCATTTGTACTTTATATAATTACACTGTGTATTCCTTTAAGTATATGACATGCCTCTTATTACTAGCCATCCACACCCCGTTTTTCCTGTACTTGTTCCTCCCCAAAAATTTGTTTGTTAATATTTTTATACATACAACTCTTGTATTGTTTTAAACTAATTATAATAAAAATAATTGCTATTTTAGCCTTTCTAACAAAAAGTGTTGCACTTTTGGTGTTTTCTATACTTTCCCCTTTTTTGCTTTTTTTTGCTATGATATATACGATCGGGGTCTTTTTGCTGTGTGTTAGTCTTATAGTGTACAAACAAAAGAATACAGGTAGTCATGATGAAGGATCCTAAATCACATATTTTGTATTCACTAAAGTCTGTAGAGTCGTTCGTGTATATTTTAACTTTTTTTTTTTACACTGCCATTATTATTTCTTCATTGAATATTGGAATGCCTGGAATTCTTAAGCTACGGAAAAGCTTGACGGGGTTTATGCTTTGTGAAATTATATATTGGTACCTTTTCTGTTTTTTTTAAGTGAGATGTACTATTCCTCCGATTATGAAACTCATCATATAAAGACTCTGGGAACTGAAAAGCGTAATCATCCACAATGTTATACTTGTACTAATAAATGGTATTTCCTACTATATAATTCCCATGAATTGAAGAAAATTACTTGATGACCGGTCTTGTTATTTCTACATAGATACAAATATTCTTTTTAAAAACATTAAAAATGTATAAATAACCTCCTTAAAATAATCTTATGTGATTCTGACATATCTAAGTACTTTTATATGCAGTAAAAAATATCTACTTCGGAGAACATTTAATTGATAGTTGATGGAAATTGGTTTGTTTTGAAAAATGGTTTGGCCCGATTCCGAAACGCGTCAATAAAAAATTACTTGAACTTCTCCATGATTGTGGAATTACTCTTCTCCAACAGCAGCTCGGTTAGTCTTATATGTCTATACCAAATGACTTTTTATTAATTGATGGAATGTGTAAGTCATGGGGACCTACAAATTAGGAATAGTCATACAAATAATGTAGAATTACCGGGAGAACAATTAGGGGAAATGTCCTTGGGTTTCCAAACATTGGCCAAACGGGTACACCATATCACTGGACTTTTCGTGCACGGCATTTGACCACGTTCTTTCCTTTTAAAAGCCTTGTAGAATTTTTTTAGGTCTATTATATGAGAAACGGTAGCGTTTTGTCCACATTCGGCTTTTGTATTCTGCACATTAAGGGAGACAGAATATCAGCTTCAAACGCCGTAGCCAGTGACCCATAACTGTGATTGCACAACCACATAGAAATGTGGATTTCTCCAGAATGACATGAAAGAGAATTATTTAGAGTATTCCATTTCCAGGTTGATATTTTTATATTTGCAATCTAGAGACCTTTCCTGCTAGTTTTCGAAAGGTAGCACTGAAAGGCGTTATCCCCCAGGACATTGTATGTATTCCAGGCCTAGAGGTTGTCGGATCCAATTTATAGTCGAGGCGTCGCATATGTAAAGCACATGTTTAAATGTCAAGCATAATCAGTATCACATGGGAAAAAAAAAATAATTATATATAAAATGTTATATATACAAACACCAATGTGGCACCGATGTCATCTATATCTGGGTGGAATGTTCAAAATTAATAGTTTCTCTCGACTCTTTCAAATTTCCATGGCTTCCATAAACATTAATGAAGAGAGTTGCATCCATACGTGGTCACTTTTCCATTTTTCACCACATGGATGTGATACAAGCTACTGAAACCAATGTCGGGGTTCAGGTATGTGTGGCATAGCCTTTGACATGAATCAGAAATAAGTGTTTTAATAAATTGGCTCCATTGTGCAGAGACATGATGTCACATCCCCGAAAACCCAAATCAATGGCCAAGTGCATTTTGATCTTAGCTCCCATGTGGCAGGCAAGTGTGTAGCATCTAGTCACTATTTCAATAGGTATCTTTGTCCTTTTACAATCAATTAGCACAATTTTAATTGATCAGGATCTAACCACTGGAAACCCTACTGTTCTCGAGATCAAACAGGTGGATGACCCTTCTGCATTTTTATGCACAGAGCCGCTCTCGACCTCCAGCTGCAACACAGATTCAACGATTGGGCCTACGATGTCGTTTCCCTGTTGCGGAGGGTCTAGCAGTCATACATACCTCCCATTTGGGCGTCGCTAGTCATACATTCCCCATTGAGGGCTCAGTTGTCAATCAAAGAACCCCCCACCTCCCATTTAGGTCCAAATATTCATATATAACCCCACTGAGGGGCTAGCAGTTATACATAGCCCTCTGTGGGCCCAGTAGTCAAACATACACCACACATTTAGGGCCCAGTAGTTATACATAACCCCATTAAAGGGAATCTGTCACCCCAATTTTGCCATATCAACTAAAGATATGGCTGAATAGTGCGTCCCATAACTAAGCTAACGGTAGGTATCATATATCCTGATACCCCCGTTTTCATATCAAAATAACTTTGTAAAGTTGGTGTTTTTCGCTGTCAATCATGGCAGTCAGGTCAGGAGGGCGGCGTTTTCTCTCTCTCTCCCCCGCCGCTCCTCGGCATCAGTTGCGTATCGCCGTCTGTGAATCCCACAGACGGCGTTCGGCTTCCCGCAATTGCGCAATTCAAATTCGGGCCGGCGCATGCGCAGTGTGCTTTACCCAACAGTGGGCAAAGCATATAATCAATATAGCGCATGCGCTACTCTTTCCTTGCCCCGGAAGTCGTCCAAGGCAAGCAGTCATTTCCGGGGCAAGGAAAGATTAGCGCATGCGTTGTAATGATTGTATGCTTTGCCCACTGTTGGGCAAAGCACACTGCGCATGCGCCGGGAATTGCGGGAAGCCGAACGACGGCGATACGCAACTGATGCCGAGGAGCTGGGGGGAGGACAGAGAAAACGCCGCCCTCTTGACCTGACTGCCATGATTGACAGCGAAAAATACCAACTTTACAAAGGTATTTTGATATGAAAACGGGGGTATCAGGATATATGATACCTACCGTTAGCTTTGTTATGGGACGCACTATTCAGCCATATCTTTAGTTGATATGGCAAAATTGGGGTGACAGATTCCCTTTAAGGGCACAGCAGTCCTACATTCAGTAAGTGATGGCATATCCAAGCAAATTTATTTTAATATAAGTATCCTCCCCACATTTCAAAAGGATATTTCACTGGATTTTTTAATTAAAACTGAGTGTCTCCTCCATTTGCTGCTTCTCCACTGACTCTGGAACAGTTTTTCTTTTTCTTCTGTGCCCCTCCGTTCCAAAGTTATGACCCCCAGTATTAATGATACAAGTAGTTTACCCTTCAAGCAACTGGGCGTACACCACAGAGCTTCTCTGTGGGTGTGGCCGCGTTTTAATTGGCTAGCATTGGAGAAAAAATAACAAACTGCCGCAGAGAAGTTCTGTGGTATACGCCCAGTAGGTCGAAGGGAAAAATTTTTTCTATATTTTCGGTGAGCATAACTTTGGAACTGAGGGACACAGAAGAAAAAGGAAAACTGATCCAGAATCAGTGGAGCAATGACAATTGGGGAGATATCTAATATAAATTAAAAATTCCAGTGAAAGATCCCCTTTAAAATAGATGCCTAGTTTAGGTTGCTACCTGTGAGTAATTCTAGCTATTTATTTTCTTGCCGTGTGCCCATTACCGCAGAGCTATCAGTGACTGAAGATTACTCCTTAGTAATTGCTGTTGTCTATCATCCATTTCCTCCATTAAAGTCTCAGCAGCAGCCCAGGCTGTGCCTCGTGTTTTAAACTGCATTTTCACTTGTTTGAGAAATTCACCAGGAAATCATCATATATAGAAACAAAAATATTAAGGCCCGATTCAGCAAAACTTTTACGCCAAAAAAGTGGCATAAAAGCTTTTGGAGTTGTGTCAACATGTTGCAACTGTTGGGGTTTTTATACCAGTGTATACCAGTTCTGCCAAAATGGTGGGAGATGGTGTGCCACCACAGCTGATCATGAATTAGGCGCCATTCCATTCCCTACTCCAGAAATCTCATTCCAGTCCCTGATTGGAGTAAGATTTCTGGCGTGGCACACAGAGGCGCAGCACCACTTGTCAGACGCTGCAAATTCATGAAGTGTCTGACTCCACCATTCTCGCTCATGAATACGACTGGAAGTCTGCTTTTAACCCATTCCCACCAAAGTCAATTTTGATTTTTGCACCTTCCGTTCTTAGTAGAGTCCTAACTTTTTTTATTTTTGTGTCTACATAGCTTTTGAGAGCTTGTTTTTTGCAGTACAATATTTTAGTTTTGAAAGATACCATTAATTATACCATATAATTTACTGAAAAATGGGAAAAAAAATTCAAGTGTGGTCAAATGGTGAAAAAATAGCATAAACTCAATGCCACTATTGTTCTTTGTGTTTTGTTTTTATAGTGTTCATTGTACAGTAAAAAATAACCCTGAAATGTGATTCTTCACGTCAGCACGATTAGGACAATACTAAGCTTGTAAAGTTTTTTTTAATGATACAATGTATTTTAGTGATTAGAAAACATTCAGGACTGTTTTACAAAAATTGTTTAATTTGGCCCTTGCTTCTGAGACCTGGAACTTTTTATTTTTCTGTCAATGTAGCAGTATGAGGATTTTTTTTTTTCGTTTCAAGGTGTCTTTCATTCATATGATCTGAGGTGCATACAATATTTTTCTTAACTTTTTATTTCCTAAAAATTTAAAAGTTGATGTTTCAATTATTTTTCCTTTACGGCGTTTACCATGCGTGTTAAATAATTTTTAAGGGTTGTGAATCAAACATTTATTCCTTTTTACATTTTGAAGATTTTTTGAAACTTTTTTTATTCCTGTTTTTAAATGTTTTTTGGGGACTTGAACCTATGATTACTTGATCACTTGAACTATAGTTACATAGGTTTACAAAAGACCTAGGACCATCAAAGTTCAACCTTTCTCCATCAATTATACATTTTTTTCGCTAAATACCTACAATGTTATGTGTACTGAGGAAATCATCCAGCCCTTTTTTTAAAAGCTGTTATAGTGTCAGCCATTACTACCTCTTGTGGTCGGCATTCCACAGTCTGACCGCTCTAACTGTAAAGAACCCTTTCCTGTTTAGCTGCCAGATTCGCCTTTCTTCAACCTGTAATGAGTGCCCCCTGGTCCTAAGTATGGTATTTGGAAGGAATAAGTCATGTGCCAGCAAAAAAGTCAAACATTTCCAACCTCTCATCATATGACCATAAAACACTCCCCTTGAGAAAGCACATCCGCGAAACGCGCGTCGGGGCGTCTGTGGAATTGCGGATGGGCGTTTTACTACATCATGGGTAAGCTTTACACTTTATCCCTTTCCATATGGTTGGTTTAAATGGTCTTTTATGATTTACACCTATGCACTTGCCTACCATTTTGCATCCCTGGTATTATGGGCCCATCTATATTATTGCTGTTACTACCCGCAGCCTGATTTCATACCGCTGTACCACCTATTTTTACTTGATTTGTTCCACTATTTTGATTCCTTTTATGTGTATCATGTTTACCTTTGATTCTTGTCTTTTTGATGTAAATTACTTTTTGAATAAAAATATTTTATTTTATTTATATCCTTACTATTCCTTGAGTGGTGGTTTTTGGATACCCTGTATGCTCTTTTTTGGTAATATACTCTCATCATATGAGAGGCCTCCATCCCTTGTAATACTTTAGTTGCCGCCTTTGAACTGACTAACTCTCTAATATCTTTTTTTAAAATGTGGATCCCATGTTCTTGATATGACCTTAGAAGTGATTTATAAAGGGGTAGTAATACCTTGGGATCACATAATTTTATCTCTCTTTTTATACACCCTTGAGAATTGCAGAATATAATGGAATTAATGATGTCCTATGAAGCCCAATCAGAGGCCTTCAGTAGGCATTTGATTGTCACGTCAACCCATTGGCATCCAATAATCACATCATGAGATGGTGCTGTGCCTCTGAACGGGCAACCCCTGCGATCACAAAACTTAAATTACATTGGCATTTGAGTAGTTATAGAACTAGCTTCGATCCCTGGTTTTGGAGGCATCTCCATACACTCTCAACCGATAATCTCCTTATATATACAATGGAAGTCAAAAGGGCGTTAAGTGAAGGTTTATTTTCAAAGAGTAACATCACCAGCTGCTCAACTGGGTCCCATCTATGAGTCTTTGGTTACTTGGCAGCGGTCACTAGCCTTAGCGGCATTCAGGACAAGACATCTGAGGCCAGTTTTTCCATTAAGAACTTCAGAATGTTGATGGATACCTGATGGATCTCATTATTAGTCAATGGTATCCATAAGAATTAATTAAGATCCTTCTTGAAAATAGGTCCATCAACTTGTCCATTTTTGGGCAGATAAGGAATTTCATATTTTTAGATCTTTAAAGTAATTTTGATCCATTTTTGGGATGTACTTAATCAAATCATTTGTTTCCTACTCCCCTCAAAAGAATCTTGGCCTTAGCTAAAGCATTTTTATTGTCCTATGTGGTCACATTGGGTATTGGACTGCCTAAAAGATGTGGGCTTTCTATATGTTGGTTTAACACATGCATCATCAATCTCTGGACTCAGTACGCAACTGACAAAAGGCATTTCATTATGTGATATAGTCTACAAAAGTGTCACAAGGAAATGATCCAACCTCGAGATGCTTAATGAGCTGCTAGATTCTGATGTAAATCTGACTTTGAGCTGCCATGGGATTTTAGACTCACCACTGCAATGACCTGGATTTCCATGTAAATATAGTAGAAACCTTCATATTCGTCCATATAATTAAAGCAGTAGCCTTTAAGAAGACAGCATACAATGAATTTCATGTACAAAGCCTGGCTGATAGCTACTGAAATTTTCTTGATGCATGCTTATGTCAATGGTCCTCCAAAAACATTGTTTCCTCAGTCTCAATAATCCTCCAAGGGATTGTTTTTTTTTTTACTTTCTAGTCAGGAGTTTAGGATTACAAGATGTCTATATCCCACTGATACAAAGCTATGCAAAACCGTGACATTTTCTCTATGTGAGAAAATGAGAATGCGTTCAAAATTTGGACTTGGCTCCACCCTGCATGTTGGTCAGATGTATGGGCTCTTGTAGCATTCTGGATACCAAAAGGACATGTGTGTTGCCTCCCCCATCATTATGTAGTAATATACCCTTCCAGGTATATGTGCCACCCCCATCCTGTGCCCCTTTTAGATATATGTCTCCCTTCCTGGTATCTATGTCCTCGGAAGATCTCATCTCCCGAGATCATGATTCCGAGATCTCCATCTGTGCATGAGCCGCCCCCGGCAGCCATTTTCCCGGAGTCCACCGCATAGGAAACCATGTACCGTAACTGCAGGGGCTCTGGGCTTTGACAAGATGTCAGCAGAACCCCGCAGCACCGAAGCCCTGCAGCGGCGCGCTACACATCCAAACACCCCCTCATCGCAGCCTGTGGCCGCAGCAACGCTCCACTCTTGCCTCCTCCAGCAGCGACCCTGAGATCTTGCTCCACCGCGGCCAGTAAAGTATAACCGCATTATAAGAAGCACCCCTATTTTCCCCCAAATTTGGGGAAAAAAAGTGCGTCTTATACTGCGAAAAATACAGTATATGCCCCCACCCTGGGTTCCTTCCTGGTATATATGTTCCCATTGTGCTGCTGTTCTGTAATACATTTCACCTAAGTGTGTGTCCACACAACATTTCTGCACACAGGCCCTACTGTCTGTTTCTACCCCTATAGGAATCTTTGAGCAGATTCCACTCGTTAGATTCTTAACATCAGATCTGGGGAGACCAGTGTAAACATCCCCATTTTTGCATGGCTGGGATTTTTACTTTGTCACATGATGTGAGCTGATGAATCATTAAGAGACGATGGGCAGTCATTTTTCATTGAGGGCCCTAGACATTGAGTAATGGGGGCAATCTGCCCCAAACACCACCCTTTTGTCATTGATTGATGTATATTAGAGCTCTTGCACATGACTGTATCTTCGGTCCGAGTGCGATATGACAAATCATCGGATCGGCCATACAAGTCAATGAGTGCACTCGGATGACATCTTTGTGCGGTCCGATTTCAACGGATGGACAGAATGGAGAAGATAAAGAATTTTTTTTCTCCATCTTCTCATCATCCACTACTGATCAAATTCCGATCAGAGCATCATTAGCATAATCCACCTGATTCTCTCGGTTGAGAGAAGATACGCTCATGCGACTCTAGGCTTAAAAATGACTTTGAATGATGGAGAGTTCAGGAATTGGGTTGAGAGGTTTCGCAGCAACAGAGGTTTGGGTTGGCTCGCCAACAATGATAACCCTGAACACTTCACAAAAAATTCCAATGCCCTACTGGAAAAGTCTACACTGGTTTCCCATTGAGATAACTAGTCTACATCTAGTCTATAACTAGATGCCCTGGGCATTGAGCGACACCTCCTCCTCATTCTTGGTTGACTTCTCCTAGTAAGATCTTTGGATGGTGCATGAAAAGTCAATGAACAATGAGAGGAGTCTGGATTGAGTTACCACCGATAACCCAGAGCACTTACCTAAAAAAAATGATGCCCATTGGACACATAGGTCAGATTTATGAAAACTGTCCAAAAGTAAAACTTTTTTTGTTGGCCACACCACCAATCTGGAGTTCAGCTATCATTTCATATTCTGCTCTCGAATAATGCACTCTCGAATAATGCAAGCCTGTAGATTTGGAATTGACAAATATAACAAATGCAAATTTTAGTTTAAAATGTAATTTTTTTATAGTAATTTTTATTTTTACTGCTCCTTAAATCATGCATAGCCATACAAAAGACAGATTAATGAGTAAATCCAGGCTCTTACACACAGGGTATTAGATGGTCACAATTGCATTACAAACTCAGGGTCATGTTCTCTCCTTGGGATTTTTTTCGATGCCATCACTGTCGACAATGCACAAAGCAGCTGGCTCTGGGAAAATGGGTTGTATTTAAATCTGTCACACTCTGTAAAGGGAAAGACTTTGAAAAGGTATCTGAATATAATCTTGCCCTAGGATATATTGAGTAAGTTTCAAAGTTATTATTCTGTCACATCTGTGTTTGGAGATGAAGCACACCAAGAGATTTGCAATGTAGATTCTTAAAGGGCCTGGGTGAAAAATAGTGCAATCGGGGACAAACCTAGAGAAGAGGCAGCGCTGTTTTGTTACGGTAGCTGAGGAGTGCAGGTAAAAAAGGAAATACACCAGAGCAGTTGGAATCTATGAGATTGCAGTACCCTGACTAACCACCGCAACTAGAGGCAGCCGTGGAGCGTTCCTACGATGGTCCTAGACACCTCGTCACAGCCTGAGAAACTAACTACACCTAAAGATAGAAATAGGAAAGCTATCTGACCCGGAGCAGAACCCCAAAGATAATAGAAAGCCCCCAAACATGTAATGGCGGTTAGACAAGAGGAAATACTGACACAGAAAGAAAATAGTATGAGCAAACGCTGGGGCCCAAACTATCTAAATAGAAAAGGATAGGAAGGGTACTTACTGCAATCCCAGAAAACCCTGAAAGGCACCAACTCTACTAATTTCAAAAACACCTGAGATCACACGACCTCTACCACCTAAATTAGTTCTCTGGTGTAACAAAAACAGCAGCCACTGAAAAAACTGCAAAAAGCAAAAGTACAAAACACAGTGGCTGGACTAAACTGAGAGGGCAAATGCCCCCGGAGGGGACCCAGAAGGCCCCCACAAAAGTGCAGGACAAAATGCAAAAATATAGCAAAAACACAAAATAAGAAATTGTCTTATCTGATAGCAGGAGATGCAGACACGACACAGCAGGCTACAAGGGAAACTGGAAAGAAGGATTCAGACCAGAACAATTGATCACCGGCAACCCTGATGGGAAAATGATTCCCTTAAATAAGACCAATCAGTAACACCTGATTCCCAATCCTCACTAGTACCGCTTGTAACCACCAGAGGAGCCTCTGCTCAGAACTCATCTCAAACCCATTCACAACAGTACCCCCCCCTTGAGGAGGGTCACCGAACCCTCATTTGAGCAACCAGGTCGGTCAGGATGAGTTCTATGATACGCACGGATAAGTCTCCTAGCATGGATGTCCGAAGCAAACACCCAAGAATTATCTTCCTGACCATAACCTCTCCATTTAACCAAATACTGGAGTCTTCGTCTAGAAAAACGAGAATCCAATATTTTCTCAACCACATACTCCAGATTGCCCTCAACCAAAACAGGGTCAGGAGGCACAGCAGCAGGAACCATGGCTCAACAAACCTCTTCAACAAGGACTTGTGGAACACGTTATGGATCTTAAATGTCCCTGGAAGAAGCAAACGAAAAGAAACAGGATTAATAATCTCCATGATCTTATAAGGTCCAATGAACCTAGGCTTAAATTTAGGAGATGCTACTCTCATAGGAATATTCTTTGAGGACAACCAGACCAAGTCCCCCACTTTAAACCGAGGACCATCAGTCCTATGCCGGTTAGCAAACCGCTGGGCCTTCTCCTGAGAGAGGGACAACCTCTCCACTACCTGGTCCCAAATCTGCTGCATACGCTCAACAACAGAGTCAACACCTGGACAGACAGAAGCCTCCGTCTGTCCTGAAGAAAATCGAGGGTGAAACCCAGAATTACAGAAAAACGGAGACATCAAAGTGGCAGAGCTAGCCCTATTATTAAGAGCAAACTCAGCCAAAGGCAAAAAAGAGACCCAGTCATCCTGATCAGCAGACACAAAGCATCTTAGATAAGTCTCCAATGTCTGGTTTGTTCTCTCAGTTTGACCATTGGTCTGAGGATGAAATGCCGAGGAGAAAGACAATTAAACACCCAGTTTAGAACAAAAGTCCTCCAAAATCTGGAAACAAACTGGACTCCTCTGTCAGACACAATGTTCTCAGGAATGCCGTGTAAACGAACCACGTGCTGAAGGAACAACGGCACCAATTCAGAGGAGGAAGGCAACTTAGGTAATGGCACAAGATGTATCATTTTGGAAAACCTATCACAAATTACCCAGATGGTGGTCATTCTCTGAGAAACAGGAAGATCGGAAATGAAATCCATAGAGATATGGGTCCATGGTCTCTTGGGCACAGGCAATGGCATCAACAAACCACTAGAGCGAGAGCAAGGCTTGGAGCGAGAGCAAGTCCCGCAGGACTGCACAAATTCCCTGACATCGCGAGACAAGGTAGGCCACCAAAAGGACCGACTAACCAAGTCTCTGGTACCAAAAATTCCGGGATGCCCAGCCAATGCGGAACAATGAATCTCAGACATCACACTCTTTTTCCATCGGTCCGGGACAAACAACTTTCCAACAGGGCAGCGCTCGGCCTATCCTCCTGACACCCCTCCAGAGCAAGTCTCAAATTAGGCGAGATGGCGGAAACAACTACACCCTCCTTCAAAATAACAGAGGGATCAGATAGCTCAGGAGAGTCCGCAAGGAAACTCCTCGAGAGGGCATCCGCCTTAACATTCTTAGTGCCAGGAAGAAAGGAAACCACAAAATTAAAACGTGTGAAAAACAAGGCCCACCTGGCCTGTCTAGGATTGAGTCGCTTGGCAGATTCCAGATAGACCAGATTCTTATGGTCCGTAAGGACCACCACCTGATGTTTGGCTCCCTCCAGCCAATGTCTCCACTCTTCAAAAGCCCACTTCATGGCCAATAACTCCCGATTACCCACGTCATAATTACGTTCAGTAGGAGAAAATTTTCGAGAGAAAAAGGCACAAGGGTTACTTTTAGAGGTCTCTGGATCTTTTTGGACAAAACGGCACCTGCCCCAATTTCAGAGGCATCAACCTCCACCTGAAATGGCAGAGAAACATCAGGCTGCCGTAGAACAGGAGCAGAAGTGAATCTCTGCTTAAGTTCCTGAAACGCAGAGACTGCCTCAGGAGGCCAATTCACCACATCAGAACCCTTTCTGGTCAAATCAGTTAATGGTTTAACAATAACAGAGAAATTACCAATAAATTTACGATAAAAATTGGCAAAACCCAAAAATCTCTGAAGAGCCTTTAATGAAGTAGGTTGGACCCAATCACAGATGGCCTGAACCTTGACCGGGTCCATTTCAATAACAGATGGGGACAAAATGAATCCCAGAAATGAGATCTTCTGTACGCCAAAAAGACACTTTGATCCCTTCACATACAGAGCATTCTCTCTCAAAATCTGGAATACAGTTCGAACATGTTTCACATGAGAGTCCCAGTCATTAGAAAAAATCAAGATATCATCCAAATAAACAATCAGAAACTTGTCCACAAAATCCCTGAAAATGTCATTCATGAAGGACTGGAAGACGGAAGGAGCATTAGTGAGCCCAAAGGGCATCACAAGGTACTCAAAATGCCCTTCAGGGGTGTTAAATGCCGTCTTCCATTCATCCCCGTGCTTAATGCGAATAAGGTTATACGCCCCCCTGAGGTCAAGCTTGGTAAACCAAGTAGCGTTTTTCACCCTGGAAAACAGGTCAGAAATCAAGGGTAACGGGTATTGATATTTCACAGTAATATTGTTCAAGAGACGATAATCAATACACGGCCTTAATGAACCATCTTTTTTGGCCACAAAGAAAAAACCGGCACCTAAGGGTGAAGAGGATGGTCTGATATGACCCTTCTCCAATGATTCCTTGATATAAGACCGCATAGCGTCATGTTCAGGTACAGACAAGTTAAAAAGGCGACCCTTAGGGAATTTACTACCTGGCACTAATTCAATAGCGCAGTCATAGCTCCTATGGGGAGGTAAGGATGCAGATTTACTTTCGCTAAACACATCAGAAAAATCAAACAAAAAGTCAGGAACATCCTCAGCCTGGGGGGAGGCAGAAAAAACAGGAGTGTTGGTATTAACACATTGGCAGCCCCAACTGGTTACAGACACAGATTTCCAATCCAAAACAGGATTATGAGACTGTAACCAAGGGAAACCCAGCACGATAATGTCATGCAGATTATATAGAACCAAAAATTTGCAGCACTCCTGGTGATCAGGTTCAACCCTCATTATCACCTGAGTAGAAAACTGGGGTTTATTCTCAGCCAAAGGGGTAGAATCGATCCCCAGTAGGGGAATAGACTTCTGTAGGGGTATCAAGGGAAATCCACAACGTTTAGCAAAATCATAATCCATCAGGTTAATAGCTGCTCCAGAATCAACGAAAGCCTGAGCAGAAAATGAGGACAGAGAGCATATCAGAGTGACAGTTAATAAAAACTTAGTCTGAACACCACCCAAGACAACTGAGCGTGCAAAACGTCTTCCCCGCTTAGGGCAGACTGAAATAGCATGAGAGGCATCACCACAGTAGAAACATAACCCATTGCGCTTTCGAAACTCATGACGCTGTGCCCCAGACACCACTCCATCACACTGCATGGGCTCAGCAGCTGGCTCACAAGGCAACACCACTCCACGCATACTTCTCCGCTCACGCAAACGTCTGTCAATTTGAATCGCTAATGACATAGAATCATTGAGACCAGAGGGGACAGGGAATCCCACCATAACATCCTTTACATTATCCGACAGACCCTTCCGGAAAAGGGCCGCCAAAGCGTCGTCATTCCATTTGGTCAGGACTGCCCACCTACGGAATCTCTGACAGTATAACTCAGCGTCATCAAGCCCCTGATTTAATGCCAACAAGGCTTTTTCAGCTTGATCAGTGACATTAGGCTCATCGTACAATAACCCCAAAGCCTGAAAAAATACATCAACATCACTCAAAACAGGATCCCCAGGTGTGAGGGAAAAAGCCCAATCCTGAGGATCGCCGCGCAGGAGAGAGATGACAATTTGAACCTGCTGCGCTGCGTTTCCTGAGGACTTAAATTTTAAGGCAAGAAACAATTTACAATTATTTTTGAAATTCTGAAACTTAGCTCGATCCCCTGAAAACAAATCTGGCATGGGGATCCTAGGTTCCACAACAGGCAACCTAGCAAGATATGCAGCAATACTCCGAACCTCAGTGGCAAGCTGATCCACACGGCCAGACAACTGTGCAAACTCCATTGGGAGAAAAGATCCTCCCCAGCACCCAGAGATACAGAGGGAAAAAAAAAAAAAAATGCAACAAACAGAAAAATATCTCTGACAACTCTGACAACTTTTCTTCCTTCAAAATATTTTTTCCCTTCTGTGAGTACCATACAATTTTTTTTCGGGCCGGTGATACTGTTTTGTTACGGTAGCTGAGGAGTGCAGGTAAAAAAGGAAATACACCAGAGCAGTTGGAATCTATGAGATTGCAGTACCCTGACTAACCACCGCAACTAGAGGCAGCCGTGGAGCGTTCCTACGATGGTCCTAGACACCTCGTCACAGCCTGAGAAACTAACTACACCTAAAGATAGAAATAGGAAAGCTATCTGACCCGGAGCAGAACCCCAAAGATAATAGAAAGCCCCCAAACATGTAATGGCGGTTAGACAAGAGGAAATACTGACACAGAAAGAAAATAGTATGAGCAAACGCTGGGGCCCAAACTATCTAAATAGAAAAGGATAGGAAGGGTACTTACTGCAATCCCAGAAAACCCTGAAAGGCACCAACTCTACTAATTCAAAAACACCTGAGATCACACGACCTCTACCACCTAAATTAGTTCTCTGGTGTAACAAAAACAGCAGCCACTGAAAAAACTGCAAAAAGCAAAAGTACAAAACACAGTGGCTGGACTAAACTGAGAGGGCAAATGCCCCCGGAGGGACCCAGAAGGCCCCCACAGAAGTGCAGGACAAAATGCAAAAATATAGCAAAAACACAAAATAAGAAATTGTCTTATCTGATAGCAGGAGATGCAGACACGACACAGCAGGCTACAAGGGAAACTGGAAAGAAGGATTCAGACCAGAACAATTGATCACCGGCAACCCTGATGGAAAATGATTCCCTTAAATAAGACCAATCAGTAACACCTGATTCCCAATCCTCACTAGTACCGCTTGTAACCACCAGAGGGAGCCTCTGCTCAGAACTCATCTCAAACCCATTCACAACACAGCGCCATATCAGCAATGATATTGAGACTCATTGGTTCTTCATCATTCTCTAGCTTATTCATTAGTCTTGGACTTGGGTTCCTCTGGCCCACCAGGGAATATGATTGTAAGGCCAACCCTTCATCATACTTTTAAGTACAATTAAATATGACTGTTCAAACCAACTACATGTTGGCTGTGACGACTTGACTAAGAGATCTGCAAATGAACTATGATGTGTGGCTCCTCCCCCGGCCTGTCTTGCCTATACCTATGTAACTACCATGTGAGTTTTTCACTGTTAATCCTGTTTTATTTCTAACTGCATTGTACATAACTGTATTGTCTCAGCTTGTTACATCTTTTTAAACTATAAGCACTGCCTGTTTTTTAAGGAATAAACCTATAAAATTATTAGTTTGTTTCTCCTGCTCTATAAACGAATTTGCACGTGCCTGAAGTACTACGCTACTGTTTTGGGGTTGCTACGGACCCTCTTGATAAATTGTTCATTAAGTAAATCGTAGCTGGTGGCAGCTAAAAGAAGGGGTGTAAAGTGTTAACCTATTGGGTGGCGTTGGCAGTGACGGAGCAGGTTTTATAAGTGTATTGCCTGGCTGCGGCCCGGAGTAATTATAATTCCCTCACTGCAGCGTGCCCAATAGCCAGCACACATCCAAGTGACCCGTCTGGCGACTAATTATCCTAGGTTCAGTTCCCTGACTGACCTGAGGGTGAGGGGGGCGCCAGAGAGCTGCAAGTTCCTAAGTGGAAGTGGGATAATTATAAATCCCTGCAGTTTACTGGGTCGGACGGCAGCAGCCGTCGTGTGTGTGCGCGTTTTCGTCACATTTGCGGCACGGAGGGATCACAAGCCGTGATACCCCGGGCTACCGTGTGGCGGACCGTGTGCACGTTTCATCACTGATCAGCCGAGGGAGGAAGAGGAAGGGTCCGGCCCTCGCACGAGAATTTAACCCCTGAGGGTGTGGCCGGACCCCACTTCCCCTTCATCCCCACTGGTCAGTGAAGTCCAGTATATGGCATCACCTGGGAGGGGAGTGATGGGAGGAGGGAAGCACAGCACACAGTTCATTTTAGCTTATAGTCTATATGGGCTCCTCAGTCAGAAGCTCGATCCCTATTCGGTGCTGTGCTTGCCAGACTGAAGAGACCCTTGTGGCGTATAGCGGTTCTTCCCCGCCTCCCACCAATCCCATAATAACAGAACACAACAGGCCTGGATGGGTTGAACAGGTCGGTCACAGTTTATTTAAAATAAGCTGGGAGGGGCAAATACGATCCGCAACCGCCTCTCTGCTGAGAACCCCCGGCGCTGCCGGTGGGCGTAGACTAAGCAGAGAGGGGCAAATACGATCCGCAACGGACTCTCTGCCGAGGGCCCACGGCGCCGCCGGTGGGCGGGCAGGCAGATGAGAGGTTACGAACCGTTGCCCCCCCCATACTACCGCCACGGAGGATCATGTGTATACCTACACAGGACTCCGACCCCCCACACAACGACCTGTTCAAACCCCATCCTGTAAAATTTTAAAATATATCGAGTTCGATATCATTCAGATGAACGCCGTCCGATCTCAGTAGGTTGGAATTGTCCTTTTGCAGTTCGTGGTGGTTAACCACAATGCCGTAGTTTTCCTTGATGTATTTTGCCTTTTTTGTGTTTATTTTCTTTCTTGATTTGTTGATGGCTTTCGGATCTTTTGCTCCCTGCCAGACAGCGCGTGGTATTATGTCAGGCCGCACCACCACCATATCAGGGCCAGCAGGCAAAGTGTCATATATCTGTTGACCTCATTGCGTATAGTTCGGTGCCTTTTTTCTCGGCTAGGTCGTTTCCACCGGCGTGCAAATCCCAACATCACCGGCCCTTTGGCCGTCTTAGCCACTTTGGAATATTTGCTGCCACCGCAGCCTTCAGCTGCTGCTCCAGATGAACTCCAGTTCCACTTTTTTTTTTTTATATAATCCGGGCGTATGCTGGCCCTTTTGTGCGCCCAATAAATGTAAGAATGCGCTAGTACCCAAAACTGTGGGTTTGTGGCCGCCTGAAAGAAACGAGAGGTGTTAGGGCAGATCTGGTCTTATAAATCTTGCTAAACGTGCGGATATCCAGTGGCCTAATCTCTGGATTTCAGCCTCCGATATGCCGGCCCTAGCAGCTTCAGAGGCCGCTCCTATTCTGAAGGGATGTGTCCCGAATTGTTTAGGTTACCGCCGACTGCCTCCACGCAATGTTTAGAAATTGTGTGAAAATGATATTTGGTAAACGGGGACCCGTCTGTGTGTGATAGAAGAATCTACTGTCTTGTCTTATAAACGCGAAGCGCTTCACTATTTTTACTGGGCATATCGGGCGGTCTAAAGCCTTGAGCAAGATCCACGCGCCTCTACCGGTGGGATCGCCTTTGGGTCCGAACTCTAATGTGTGAAGCGTCGCTACATATGACGGTGTCCTATATGTCCTCGTGGGTCAACCGACTGATGTTGTTTTTAAACCGCAGCACTAGTTCGCCGATGCGCCCCGAAAATGCAATTGCAAGCGCTGTAGATATTAGGGTCTCCTCGTACTGCGACTTGTAAATGACGTCGAGATTATGAAGATATCGCGCGACAGTCTTAGAGACACGGGGCGGGGGACATTCCTGACTAGGTTGGAGCCTCTTCCAGCCTTTAACGGCTTGCCTGATGGGGAGTATTTAGTAACATCGTCCCAACCTAGAAGCTGGAAGAAAGAGGCTATTTCTGCTAAGTTTCGCTGCGCTGCCGTACCCGACGCTTCTCTATTCCTGCTAAGTGTCGCCGCGCTGCCGTACCCGACGCTCCTCTATTCCTGAGCAGATTCAGGAGTTCTACCAACACGTCGCATCTGGCCTGATTACCTGTATAGACTGGCCTTCCCCTGATTAAAGAGCGCCATTCCTCCCATGCCTTACCGTGGACCTGCCAGGTAGCCGGAGTCACTGAGACTTGGAACAGTTTGAAGGCCTGCCAATTGGAAGACAATAGGGAGTTAAACAATCACATCTTCTGCGATAGACGTAAATCTGGCACGACACCAGACGTGTCTAAGGCATAGTAGCGCTAAGCGGCGCAGCAGAAAGGCCGGGGAGAGAGAAGACAATGTTCAAACTTCTTGCGGTTCCTGGGTGTTTGGTTAGAAACCTGGTGTTAGCGTTTTTCGCACGGGTACCCAAGGCTCTATGGCTGTTACTAGTGAAAAGTTCTCTAACGCAGGGCTGCGGCCCCATGTGGATATGGTCCATAAACAAGCCAGTTGCATTTACACCATTGCTCTTTGTAGATTGCGACAATACCATTATTGATATCTACAACAACCCCTAGACCTAGTTCCGTGCTCGGCGCTTCCTGCGCGATTACGCATGCATGTCCCTTGTAGGGATCTAAGAATGACTACCAGACAAGCAAATCAGCTTTCACGGAGCGGTTAAGTCTGATCTATATCCCGGCTGGGTAATGCCTTTAGCTGACAACGATAGGTGGCGTTGGGAAACTCTGCCCATTATTATTATTATTTATTTATATAGCGCCATTAATTCCATGGTGCTGTACATGACAATGTTTCTGCTCAGTTTCAAACCGAGGACCTTTTGCGTGTTAGGCAAACCAACTACAGGCACTTGTGGCCAAACAGTTCATTCCCACTTTCCCACCTACCTGTTTTCTATCTATCTTCACACTTATGTTTTACTGCACATAATGTTTGTTTTGAGATGGGAGCCTATGGATGACGATGGCTGAAGGATGTCGAAGGATATGTTAGGATTAGAGATTAGTGTAGGAATGACCCATCTATAGGCTAGGTGCAGACATAGATTTTTTCATCCAAGAGAATTGGACAGATTATGTGTCACAGATGTGTCAGAGGCTGCAGACCATTGAAATGGCCACCTCCCCGTACTAATAGCCACACCTGAATCTGGGTGTATATAACTTCCTACTTCCTGTTGGGATGATCGGGGTTATTTCCTATTTGCACTTCTCTTTTGAGGCTTGGAGCTGTAGCAGTCTGCATTCATCCTCCTGGAGTTTGGAGGGCGTCGGCGTTTCTCTCTGAATCTACTCAAGCTAAGTGTCCCCCTTGTTTCATTTATCTTTTCTGTCTTTAGTGTTAGTGGGATTGACTAGCATTTATCCTGTCCTTACCACTGCAGGACTTATAGCCAGGGTTACACAGGGATTAGGTATCCTGCTCGGTGATAGGTGTGGAACCTATATAGGGATGGTAGGACAGACAGGGTAACATTAGATCAGTCTAGGGGTCTCCACTTCCCCCTTCCCTAGTTTTTGGTTCCCCTTTGTGAAGAAACCAGATTGTATCTTAATTTGCCAGACAACCATGTTTTTGTAAACCCACAAGAATAGACTTTTATCTGTATATTGGCTTGTGGATTTAAGTGTTTATGTCTGGTGGGTCAAGAAGACAGACTTGCATACCATTTAAGTAAGTCTGTAATATGTAAGTCTGTAATAGTGACTTGTACATAGTGTGTGTTTATGGTGAGCTGATATGCTAATTGTGTATTGTATTCTATACCTGTTTGTTGACTTTGAAGGTAGATAGGGAAAGGCTGTGAGGATGAACTGAAGTACACTGGGTAAATCTAAAAATAGATCACCTGCCTTAGGTATAAAAGAGACTTCTTTCCTTCTCGCTGGGGTCCCTCTTCAGGGTCTCAGCTGAGGGTACATCGGACCCGGCTGAAAGAACATAGGACTGCTCTCGGTTATTTCCCTACTCTTGTCGTACCTCCTCTCTGTGTGCGTACTACAGGTGAAATATCGACCCTGGGAGCTCTGACATATCATCTACCATCATCTTGGCGAGTCAGCGGAAGGGTGAGACCTTGTAATGTGCACCATCTCGGGGGTAATTGCTGGAAATGTTTTGTTTGCTATAGGGTGTTGTGGTTCAATAAAACATTGCCACACTGTTTTTACCCTAACTCTGCTTTATCTGTGTAGTATGTAGCCCACGGGGAGATAGAGCGGGCGTTCAATGTTATAAGCCCTGGTCCATGCAGTCTTTCTAAAGGCAGCCAGGCCAGCGGACAAGAGCACCCACTGACCTCGTTTCTCTACACCCTTCCCTTACCCCTTGTGTTGCACTTAGGCTGTCTTATATTGTGTGTGACACTATGCTTCTGATCATAGTGTGATATGATTCTCAAGGGGTGAGGAGAAGGTGGAAAAAAAATTTCTCCATGTTCTCCATTGTGTCAGTCTTTGGAAATCAGACCACATTCAGATGTAAACCGAGGGCAGTCCGATGGTTTCCTTGGTTCATTGACTTGTAAGGCCGAGTCCGATCTGAAAATGTGATCAAACTCCAGCATGCTGAGATTATTTCCCCATAGAATAACATTAGTTCGAGTGCGACCTGATGTTTTGTGGTATCGCACTCGGATGGAATATACGACTATGTGTACGAGCCCATACATTGAAACCTTTGTTGTTATCGTTGGATCTGTCATCACCCATTTCAGCTGGAAAAGTTTAGCACTAGCCTTTCCCCCAAAGCTCAATAAAGTAAAACATCTCCCAGAATATGTGGTTTCTGGGGGTTTTCAGGCATTTTCAGGAGGACTTGGGAGATTTGCTGATTTTTGCTGGGAGTCTAGGAGGTCTCACCTTAATTAGAAACCTCCTAGACATCCAGGAGAGTTGGCCCTTACTGTATGTCTTAAGTTTTTTTTTTAATTATTCAATAAAAAAATATAACCCTGCTCTATTGTACTGTATTTTCGGGTCTATAATTCTCTTAGGAAATGATCCTCTGATGTGTCACTCTGACCTTGTACTTCTGTATTTCTAGGAAAAATGGGATTCCTACAGAAATTCTTGGACATGTTCCCATCCTTTGTCCACTGCCTGGGGAGAGTTTATGGCAGCCATATGTTTCTATAGTTAATATTCCCATGTATACAAATAATAACTGTGATGTTCTCTATGTCAAAAAGATATGGTGGCGCCACAAATGACCCACGAGACAATTTCAGTAAGTTTGCTTAAATGTCCACAAAGCATTTGTCCCAATATTCCAACCTATCATCTATCTTCAGGATAATTGATATCTGTCCTGGAGTCCTATGGGCCCCAGGGAAAAATTGTAGACCTGCAATTCCCCTCATACAAGTTTGTTATTTGGATGCCCCAACACTGCTGATATATATGTTTTTCATACCTCAATAAAAAATATATATATTACCAGTAACAGTAATAAACCCTTGCGCCACACCGTATCTTAATAATGCCCCATATGTTAATAATGCCCCCATGAGCCACCATATGTTAATAATGCCCCATGTGCCACTATGTATTAACACTCCTTGTGCCACTGTATGTTGATAAGACACAATTGTTCCACCATAAAATATTAATGCCTCCTTGTATCGCCATGTAATACCGGTAATCAAGCCCTCTTGTCGCACCCTCCCTTGTGCTGCTCATATGTTAATAATCATCCTTTGTGCCACCATATATTAATAATGGCACATTTTCCAACTTTATCTTGCAGCAGGATTCTGGTAGGCCCATTAGTTGGACCCCTTTCCCCTCAGGACTCGGTCATGTTCTCTGTTCTCTGTTAAGACGCAGCAAGTTTTTGATTGAAGTAGGACAGGGGTCCTCACCTGGTCAATGCTTCTCCATTCAAAATTTAAGGAAATGGCCGCATTTGGCCATTGTCCATCTCTATAAAACATATACAATAGCTGTAAAACGAGAATAAATTAGAGAAAATTGTGTCCTGTGGGAAACTTTAGGGTCAAATGCTTGGGCCTACAAGGTACTGTTGAGAGACCTCTCACCTTTAAGAGGTTTTCCCATGGACAAAGTATATTTTAATCAATAGCTCTTGGAATAATAATAATTTCCACAATTGGATGTGTTTAAATAAAATGTTCCTATCCCGCTGCTGCAATGCAGGTAGGTGCAGGCTCCACTAGATGGCAATAGAGTGGAAGCAGAACTGCACCCAGACCAAGCAAGCCTGTCTTGCAGCAGCGAGGCTGCCACCAGGTGGCAGCAGAATAGTCAAACAAGCCGGGTCAAATCCTAGACTATAGCGCAGTACCAAAGGAATAAACAAACTCAGGGCCAGGGACAAGCCAAAGGATCAGTAATGGTCAGGAGTGGATAAGCCAAAAGACAGAGAACAGGTCAGGATACAAGCCGAGTCAAAACCAGGGAGTCAGCAAACTAAAGGGGAACACTGAGTCAGGATGGGAATAGGGGAAAACAGAGACACGAGTTCAGACAGCAAAAGCGACAGGACAAATCAGAGCAATCAGAGTCAGCTACAGCATCCCAAGGCAAAAACTAAAACTGACGTTGCCTGCCGTAAGCACCGGTGATAAATAGCCAACCTAAACCCAGACTGAGGCTGAGAAAGATTAACCCCTGACATGACCAGACCGGGAAAAAGGGAAAACAGGACTCAAAACCCGGTCTGGATCATGACAGTTCCTGTGCTGAGATAATCTTTTAAATGTGCCTCTGCTGTGTATGTGTAATGGCTGTGTCTGACCATACAGGAACAAGGTCTGATCATACCAGATCTCACATTCAGGGGGGGAGGCAAAAGAGTATACAGACACGACTGTATGGGATCACAGCTGATTCTTTTTGTGAGGCAAAATATTTCACTGCCTGTTTTAAGCAATCCTTTACCTCAAAGAAAGAATCAGCTGTTATCCTGTCCTGTCCTGTCTGTATACTCTTTTGCTTCCCCCCTGCCCTGAAGCTGTGGTATGATCAGACAATGTTCCTGCATGGTAAGACACAGCCATTACACAGTACACAGCAGGAGCACATTTATAAGATTATCTCAGCACAGGAACATTATTTTTAAAACACACCAGTTGTGGAAATTATTATTATTCGAAGATCTATTGACTAAAATGTTGATTAAAATTAACTTTGAAAACCTCTTTAAGTAAAAAAAAATGATTGCATGAAGCCTACTTGGAGGTGCAGGGATAGTGATTTTTACACGCAAAGTCTTACAGTGGGTTCAGAAAGTATTCAGACCCCTTTAAATTTTACACTCTTTGTTTCATTGCAGCCATTCAAAAAAGTTCATTTTTTTTCTCACTAAAGAACACCCTGCACCCTATCTTGACTGAAAAAAGTCAGAAATGTAGAAATTTTTGCAAATTTATTAAAAAAGAAAAACTGAAATATCACCTTGTCATAAGTATTCAGACCCTTTGCTCAGTATTGAGTAGAAGCACCTTTTGAGCTAGTACAGCCATGAGTCTTCTTGGGAATGATGCAACAAGTTTTTCACACCTGGATTTGGGGATCCTTTGCCATTCCTCCTTGCAGATCCTCTCCAGTTCCATTAGGTTGGATGGTGAACGTTGGTGGACAGCCATTTTCAGGTCTCTCCAGAGATGCTCAATAGGGTTTAGGTCAGGGCTCTGGCTGGGCCAGTCAAGAATGGTCACAGAATTGTTCTGAAGCCACTCCTTTGTTATTTTAGCTCTGTGCTTGGGGTCATTGTCTTGTTGGAAGGTGAACCTTCAGTCAAGTCTGAAGTCCAGAGCACTCTGGAAGAGGTTTTCATCCAAGATATCTCTGAACTTGGCCGCATTCATGTTTCCTTCAATTGCAACCAGTCGTTCTGTCCCTGCAGCTGAAAAACACCCCCATAGCATGATGCTGCCACCACCATGTTTCACTGTTGGGATTGTATTTGGCAGGTGATGAGCAGTGCCTGGTTTTCTCCACACATACCTCCTAGAATTATCACCAAAAACTTCTATTTTCATCTCATCAGACCAGAGAATCTTATTTCTCATAGTCTGGGAGTCCTTCATGTGTTTTATAGCAAACTCTATGCGGGCTTTCATATGTCTTGCACTGAGGAGAGGCTTCTGTTGGGCCACTCTGCCATAAAGACCCGACTGGTGGAGGGCTGCAGTGATAGCTGACTTTATGGAACTTTCTCCCATCCCCCTACTGTATATATGGAGCTCAGCCACAGTGATCTTGGTGTTCTTCTTGACATCTCTCACCAAGGCTCTTCTCCCACGATTGCTCAGTTTGGCTGGACGGCCAGGTCTAGGAAGACTTCTGGTGGTCCCAAACTTCTTTCATTTAAGGATTATGGAGGTAACTGTGCTCTTAGGAGCCTTGAGTACTGCAGAAAATCTCTTGTAACCTATTGCCAGATGTGTGCCTTGTCACTGAGCTCCTTGGCCAGTTCCTTTGACCTCATGATTCTCATTTGGTGTGACATGCACTGTGAGCTGTGAGGTCTTCTATAGACAGGTGTGTGCCTTTACAAATCAAGTCCTATCAGTGTAATTACACACAACTGGACTCCAATGAAGAGTAGAACCATCTCAAGGAGGATCACAAGGAAATGGACAGCATGTGACTTAAATATGGGTGTCTGAGCAAAAGGTCTGAATACTTATGACCATGTGATATTTCAGTTTTTCTTTTTTTAATAAATTTGCAAAAAATTCTACATTTCTGTTTTTTTTAGTCAAGATGGGTGCAGAGATGTACATTAATGAGAAAAAAAAAGAACTTTTTGAATTTACCAAATGGCTGCAATGAATCAAAGAGTGAAAAATTTAAAGGGGTCTGAATACTTTCCGAACCCACTGTAGCTTCAGTCCCTCCTCTTCTGACTGGAGGATCGGTGGGAACGCACAATGACATTTTTCCCGGTGCTGTCATTATTCCCCTTTGTCATCTCCGTGTTCCTGACTCTCCCGTGATGAATATGCACATACAGAATAGTGGTGTGGGCGTCTCAGCGAGTAAGTTGCCTCATTATTATATTACACAAGGGTTGTCCACATCACACCGGTGACTTATGAGGTCTCTTTTCAGTTTCGAGCTTTCACTCCTTTTGTCATATTTAGAAATGCTGTAGAAAGTCCATTTTTCTTCCCTTTTTAGAAGCACCATTTAGATTTTTTTTTACAGCAGTAAGTGAACAATGCATTATGTCTGCTGCAAGCGCCGGATCTGATAAGGATGTAAAGTAAGTGTCAGGTTTTTTTTTTTGTTCTTCTTCCACAGAAATAGCATCTTTTTACTTTAATAGCTTCATCTCTGCTCTGGGATCCATAAAAGCTTTAAGGAGAAACGATAATATTATTTTAGAAGGTAATGACACTTCAGCGTTCTCAGGAAATAAAAAGATATAGATGTCTTTGTGCTTTGGCTGGATTTAGGCCAAATAAGAGCAATTTTATCGTAACATTATTTTATCTTTTCGATTACAGATATTTTCTTTTTAGAGGTTGCAGGTTTCAGATGGATAAATATAAATGAATTTCCTCTATAAATTGTTTATTATGTATTATTCTGCTTTATTGTCATGGGGCAATGTGTAGAAAGTATTGCTGCGGTGCAGTAAAATGAAGCTTAGATACTGTAACTAGTGATTAGCGAATGTGCTGGGATAAGGTGTTATCTGAGCATGCTCGGGTCCTAACCGAGCGTCTTCGGCGTGCTCGAATACTATGTTCTGTCCCCGCAGCTGCATGTCTCGGCAGCCACAACACATGCAAGGATTCCCTAACAAGCAGGTAATCCCCACTTGTGTTGTGGCTGTCGAACAGCCGCAGGGACTCGAACATAGTATTTAGATAAATCAGACTTTTGTGAGTGCAGCGATACCAAATATTTGTGTTTTTTTTTAATTCTTACTTTTTAATGGAGGAAAACGGGTAATTTGAACTTTAGTAACTTTTTAATATTTTTTATTTTACTTTTTACAGTATTTGTTAGTCCTTTAAGGGAACTTGCGATCGTCTGATCGCTTGTGCCACTGTATGTACAGAAATGCCGCAGCATTGCAGATAGTACATCATAAATCCTTAAGGGGTTAGCGTTTATGGGGGTCCGTATAAAACGCAGAAGACCTATTTTCCACTTCCGAGTTCTATTGTTAAAAAAGACAGCGAAAAAAACAGACGGATAAGAAAATATGGATCGGGTGATTATACTGATGTGTGAATGTAGCCTTAGGCTGGAGTCACACACACCGAGTAAAAAATCTGACCGTTTTAGTCGGTCGATAATCGGATTAAAATTTCATGAACATTGATGCGACTAGCATCCAATTTTTTGTAGTTGATGCGATTTAGTCGCATCTGACCAGTAGTTGTCACATCCGATTTACATCCGAATTGCGAGAATTTCTCGCAGCCTTGCAAAAATGACATATAATGGATCCAAAAGAATAGTATTTAAATCACAATAGAAAGAATAGATATATACACATAGAACACATATATATATATATACACATGTCATTGTGACATGTATATATATATATATATATATATTTATAGTTCCTAGACTTCTACATACTGTAATAGCCGCTAATTCAATTGCCGGGTTTTGTGAAATCACAGAAGCCGACATGAAATGATACATTGTTTCCACACAGTTAACCATGTCATTTCCTGTATTTTGATATATGGTTTGAACTTACAATTACATAAGTGTATGTGTGCAAAATTTCAGACATGTAGGGGTTAATTAAAGGTGTAAATTCATTGTAAAAAAAAATGTGTCAAATCTCTAATTAGATTTGCCCTTTCTGGGGTGTCTGGGGGCAGGTGTCAGTAGCCAGGGGGGGGCACAAAAAAAATGTACCCTCCCTAGGCTATTATTATCTGCCCCCACTCGATTGCTTGGTCTGTCTGGTGGAGAAAATACAGCGGGAGCCCACGCATTTTTTTTACATCGAATTTACACCTTTAATTAACCCCTACATGTCTGAAATTTTGTACACATACACTTATGTAATTGTAAGTTCTAAACAAATATCAAAATACAGGAAATGACATGGTTAACTGTGTGGAAACAATGTATCATTTCATGTCGGCTTCTGTGATTTCACAAAAGCCGGCAATTGAATTAGTGGCTATTACAGTATGTAGAAGTCTAGGAACTATAAATATATGTATATATATATGTCACAATGACATTTATATATATATATATATGTATTCTATGTGTGTATATGTATTGATTCTATTCTTTAATAAAGCTGTCAGTGTGATTTTACAGTATAGCTGGGGATGAATTGCCGGCTTTTCTAAAGGACACGATGCGATTTCATGCAAGTCACACGTGCGGTCCGTTTGTAATCAGATTTTTCATCGCTCCCATAGACTTGCATTGGCGATAGTCGACCGACAATCGGTGACAATCGCAGCATGCTGCGATTGCACTCGGACGTTTAAAACGGACCACAAAAAATCTGATACTGGGAGCTGCTCCATAGATTAACATAGGGCAGACTGCAATACGATATTTCATCGCATTGCAGTCGTCCGATTTTGTCGCCAGTGTGACCCCGGCCTTATAGCGAAAGTTGTTGCTTTCTTATGTATGCACACGAGATACAAGTATGATTCCCAAAATTCAGACTATAGGATCTTGGGAAGGAGATGGATTATAGTAGGTAAATGCAAATTAAATTTGATCTTATATAAACAGTCAGGTTTTATCCTGAACATATTTTTTTTATATTTTGCAGATTTATTTTTTTTCCCCAATTGTGACAATGACAATTTTACAGTTTTTGCTAGCTCACACAATAGGCTGATTTTTCCCTGATATTTGCAATTAAAGTTTTTTCCTATGTGATCTTGAATGAATTTTTAGCATGATGTGGGGGCTGAGAGCCTGATTCCAGCGATGTGTCACTTAATAAACAGGCTGTGGAATCAATTCATCAAAGGTTTTACCCCACAAAAGTGTCAAAAAAGCTTTGAAAAATGGCAAAATTTTGCAACTATTGGCATTTTGCACCACTATGAATAGGCAGAAGTGAGAAAGAAACAAGGGCAGGACAGGGGTAGTAATTTTCAAACACCGGAAGTGCTACTCCAGCCTCTCTGTCACTTAGAAGAGGGATGAAATTCATTAAGTGGCACGCTGCTCTTAATGAATTACCCTAGGTGCCGTATACTTACATAGGTTGGTTGGATAATGCACACAATGAAATCTGTGCTAGAGTTGTCAGCACTGATGTACCTGTATACAGTCGGGTAACTTAGACACGGATCATGCGCTGTTGCAGTCGTGTAAGACGCCGAGCCTTGCTATAGAGATTCTGGACATGTCCGCGGACAGGATCAAACAATGACGCGCCTGTGCGAGCAGCATGAGAATTCATATTACTCGCAAGCTTACTGGATTCACTATGTGAGTGTGAACGCATGTGCAACCCGCGCCAATCAGAGCAGCGGGGAGGTACTCCTTCAGACAGCGCCGGCGCACTGCCCGATGAAGGACCTCTGGGGTCTATGATTTACCCATACGACATGCGCAGTATTCATTTTGGGGACAAATTTTCCAGTACCATGTAAGTGGACTCTTTTTACCCTGTATCTATCCACCTAATTTAGGGATGAATGGGCAGGTTATTTACACACTCCAAGGAGCGCCATTTACCCAGACCTACAACCAGGCTGTTATCTCTCTCAGATGTCGACATTGTGACACTGTTCCAAAGCCTCCTGAGAAACCAAGAAACCATATAATGGAAGGGAGGAAACGCGTCGAGGCTGACTATACACATTAGGATGCTGCAGATAGGTTATACATTTCGGTTGGTTTCATGATTCATAGAATGTTACAGTTGGAAGGGACCTCCAGGGTTCTCGTGTCCAACCCCCTGCTCAATGAAGGAGTCACTAAACCATCTCAGACAGATGTCTGTCCAGCCTCTGTTTGAAGACTTCCATTGAAGGAGAACTCACCACCTCTCGTGGCAGCCTGTTCCACTCATTAATCACCCTAACTGTCAAAAATCTTTTACTAATATCTAATCTGTATCTTCTCCCTTTTAGTTTCATTCCATTGCTTCTCGTGTTTCCATGTGCAAATGAGAATAAAGATGATCCCTCTACAATGTGACATCCCTTCAGATATTTGTAGACAGCTATTAAGTCTCCTCTTAGCCTTCTTTTTAGCAAACTAAACATTCCCAGATCCTTTAACTATTCCTCGTAGGACATACCTTGCAGTATATCCGGATAGTTAAAATCTCCCATGATCACTATGTCGTATTGATTATGTGACATTGATTTGTCTTTGTCCAGGATAATACTTTGTGAATTTACTATGGTGGATGTTCATGCTGTGGAGTTATGGCTATACTGTCTGGCTAAGCAAAATTATCTTTTACATGTAAGATACCTGTGCAGCTATAGTTGTGTATCTAGTGTTTTTGCTTTGCATGATCTTTTAGTCTTTGGTTAGCTGAGTATATGCATCTTGTGGTGGCCTCCCGGTCTGAGGTTTGGTTAGGGTGTAAGCATTATCCAAGACACTCTACCTGACCAATAGGTCCTCTGGACATGGAATCTTTGCACAAGTTTAAAGAGAGGTAACTGTGATTGCTTTTACTTTTGTTATATAAAGGTGATGAACTAGCCATATCTACAGTCTCCTGATGAGGTTACCAGATTACCCATTTGACTTACCCTCCTGGGCCAGCCCCATTTTTTGATTTATGTCCCCTTGAATCAATATATGATATATAGTCTTCTTTATTATTCCGCATATGTCCCCCCAAGCGCACCTGTGTGTTGTATCGTTTATTTGATCCATGCAGAAGGGAAATCTGAAGGGTCAGTTTAGGGATGGCCGTCGGTGAGTGGGGGTGCCAAGGTGGGAACTCCAACTAGGGACACTGTAGAGTAAGGTACCTCTTAGGTCCTGTGTATCCTCCTGGACATACGATTCAATTATTTCTCTGGCTGTTTGCTTGTTAAGGACTGGTGTTTAGGCCTAGTATATGTATACCGCTCTGCCCCTTGAATGTTTTTCAAATAAGGTGTTTTCTTTAGTACCTAAGGGCAGATTGATCTCACTCTAAACCCTTTGACATCTCCAACATGGCCTATTGGGATAACCATCTTATATCTGTATCTGCTTGGAGTTTTACTATCCGTCCCGGTGTGTTTCCCCCCCCCTACAATTGTGATATTTTTTATCTGTGCAGATTAGGGGTTTGTAAGGGCGACACAGGGTGAGCATTTGGGGATCGGGGGCATCACATTGCGTTTAAGCTAGGTTGCCCACCTCCGCAGTTAGGTAGAGTTGTCCTTAGGCTGTGTTTCCATGATCAGGAAACACAGCGCTTTGGACGGAGCCCCGCCCCCTAGCGAACGCGCGTTGATTCTGTATGTGCTCATTGAACACATCCGGAATCACCGCAGTGCTACACAGGCCTGTGTTATCAAAAAAGACGCGCCGCATGTCCGTTAACGCAGGTCTGCCGCCTGCGTGTTTTTATGTGTGTCGACCCGCCACCACAATTGTGGATTACCAGGGCAATGGGGTACTCAGAGCCGAGCCCATGGAAGTCTATGGGTTTGTCACAGGTAGCTGTGGCTCGGTCTGTGGCCCTGGCGGTCTGGCGTATGTTGGGGATATATTTACAGGGGATAGATTTATATACAGTTCGTGACGCCACCTGTAGTCTTCTGGTAATTAGTACCAGCGCTGCTGTAGATCTCTGAGGGGATGGTGAGGCAGCTAGATGTCGGGTCCCCTACAGGTGGGACTGGTCCCTCAAAGTCTATGGGATTTGTGAAGTCGGGTGCAGATAAAGAACACAGTCTCACACGGTCAGCGTCTTTCCATACCTTTACTTGTAAGATGTTCAGGCAGGTCCCAGGGAGGCTGATCCAAGGAGAGTGTATCTTGAGACAGCAGCTGGACAAGTTAGGGGCCTCCTTTACTTCCAATACAACGAGTACAACCAGCCTGAAGCGTAGTTCCCTCAAAATCTCCAGCTAATCTATAGCTGTACCGCCCAGTCAGCTTTGTGTTAGGAGCCTTCCTGCGAAGAAGCTGAATTCTTATCTTGTCGTGCACTGACTCAAAGTCTTCACTTCCCCTGACCCCAGTTACGTACTGACTATAAGGGGCTTGTTTGCCGCGACCTAAGGTCCGGTAAATTCCTGGTTTTCTTATCACTATGCTTGAAACAGTAGTGATCCTTCGGTCCCCAGTGACCGGTAGCAATGTGCAGGACTTCTTCAATCCGTAAGCACTATTCCAATAAACCACTGTGCCTTTCGCCTTGTCCTCGCTGGTAACATAAGCACTCACACTAGCCAAGGGTCGGGTAGTCACTTCTTTCTTTTCCTTTCTACGAAGTTAGTTACAGATGCTCAGTTATCAATAGGCAGGAGCACGTCTCTGAACCTTATACCGTCCTTTAGACAGGATGCTGAAGACTTTCTGCACTAAACTTCTTCTTTCCTTCCAGTGTATGCTGATGAGGTACAGCTCTGACTAGGCTAAGGTGAATTAAAACACCTATACTAGACTCCACTTTCCGAAGCTGGTGATAGAGCAATCTGGACTGCTTCCTCCCTCCAGACGTCCTCTCTCTCTGAAGTCAGGAACTCAACTGACTAAATCACTCTAACACATACCTTGACCACTCCCTCACGAGTAAACTCCACTACCCTAAGGGTGTGTCTAGTATATGTTGAGTGAATGAATATTTAGCATTAAACTGCTGTCTCGCCATACACTCTCCAGGGTACTGCGTGTGCCTAACACCAGGGCTACACATTCCCCCATGGTAAAAGACAGCACTCCCGGGCTGTAAAATACAAAAGAGACATTTTGTTTATGCAATAAACATTTAAACAATAACTTCTTCCCATCCGGGAGGTGAGAATATCTTGAACGTTGCAAACATATAGAAAATACAAAAGTATTAAATAGCATTCAATAAATATACAATATACTTGTGAAGGACCCGCACCAAACCTTCAACGTAGGTCCTGGGTGGGCTGCAGGACATCCAATTGCAGACCTCACTCAGTGCCACACCACACGGGTTTTGTTTTCAGAGGTAGTTGTACTGGTTTATGTAAAACCAAGATAAGGCACCGAAGCGCAACTATTTACAAGTAAGTTCTGGGTTGGCATAGTCCTCAACCTCTGAGTCCATTGTAAAACCAAAGGCATATTATATCAAATCACATAATACGAAAGTGCAACTTTTTCTGGTTACTGTTTACCCAGCCGGGCATTCTACAGTTAGAAATATATATGCAAAACTTTATAAAACATTCTCAAACTTTTTACTTATGGTAGACCCGATATGGATCTCACCGATTCTTCTTTTCTATTCATTCTCTGCAAATACACTTTCCACCCCGGGGGCTGGAACAATGCAATGGGCCCTAGATCCCAGGACTAACAAATCATGCGCTGCGATTAGGGTCTGGGTCGCCACAGTTCTGGTGCGAACCTCTAGGGGCGCAACGGGTACATTTTCTTCACGTGACACCGATTGCGTTTCAATCACAGTTAACGATATGGACCGTGTCATGGATTGCGATTGAGACTGGGTCGCATGTTGCGATGTAGAGGTGGCTTTAATTTGCGATGAAATCTGGGTCGCTAGTTGCGATGTATTTGTAGGGGGCGATGCTGGGGCACGGCCAGTTACTGCTTGATCTAGAGACGGGGACGCTGCGGTAGTGGTGACGGTACCTGCGTCTGGGACGGGGTCACGGACGATGGCGACGTTAAGGGCATACCATCCCTTCATTCCCCAGTGCCGTGTATATGTGACGATGTCTCCATTGGCTAAGTCCCTCCCGGGATGGCCTTGCGGCAGGTGGGATTCTACGTCACGCCTGCTGACAAAGACCCCTGGGTAGAGGCCCGGTTCACGGATAAAGCCCCAGCCCTTCCGGAGCTGGAACTCAGTCACACACCCCTGCCGCCGCGGTTCCCTCAGGGTACCTTTATCTCTCCGGACACTCTCTTTGTCCGCGATCAGCTCTGCATGTTGTCGCTGACGGTTCCGCTGAGCTTCCCGCTCTTCCTCCTGCTGGCGTTTCTTCTTCTCCTCACGACTCTGCCATTCCTGTTCCCACTGGGCGGTATAGGCGACGTCATCCAGGCGCGCCATTTCGTCCCAGTCCACATCTGGTAGTGACGGACAGGACCCCTCCGGTGTCCCTGCCGGGGACCGATCATCTGCTGCGGCCTCTTGGCCGGGCGGGCGTTCCGGGATTGGCTGTGCCTCCTCAACCTCCTTCGCTTCCACCGCTTCACCGGTGGGATCGGGATCGGTACTTTCGGGGGCAGCCTCCGGTTGCTCCTTCGCCTTGGGCAGCAGACTCTTCGGTATCTGGAATCGTGGGGGTTCGTTGAGGGGAGAGATCACCGTGTCCCACAGCCTCCGCTGTTCCAGGGTACGCCGGCGTCTCTCGATTTCTTCAAAGCCAGGTTGGTACTGGACCATCTTCTTCAGGCGTGCATTTTCTTCTCGAATCTCTAGCAACGCCTGTTGCAGGTGCAGGACCACGGATAACTCCGATGCTGGTGGCAGCTTGGCTGGGGCACGGGGCCTGCCTTCCTCCGCTTCCCAGCTCGGCTGCACACGTCCTGCCTCCATGATGTTCCAGAAGATCCTTTCTTCTTTCTGCGGAGACATCCGGTCTCTTCCGTGGAGGTGGGGTTTGCGTCTCCTCCTCCTCGCAGGGAAGGTGAAGAGGAGGCGGACCTCCTTTGCTGTAGGGCAGGATCGCATGTTGTAATAGCACTTTGAGAGGGCAGGCATTTTTTTTTCGCGCCACAGGGGGGTAGACGCCCACGAAGGTACGCCCACCTTCTTCTCCAGCGCCTGAGGGCGCGAATATGGCGACAAAAAATGGCGATTTTGGCGCCAAAAGTGCAAACAGTCCTTTTTCACAAAAACAATTCCTTAGGCACACAGGGCTCGCAATTCTGCGAGTTTCGCATCCTGTTCGTGACGCCAAGTTGTGTCGACCCGCCACCACAATTGTGGATTACCAGGGCAATGGGGTACTCAGAGCCGAGCCCATGGAAGTCTATGGGGTTTGTCACAGGTAGCTGTGGCTCGGTCTGTGGCCCTGGCGGTCTGGCGTATGTTGGGGATATATTTACAGGGGATAGATTTATATACAGTTCGTGACGCCACCTGTAGTCTTCTGGTAATTAGTACCAGCGCTGCTGTAGATCTCTGAGGGGATGGTGAGGCAGCTAGATGTCGGGTCCCCTACAGGTGGGACTGGTCCCTCAAAGTCTATGGGATTTGTGAAGTCGGGTGCAGATAAAGAACACAGTCTCACACGGTCAGCGTCTTTCCATACCTTTACTTGTAAGATGTTCAGGCAGGTCCCAGGGAGGCTGATCCAAGGAGAGTGTATCTTGAGACAGCAGCTGGACAAGTTAGGGGCCTCCTTTACTTCCAATACAACGAGTACAACCAGCCTGAAGCGTAGTTCCCTCAAAATCTCCAGCTAATCTATAGCTGTACCGCCCAGTCAGCTTTGTGTTAGGAGCCTTCCTGCGAAGAAGCTGAATTCTTATCTTGTCGTGCACTGACTCAAAGTCTTCACTTCCCCTGACCCCAGTTACGTACTGACTATAAGGGGCTTGTTTGCCGCGACCTAAGGTCCGGTAAATTCCTGGTTTTCTTATCACTATGCTTGAAACAGTAGTGATCCTTCGGTCCCCAGTGACCGGTAGCAATGTGCAGGACTTCTTCAATCCGTAAGCACTATTCCAATAAACCACTGTGCCTTTCGCCTTGTCCTCGCTGGTAACATAAGCACTCACACTAGCCAAGGGTCGGGTAGTCACTTCTTTCTTTTCCTTTCTACGAAGTTAGTTACAGATGCTCAGTTATCAATAGGCAGGAGCACGTCTCTGAACCTTATACCGTCCTTTAGACAGGATGCTGAAGACTTTCTGCACTAAACTTCTTCTTTCCTTCCAGTGTATGCTGATGAGGTACAGCTCTGACTAGGCTAAGGTGAATTAAAACACCTATACTAGACTCCACTTTCCGAAGCTGGTGATAGAGCAATCTGGACTGCTTCCTCCCTCCAGACGTCCTCTCTCTCTGAAGTCAGGAACTCAACTGACTAAATCACTCTAACACATACCTTGACCACTCCCTCACGAGTAAACTCCACTACCCTAAGGGTGTGTCTAGTATATGTTGAGTGAATGAATATTTAGCATTAAACTGCTGTCTCGCCATACACTCTCCAGGGTACTGCGTGTGCCTAACACCAGGGCTACACATATGCATAGTGGAGACGGGATTTCTTGAAATCCCCTCCACTATGCTGTAACATCTGCACGCTACGTGTTTGACGCTGCGCCGGGGCACATCGTCAAACACGCAGCAATTACTGAGTGTTTCCTGACCGTGGAAACACACCCTTAGGGTGAGATTAGGGGGAGTGAGAATTTCTACCTCATGATCATTATTTGTTCCCTGTCTGATCAAGACAGGTTCAACATTTCAAGAGTAGACTACTGGGTTAAACTTCCCTTATTGGTCCTTCAGTCAGAGTGTTGTTTGTGCCTGGTTGGGTAATTTATTGTACTTTCAGTCCATTGTATTTTTAATATACGTAATAAAAGTTATTTTTTAGAGGTATTAGTTTTTTGATGAGCTCTGTTTCTACTAGCACCACCATTATAATTTTTGGGTAAGTCCTGTGATTTTTTTTTTACATGACAAAAACCTGGAATTTTAACATGGATATGTAGACTTTGCATATCCTCGGTACATCTTCTTCCTCACTATTAGCGCAGCAGACAACTTTTTTTTTTGTTTTGAACAATGAATTCTATCAGTGATTCTACCTTTACCTGATGCAGTTGCTATAGTTACAAGAATCGACTAGAGACCCATAAAGTTGTGTTCAGGACTAAAAGGCATAGAAAAATGAAAACTGCAGAAAACCAGGACGTACTTTGTACCTTTCATGCTGGAATTCTTAAAAGCCACCTGACCCCATGTCTTCTTCAACCTTGTCTCCAGCAGTTTAGAGATCCAGTGGTGGAGAAAGGTGAAATTCATGTAAAATAAATCTGTGATGTCCGCAGTGCTGTTATATGGAAACTTCTGGAACAGGATAGATTAGATAGATTACATACATAGAGATGTCAGCCAGGGAAAACTCTTCACAGATTGATACCGCGTCCACAGGAGGTCACCAGACAATTGGGAGAAGCTTTTTGAAAGTGTGTGTAGACTTATATTAAAGAGCCCTGTGGAGAAAGAAGGTTTGGTTCAGTGATGGGCAAAATAATAATCAACACAGGGTTAAGGTAACACACTACGGTGGTTCCTGTAAGCTGATGAAGCTGAACGGTGTGGCACCACCTCCCCACGATTGTTCAGCTCGAGGGTACGGATCCAACCGTATCAGTGTAACAACTCCTCCAGCTCCTTCTCCCAATTGAGGCTCTGGGTCCCAATGCAACAAATAACTTCTGGATTCGGACTGCTTGAGACCGGGTATTTGATTCCAGACTGCCACTGGACCCTTGATTTAGCAACAGTTAATTTCCTTTTAGGTAACCTCCTCGTCCTCCACGACATTCTGGGCATTTCAAAGGACCAATTCCTGAATCAAATCGAACCGATTGTTGGTGGCCCGGTTTTCAATCTGTCGAAGCTGTCACAACTTCTGTAGTTGCCGTTTCCTCTTGAGACTGTATATCCACTCAGGTCCTCTTCTCAAGGCCCTTGGATGAAGCCCTTCTACAGTGTCTATGAAAACCAGTCCCCTGCAGCTGCCCCGGATCAGCCATGCTAAGTAGTATCCCATTGCTACCACCAAATGTGGAGGCACGAGAGTCAGTGGGTGATATTGTCCACTGGCCTGGATGTCTTTAGAAAGACCGCATGGCTCATCCCACTGAACGCCTTTACTCCTTTCCCATGGGCAAAATTCTACTCGAATAGCACAAGATGAGGGTAACACATTGCGGTAATAATTTATTGGATCATAATCATTCAATAACATGTAGTACAGTCCCAGCAACTGCATAAGATGGTGCAAATGACAGAGTCTCACCACTCTGCTGGCTCGCCGAGAATTGGAACATCTGTGACTTCGGGGCTCCAAGGCCAACTAACCCAACGACTGGCACCCCGCTTTTGGCTGGCACCCAAAGACAGGAGTTAGCGGCAAGCTTAGGAAACTGACAATCCATTGAGGTACAGTACAGACCAAAAGTTTGGACACACCTTGTCATTCAAAGATTTTTCAGTATTTTCATGACTATGAAAATTGTAGAATCACACTGAAGGCATCATAACTATGAATTAACACATGTGGAATTATACGTTACACTTTACAAAAAAGTGTGAAACAACTGAAAATATGTCTTATATTCTAGATTCTTCAAAGTAGCCACCTTTTGCTTTGATTACTGGTTTGCACACAGAACAGGTGAACTGATGGACTCTACATGCCTGGTTCCCACCGTGAAGCATGGAGGAGGTGGTGTGATGGTGTGGGGGTGCTTTGCTGGTGTCACTGTTGGGATTTATTCAAAATTGAAGCGGTGAGCGGTCCAGCTCACCCCAAACCATTTCGATTGGGTTCAGGTCTGGTGACTGTGGAGGCCAGGTCATCTGGCGTAGCACCCCAACACTCTCCTTCTTGGTCAAATAGCCCTTACACAGCCTGGAGGTCTGTTTGGGGTCATTGTCCTGTTGAAAAATAAATGATGGTCCAACTAAACACAAACCGGATGGAATAGCATGCTGCTGCAAGATGCTGTGGTAGCCATGCTGGTTCACTATGCCTTCAATTTTGAATAAATCCCCAACAGTGTCACCAGCAAAGCACCCCCACACCATCACACCACCTCCTCCATGCTTCACAGTGGGAACCAGGCATGTAGAGTCCATTCGTTCACCTTTTCTGCGTGCAAAGCAGTAATCAAAGCAAAAGGTGGCTACTTTGAAGAACCTAGAATATAAGACATATTTTCAGTTGTTTCACACTTTTTTGTAAAGTGTAATGTATAATTCCACATGTGTTACTTCATAGTTTTGATGCCTTCAGTGTGATTCTACAATTTTCATAGCCATGAAAATACAGAAAAATCTTTGAATGAGAAGGTTTGTCCAAACTTTTGGTCTGTACTGTATGTGGTCAGATGACCTGATTGTCCCAATCTCAGTTCTCTAAATTTCTCTTATGGGTTCAGTGATGGGCAGTGGATCAAATCTGTATTCCTCAGGTTGGAGCCATGGTTCCTTGGCTGTTGTCTTGCAAGTTGGTAGGAGATTATCTCTCATTGTTCGAGTGTTCCATGAACATGTATATTTTGTCCTTCAGTGTTTGCAGAACCTCAAGCTGCATGGACTGATACAATAGGTAGTCAGCAGGCATTCACCAAATTAACAAACATTGACTGTTCAATGTACCTATGTCCCTCAAGGATAGCAGTACAATAAATTGTATGGGCTGATACCATTGGTAATCAGCAGCCATTCAACATAGCAGCAAACGTCAATTCAACATACAAGAGTAGTGTTGAGCGATACTGCTCGATATCTAAAAATATCGGATCGGAATGGTATCGCCGATATCACTAAATATCGGCGATATCCGATTCCGATACCGGAAGTCCCATGTAAGTCTATGGGAACAAAATATCGCAACTAAAAAAAACCTTTATTTCCTTGTAAACACTAAATATACACACATAGAATACATATATATATATATACATGTCATTGTGACATATATATATACATATATGTATAGTTTATACACTTCTACATAGTAAAATATCCTCTGATTCAATTGCCGGGTAAAGCCGGCTTCTGTGAAAAGACAGAAGCACCCGACATGAAATGACACTTGGTGTACATAGGGTTAACCATGTCTTTTCATGTCGTTTGCAATCTGATTTGCACAAACAATTACATCAGTCTATGTGTGCAAAATTTCACACCTGTAGGGGTTAATTAAAGGTGTAAATTCGTTGTAAAAAAACGGACTTTTTTGCTACGAATTTACACCTTTAATTAACCCCTACAGGTGTGAAATTTTGCACACATAGACTGATGTAATTGTTTGTGCAAATCAGATAGCAAAGGACATGAAAAGACATGGTTAACCCTATGTACACCAAGTGTCATTTCATGTCGGGTTCTGCATTTTCACAAAAGCCGTCAATTGAATTAGCGGCTATTATACTATGTAGAAGTGTATGAACTATAAATATAAATATATATATATGTGTCACAATTTCAATGACATGTATATATATATATTTATGAGGTGTAAAATTGTTTAAAAAAAATGCGTGGGCTCCCGCCCTATTTTCGCAACCAGACAGACAAAGCCAGCGAATGGGGGCAGATAATAATAGCCCAGAGAGGGACCATTATTTTTGGCCCCCCCTGGCTACTAACATCTGCCCCCAGACACCCCAGAAAAGACAAATCTATAATTAGATTCGCCCTTTCTGGCACTTTGCCCGTCTATTCCCATTGCCCTGTAGCGGTGGCGAATGGGTTAATATGGGGTTAAAGCCACATTGCAATTGAAAGGTGACCTTAAGCCAGGTTAATAATTGAGAGCTGTCAATTAGACAACTATCAATTATTAATCCTATTGCATGAAATAAAAATAAAACACACACACTTTAATTAAAAATCATTTTAATGAAGTAAAGACACATGTTTTTTACCATCTTTTATTTGACTGCAAAAACCATTTCCTGTAATAAAAATAAAATAAAAAAGCAAAATTATTCTTACCTATCCCATGCACAGTCAGGTCCCACGGTGTAATCCTTCAGAAAGGGTTAATGTTTACTGCAGGGACCGCAGCTAATGCTGCAGCCTCACAGTAAACCCCCAAATGAATGAGTTCCTCTCCTGGCTGACAGGAGAGGAAGTGGAAAGCTTAATTGATTGCTTTCCACTTTCACTTCAGGTCAGCCAGGGACACAATCAGTGACGTCAGAGGGAACTGATTAACAAAAATAGGGGTTCCTTTCGAATAAAAATTGGCGTGGGGTCCCCCCTATTTTTGTTAACCAGCCAGATGAAGCAGACCGCTGAGGCCTGGATTTTCAGGCTGTTAAGGAGCCAAGATCCATGGACCTTGCCAGCCTGATAATACCAGGCCACAGCAGTCTGCATATCTTGGCTGATTAACAAAAATAGGGGATCCCCTCGAAAAAAATTGGCGTGGGGTCCCCCCTATTTTTGTTAACCAGCCAGATGAAGCAGACCGCTGAGGCCTGGTTTTTCAGGCTGGTAAGGATCCAATATCCATGGACCTTGCAAGCCTGATAATACCAGGCCACAGCAGTCTGCTTAGCTTGGCTGGTTAACAAAAATAGGGGATCCCCTCGAAAAAAAAAAACGGCGTAGGGGTCCCCCTATTTTTGTTAACCAGCCAAGTAAAATGCAGACTGCTGCGGCCTGTATTAAAAGACTGTCAAGGCCCATGGATTTTGGCCCTCAACAGCCTGATAATACCAGGCTACAGCAGCCCCACATTTGGCGCATCAAAAGATGTGCCAATTGTGGCACTTTACCCGGCTCTTCCCACTTGCCCTGTAGCGGTGGCAAGTGGGGTAATAAGGGGTTAATGTCACCGTTGATTGCACGGTGACAATAAGCCCGGTTAATAATGGAGAGGTGTCAATAAGACACCGATCCATTATTAATCCCAAAGTTATTAAATGTATAAAAAAAAGACAAAGCAAGAAAAAAGTATTTTAATGAAATAAAAGAGACAACACAGTTTTCATTTCTTTTATTGTACTCTCATTCCTGCGACGCCATCGATCTCCTGTAAAAAAAGAAAAAAAACCAACAGTATACCACCTGTCCGACGCAGTCCATAGTAACGATTGTCCCACGACGATCCAGCTCTGCTACATCGCAATGACAGGCAGAGCCTGTCATCGCGACGCAGCACAGCTGATTACCTGCTTCCCCGGCGGTGACGTCATCGGACTGACTGCTTTACGGCCGGGATTACCCAGCAGTCACTGCAGTTATCGCGAGAAACTGCATGTGACCGCCGGGGAAAGATGATGGCGGCCATGAAGCAGTCCAGCCCGTGACCGCCGGAGATCTTCTGCCAGGTAAGTGCCGCTGACTCCTGACAGACCCGACCGACGGACACTGACAGTGACAATCCCGATTCCGGTATCCGATAAGACGAAAATATCGGAACTAAGTATCGAAAGGCCGATACAGCTAATATCGGCCGATACCCGATACTTGCGGTATCGTATCGCTCAACACTGTACAAGAGTCAACGTTCAGACTCATTTGTTGCTGTGCCTTATGCATCTGGCATAATTAAAAATAAACATGGTGTCGTCAAAACCCTTAACTTTATTCAAATTCCAGACCAGACTATATACTTATGTTCCATGCTCTCATCTCTTCTTTTACTACATCACTCTCATAGGCATCCATCACTTTGCACCCAAAATGGCCTTTTTTCTTTTTTTCTATTAAAGTGTGGCACAAGGTCAGATAAATCATATCTCATGTAAATGAATGTACAGGTATTTATAGGTTAAAATCATTTTTGTAATTGGGTTCCATAAAAAATGTTGTGCCGTTTGTCTTCTGTACTCTTTGTGTCGCACCATCTATTGCTGGCTGCAGAATGGGTTAAATGAGAATATGTTAGTAAGCTCATTCTGATGATCCAGTGGGAGAGTTTTTAACTCTTTTTGTAGTTTTTTAGCTCATTCAAGCTGATTTATGACTTCAGACCTCATCAAAGTTGAATGTGCAGGGAAACAAAAAGCATGTAAAAGCCAAACGGTGCAAAAAAGGAAAAAAAAAATGTAAGAAATTATTTTTAGCACCTAATGCGTGAATTTAATTAAAAAATTGTCCATTTTAATTTTGGTCGCACTACCAGACCTTAACTGTTTGTGCATAAATTTTATTTATTATTATTATTATTATTGTTATTATTATCATTATTATTATTTTTTTTTTTTCACTATCTCCCCAGAAACAGAGTGAGGCTGAAAACAGGGTGACTCTCTGTCTCTGCAGTGGTACAGCACAGAGGGGCACAGGGGAAATAGCCCTGAAAAAATCTTAGGGGTTCACAATGTCAAAAAAAGAAAAACAGCAAGGGCACCACTAGGGTCAAAGATTTCGTTCAGTGCACATGCTAGGCTTCTGCCTAGGTGAACAAGATCTGGAGGTGAGCCCCATTTTCAACTGTATTGGAGTCAACATGACACCTATATAGTAGTATCCTGTGGTTGAGATTTCCTGCCCCCCCACACTCCACCCAAGCGACTTTAGAATTATGACCTACAAGACGTGAGCTATGCGGCACAATGACATGCGCCATAATGCCTGCTCTGTGTGCAGGTGGAGGAGACACAGCTGATCGCAGTAGGTTGAGTATAAACTGTATTTTTTTGTGTGTTCTGTATGGTGGCATTGTAAGTAGGTTGCGGGATGCAGTGACAGACAAGAGGCAGAGCAAGGGTTAACAAAATTTAACAATTTAATTAAAACAAGGTATTAACTCCTCGCAGGGAGATTACTGGTTAAGGAATAGTTAATAGGAACATCAAGTGCAAAATAATAGCAGTCCAGTTAAGGAACTTATCGTGTCCTTTATGCTCCTCCTCAGCAGATGATCCCGCAGGGGTTGTAGTACCGGTAGCGGCTGGGGAAATGTCCGCAGAGGGGTCCTTGGAACGATGATCCGTCTTCTGGCTGCAGCAGTCGGTCTCTGGTACTTTCCGCTGAGCCCCTAGTCCTATGAACTTGGGCGGCCGAAGCAAACAAGGCCGCAGCGTTCCAGAGTCAAACGTGAGCTGGCGTACAGCAACCGGCAGGGAAGGCCACAAAAGTATGTCCGGTACTCGGCTTTCTCCTCCGCACGTGCGCGGTACTCACGCTTACTGAGCACACGGCACCTCTCTTTTACAGTTACTGGGCATACGGCACCTTTCTCCTCAGCGGTCCCGCTGGAGACGGCTGGAGCCAACAACTGCAGCCTGACGTGGCGCTGGTACTCTGGGGACTGAGCACACTGTTTACCCGGCTGTGCACTGCAGCTGATTCACGCCAAACTGCCTGCTGCTGCGCGCGCTCTTTCTTTTATCTGGCTTCTCTTACCCGGGTCATGAGGTTGGTCTGGTCCTTCATCTCTTTCCCCAGGCAACACGAGCGGCAGCAACAGTTTCGGACCCGGCTCAGTACAGGTACCCGCAGCCCGGTCTTGCTCCTTACAGCACCAAGGTAGAATTATTATTTTTGGAAAGGGTACTCAGGGGGCATCATTGTTTGGTGGGCAGTAAGGGTGCATAAATACTTTCTAAAAAGGGGGCACTGAGAGGCCATTATTCCATTTAAGGGGGCATTATTGCTTGTTTAGTTGGCGAAATGTTTGGCAATCGGTCTATGCTAATGACGGCCTGTAAAGCCAAGTAAGTTGACATGTCTGATTTACAATGACGAGCAAAAGGATAACAATGTTTTGAACTTTTGACTTTCAGGCTTCATATCTCACATCCACTACAGCTTCGAACGAGAGACTACCATCATTTTAAAGACAATCATCTTGGCTATGTCATACATACATTGACTTGCAGCTATTTAGCATATGATTAGTTATGCAGATTCTTGTTATCTCACTGCATTATTACTGTTTTGCTCCTAAAAAGCTACATTTTAATTTTTATTATTTTGTTAGTATTTTGCAAATACTACTTTGGCTATCAACACTGCCTGAATCCTTCTGGCCATGCTTTTGATCAGATTCAAACATGTCTCAACTAGAATCTGATCCCAGGTCTCTTCTACACGTTTCCAAAGTTGGTCCACTACTTGGGTCTGTATCCAGCTTGTTCTTCAACTCAACCCACAAGTGTTCGCTTGGGTTGAGGTCTGGGAACTAATCCAGTATCTTTACTTCATTGTCATTAAACCATTCCTTCGCCAATCTCAACGTATGTTTCGTGTTGTCGTCCTACTGGAACACTTTGTCTTCAATTTCATACCCATAGTGCTCGAGTGTACGAAGTAACTCGTTTTGTAGGATACTTACATATAGGTCAGCATTGAGACCACCATCGATCCTGGCCAGGTATCCAACGGCTTTAGCTGTGAAACTACCCCATATCATCAGGCTTCCTCCACCGAACTTGACAGTTCCTTCAATTTCTCGATCTGTTAGCCCCTTTTTGCCTTGTTTCTTCCAGACCCATTTGCACCTATCAGAACTTAGTCTATTGACTTTTATCTCATCGCTCAATATCACCCATTTACAATCTTTTACTGTTCACTTTTCTGCACTTTTCTGCAAACTCGAGCTGGTGTTTCTTATGATGATTTTGAAGTCAAGGCTTCTTCACCTTTTTTCAGGCCACTTTCCCAGACTTGTCTAACGTGCGTCTCAATATTACGAGGCATCTGAGACATCTCCACTGCCGTATTTGCTGCGCCAGAACTGATAGACCTTATGGCGAGCCGGCTTGATGTCTCGGATATTTTGCCTGGACGTCCATCTCTTGGCTTTTGAATGGATGGACGGACTTCATTACGTATTTTTCCAACTGTCATGTCTCTCACACGATACAGTTTGGCAATTTTCTTGGCTGAGAGACCGCTATCGATGAGCTGGATGATGCTGTTTCTCTTTTCTTGGGAATCAACCTAATAACACACTGAGTTATTAGGGAAAGTGGGAACAGATTGTAATTTATAGTATGCAGGATGAAAAAGATGTTTCCATCACCAGGAGCAAAACTGTAACAGTGCAGTGAGATGACAAGAATCTGCATAACTAATCATATGCTAAATAGTTGCAAGTCAAATTTAAGTATGACGTAGCCAGGCTGATTTTCTATAAAATGATAGTAGTCTCACGTTCGAAGCAGTAGTGGGTGGTGAGATATGGAGCCTGAAAGTCAAAAGTTCAAAAACTCATTACCCTTTTGCTCATTTTTGTACATACAGTAGATAGATAAATACTTACCTACCTATGAAGTGTGGATATATCATGGCGATTTTGCGTGCACAGAGGCTCTGCGTGCATGATCGCCGCCAAGTATCAGCTGATTCTGACAGCTGACACCCGGTACTCTGTGCCGGAGTGGTGCAGCACTACTGCCAGCACTTTAACCCCCTAAATACTGCAATCGATGTCAATCGCAGTATTTAGCAGGCAAGCAGAGGAAGGGAGCCCTCTCTGCTGTCATCGTGAGGGGCCGATCATTGCCCTGGTGCTAGATGATGCTCAGAGCATGATGTAGCAAGTGTGTCTGTCAGTGCAGTGCTGACAGTTTGTAAAGCATAGAAAAACTCCTGCATTCCTTTGTTTTCCAAACGATCTAAATGCAAAAAGTGAAAGTCCCATAGTGGCACAAAGTACAAAAAAGTGAAAAAAAATTGTAAAAATATACAAAAAAATCACAAAATAATAATAATAAATATATATGTACAGTTGTGTTCAAAAGTTTACATACCCCGACAGAATTTTTGCTTTCTTGGCCTTTTTTCAGAGAATATGAATGATAACACCAAACCTTTTTTTCCACTCATGGTTAGAGGTTGGGTGAAGCCATTTATTGTCAAACTATTGTGTTTTTCTCTTTTTAAATCATAATGACAACCAAAAACATCCAAATGATCCTGATTCACATACCCTGGTGATTTTGGCCTGATAACATGTACAGAAGTTGACACAAATGGGTGTGAATGGCTACTAAAGGTAACATCCTCCTGTGATCTGTTTGCTTGTAATCCTTGTGTTTGCATAAAAACTGAGTGAGTTTCTGGGATCCAGACAGACTCTTGCATCTTTCATCCAACCACTGACGTTTCTGGATTGTGAGTCATGGGGAAAGCAAAAGAATTGTGAACGGATCTACGGGTAAAGGTAGTTGAACTGTATAAAACAGGAAAGGGATACAAAAAGATATCCAAGGAATTGATAAAGCCAGTCAGCAGAGTTCAAACTGCGATTAACAAATGGAAAATCAGGGGCTCTGTAAAAACAAAACCACGGTCAGGTAGACCAACAAAAAACGTCGTCCAAAACTGCAAGGAAAATTGTTTGAGATGCAAAGAAAAACCCACAGACAACATCAGCTGAAATACTGAACTCTCTGAAAACTAGCGGTGTGGTTGTTTCAAGATGTACAATAAGGAGGCACTTGAAGAAAAATCTGCAGCATTGTCGAGTCGCCAGAAGAAAGCCATTGATGCGCAAATTTCACAAAGTGTCTTGCCTACAATACGCAAAACAGCACAGAGACAAGCCTCAAAACTTCTGGAACAAGGTAATTTGGAGTGATGAGACCAAAATTGAACTCTTTGGCCACAACTATAAACGTTACATTTGGAGAGAGGTCAACAAGGCCTATGACAAAAGGAACACCATTCGTACTGTAAAGCACGGAGGTGGATCGCTGCTGTTTTGGGGACATGTGAGCTACAAAGGCACAGGAAACTTGGTCAAAGTTGAAGGAAAGATGAATGCAGCACGTTATCAGCAAATACTGGAGGCAAATTTGCACTCATCATGACAACGATCCCAAACACAAGGGCAAATCGACCTGTCATTGTCTACAGCAGAACAAAGTGAAAGTTCTGGAGTGGCCATCTCAGTCTCCTTACCTCAATATCATTGAGCCTCTCTGGGGAGATCTCAAATGCGCAGTTCATGCTAGACAGCCCAGGAATTTACAGGAACTGGAGGCTTCTTGCCAAGAAGAATGGTCAGCTTTACCATCTGAGAAAATAAAGAACCTCATCCACAACTACCACAAAAGACTTCAAGCTGTCATTGATGTTAGAGGGGGCAATACATGGCATTAAGAAACGGGGTGTGTGAACTTTTGATCAGGGTCATTTGGATGTTTTGGGTTGTCATTATGATTTAAAAAGAGAAAACACAGTAGTTTGACAATAAATAGCTTCACCCAACCACTAACCATGAGTGGAGAAAAAGGTTTTTTTTTTTGTTTTTTTCCAATCTTTATTTAAATTTTTCAAATTGAAGAACATCAAACAGTACAAAAACAATAAAGCGATACAGGCAATACAGAAATAAGTTAGGATCACAGGTCCCAACATAAGGAGATACAAAACGTATACAGTTTAACATTGCAAGAAGGGGAATGGGGGGGAGGCGGGAAAGATCTGACTGATAGTCATTGGTCTTATACCTAACCATGTAAAACCAATATAAAGATCCAAGGTCTTAACTAGAGGAGGAGGAGGGAAGTAGCATATTTCGAGGAGGACCAGAGTTTGAGTGGAGAAAAAGTTTTGTTGTTATCATTCATATTCTCTGAAAAAAAAAAAAAATTGCCGGGGTATGTAAACTTTTGAACACAACTGTGTATATACTGTATATATATATATATATATATATATATATATATATATATAATATGAACATCACAAAAAAAATAAAAACTGAGGCAAAAAATTATGTTTTATCATCATACCGCTAAAGAAAAAGTGGAATGAAACTCGATAAAAAAGATGAATGTAAATAAAAATGAAATCGCTAAAAACGTCATGTAGTCCTGCAAAAAGCAAGCTATCATACTGCTCCATCAGCGGAAAAATTAAAAAGTTATAGCTCTCAGAATAAAGCAATACAAAACTATTTATTTCTTCTATAAAATAGTTTTTATTGTGTCTGCGCACCAAAACATAAAAAAATATAAATGAGGTATCCCTGTAATCTTACTGACCTGAAGAATAAAGCTGCCTTACCAATTTTACAACACGAAGAAAAACCGCACCAAGAAAAAATTGTGACAGAGCAGCCCAAAGTCTAATAAAAATTATAAATGTTTATTATAACTTTAAGAACAGCTAAACAAGGTGAGACAATCCAAAGTGCATATGTGCAGTACGGATAGCATGGGACACGGAAATGCTGCTTAAACAATTATAATAGTATAATCGTATCAACAATTAGTACAAACGTACATATCATATTATAGACACTATATAGATACTATAATGGTCACTCAGCCTTCGTCAGGCTGTTGCCGAAACGCGCGTCGGGGTGATGCGGATGTGTTGCTTCTTTCCCCTGTCCTCTTGGCCTCCCGGGTGGTCCCTGTACATCTGCAGTGGTATGTTATCTTGATTCTTACTATGGTGACCTGAGTGACCATTATAGTATCTATTATATGTGACCATTCCACTGCGCTGTATTTGTGTACCAGGCCATGAGTGGGCATATTTATCTATGGGAATATTCTTGTCTATAATATGATATGTACGTTTGTACTAATTGTTGATACGATTATACTATTATAATTGTTTAAGCAGCATTTCCGTGTCCCATGCTATCCGTACTGCACATATGCACTATGGATTGTCTCACCTTGTTTACCTGTTCTTAAAATTATAATAAACATTTATAATTTTTATTAGACTTTGGGCTGCTCTGCCGCAATTTTTTCTTGGTGCGGTTTTTCTTCATGTTGATTGGCGACTAGCCCATTATTAGTCCTTATGATTTTGGTATCATCATGTACTATTATTCTTTGACTAATTGGTATATACTTGCATAATAATGATACCTTCGTCTATGTTGAAGCTTCTTTTTAATTTTACAACACGCAGAACGATATTGAAGAAAAACAAAAGAAATCAATTCCTGAATTGCTGTTGTTTGTTCATTCTGCCTTCCAAAAATCTGAACAGAAGTGATCAAAAAAAAGTCATGTGTCCGAAATTTATACTAATACAAACGTCAACTCGTCCCGCACAAAACATGCCATAACATGATTCAGTCGGCCGAAATATGGAAAATGTATAGCTCTCAAAATATGATGATGCAAAAACTAGTTTTTGCAAAAAAAAAAAGAGTCTTTTGGTGTGTGACAGCAGCCAAGCATAAAAACCCGATATAAATCTGGTATAGCTGTAATTGCACCAACCCGAAGAATAAAGTCAACATCTCACTTTACCGCACGAGGAATGGCGTAAAAAATAAATAGAACCAATTCTTCACCTGCTGTTGATTTGTTCATTCTGCCTCCCAAAGATCGCAGTATGGCACGGCGCACATTTATCCTGCACTCTGCGCTGAGCGCTTACATCAAGGTTTCCGTGTAACTCTCTGGAATACGGGATACAGACAGAACCTCTGTTGCAAGATTCCCTATAATGAGGCAGATGGAGGCACAGTGGATGCCGTCTGGCCTATGATGCAGTGAAGTACAATTTGAAGTGAAGTACAATATGTCACGAAGAAACAATGTCGGAATTAGTGGGATCCGTTGAAGCATTCCAGAGTTATTGCCACATAAAGTGACACTGGGCAGAATTGTAAAAAGTGAAAACAGGCTTGGGGGCTGAAGGGGTTAATATCTACCCCAATGATGGTCTAGGAGCCAGGATTTTTATAAATAATAGTGTGGTATTTCTAGGATTAGGATGTATTTTTATCTGATTTTTATGAATTTATGAATTTTTTTTTCCGTAACCTTTGGACAAAAAAAAAAGAAGTCATGGTGCCTTATTCTAAGCTCAGTGTCAGAAATGTCATAACCTTTAGATACAGAGCGCATCAAAATGTTTTAGACCTCAGCATGAAAGCTGATGTTTCCCACAACGACCCCCCACCAGGTTGAATTATCGGGAAAGTTATGTATAGAAAGCCAATTATTAGACTCAAGCAAGCGTTTGATAATGTCTTACAGGGCTTATCAAGTGCTTCATTATCCAATTACCGTAAGTGGATGAACTGCACACAATGGTAGTCCATGGAAACACATATGAACAGATCCATGCTTCTTGTTTGGAGACTATTAATATATCATTTAGAGAAATTACATGACTATCATTTCACTAATATAATAATAATAATACTATTATTCGTGTTCCAATTGAAATATGCAGTTTCTTGCGCTTTCCCAACAGGGCATCCAGCACAATGCAGACTGCTGTTTATGGCATTCTTTCATCTGTAGACTATAGTTCCCAGACTACAGATGCCTGCAAATATTCATATTCATAGAAAAAAGTAAGGTAATATGTACTAGGCTCTGTTTTGCACATTTATTGTATTTGCCAGGATAAATGATTTATACACGAATTAAGTCCATAGTCTGTCACTGAATTGGCATCCCTTACTGCCTACAACCCTGTTAAAAGGTTTTTATCCTACAAAATACACTTTTGAGAAATGTATGATCACTAGTAAACTACCGTATATACTTGTGTATAAGCCGACCCGAGTATAAGCTGAGACACTGAGTATAAGTCGGATATGCATTGTCCCCTCATCACTATCCTGGTATACATGACTGCTCATCCCTTTCCTTGTATGTATGGTTCCTCATCCTTATCCTGGTATGCATGGCTCCTTATCCCCATCCTTGTCTGCATGGCTCCTTATCCCCATCCATGTCTGCATGGCTCCTTATACCCATCCTTGTCTGCATGGCTCCTTATCCTCATCCTTGTCTGCATGGCTTCTCATCCCTATCCTTGTATGCATGGCTCCTCATCCCTATCCTTGTATGCATAACTCATCCCCATCCTTGTCTGCATGGCTCCTCATCCCTATCCTTGTATGCATGGCTCCTTATCCCCATCCTTCTTTGCATGGCTCCTCATCCATATCCTTGTATGCATGACTCATCCCCATCCTTGTCTTCATGGCTCCTCATCCCAATCCTTGTATGCATGGCTCCTTATCCCCATCCTTTTCTGCATGGCCCCTCATCCCTATCCTGGTATGCATGACTCCTCAACCCTATCCTTGTATACATGGTTCCTCATCCCTATCCTGGTATGCATGTCTCCTTATCCCCATCATTGTCTGCATGGCTCCTTATCCCCATCCTTGTCTGCATGGCTCCTTATCCCCATCCTTGTCTGCATGGCTCCTCATCTCTATCCTGGTATGCATGGCTCCTTATCCCCATCCTTGTTTGCATGGCTCCTCATCCCTATCCTGGTATGCATGGCTCCTCATCCCTGTCCTTGCATACATGATTCCTCATCCCTATCCTGGTATGCATGGCTCCTTATCCCCATCCTTGTTTGCATGGCTCCTCATCCCTATCCTGGTATGCATGGCTTCTCATCCCTGTCCTTGCATACATGGTTCCTCATCCCTATCCTGGTATGTAGGGCTCCTTATCCCTGTCCTTGCATGCATGGCTCCTCATCCCTGTCCTTGTATGCAGGGCTCCTCTTCCCTATCCTTTCATGCATGGTTCCTCATCCCTATCCTGGTATGCATGGCTCCTCATCCCTATGCTGGTATGCATGGTTCCTCATCCCTATCCTGGAATGCATGGTTCCTCATTCCTATCCTTGCATGCATGGCTCCTCATCCCGATCTTTGCATGCATGGTTCCTCATCCCTATCTTTGCATGCATGGTTCCTCATCCTTATCCTTGAATGCATGGTTCCTCATCCCTATCCTTGTATGCATGGTCCCCATGACAAAAGCATAAAAACACAAAACAAACATTCTACTTACCTTCCATGCACGCCCTCGCTGCATCTTGTATGGTATGCATGGCTCCTCATCCCTGTTCTTGCATACATGGTTCCTCATCCCTATCCTGGTATGCATGGCTCCTTATCCCCATCCTTGTTTGCATGGCTCCTCATCCCTATCCTGGTATGCATGGCTTCTCATCCCTGTCCTTGCATACATGGTTCCTCATCCCTATCCTGGTATGTAGGGCTCCTTATCCTTGTCCTTGCATGCATGGCTCCTCATCCCTGTCCTTGTATGCAGGGCTCCTCTTCCCTATCCTTGCATGTATGGTTCCTCATCCCTATCCTGGTATGCATGGCTCCTCATCCCTATGCTGGTATGCATGGTTCCTCATCCCTATCCTGGAATGCATGGTTCCTCATTCCTATCCTTGCATGCATGGCTCCTCATCCCGATCTTTGCATGCATGGTTCCTCATCCCTATCTTTGCATGCATGTTCCTCATCCTTATCCTTGAATGCATGGTTCCTCATCCCTATCCTGGTATGCATGACTCCTCATCCCTGTCCTTGCATACATGGTTCCTCATCCCTATCCTGGTATGTAGGGTTCCTTATCCCTGTCCTTGCATGCATGGCTCCTCATCCCTGTCCTTGTATGCAGGGCTCCTCTTCCCTATCCTTGCATGCATGGTTCCTCATCCCTATCCTGGTATGCATGGCTCCTCATCCCTATGCTTGTATGCATGGTTCCTCATCCCTATCCTGGAATGCATGGTTCCTCATTCCTACCCTTGCATGCATGGCTCCTCATCCCGATCTTTGCATGTATGGTTCCTCATCCCTATCTTTTCATGCATGGTTCCTCATCCTTATCCTTGAATGCATGGTTCTCATCCCTATCCTTGTATGCATGGTCCCCATGACAAAAGCATAAAAAAACAAAACAAACATTCTACTTACCTTCCATGTGCGCCCTCGCTGCATCTTGTTCCGGTGCCAGCTGCTCCTGCGGCCGAGCGATCACGTGTCCCCGCTCATTAAGGTAATGAATATTCACTTCTCTCCACGCCTATGGGAGTGGAGAGAGGTGAATATTCATAAGTAGCTTGCTCCCGTGATCGCCCAGCAGCTGCTGGAAGCCGGTGGCTGCAGCTGTAACTGTACGCGTTATAAGAGAAATAAATATTCACTGCCAGCTTTAGCCGCAGCCGCCCGCTTATGCCTCCTGTGACCCGCTGCTCCGCCGCTCCCCCACCGTCTTCTGGGACAATGACTCGTGTATAAGCCAAAAAAATCAGCTTGTACTCGAGTATATATGGTATGTTTGTCTCCCTCACATGACCAGATTAGAAGAGAAGCCATGGAGCATGGACCATCATTTTATTCAAAATCTAACCTAGCAATCTTTAGTCTGGCTGTACGGCAACTGGCTGCAGCAGAATCTCTTCCCCATCACCAGGCACAGGAAGTCGTGCCCCCTTAGCAAAGCCCCACCCCAGCCTTCTGCCAATTAAAAAAAAATCAAGATTCTACATGAGTGTCCTGTCCAGGAGTAGCAGAAACTCCTAAAGGCTTAAAACTGTGTAGGCACGCTTTATTTTGCCCACCTTTATCAAGTGCAAGTTCTTCCATGATGACATGGAATTACATTTTTGTTGCGATCACGAAAAAGTAATTTCTCAGTTATTGCTAATATACTTTTACTGTGGCGGTGCTGATCTACTGATTGGATGCTACAGCCATCTCTCAAAGTGAAGAAGTGAGGTTAATAGCAGTCAGTGCAGGGAATCCAGGACGCTGCACAGCAATAGACTGCACCTAGGACACTTACACCCTGAATCGTAAAGCCTGGATTCTTCAGTCCTGCAGTCTTCATGACCGTGCACATGGACCCTATCACCTGTATTATAGCACCAGTCATCAAGCTCGAGGGGTAAAAACTACCAAGAGACACCCTTTAAAAGGAATCTGTCATCAGATTTTTGCTATCTCATCTGTAAACACCATGATGTAGGGGCAGAGACCCTGATTCCAGCGATGTGCCACTTACTGAGCTGCTTGCTGCAGTTTTGATAAAATCACTGTTTCATCTGCTGTAAATCTAGAAGTTCTCTGAATGCTGAGCTCTGTATAAACCCAACCACACCACTGATTGGCAGCTTATAGTTAGAAAGCTGCCAATCAGTGGTGTGGGCGGGGTTATACAGAGCTCATGAATATGGTGGTCTACATGGCAGCAGGTTTACTTGTCTTCTAGTGATAATGTCCTGTTGATAAAACATTGATGTTATCAAAACTACAGCAAGCAGCCCTGTAAGTGACACATCTCTGGAATCAGGGTCTCTGTCTCTACATTATGCTGCTCTCAGATTAGGTGGCAAAACCTTGCCGACAGATCCCCTTTTAATATCTCTTTATAACAGTTGGAAATCTATACTTTGGATACAGAGCTCCAAATCTTCTGTATAGAAACAGAGGTAAGCACAAATATATCATTAGAAAAATATCCATAGTTTAAAACAGGTTTGTGTGTTACATTTCTTTCTTTTTTTTCCTTTTTCAATGTCATTGGGTTTTTTTTCCGATTGTAATCTGTATCTGAAAAAAATATAGAAATTTGCAATTTTTGCACTAGCCTCCGGGTCTGTTTTAGACTCGGAGAGTTTTCATCAGTCACATTATCATCACAGGCAGGATTATAGTGAAAGGTAACACCTCTATACACAGCTGACAACAAAGGATCTAATCGCAATAGGCGATTTCACCGCTCCTCCTTCCTTCACAATGACCTTTGCAGGCATGAGATGCTTCAGTACAAAAGAAGGGGTATGAGCCCATCTGATGCCTCTAAAGTGCGTGTGAACTTCTTGAAAGAAAAGTAAGTACGAGTCTAAAGCAGCGTCAGTGGAATGTAAATTGTAAGATTTTAATTTTTTTAATAATGAAAAATAAAATGATGAAAAATTACCAATTTGTTGAAAATATATATTTTGCATAGAACTTGAGAAGGTAATTTTCTAATGACACCTTCATTATACATTTGTGGTTGCCGGCAGCCATCTCTGAGAGGTCGTGTGAGATCTTTCTGTGAGGGACTTTACGCATTGAACCCAGTATGCAGGAAACTACATATAGCGGCTGCTACAGTATGTGAGAGTGTTATTAGTTAGCTCTATCTATGTAGCGGATACAGAGCGTAAAACTAATCTCCAACTGTCTTCAAACATTCTTAAGAACTTAGCTAGCACAGAATATGGAAACACAATAGTATTAGAATATGAAGTAGCAAAGAAAATGTCTGATTGTAATATTAAAAAAAGCAAATGATGGGAAGAGGCAATGAAACCGGCCGTATGTACAAGACTGATATGTTCCATCGCTTTCTAAACAGATCATTACTCCAGAGGATTCTCCAGCATTTGCAGCGCTATGTTCCTGATTAATTTACTCGTACACAATCTGTAATCTGGCAATTTGCTGCAGAAAAAGGATTTCCTAAATGTGCTGCTAATTGTTATATTTTCACTAAAATAACATGAGACATATGGCGCTGTAAAATTACAGCCAACAGCACAACATCAAGATACCAAGAGGTTCCATATATTTTTCTTTGTAAATTGTATTAATGTCTTTTCAGCCATATGGTAAATTCTGAGGACCAGTGATATGAATGACAGATTCTGATTCCGTAGTGTGGTGAGGACATGGAGACTGATGTTGCAGTCTGTATAACACAATCACTCTCTATACACCATATTGGACCCCATTTTTATTAAAAAAAAACAGAATTAGTATTCTTGCAATCTTCACAATGACCACTGATTACATTTTAGACTCATACAGTTTTCAGCTGTTTCCTTATCATCAGAGGTAGCTTTATAATAATTGATAAGAAATCTATACGCATCTGATAATATAGGATCCAGCAACCGCAAATAAAATCACCGCTGACGCTGCTGCCTCTCCTTTCACAATAATCTTTGCACACGCTCATTAGATGCTTCAATACAAAAGAGAGGGTCTCATTCAGTCTGTTGCTGTTAATGTGCAGGTGAATTTTCAGAAACAGGAAGTGTACGCTAAAATGTCTCAGTGATCAGTGTAAAAATTACAATATTTCTATTTTTTTTATTGTGCAAATAACCTCTTTAGAAAAGAAAAGAACTCTAGTGCCACCCGTTGGAATTAGCATTAGTATCAGTTGCCATATGATTTGGGATAATAAGCAAAACCAGAGGCTCCATTTGCAGACTCATGTTTCGGGGTGTTTGCCACTCATCAGTGCAAAGCACTAGATCTGATGTGGGTATGTGAGAGGCCTCTGACTGGGAATCCAAGGGTGCTCTCAGAGAGCGTTTTAGCATACGTTCATTGGTCCCGTCAGGCTTGCTTTCAGACCCTCCTGTAAAATGGGATTCGGACATATGCACCGACGAGGCCATAGACTAGTCAACATGCGCTCTCCGCCGCGCATCTGAGTCGCACGTAGCAGGGCTTTGGGGTACTCGGCACCGAGCCCATTCACTTTACTGGGGGATGTCACGGGTAGCGCAGCTCGGTCCGTTGCCCTGGGCGCTCACTAAAGGGGGAATATTTACAGGGGATGATAGAAATGTTCGTGACGCCACCTGTGGTTCCTGATCAGGGTGACCAGCGCTGCAGGGTAGATCCTCTGAGGGGTTGTTACTGGGCAGCAAGGTGTTAAGTCTCCCACAGGTGAGACTGATCCCTCGAGGTATATGGCGGTGTAGGGGTGCAGGAGCAATAATGCAGACACACACAAGACAGTCTCTTTCTGTACCTTTAGGCTAAGTGCACACGATCAGGAATAATTGCGTTTTTTTCGCGGTTTTTCCGCTATTTTCCGCGGTTAAACCGCGAACAAAACGCAAGCATTAAGCATTCTATACTTGTTAATTGATTGCGCATGTTTTGTACACATGTTGCGGTATTTTCCGCGAAAAAACGCTTAGCGGAAAAAAAAGCAACATGTTCATTAATTTAGCGTAACCGCGGTGATTCCGCCGCCATAGGAATGCATTGAACCGCTTACTTTCCGCATGTGGCTATGCCCACTATGCGCAATGTAAGCGGTTCATGTGCGGATGGTACCCAGGGTCTGGAGCAGAGGAGACTCTCCTCCAGGCCCTGGGTACCATATCCCTGGTAAAACAATAATTAAAATAAAAAATAATGATATTCTCACCTTCCGGCGGCCCCCGCAGCCTTCCCGCCTTCAGCGACGCTCCCGGCAACTTCCGGTCCCAAGAGTCCTTTGCGAGAATCACCCAGATGGCATAGCGGTCTCGCGAGATGCTACGTCATCGGTGTGATTTGTCGCAAAGCACTCCTGGGACCGCGAGTTGCCGGGAGCGTCGCTGAGAGGCGGGAAGGCTGCGGGGGCCGCCGGAAGGTGAGAATATCATTATTTATTATTTTTTTTATTATTTTTACATTAGATCTTTTTACTATTGATGCGGCATAGGCGGCATCAATAGTAAAAAGTTGGTCACACGTGTCAAACATTATGTTTGACTCGTGTGACCAACCTGTCAATCAGTTTTCCAAGCGATGCTACAGATCGCTAGGAAAACGCTAGCATTCTGCAAGCTAATTACGCTTGCAAAACGCTATTATTCTGGCGGGAATCAGCATAAAAAAAACGTGCGTATTTCCTGCGGGAGAAGTGCGGGATTGCCGCGGAAATTTCCGCGGCAATTCCGCAACGTGTGAACTTAGCCTTACTGGTGTTGAAGTTGCAGGCACGTCCCGGGAGGCCATCAGGGTGGAGGATGCACGTCCAGTAATCACTGAGTAGGTGTAGGGCCTCCTTACGTCTATATGTGTGTGAGTTTCTAACTTGCATGAAACTAAGTTTAACTCCGTTCTCTTTGCTACGCCCGGCTGATCTTGTGGTGGAGCCTTCTTTTGGACAGAACTAAGTCTCCAATGGTTGCGCTGACCAGACTCCTGTTCTTCCTGACCCCGGTTATGTATCAGCACTGTTGGGCCCCTCTGTGACCTGAAGTCCAGCAGGGTCTCCGGTTTTTCCCACTAGCCGTGAAGGTTCTAGCAAGCTCGGACCCGGTGTCCGGTAGTGCAGAGTGGAGGTAAGCCATCATTGCTATTCATCCTCAGTCACTCTCTCTTTCCCTTTTCCACTTGCCTGTCGTCCTACTCACACCTTTAACATAAGCACAAGCAGCAGTAGATGTCAGCTTCCTTCTCTTCACCGCTCTCCAAGCGTCGGCACGCTCGCTCTCTAACAATACCTCAGTTGACTCGGTCTTACAAATACTGCAGTTCCCTTTCCTTCACTTCCTTCTTAAGCTCTGTCCGAAGTAGCTATCAGGACCTTCCGTCAGACTGATCTATGCACACTTCGAGAGTCACTTTCCACTTCCCTAGGAAACTATCAGCCGCACGTTCTGAGGTAACTTTCCTCTCAGCTCGTCTCTCTGAGGTACAACCAACAACTAGCTAACGTTCAGCTAGACTGCCTTCATCATCTGACTGCTCTATCTCTCCACACCCTTATATACCTGCGTATTCTAAAGGCTCCCTGTGGTGGCACCAGGGAAATGTGAAGTGTGAATGAATATCGGGTGATTGTGAATTACCTTTCATGCATCCTCCAGGGTAACGTGGCACCAAGCGCAGCTGGGCTACACACATCATTTTCTGGAGTATACGCTTACTGGAGGCAGACACCCAAACGCAGCAGACTACGTCTAAATGTCCTCCTGCAGTAAGTGTACACCCCCGAAAATGATGCACAACAGGTGACACGTTGACTCTGTGGCACCATTATAGTCTATGGCCCCATCGGCGCATATTTCCGAATCCCATTTTGCAGGGGGGGTTTGTTGGTCCAGACACAAGCCCGGAGGAACCGAAGAATGAGGGAAGTAACACTGTGTGAAAGCACCCTAAGGCATATGGTTTCTCCTTGTGGGGAATGATAAGCTGGTGTAAGGAGACTTATAGGCCATGCAATGCGCCTCTGGGAATTTAAATATGCAAATAGCCTCTTCAGAGAGCAAGAGGACAGGAACTCTATCTTCAGCTATTGCATGTATTTATTATTATTATTATAGGTTGTGATATGGTAAAAAAAAATTATCAATTTAAAAAAAAAATTACATTTAACACAAAAACCTGATTTAAAGGGAACCTGTCACCAGGTTTGGCCGATATAAGATACGGCCACCGCCTTTCAGGGCTGATATACAGCATTCTATAATGCTGTAGATAAGCCCCCGATCCGACCTGAAAGAGAAGAAAAATAAGTTTTATTACATTCACCCGGGGGGCGGTCCGGTCCGATGGGTGTCGCGGGTCCGGGTCCGGTGCCATCTGCTTGCAATGTCGTCATCCTGCTTGCTTCATGGCTCCCCGGCATCGCGCTCCTGCTCAGGCGTACTTATCTGACCTGTTGAGGGCAGAGAAAAATTCCTGCAGTGTTCAGGCGCTGGGCTCTCTGACCTTTCCCTGCGCACTGCCCTCAATAGGGCAGAGAAGTATGCCTGCGCAGGAGCGCGATGCCGGGGAGCCATGAAGCAAGCAGCATGGGCGGCAATCCTTAGAAGATGGGAGGCGCCGGACCAGGACCTGCAACACCCATCGGACCGGGCCGCCCCCCGGGTGAATGTAATAAAGCTTATTTTTCTTATCTTGCTGGTCGGGTTGGGGGGCTTATCTACAGCATTATAGAATGCTGTAGATAAGCCCTGAAAGGCGGTGGACGTATCTTGTATCCGCCAAACCTGGTGACAGGTTCGCTTTGAACAATTTGAAGATTTTCTAATAAGACATTCCCTTTAATACACTAGATATCATATGCCATGTTTCCGTCCAAAGTGCCTATATCGCAGGGGACAATAAGTGTGATATATTCGTGCTTCTTTGTAGTTGTACCCGGTGATCTGTGCAGGTAGGGACATATATCACCAGCTCTTCCAGCACCTTTTGATTAGCGGGGTAAAAAAGGAGTCCATGGTTCGGGACTATTTGAGCATTTGCCGAGTGTAGATTTTCCATTTAAAATGAGTGTGTGATTGGAGAATTTCCTGTTGTTTAAAATGGGTTTTTATGTTTTTTTATGTTTATGTATTTTTTTTTTTCATATCAGAAATCTCACAATTTTCACACTTGCAGCTAAGCTTAAAGGGGTTGTACTGTGGGAACCAAGTCTGCAGTTACTCTGTGTGACTACAGACTTGTGAGTAGTCACAGTGCACTGTTTGTATTCTCCAGTACCAGCGCTGGGAGCAATGAACGTAAATATATGATTTACATACATGCAGTCACGTGCCGACTAGACGTTCGTGGCATCGCTCAATGCAATACACGTCTAGTCGGAATGTGGCTACAAGTATGCAAATCGCATACTTACAGTCAGATGACTGCTGCTTCCGACACTCACCCAGGAGAATTCTGACAGCGCGCACTATACACGCAGTAATGATTCACAGGTCTGCAGTCACATAAAGTGAGTGCACACTTAAGCCTCAAGTCTAGACAATCCTTTTAATGCTAGACTCATACTGTCTGAGTCATAGGCAGTAAACTTCTCATTGACTTCTGTAGAAATATTATCTATGGAAAAGTCAGAAGAAGGCGGAGGAGGTAAGCGTTAATCATCGTCTATCGTAAATTGTGGATCCTGTGTTATCTACTGTGTTTATCAGTGTAACATGTCTGTGATGATAATGAGTCTGCCGAAAAGTCATCTGTACGAAGACGGAATTAGCGTCTAGTATTAGGTCTTGTGACTAGTGTGAAATTGCAAAATTTCAAGGTTTTATTATTTCGACGGTGATGCAGAAAATTAAACATAACAATATGTTTTAAACAATAGACCACTTCTGATCACTTTCCTGGAAATAACTGATCATTTTCAGGAAAAATATTTAGACTTGAGAGTCCTCAGTGGTTGATACCTTTTAATGGCTAACTGAAAAGATGGTAACAAATTGCAAGCTTTCGAGACTACTCCGGTCTCTTCATCAGGCAAAGACTAAAACAAAAACTGAAGAATCACATATATATATATATATACAAGAGGACACAGGAATAGTGCAATAGGTAAGACAAGTGACGTGAAGCAGAACTGTCATTATGGCAGAGGAATGAACATAAATATTGGAACAGATCATAGATAAGGAGAGAGTTTTATTGCCCTCTGATTGGGGTCTGGTGTTGTGTTTTGATGCCCCTAGAAGGTCAGAGACGCAGATTCCTTAATTGATATAGAATGACATGAATCCATGTGACACGTTCATTCCAGCACTAAGAGTGTCAAAGGTCATCATAAGTTTGTATTCCCAAACCTTTCTATCTTTCTCAGATTTGAAGTTAGATTTTAATACCAGTAATTCCATATCCATTATGCTATGACCGGGCATACAAAAGTGTTTTGCCACAGGTAAATCCATTCTTTTTTCTCTTATTGCGTGGCGATGAGAATTCATCCTTGTTCTCAGTTTTTGTCCTGTCTCCCCTACATACAGACCCCCAGTTGGACATTTAGTACATATAATTAGGTACACCACATTAGATGTGATGCAGCTGAAAGTACCTGGGATCTTGTAGTCCTGATGGGAGTTGGGTATCTTTATCTTGTCCGTGGTCATTATAGATGCACATGTTTTACACTTCTTCTGTTTGCAAGGAAAGGTTCCTGCAGCTGTTGGGAGGACAGGGAGCTTCTGACAATGATGCTTCTTAGATTTGGGGGCTGCCTAAAACATAGTAGTGGGGGTCTGGAAATATGGATTGTAATCGGGCATTTTTTTGTAGTAAAGGTTGTAGTTTCCGTGCAGCTCCCCTTAGCATCTCCAGATTTGGATTGTAGGTGACCACTAGAGGCACCCGGTTATTTTTCTTTAGTTTTGTAATGTAGCAGGTGATTCCTTGATATTCTGGTGGCTCTTGTAATTTGGTTTTCAATTGTTCTTGGATGGTAGCCCTGATTTAAAAAAGTCTTTCTGAGGCGACCAAGGTGTTCATCTCTATCCATGGGGTTGGAACATATACGGTTGTATCTGATGGCTTGGCTGTAGACTATAGAGTTTTTTATGTGTTTTGGATGGAAACTGTCCCATTTAAGGTATGTTGGACGGTCGATTGGCTTCTGATACAGGGATGTCTCTATTTCATTGTTCTTTAGCTTAATGGTGGTGTCTAAAAAGTTAATTTCAGTGCTGGAGTAGTTGAGTGTTAAATTGATGGTGGGATGAAATTGGTTGAACTGTTCGTGGAACGTCTGTAGCTGTTGTTCAGACTCCGTCCAGATGATTAAAATGTCATCAATGTAGCGGTAGTGGGCCCGAGGCCTGATGGGACATGAGGACAAAAAGTCGCTTTCAAGCTTGGCCATGAAAAGATTTGCATACTGTGGAGCCATTTTACTTCCCATAGCTGTGCCAGTCTCCTGTAGATAGATCTTGTTGTCAAATTCAAAGTAATTGTGGGTGAGGATAAATTTTGTGAGTTTCACCACAGAATCAGCATCATTCCCGGTGTTTCCCATGAAGACTTTGCAGGCATTTAATCCATCCTGGTGTGGGATATTACCTATTGCACTATTCCCGTGTCCTCTTGTGTATATATATATATGTGATTCTTCAGTTTTTGTTTTAGTCTTTGCCTGATGAAGAGACCTGAGTAGTCTCGAAAGCTTGCAATTTGTTACCATCTTTTCAGTTAGCCATTAAAAGGTATCAACCACTGAGGACTCTCAAGTCTAAATATTTTTCTATCTACTGGCTAACACGGTACGAAGATACACATCTTTCCATTTTCAGGAAGGATTTTTTTCGTTCTTTCCATCCCACCTGAATTATCTAAGGTAACGCTATTCTTTCTGTGAGATAATACTGGGCTCAGGATTCTCCCTTGTTAATACTGCCGCGGTAAGTTGGCTTGAATTAATTATTTTAATAGCATTTCTTTAACACGCATTAATTAATTTGGCTCAGGTTAACGCAATTGAAAGTCATTAGGGACAAGCAGGAGCGGAGCATTATTACACTGCAGATTTCCGCCATGTTGGCAGTTCTGCTGATTGGTGACTCTGTTTATTAATTCATTAATTCAGTCGGCTCAGCCGGCGAGAAGACGGCAGCCGAGCGTTGACGGTGGGTCCTCAGTAGTAAGCACCCTATAGGTGGAGTATGCGGGTACCCCAAAAGGTGACTGACCTAAGGGGACCTTGCACTGAGCTCATGCTGGGCTGTGCTTATTATAGCTCCTCAATATCAGATCAGTCCCGATTTGTTGGAAGAGGAGAAGATGGAAAATAAATTCTCCACCCTCTTCATTTCTCTCAGTCCGTTGAAATCTGACCACACTCGAATTTTAGCAAATTTTCATGGCCAATGTGATCTACTATCTGGACGCAAATATCACGCAATCTAACTAATTTTTTCCCTTTGGACCCGGCTGCCCAAGGAAAAAAATTGTAAAAATGGTAAAAAAAGCACAGCCCCATACATTAACAATTGGTCCACGTGCGATCCATTGTTTTGTCTAAACGAACTCGGCAAACTTGGTCATCAGCACGAGCCCCAACGCAGGGAAAAATGGGTTTGGTTTTAGTAGTATGGC
>JARQOD010000002.1:24977705-25012647 GCA_033576555.1 Oophaga sylvatica | reverse complement strand
TCCTTGGTGGGATCCTGAACCCAAGATTCCAGCGCTGCAAGGCCGCAGTCCTAATCTACTGAACCACATGCTGCGTTAGAGATGGAGGAATCATCCGAGGCAGGCCGGCGAAGACCCTGACCGGTAGAGGAAGGATCATGAAGGGACTGCATCGCTGTGACTAATGATGCCATGGGCTGCGACTTTTTACACACAGAGTCTGTTTTCTATTTACTGAGCCATAATGTCCTTCAGAACGTGATGGCATCTGCTGCTGATAGTGCAGCGCAGCTAGCCGCATCCTAAAAGGGGCATCTAGAAAACCATGGCTTTAGCTACCCCCGCCGCGGCCCCAGATTTCCGTGGGTTGATGATCTATCCGGCCAGGATAGAAGGGTTCTGAGGCTGGACAAAATACTGGCTGGTCTACAGCAGGAGATTCAGCTCAATCTTTCCGCAGATCAGCTGAATAAAGGGGAGTACCTCGCCTCAAGAGGCTTCTGACCTGCGAGGGCGTTTATCAGGTCGCTCTCTTTGCCGGTTAAGTAATAACCCAACCTCCGGGTGAATGGCAAACGCTGCATGAGAGACAGTGCGAGTTCCGGGACAGAACCGGAATCCTTGTCAACCTTCAGAGTCTGGTTGATGGCCCTGATAAGCGAATCCCTCGTATTCTAGAACTCTGGCAAGTCCAGATTTGAGGAAACATCCGATTTCTACTCAGAGTCCTGTTCTCTTGCAAATCTCGGGTGAGAGAGAAAGAGAGACAGAGCTCACGGACGCCAAGGCACGTGATTACTACAGATCCGTTTTCTAGACGCCTGTAGTTTTCTGGAATGCTTGCGGCCCCTGCTAGCCGACAGCTCCTGTGCAGGAGAGGATCCATCCGTATCAGTTCCTGCGAACCTCCGATCTACAGATGGATCACGGAGTATTCAATCTCTTTGGCCAGAGAAGCCATGGATTGCGATAATGATTAAGCCTACTTCGGGGGCTAGGTACACAGGGATCGGTAGCGGTGGAGGGCTCGTGAACGCATTTGTGGTTGCGGGCTTTGTGAAGAAGAATGTAATAGGGACATCCCCGACCGGGAAGACTGCAGGGGAATACAGCAGAGGGGGAGGGAGCGGGACCTGTAATCCCCGGTGCTGGAATAGCGTTGTTTCCAGCTCCCTATATCGCCGGGCAGTCACCGCTTCCAGATCGTGCCTGGAAGCAGAAGGAATGAAGGTGTGAGTAGCCGCTTCTGGATGGCAGTTTGTGTCCAGAAGCAGTAAGAGGATGAAAAATGGCAGCTCGATTTGCAGAGGCGCTTCTCGTCCTGGATGAGAAGCATCCGAAAAGTGGGCGGAGCCGCCGGAGCGCATCATAGCACAGGCATAAGCCTCCGAGTTGCGGTCTACACAAGGCTAAAGCCGGGGACTAAATTTTTGGTGCCAGCTGCGCCAAGCAGGGAAAATGAAAGAAACCCCCTCCCCACAGGAGAAAAAATGTGGATCCGCCGTCCATCGCCGCCTGGTCTGCTGCGAAGAGCCCTCCAGCCGCTTCAGACCCATCACTTACCCGGAAGCTGCCGGATGGCAGAGTACGCAGCTCTATCCAGCAGGTCAGGAAAAAATTAAAAATGCTCTCTGCTGCTTTGGACGGTGCAGGGAACCCTCGATTCACTCTCCGTTTGTTAAGGAGGTGGAGAGGGACCGTCCGCCTCCCTCCATCACAGCAGTTTTCAGCATTGCTGATGCAGTGTGGGCCGCACGGACTATCTCTGTGCATCTGTGCAGCCTAGGGTTTCACTACCTCAGGGTGGACAGGCTGTGTCCGGCATGGTGTCCCACGTCGCAGGAGAGGATACGTGGAGGTGACAATCCACGTGCTCGCCTTTGTTTGGTTTGGGGAGATCGGGACCCTTTCGATAGGGTCCATCGCCCTTCATGCTCCATTAAAAAATCCGCCAGGTTTGAGGGGAGGGGTCTGTGTAAAGAACGGTGCAGACACCCTTAATCAGTCTATCCCTATGGTGTATGAGGAGAGGGACCGTCCGCCTCATTCCATCACCGCAGTTTTTTAGCATTGTGATGCAGTGGGGGCCGAACGGACTACCTTTATGCCTCTGTGCAGCCTAGGGTTTCTCTACCTCAGGGTGGACAGGGCTGTGTCCGGCACAGTGTCCCATGTCGCAGGAGAAGACCACGTGGAGGCGACAACTCCACGTGCTTGCCTATTGAGGTTTGAGGAGATCGACCCTTTTAATAGGGTCTGTCGCCCCAATCTCGTCTTCATGGATATTTGGAAAAAAAAAAAAAAAAAGATGGTATAAAACCAGACCCATGTGCCTCCTACAGATATTAAGCATGAACTGGTTCTCTGGGAGCCAGCAGGAGGGTGTATACTGCGGAGGAGGAGCTAACTTTTTTGTATTCACTTAGTTGTCAGCCTCCTAGTGAGCAGCATACACCCATTGTCTGTGCTCCCCCAATGAGGCGAAAAGAAAAATTAAAAATTGTTGAAAACTGCTACAATGGAAAAGTATTATAAAAGCATAAAAGAGCTCAGGAATCAGTCCTGAGTCTTTATAATATAGTTGACTGTGGTTGATGTCAACGATTGATTATAATTACTGTTTTGGGGGGGTGAATGGTTACCTGTTCCAGAATATTCTGAAGCCTTTCCACTTCACAAGTCTATTACAAATTTATTTTCTTGTCTCCGATCCAAGTCTTCTAAGAGACGTCTGTAGCTGGCGTCATTGAAATTTTCCACACATATTGCGCGACTTGCCAACCATTTGTCCAGCCTTTTCCATGATTGCCTGAAGTATGAGTATCCTGCAAAACACAAAACAAGCAGGAACTTCAGAAAAATTTTCCTTCGATGGCCCACCTAACCGGCTCATGGCGCTAACTCCCTTCAAAGACAATTAGATCCATGAAATTATAATAATAATAATAAAACTTAATTGTAGACAAAATGGTATACAAATGCGACAAAGCAGTTTATGCTGTTAGATAAATTTGTGGCATATGAAATTTTGCCACTTTAAAGCCCCCCATACACATTACATAGCGGTGTGGCATACGATGGTCCCGGCCAATCATTTGGCCAGCAGCTATCTCGCCCAACTCTCCCAGGCACAGTGTATTCCTGTGTTCTCTATGAAAAATGCGCTGCCAGACGTCTCTGCCGGAGGTTTATATCCCTAGAGACAAAAAGGATCTGCAGTCTGTAATTGGACATTGATTCTTATCTCCTTCTACAATCATCTGTTGGGGACCTCATACACACTAAACAGTTGACCGAACCTGCTGGAGGGTTCAGCTTAAGATATGGGGCTTTATAGAGTTTCTTTGTGACTGCAGATGTTTGAATACTCACATCATGCACTGTGCGCTGTCAGAATTCTCCAATGCCGGCACTGGGAGCAGGCAAGCGCGTGACCGCAAGTATCTGATTTGCATACATGCGGTCACATGCCAACTAGACTTGCACAACCCTTGCTCAATGCAAGTGAATGAGCCAGGCTGGATACGACTAGTCGGAATGTGGTCAGAAGCACGCAAATTGCATGCTTGCGGTTACACAACCGCCCGCTCCAGGCACCAGCCCTGAAAGCACTGTGCGCACAAATGTGAGGATTCACAATCTGCAGTCACGCAACTGCCAGAGATGTAAGCCCAAATTTTGGCATTCTTTTTGGCCCAAGAAGTTGCATTTAAAGAATCAAATTTGGAACATTTTTATGATATGATGGGATCTAATATTTTATTTTTCCGAAAAAGCGCACTTAATATTAGAAGGATCAAGTCATTATTTTTTATTTTTTTTGGGGGTCCAGGAAAAATAACAGTGTGCGCAGTCAGACTATTTCCTATTTGGATTTGTCAGGCAACCCCGCCCAAAGTACATCAGTATTAAAGCATAGGACTGGCGCCGATTGGGGAGATTGCAGCAGACCAAGTGTATGTGAGGCCGAAACTCTCACATTCGCAAAATGGACAAGCGCAGAGGCTCCCAGACCTAAGGTGAGGCCATACTAACAAAAACCAAACCCATTTTTCCCTGCGTTGGGGCTCGTGCTGATGACCAAGTTTTGCCGAGTTCGATCAGACAAAAAAATGGATCGCACGTGGACCAATGTTAATGTATGGGGCTGTGCTTTTTTAAACCATTTTTACAATTTTTTTCCTTGGGCACCCGGCCCGAGGGAAAAATAGTAGCATGCGTGATTTGCGTCCAGATAGTAGATCACATTTGGCCATGAAAATTTGCTAAAATTCGAGTGTTGGGTCAGATTTTCACGGACTGAGAGAAATGAAGAGGGGGAGAATTTATTTTCCATCTTCTCCTCTTCCAACAAAAATCGGGACTGATCTGAAAATTGAGGAGCTATAATAAGCACACCCCCAGCATGACTCAGTGCAAGGTCCCCTTAGGTCAGGTCACCTTTTGGGGTACCCGCATACTCCACCTATAGGGTGCTTACTACTGAGGACCCACCGTCAACGCTCGGCTGCCGTCTTCTCGCCGGCTGAGCCGACTGAATTAATGAATTAATAAACAGATACCAATCAGCAGAACTGCCAACATGGCGGAATCTGCAGTGTAATAATGCTCCGCTCCTGCTTGTCCCTAATGACTTTCCAATTGCGTTAACCTGAGCCAAATTAATTAATGCGTGTTAAAGAAATGCTATTAAAATAATTAATTCAAGCCAACTTACCGCGGCAGTATTAACAAGGGAGAATCCTGAGCCCAGTATTTTCTCACAGAAAGAATAGCGTTATCTTAGATAATTCAGGTGGGATGGAAAGAACGAAAAAAATCCTTCCTGAAATGGAAAGATGTTATCTTCGTACCGTGTTAGCCAGTAGATAGAAAAATATTTAGACTTGAGAGTCCTCAGTGGTTGATACCTTTTAATGGCTAACTGAAAAGATGGTAACAAATTGGGAAGCTTTCGAGACTACTCCGGTCTCTTCATCAGGCAAAGACTAAAACAAAAACTGAAGAATCACATATATAAAATATACACAAAGGACACAGGAATAGTGCAATAGGTAATATCCCACACCAGGATGGATTAAATGCCTGCAAAGTCTTCATGGGAAACATGGGAATGATGCTGATTCTGTGGTGAAACTCACAAAATTTTTTCCTCACCCACAATTACTTTGAATTTGACAACAAGATCTATCTCAGGAGACTGGCACAGCTATGGGAAGTAAAATGGCTCCACAGTATGCAAATCTTTTCATGGCCAAGCTTGAAAGCGACTTTTTGTCCTCATGTCCCATCAGGCCTCGGCCTACTACCGCTACATTGATGACATTTTAATCATCAGGACGGAGTCTGAACAACTGCTAAAGACGTTCCATGAACAGTTTCAAACCAATTTCATCCAACCATCAACTTAACACTCAACTACTCCAGCACTGAAATTAACTTTTAGATACCACCATTAAGCTAAAGAAACAATGAAATAGAGACATCCCTGTATCAGAAGCCAATCGACCGTCCAACATACCTTAAATGGGACATTTTCCATCCAAAACACATAAAAAACTCTAAAATCTACACCAAGCTATCAGATACAACCGTATATGTTCCAACCCCATGGATAGAATGAACACCTTGGTCGCCTCAGAAAAACTTTTTTTGAACCAGGGTACCATCCAAGAACAATTGAAAACCAAATTACAAGACCACCAAATATCAAGGAATCACCTGCTACATTACAAAACTAAAGAAGAAAATAACCGGTGCCTCTAGTGGTCACCTACAATCCAAATCTGGAGATGCTAAGGGGAGCTGCACGGAAACACAACCTTTACTACAAAAAGATGCCCGATTACAATCCATTATTTCCAGACCCCCCCTACTATTTTTTAGGCAGCCCCCCAAATCTAAGAAGCATCATTGTCAGAAGCTCCCTGTCCTCCCAACAGCTGCAGAACCTTTCCTTGCAAAAGAAGAAGTGTAAAAATTGCTTAATAATACCCGGGCAAGAAAAGATCCCAACCTCCCATAGGATACAAGAACCCAGTCTTTCAGCTGCATCAAATTAATGTGGGTACCAATTATATTAAAAAAAGCCAACGGGGGCTGTATGTGGGGGAGACCGGGCAAAAACTGAGAACAAGGATGAATTTCATCGCCACCCGATAAGAGAAAAAAAAAATGGATTTCCTGTGGCAAAAACTTTTGTTTGCCCGGTCATAGCCCTAATGGATATGAAATTACTGGTATTAAAAACAACTTAAATCTGAAAAAAGATAAAAGGTTTGGGAATTTAAATTTATGACCTTTACACTCTTAGTGGAATGAACTGTCAATGGATTCATGTCTTCTAATAATTAAGGAATCTGCATCCATGCCTTCTAGGGGCAATCAAAACAACACCAGACCCCAATCAGAGGGTAATAAAACCTCTCCTTATCTATATCTGTTCCAATATTTATGTTATTCCCTGCCATAATGACGTTCTCTTCACGTCATTGTCTTACCTATTGCACCTATTCCTGTGTCCTCTTGGTATTTAATATGTGTTCTTTCAGTTTTTTTTTAGTCTTTCCTGATGAAGAACCGGAGTTTTCCGAAAGCTTGCAATTTTGTTACCATCTTTTCAGTTACCATTAAAAGGTAAAACCCCATGAGGCTCTCAAGTCAAATATTTTTCCTGAAAATGATCAGTTATTTCCAGAAAGTGATCAAAGGGGTCTATTGTTTTTAAACAAAAATTTATTTTTTAATTTTCTGCACACCGTCGAAATAAAAAACCTTGAAATTTTGCAATTTTTCACAAAGTCACAAGCCTTACTAGACGCTAATTCCTCTTCGTACAGATGCTTTTCGGCAGACTATTTCATCACAGAAGTTACATGATAAACACAGTAATAACACAGGCCACAATTTACGATAGACGATGATTAAGTTACCTCCTCCCCCCTTTTCTGACTTTCCATAGTAATTTTCACAGAAGTCAATGAGAATTTACTGCCTTGACTCAGACAGTATAGTTAGCATTTAAAAGGATTGTCTGACTTGGGGCTTAAGTGTGCACTCACTTTATGTACTGCAGACCTGTGAAATCATTACTGGTGTATAGTGCGCGCTGTCAAAATTCTCCTGGGTGAGTGCGGAAGCACATCCTGACTGTAAGTAAGCGATTTGCATACTTGTAGCCACATTCCACTAATGTATTGCATTAAAGCGATCCACAACGTTAGTCGGCACGTGCTGCATGTATGTAAATCATAAATTTACGTTCATCCCCCCAGCGTGGTACTGGAGAAATACAAACATGCACTGTGACTACTCACAAGTCTGTAGTCACACAGAGTAAACTGCAGACTTGGTTCCCACAGTAAAACCCCTTTAAAGCTTAGCTGCAAGTGTGAAAATTGTGAGATTTTGATTTTGAAAAAAAAAAATAAAAAAAACAAAAAAAAAAACAAAAAAAACCCATTTTAAACAACAGGAAATTCCCAATACACACTCTTTTTAAATGGAAAAATCTACACTCCAAATGCTCAAATTCCCGAACCATGGATCCTTTTTTACCCCGAAATCAAAAGGTGTGGAAGAGCGGTGATATATGCCCTACCTGCACAGATCACCCGGGTACAACAAAAACACGAATTATCACACTATTGTCCCCTGCGATATAGGCACTTTGGACGGAAAAAGGCATTGATTTTCTAGTGTATTAAAGGGAATGTTTATTAGAAAATCTTCAAATTGTTCAAAGCGAAACCTGTCACCAGGTTTGGCGGATACAAGATTCGTCCACCGCCTTTCCCGGGTTTTACAGCTTTCTAAATTCGTAGATAAGTCCCCCAACCCGACCACAAGATAAGAAAAATAACTTTATTACATTCACCCGGGGGCGGCCCGGTCCGATGGGTGTTGCAGGTCCTGTCCGGCGGCCTCCCATTTCTAAGGATTGCGCCATGCGCTTGTCATGGCTCCCCGGCTCGGCTCCGCGCAGGCGTACTTTTTTCCCGCCCTTTGAGGGGAAAGTACCGCAGTGGCGGGAAAGGTCAGGAGCCCAGCGCCTGAACCTGCAGGAATTTTCTTGCCTCAACAGTCAAAAAGTACCCTGAGCAGGAGCGCGATGCCGGGGAGCCATGAAGCAAGCAGGATACGACTTGCAAAGCAGAGGGGGCCGGACCCGGGGGGCCCCGGCACCCACGGAAACGGGCCCCCGGGTGAATGAAAAAAAATAATTTTTCTTTCTTTCAGGTCGGAAAAGGGGGCTTATCTACGCATTATAAAAACTGTATACAGCCCAAAGGGTGGCCCATCTTAAAATGGCCAAACCTGGGGGCAGGTTCCCTTTAAACAGGGGTTTTTTTTTTAAAAGTAATTTTTTTTTTTAAAATTATAATTTTTTTTTTACCATATCAAACCATAATAATAATAAAATAAATTAAAACATGCATATAAGAAGAGTTTCCTTTTCTTTTTCTCTGAAAAAAGGATTTTTCTTTAATTCCCAGAGGCGCTTTTTATGGCCCCATAATCTCCAAAAACCGCTTACATTCCCCACAAGGAAAAACCAAAATTTTTTTTGGGGCTTTCACCAGGTTTTTTTCCCTCATTCTTTTGGTTCCCTCCCCGGGTTGTGTCTGGACCCCAAAAACCCCCCCCCAAAAGGGATTCAAATAGCCCGATGGGGGGGGCCTAACTATAATGGTGCCCCAGGCAACGTGTCACCTTTTGTGCTCATTTTGGGGGGGGTCCACTTATGCAGGAGGACTTTTTACAGTCTGCTGGTTTGGGGGGTCTGCCCCAGAAGGATACCCAAAAATGAGTGTTACCCAGCTGCGTTTGCCATTCCCCCGGAGGATGCAGAAAGGTAATTCACAATCCCCCAAAATTCATTCACATTCAATTTCCCGGTGCCCCACGGGACCCCCTTAATACCGGTTTTTAAGGGTGGGGAGAGATAAGCGTCAAAATGAAGGCAGTCCAGCAAAAGTTAGTATTTTTTTGGGGTACCTCAGGAGACAGCGAGAGGAAATTTTCCCCAAACGGGGGATTTTTTTCCCCGGGGGAAAGGGAAATGACTTCGAAGGTATAATAGCCCCAGGAAGGTCCTATACTATTTGGGGCAGACTTAAAAGGAAGGAAGGGGAAAAAGGGAATGCAGTATTTGAAAACCATTTAACTGAGGTATTGTTAAGAGCGAGCGTGCCACCTTGGAAGCGTGAAAAAAGGGAAAAGCGACATCTCTGCTGCTTGTGTTATTTAAAAGGGGTGTGAGTAGACGAAGGCAAGGGGAAAAGGGAAAAAGAGAGAGGAGGGAAATAAAATGAGGCCTTCCCCCCACTCTGCACCCCGGGGACCCGGGGGCCAGCTTGCAAAACCTTCACGGTTTTTTGGAAAAACCCCGGACCCCCGCTGGACTTGGGGTCCGGGGGGGCCCCAACATGCTGATACAAACCCCGGGGTGGGGAAGAACAGGATTGGGCCCCAGCAAAAACCTTTGGGAGATTTGTTTGTCCAAAAAAGGCTCCCCACAAGATCACCGGCGTACAAAGAGAACGGATTAAACTTAGTTTCTGAATTTAAAAAAACTCACACACTAAGACTAAGAGGCCCACACCTACTCATGATTACTGGACGGCACCTCCACCCTGAGGGCCCCGGGGGGAGGCCTGCAACAAAAAACACCATAAAGGAACAGAAAGGACTTTTGTTGTTTCTGCTTATTGCTCCTCCCCCCCACACCGCCTATCCTCGGGGATCAGTCCCCTTTTGGGAGACAAACACCTTACTGCCCTTAAAACCCCCCTCGGGGGTTTAAAACCCTCCCGCGGTCACCCTGACGGAAACCACAGGTGGCGTCCGAACATTTCATCCCCCCCTGAAATTTCCCCCCTTTATGAGCCCCCGGGGGAACGGAGGGGCTCCTACCCGTGACCCCCCAAAAGGGGAAGGGGGCTCGGTGCCAGTCCCCAAACCCCTTTTAAAACGTCACTCAACCCCGCGGCGGAGAGCGCTGTTACTATCATCCTCCGGGATATGTCCGAACCCCATTTACAGGAGGGTCTAAAGCAAGCCTGCGGGACCAAAAAAATTTTGCAAAAACCTCTCTGAACCCCCCTTGGTTCCCCACAGAGCCTTCACATACCCAATCAGATCTAGTGCTTTGCATGGGGGTGGAAACCCCCCCGAAAATGAGTCTGAAATGGACCCGGTTTTTGTTTTTTTCCCAAATCATTGGCAACTGATATTGCTAATTCCAACGGGTGGCACTAGATTTTTTTTTTTAAAAAGAGGTTTTTGCCAATAAAAAAAATAGAAATATTGAAATTTTTTTACACTGATCCTGAGACTTTTTAGCGTACATTTCCCCTGTTTCTGAAAATTCACCTGCCTTAACACAACAATGAAGAGACCCCTCTTTTTTATTGAAGCATCAATGACGGTGCAAAGTTTTTGTGAAAGGAGGGCGCAGGCAGCGGTGATTTTATTGCTTTCGGATCCTATATTATCAATCGTATAGATTTCTTATCAAATTTTAAAAGCACCTTGATGATAAGGGGAAAAGCGAAAACTGTATGAGTTAAAAGTAATCAGTGGTCATTTGAAGATTGCAAGAAAACTAATTCTTTTTTTTTAATAAAAAAGGGGGGGCCAATTTGGTGTTATTTAGCCCTGGTACAAATCCAGGAGGATGATGGAGAAGGTAACATTTTTAAGGTTTTCTGACATCACGAACTTTGAAACCCACAGGGGGTGGAAGGGTTTTATTTGTCAGTCAGTTTCCTGTCCTTGGCAAGTAACGTGTCCCTTTGACCCGTCAGAGTTCAGAAAGTGGAGGCTGGACAGGTGGTTAATTCACCTTTTCCCGTCGAGCGTGCCCCCCCAAGAAAGACTTAGCTATCTTAAGAGACGGGGGGAAAAAGAAGGGAAAGTGGAAGGGGAAATAATTGGGGGAAAATTTTTTTTGAATGGAAAAGTTCGCACATTGTACCCCGGCACTGGGGACCAAGGATCACTTTAGCTACAAGCATAGTGAAGAGAAAAAAACCGAGATTTTTCCCCGGCCTAGGTCCAAACAAGCCCCCCTTTTGTACGTAATGGGGGGAGGGGGGTGAAGACTTTTTTTCAGTGCACGACAATAAAAAATTTAGCTCCCTCGCAGGAACTTCACCCAAATCGTGGGGGGAAAAAGCTTTGGAAAGCGGAAAAATAAGGGGACTTCGCTTCAGGCTGGTTTACCATCTTCATTGGCGAAAAAGGCCCCCAAAATTTCTTAGCTTTTTCCTCAAAGCTCATTTCCCCCCAACCCCTCACCTCCCTGGGCCTGCCTTTCATCTTTCAAGAAAGGGTATGGGGAAAACGTGACCGTGTGGGTGGTTTTTTTTGCATGCCTGACAATCCCTACCTACTACCGACCTGAGGGAAATCCCACCCCTGGGACCCACATCAGCTGCATCACCATCCCCCCGAGATCTACAGCACGCTGGGCAAAAACCAGAATAACAGGTGGGTCACAACTGTATTAAAAATTTCCCCTGTAAATATTCCCCCAAAAAACCCAGACCCCGGGGCCCCAGACCGACCCCGCTACCCCTTTTCAAATCCATAGACTTCTACGGGGGCTTGAGACCCCAGCCCCCGGGAACCCACAATTGTGGTGGGGGGGTCGGGGACAAAAATTTGGCGTCAAACAGGGTCCGAAAATGCTCATTGTGAGCCCTGTGGCCTGTTATTTTTTTGAAAAAGGTTTTTGCATTTTGGCGCCAAAATCCCCATTTTTGTCCCAAAATTCGCGCCCCAGGGCTGGGAGAAGAAGGAGGGGGGTACCTGAAAGGGCCAAAGTCTTGGACACGCCCCCGGCTCTGACCAGCGGCAGGCCCTGCAACAGAAGTAACCTCTGACATCAGAGCGCCTCGACGAAGGGTCCTGTTCCCCGCTGTTGCCGTAAGTAGCGATCTGAAACCGGTAGGCCCTGTTTAACCAAGGGGGGCGCTAAGATGTCCCAAAACCGGCTGACATGCGGCCCCGGTCGGAGCCCCAATCCCGCACCGTCTGGTATTGAGCGCCGATGGGGGTGCGCCCCTGCACCCTCCGGTAGTCCCGACCCCATCCCCAAAAAAACGCTCCCCTATATGCCGGGGCGAAATGGCTTCCCCAATACAGCGTGAGCAGGCGCATTAGCAGCTTCAAGCGGAAGTTATCGGCATCCTAGAAATGAAAATCCTTGAAGACAAAAAGCTGCTGTGTAATAGGGCAGCAACTGGCGCTGCTGAAGGGAAGGGAGACTTGGGATCCCCGTTGACAGGGTCCTCCCCCCCGCGATCTTCCTTAACTAATGCCATATTGAAGACCGCCACAGAAACGGATCTCCGAGGCCTTCTATCACTGTTCACAACGCCAGTGACAGCATCCGGACTACCTTTCCGACTAAGGGAGCCCTGAAGCCCTCAGCAAATTAACAATTTAAAGCTATGACGAGAATAAATCTGAAAGAAAATTTAAAAGGATTGAGATCCCAAAGGAACCAAATGTAAATTGGTGGCCTTAGTCATCCAGAATCTACCTTGGCCCAAAGGACATGGCAAAAAAGGGCGCGGCCCCCTGGCAAACCGAGGTGGCCACCCAACACATAGGCGAAGTCACTCCGGAACCCAGAACCCCCTTTTTTCCCCGCTATGGCTGAAACCAAAGCGCAGAGACACCCCTAGTAATTGACGTCTGCCTCAGAGGCGCCAGCTACTAAAAATCTGGCCGCGTGATGAGTGCCCCAGCTGCAAAGAGGAGGAAGGAAAATCTTTTTGCCACGTCGAAGACGTCCCGTTGGATGCACCGGAGAAGAAAAAAGACTCGCCCCCCCCGGGGAGGGAAAAAAACGCCACCCCCAGGGCAACCTTGATCAACACCCTCCCGTCGAGGATCACTGTTACCGCCTGAACCGAAAGGTCACTGTCTACACAGTGTCCTTTTAAACGGGCAAAACCTGGGCCAAGGGCCAACACCCAGGAGAAACCCGTCAGGCCCCCAAATGGAACCGCAGGTATGTGGGCGGGCGACCCACCTGTCTTTTATTTAATGGAATTGCTGTTCCAGCATTGTTAACCTGGGTCCCAGGTGACCCTAAAACCTGATGCTCTATAACCAAGTACTGGTAAAGGGGACAGTCTTAAACTCCGGCCTTGACTTTACTGTGTATGCTTCAAAGGTCTTCCTGTAGAAGTACTTCCGGAACAAAATGTGAGAGTAAAGTGGGCAGGAAGGAGTTGAAAGACCAAGGCTTCTGGTGAAAGACTGTAAATGAGGAGAGGGTTTTTAAATATTTTTGGGGTACTAAATAATCGGTAATTGTTTGGAGAAGTTGTGTTTTGCCCAACACTCGCGGATTGCCCCGACCAAGGCAGAGAGGGTAATCCAAAGAGAGATCCGGGGCCCTGGTGTGTCAGCCAAGCGAAGTTTCGACGGCGAAATGGTAATTACGGGTCACTGATCGGATCCATTGTGAAACCCCCAATGATGAAATGAAATCTGGTGCAGGGCGCCTAGTCAGAGGACAGAAATACCAAGCTTGTAGAAACCCCACCATTCGAACATAACCAACACTTATGAGCTGAGGAGATAAAGGGTGAATGGAAGAGTACCGGTACGGCTTTCAATTGGGGAGATGATGAGGTAAACTTACCCCCTTTGCAACCATTGCAAATTCATGCTGTTGATAAAATTCTATTCTCCCGGCTGAGTCCTTAGACTCCTGTCAAAAGCGGAGGGACAATACCCCGCAAATCAGGTGGCGGAATGGTGTCAGCAACTCCATGTTGGGACGGACACCACCCCCGCTCACCAGAAGCAAGGGGTATTAGGTGGTAAGAGTATGCCCAGTTTTAGCAAAAACCACTGATTTGGGACAATTAAGGATACAACATCATACCCTACAGGCAACTCCCTCCCCCTCAAAAGCGGTATGGCCCATACCTCCACTCATTTAGAAGGCAAAGAAATGTTGAATGATAGAAGAAAAGTGGGTGATAAGGGATAGTTGTTCCCCTGGGAGCCCCCCTAGTTTGGTTAAAAAGAAAAAGGTTGTATGAAATTGTTGGAATTACAGGCAGGTGAACCGCATAACACACAAGGATCATACCCCGCTACCACGAATGAGGAATCATTATCTGCTCTGAAACGGCTAACTACTTTTCTACCCTTATCTGACTAGTTTACGGCAAGTGGCGTGGCGAGGGGATCTGAGAAAAGGCTTTCACCACCCCAATGGGGCTCTGTGATTCGCAGAATGCCGTTTGGGCTCTAAGTGCCCCAGGAACATTTCAGAAGTGAGAAAACTGTCTGGGCATCTCAATTTTTGAAACCGTTCTGCTTACAAGACGCGTAATCTGTTTCAAGACATAAAAAGGGACCATCTGAAGCCTGGCAAAAGTATTCGAGCCCCCTGTCCAGGACGGGGATGAAGTTGAAACCCCCAAAATGCCACTACCAAGCAGAAGGGGTACAATACTTGGGGCAATGTCAGTTTCGGAAGGGTAGCGCCGGACCCAGAGAAAGTTCACGCCATCCAGAAGGTGGCCGACCCGAAAACCTTAAGGAAGGCGACAGTTCCGGGACAACGGGTTACTACAGGAGATTCGTGAAAGATTACACGGAAGAAAGCACTCCTTTACAGACCTCCGTAGGACAATCTTTAAAGAGCAAAACCCTCCCTTTAATTGGGGTAAAGAACAGGCTGAAGCTTCCAAAAAAAAGAATCCTTAAGGTGATGAGACTTAACTTATTGATTACAGCCAACCGTTTCCGTTGTACACCGCGCCAGTAATGAAGGGTTGGGACCTTTCATCAAAGCAGAAGGACAGGAAAAAGTCATCGATTGCAGCAAAAAACTGGCCAATGAAAGGAATCCGGAAAATTATAGCAGCTTCAAGCGGAGTTTCGGGCCCCCTGGCTGGCCATACGAAATTTAAGCACTATCTGGCCTCCAATAAGTTCACGGTTGTACACAGACAACAACCCGTTAACCCCACCTGGAAACCGCCAAGCGGCGCCAGGACAGCGATGGATGGCTGGTTGTCCAATTATCATTTAAACTATCAAGTACCGGGCGGGTTTAAAAAGCAATGCTGACGCGTTGTCCCAAGCCGCTGACCTGTCGGAAAAGAATCGGACGCCGAAGAAATTGGCTACCCCCGTTCCATCGAAATGGGGTGTCCAGAGCACGATCCAAGAAAAAATAAGGTGCAACTTAAATCCTTTACCCCATCACAGCTGGAAAAACTCAGGACTATCCCGTGGTCGCCCATCAAAGTTTGTTAAAACAGGAAGGCTCCTCTCTGGAAAGGATGCACATTCAGCCAAGCTCCTGTGGAACGAGAAAAGCAGGTTGTTTCCTTACCGGAGAAGTTGTGCAGGAATACGTCAACCCAAACCCCCATGAGATGGTCTGGCAAATATGGTCCCCAAGGGCGGACGTCCCAATGGGTTGGAAGCATACCCGATAACAGGACACTTTGGCTGGAGAAAGCTGAGACCCCCTGTTGAATGCCGTTCACTGGAGGATCCCTCGTAGAGGGGGTCCGGAACTTGGGAACCTTGGTCTCAGAAAAAGGACTACGGTAGTCAAAAGGCACCCCGCAACCTATTCGGACGATCGTCCCCGGAGTTTGGGGCCCCTGGGACCATGTCAAACTGCGCCAAGTAGACTGGAAAACCATACCCTTGACCTGGAGCCATTACTCCAGATTTCTGGTGTTGTTCCATTAAAGCCAACCCATGCGGCACCCGCCTTTCAAGCAATTTTTGCGACCGCATGGTTATCCGGGACCAAGTCTTAACCGATTCAGGGACCTGCTTTCGAAGCTGATTTATTCAAGGAATTCTGTCACATGTAGGGTGCAAGAAAATAAGAACGACACCAAAAACCACCCTCAAACCAACGGTCTTTTGTGAAAAGATGAACCATATTGTCCTTGACTTGTTGAGATCCCAAACCGTTGAAGACAGGAAATCGTGGCCGGATTTACGCCTGATTTGGTTGATTTTTTAAAACATAACCTTAACTCAACTAACTGCACTCCAGCCATCTTATGAGAGCAAGGCCTGGAAAAAAACCAATGGACCTAGAACTTGGATTGTAAAGAACCGGAGGCCAGCGACGCTGGTTAAAACGGGACTCAAACGGCAAAAACAATACAAAGGTACAAATTGGTAAGGAAAGTCTTTATAAGGCCGGGGAGAAACAGGAAGATGTTTACAACCGAAAGCCCTGCCAACCTTTGAGCCTGGAAGTAATATTAAAAAGAAAAAGGAAGATGCACAAACGGATAATCATGGGACAAGAACCCTACGTCAACAAGATTCAAATATGACAACAGAAAAGTTTGTGTGTCAGTAAGGAGGAGGAAGAACAACAATCCTGTTCCCAAGACATTTGAAGTTGTGGGCCAGAACACTAAAGATTGTGAAAAGAACCCTGTCCTCAATCAAAGGAGAAAGAAAGGAAGAGGTCCTTACAACCGACTGGGAATTTTTCCTGCGGATTGGCCTAACTGGGAGAGCTGGATAAAATTCCCCCTGTTCTTTTTATCAGCCACAAGAGGAAGTTTTCTAAACCTCCAGTTGTCCTGGGTGCCAGTTTAGCCCGCTCAGGATTACCCATCCCAGAACACCTCAACCTATGGAATCTCAAGAAGGATCCGGAGCAGCCCCCATAAATGGGATCCCCTGGGAAGCTGACTCACAAACCCCCCCCAGCCATCAGTTCGCTTGCCAGATCCATAAAAGAAAGGCATTCTATAGTTTGCCGTTACGCATGCAAAAGATGCAACTTAAAATTTTCCTGAAACTACACCACTAGATCAGAGAGAATCACAAAAGGGAAATTACCCATTAAGAAATCACAGTTTTATTTGAACATTGAAAAAAAAGTCTATAATATAAATTTTTTTTCCCATTTGCTTCGTTTAACAATGGACTCAAGGCGAGGACAGCCAGCCCAAAAACTGTACCTTAAATAGTTGCATAAAGTGCCTTTTTAAGGTTTCAATGAAACCGACTTCCCCTTTGACCAAAAAAAACCCGTTGGTGGGCACTGATAGGCTGCATTTGGAGTCCGCAGCCCACCCAGGCCCCGTTGAAGGTTTGGGCGGGTCCTTCACAAGATCTGTAATATTTATTGAATGCTATTTAATAATTGTATTTCTTTATAATGTTATTGTTCGCAACTTCAAGAAAATCCTCACCCCCCGGATGGGACAAACCATGTAATTGTTTAATATTTTCATGCAAAACAAAAATGTCCTTTTATTTTTTACAGCCCGGGAGTGTGTCGTTTACCATGGGGGAATGTGTTCCCTGGTAACAAAACCAGGGATGGTGGAGAGTTAACTTAAGTTCTTTCCTGACATCACGTAACTTCTGACCCACCCGCAGGGGTTGGAAGGGAGTGATTTGTCATCAGTTTCCTGTCCTTGGCGATAACGTGTCCATTTGAGCCGTCACAGTTCAGAAAGTGGGGCTGGCGGTTCTAATTCACCTTAGCCAGTCAGACCCCTGTGCCCCACTGAAGAAAGACTGAGCTATCTAAATAAGAACGGAGCAAATCGAAGGGCAAAGTGGAAGGAAGATAATTGGAAAAGGCTTTTGATTGGAAAATTTCTGCACATTTGCTACCCCGTACTGGGGACCGAAGGACACTATTAGCACAAAGCATATGAAGAGAAAACCAGAGATTTACCGGACCCTAGGCGCGGCAAACAAACCCCCTTATAGTCATACTAACTGGGGTCAGGGGGAGTTAAGATTTTTGATCATGCACGACAAGATAAGAATTCAGTCCCTCGCAGGAAGGCTTCACCCAAATCTGACTGGGCAGAACACTTTGGAAAGCTGGAACATAGAGGGGACAAACGCTTCGGTGGCGTACCAACTTCAAGGACATAAAAGGCCCCTAACTTGCTTATTGTTGCCTTCAAAGCTAACCCCATCAACCCCATCACCTCCCGGACCTGCCTTTCTCTTGCAGTAAAGGTAGGAAAAGACGCTGACCGTTAAACTGAGTTATTATTGCAAGCCTGCACAATCCCTACCAACTACACCTGAGGGAAGAGCCCACCTTAGGGGACCCCAAACTACTGCACACCTCCCCCAAAATCACACAGCGCTTGGTACAAATTCCAAAAAACAGGTGGCGCACAACTGATATAAATCTATCCCCTGTAAATATTCCCCCACAACCCAACCGCCAGGGCCCAACCGAGCCACACTATGTGACAAATCCTATAACTTCACTCCCTCGGCTTCTGAGTACCCCATTCCCTGGTAACCCACAATTGTGGTGCGGTCGACACAAAGAGATGATTTTTTTATACGACTGCAACATCAGCCCATGTCCTCACCACACTACGGAATCAGAATCTGTCATTCATATCCTGGTCCTCAGAATTTAACCATATGGCTGAAAAGACATTAATACAATTACAAGAAAAATATGGAACCTCTGGTATCTTGATGTTGTGCGTTGGCTGTAATTTTTACAGCGCCATATGTCTCATGTTATTTTAGTGAAAATATAACAATTGCACACAATTAGGAAATCCTTTTTCTGCACAATTGCCAGATTACAGATTGGTGTACGAGTAAATTAATCAGGAACATAGCGCTGCAAATGCTGGAGAATCCTCTGGAGTAATGATCTGTTTAGAAAGCGATGAACATATCAGTCTTGTACATACGGCCGGTTTCATTGCCTCTTCCCATCATTGCTTTTTTTAATATTACAATCAGAATTTTCCTTTGCTACTTCATTTCTAATACTATTGTTGTTTTCCATTTCTGTGCTAGCTAAGTTCTTAAGAATGTTTGAAAGACAGTTGGAGATTAGTTTTTACGCTCTGTATCCGCTACATAGATAGAGCTAACTAATAACACTCTCACATACTGTAGCAGCCGCTATATGTAGTTTCCTGCTACCCGGGTTCAATGCGTAAAGTCCCTCACAGAAAGATCCCACACGACCTCTCAGAGATGGCTGCCGGCAACCACAAATGTATAATTGAAGGTGTCATTAGAAAATTACCTTCTCATATTCTATGCAAAATATATTTTTCAACAAATTGGTAATTTTTCATCATTTATTTTTCATTATTAAAAAAATTAAAATCTTACAATTTACATTCCACTGACGCTGCTTTAGACTCGTACTTACTTTTCTTTCAAGAAGTTCACACGCCTTTAGAGGCATCAGATGGGCCATACCCCTTCTTTTGTACTGAAGCATCTCATGCCTGCAAAGTCATTGTGAAGGAAGGAGGAGCGGGGGAAATCGCCTATTGCGATTAGATCCTTTGTTGTCAGCTGTGTATAGAGGTGTTACCTTTCCACTATAATCCTGCCTGTGATGATAATGTACTGATGAAAACTCTCCCGAGTCTAAAACAGACCCGGAGGCTAGTTTCCAAAAAATTGCAAATTTCTATATTTTTTTCAGATACAATTACGATCGAAAAAAAACCAATGACAATTTAAAAAAGGAAAAAAAAGAAAGAAAAGTAAACACAAACCTGTTTTAAAACTATGGATATTTTTCTAATGATATATTTGTTCTTAACCTCTGTTTCTATACAGAAGATTTGGAGCTCTTATCCAAAGTATAGATTTCCAACTGTTATAAAGAGATATTAAAAGGGGGAATCTGTCCAAGGTTTTGCCACAAATCTGAGAGCAGCATAATGTAGAGGACAGAGACCCTGATTCCAGAGATGTGTCACTTACAGGCTGCTTGCTGTAGTTTTGATAACATCAATGTTTTATCAACAGGACATTATCACTAGAAGACAAGTAAACCGCTGCCATGTAGACCACCATATTCATGAGCTCTGTATAAACCCCCCCCACAACCACTGATTGCAGCTTTTCTAACTAAAGCTGCCAATCGTGGTGTGGTTGGGTTTATACAGAGTCAGCATCAGGAACCTGCTAGATTTACAGCAGATGAAACAGTGATTTTATCAAAACTGCAGCAAGCAGCTCAGTAAGTTGCACATCGCTGGAATCAGGGTCTCTGCCCCTACATCATGGTGTTTACAGATGAGATAGCAAAAATCTGATGACAGATTCCTTTTAAAGGGTGTCTCTTGTAGTTTTTTACCCCCCCGAGCTTGATGCTGGTGCAAATACAGTGAAGGGTCCCGGGGAGGGGAAGAAGACGCAGGGTGAAGAATCCGGTTTACATTCAGGGTGTAATGCCTAGTGCATCTATTCTGTGCACGTCCGGGCCCCCCCTCACGATGTATTAACCTCACTTCTTCATTTTGAAGATGGCGTAGCCCCCAAACAGTGATCACACCCCCCACAGTAAAATTATTAGAAAAAAATGAAAATTATTTTTTCGTGATCGAAAAAAAATTAAATTTCCCCCCATGTCAATCATGGAAAAATTTTCATTTAAAAGGGGGAAAAAATAAAGCGGCCACACATTTTAAGCCTTTAGGGTTTTGCAACCCTGGACAGGACACCAGTAGAATCTTGATTTTTTTTTAATTGGCAAAGGGGCTGGGGTGGGCTTTGCAAGGGGGGGCCCACTTCCGTGCCGGTATGGGAAGAGTTTCTGTGCAGCCAGTTCCGTACAGCAACTAAAAATTGCTAGTTAGTTTTGAAAAAAATTTATGGTCCGCTCCATGTTTTCCTTCTAACGGGGCATTGGGGGAGACAAAATACCTATTACTGAGTACAAGCGTTTTTTTGGCTTATACACGAGCATTGCCCCAAAGAAGGTGGGGGGACGGGGAGCAGCGGGTCCGGGGAAACGGGCGGTGCGGAAAAAACGGCGGAATTTTATTTCTCTTATAACGCGCAGTTACAGCGCACCCCCCCGGCTTCCAGCACTGTGGGCGACCCGGGAGCAAGCTCTTTTAATATTCACCTTCTCCCCCCCAAGGCGTGGAAGAAGTGAAAATTTTTTTTTAAAGCGGGGACACGTGATCGCCCGGGGCCGCAGAGACGGGGACCGGAACAAGTGCAGCGAGGGGGCACAGGGGAAGGAATAGAATGTTTGTTTTGTTTTTTTATGCTTTTGTCATGGGGGGCCACAACAAGGATAGGGGAAGAAGAACTCATTCAAGGAAAGGGGAGGAACCATGCATGAAAAGATAGGGTGAGGAACCATACATGCAAAGATCGGGAAGAGGGGCCATGCATGCAAAAGGGAGGGGAAAGAAACCTGCATTCCCCGGGTAGGGATAGGAACCATGCATACAAGATAGGGATGAGGGGGCCACATCCGGATAGGGGGGGGAACCAGCATGCAAGGGGAGGGAAAAAAGGGGCCCTGCATACAAGGACAGGGATGAGGAGCCAGCTGCAAGGACAGTAAAACCCACAAAACCCGGGGGAGGGTGAGGAACCATGTTGAAGGACAGGGGGGGACATGCATACCAGGTAGGGATAGGAAACCCCGCATTCAAGGATAAGGAGAGGGGAACAGCATGCAAAGTAGGGGAGGAACCTGCAGCAAAGATCGGGATGAGGACCAGCATGCAAGGGGGGGAAAGGGAACCAGCATTCCAGATAGGGATAGGAACCATGCATACCACATAGGGGATGGGAGCCCCGCATACCAGATGGGATGAGGAACCAACATGCAAGGATAGGGAAAAGGGGCCTGCATACAAGGACAGGGATGAGGACCATCTGCAAGGCAAGGGGAAAGGGGCCCTACATACCGGATAGGGTGAGGAAAACCGTATGCAAGGACAGGGTAAACCGCAACCAGGGGAAAGGGATGAGGAGCCCCGCAAACAAGGATGGGGATAAGGACCACATACCGGAAGGGAGAACCATGTTGCAAGAACAGGGATGGGGCCTCATACTACAAGAGCACGAGGGGCGGCATGGAAGGGAAAAAAAAAAATTTTTTTTTGTGTTTTTAGCTTTTTTTATGGGGACCAGCATACAAGGGGAGGGATAGGAACCTGCATTCAAGGATAAGGATGGGGCCCCGTCAAAAATAGGGTGGGAACCATGCTCAAAATCGGATGAGAGCCATGCTGCAAAGGAATGAGGGAAAAACCTGCATTCCCCGGGTAGGGGAACCATGCATACCGCTAGGATAGGAGCCATGCATACCGGGGAGGGGAGGGAACATGCATGAAGGGGAGGGAAGAGGAGCCTGCATCAAGGACAGGGTGAGGGCCATGCATGCAAAAGGCAGGGTAAGGGGGCCCCACATACCAGGATAGGGGGGAACCATGTATCAAGGAGGGATGAGGAGCCATGCAAAGGATAGGGTGAGACCATGCAAAAAGGGTGGGGTAAAGCCATTTCATACCAGGATAGGGATAGGAATCATGTTCAGGGCAGGGGTGAGGGGGCCCTGCAAACCGGAAAGGGGGGGGAGCCATGCAAACAAGGTGGGGAAAGGAGCCAGCATACAGGGGAGAGATGAGGAGCCTGCAGACAAGGATGGGATAAAAGCCATGCAGACAAAAAGGTGGGGTAAGGACCCCTGCAGACATGATGGGAAAGGAGACATGCTACCAGGATAGGGATGAGGAACCCCCGTAACAAGGATAGGGTTGGGTCATGCATACCCCATAGGATGAGGGGGCCCTGCAGAAAAGGATGGGGAAAGGAGCCCTGCATACAAGGGTTTGGGATGAGGAGCCATGAAACAAGGATGGGATGGTCATATACAAGGTATGGAGAGGAGCCCGCAAGAAGTGGGGTAAGGAGCCTGCAAAAGATAGGGATGAGGAGCCTCAGACAAGGATGGGGGGAGTTTGCATAAAAGGATAGGGGGGAGCCTGCATACAAAGGTAGGGAAAAAGCCATGCAAAAGGAAGGAAAAAAGGGCCCCTGAGCCAAAGGGGGGGATAAGGAGCCATGCAGACATGGAGGGGGTAAGGAGCCATGCAGCAAGGATGGGGAAAGGACCATGCATACCGGGGTAAGATGAGGAACCTACATACAAGGAAAGGATGAGCATCATGTATACCAGGTAGTGAGGGGGGGGGCAAGCTATCCACTTATCTCAGTGTTCAGATAACTCGGGGCTTTTTAAACAAGATATCGGTATTTATAGGATCAACATTTCCAAAATGTTTTTTTTAGGAAAAAAACCTTTTAACCAGGGTTGTGGGGCATAAGGGACCCAATTCAGTACAGACTATGGACTTAAAAATTTGTATAAATCTTTTATCCTGGCAAATAATAAATTGCAAAACAGGCCAGTACATATAACCTTACTTTTTTTAGAATATAAATATTTCAGGCATCTGTAGTCGGAACTATAGTCTACAGATGAAAGAATGCCATAAACACAGTCTGCATTGTCTGGATGCCCTGTTGGGAAACGCAAGAAACTGCATATTTCAATTGGAACACAATAATATATTATTTTTTATTTTTTTTAGTGAAAGAACCCCAGAATTTCTCTAAATATAATTAATATCCCAAACAAGAAGCATGGATTGTTCATAGTGTTTCCAGGGACTACCCATTGTGTCAGTTCTTCCCCTTTTACGGTAATTGGATAATTAACACTTATAAGCCCTTAAGACTTATCAAACGCTTCTTGAGTCTAATAATTGGCTTTCTATACAAAACTTTCCCGATAATTCAACCGGTGGGGTCGTTTTGGGAAACCCCCAGCTTTCATGCTGGGGTCTAAAACATTTTAAATGCGCTCTGTATCTAAAGGTTTACATTTCTGAACTGAGCTTAAATAAGGCACCATGACTTCTTTTTTTTTGTCCAAAGTTACGGAAAAAAAAATTTCAAAAATTTTCATAAAAAACAGATAAAAATACATCAAATCCTAGAAATACCACACTAAATTTTATAAAAATCCGGCTCCTAGACCATCATTGGGGAGATTTAACCCCTTCACCCCCCAACCTTTTTTTCACTTTTTAAAATTCTGCCCCATGTCCTTTATGGGCAATAACTCTGGAATGCTTCAACGGGGTCCCACTAATTTTCCACATTGTTTCTTCGTGACATATAGTACTTCACTTTAAATTGTACTTACTGCATCATAGGGGGCCAAAGGCATCCACTGTGCCTCCATCTGCCTCATTAAGGGAATCTTGCAAAAAAAGGGTTTTGTTTTTTATCCCGATTCCCCGAGAGGTACACGGAAACCTTGATGTAAGCGCCAGCGCAAGTGCAGGATAAAATTTCGCCGTGCCATACTGGATCTTTTGGGGGGCAGAATGAACAAACAAAAACAGGGGAAGAATTGGTTCATTTATTTTTTCGCCATTCCTCTGCGGTAATGAGATGTTTACTTTTTTTTTCGGGTTGGGGCAATTACAGCATAAAAGATTTTTATTGGGTTTTTAGCTTGGCTGCTGTCACACCCAAAAGACTCTTTTTTTTTTTGCAAAAAAATAGTTTTTTGCATCATCATATTTTGAGAGCTATACAATTTTCCCTATTCGCCGACTGAATCATGTTAGGCAGTTTTGTCGGGACGAGTTGACGTTTTTTATTAGTAAAAATTTTCGGACACATACTTTTTTTTGATCACTTCGTTCAGATTTTGGGGGGGCAAAAATGAACAAAAAAAGCAATTAGGAATTGATTTCTTTTGTTTTTTTTTTCAATATCGTTCTCGTGTTGTAAAATTAAAAAAAAGCTTCAACATAGAGAAGGAAAACATTATTTTTGGGGGAAGTATAAACCAATTATCAAAAATAATAGACATGATGATACCAAAATCAAAGGCAATAATGGGGTATCGCCAATCAACATGAAAAAAAAAAAACCGCACCAAGAAAAAATTGCGAGAAGCAGCCCCCAAAATCTAATAAAAATTATAAATGTTATTATAATTTTAAGAACAGGTAACAAGTGAACAATCCAAAATGCATATGTGCAGTAAAAGTAACCCCTGGGACACGGGGAAAAGCTGCTTAAACAATTAAAAAATATATAATCGTATCAACAATTAGTACAAACGTACATACATATTTTAAAACAAGAATATTCCCATAGATAAATAGCCCAAACCCGGCCTGGTACACAAATACACGCAGGGAATGGGCACTATAATAGATACTAAATGGTCACTCCGGGCACCATATTTTAAAATCAAGATTTAAAAACCACCCGATTACAGGGGCCACCCGGGAGGCCAAGAGCAGGGAAAGAACAACACTCCCATCACCCCGACGCGCGTTTCGGCAACACCTGACGAAGCTGAGTGACCATTATAATCTATATAGTGTCTATAATATGATATGACGTTTTTACTAATTTTGATACGATTATACTATTAAAAATTGTTTAAGCGCTTTTTCCTTTCCCATGCTACCCGTACTGCACATATGCACTTTGGAAATTTTTCACCTTTTTTTTAGCTGTTTTTAAATTATAATAAACATTTTATAATTTTATTAGACTTTGGGCTGCTCTGTCACAATTTTTTCGGGGCGGTTTTTCTTCGTGTTGTAAAATTGGTAAGGCACTTTATTCTTCAGGTCAGTAAGATTACAGGGATACCTCATTTTTTTTTTTTATGTTTTGGTGCCAACACAAAAAAAACTATTTTTATAAAGAAATAAATAGTTTTGTATTGCTTTATTTGAGAGCTAAAACTTTTAAATTTTTCCGCGATGGGCAGATAAAGCTTGTTTTTTGCGGGACTACATGACGTTTTTAGCGATTTCTTTTTTTATTTACATTCATCTTTTTTATCGATTTCATTCCACTTTTTCTTTAGGGGTAGTGAAAAACCCTAATTTTTTGCCTCAGTTTTTATTTTTTTTTTTTGATGTTCATATATATTAAATATATATAATATATAATATAATATAAATACAGTAATACACAGTTTTTTTTAAAAGTTTACATCCCCCCGGCAATTTTTTTTTTTTTTCAGAGAAATGAATGATAACAAAAAAAACTTTTTCCCACTCAAATTTGGGTCCTCCTCGAAATATCTATTCCCTCCTCCTTTCCCCTTTTTAAGCCCTTTGGATCTTTAATTGGTTTTACATGGTTAGGTAAAACCAATGACATCAGTCAGTTTTTTTCCCCCCCCCCCCTTTCCCCCCTTTTCAAGTTAAACTGTATACTTTTTGTATCTCCTTATTTTTGGGACCTGTGATCCAACTTATTTTGATTCCTGTATCGCTTTAATTTTTTTTTGTACTGTTGATGTTCTTCAATTTAAAAAATTTTAAAATAAAGATTGGAAAAAAAAAAAAAAAAAAAAAACCTTTTTCCCACTCATGGTTAGGGTTTGGGGGTTGAAGCATTTATTGTCAAACTACTGTGTTTTCCTTTTTAAAAAAATAATGACAACCCAAAACACCAAAAATGCCCCGATCAAAAGTTCACACCCCCGTTTCTTAATCCATGATTGCCCCCTCTAACATCAAGACAGCTTGAAGTTTTTTGGGGTATTTGGATGAGGTTTTTTTTTTTCTCAGAGGGAAAAGCTGACCATTCTTCTTGGCAAAAGCCTCCATTCCTGAAAATTTTCCTGGGCTTCAGCATGAACTGCGTTTTGAGATCTCCCCAGAGAGGCCAATGATAATGAGGTAAGGAGACTGAGATGGCCACCCCAGAACTTTCACTTTTTCTGCTGTAAAATGACAGGTCGATTTCCCTTTTTTTGGGGTCTTTTTTCATAAAAAAAAGAAATTTTTTCCCCCAGTATTTGTGATAACGTGCTGCATTCATCTTTTCCTTCAACTTTTTTCCAAGTTTTCCTTGCCTTTGAGCTCACATTCCCCAAAAAGCAGCGATCCACCTCCGTGCTTTACAGTACGAATGGTGTTCCTTTTGTCATAGGCCTTGTTGACCTCTTCCAAATTTTAAAGTTTTAAAATTTGGGCCCAAAAAGTTCAATTTTGGTCTCATCACTCCAAATTACCTTTTTCCAGAAGTTTTTGAGGCTTGCTCGTCTTTTTTGCGTATTGTAGGGAAGACACTTTTTTGAAATTTTCGCTTTTAAAGGCTTTCTTCTGGGGCTCGACAAGCTGCAGATTTTTCTTCAAGTGCCTCCTTTATTGACATCTTGAAAAACAACCACCCGCTTTTCAAGAGTTCATATTTTACTGATGTTGTCCTGGGGTTTTTTTTTGCATCTCAAACAATTTTCCTTGCAGTTTTGGACGACGTTTTTTGTTGGGCTAACCTGACCTTGGTTTTGTTTTTACAGACCCCTATTTTCCATTTGTTAATCCATTTAAAACCCGTGCTGGCTTTTTCAATTCCTTGGATATCTTTTTGTATCCCTTTTCCTGTTTTTTTACATTCAAATCCTTTACCCGTAATCCTTCACAATTCTTTTTCTTTTCCCCCTACCACAATCCAGAAACTCAGTGGTTGGATGAAAGATGCAAAGTCTGTCTGGGTCCCAGAAACTCACTCAGTTTTATGCAAAAACAAGGTTTTCAAGCAAAAAGATCACAGGAGGATGTTACCTTTAGTACCCTTCAACCCCTTTGTGTCAACTTCTGTACATGTTTATCAGGGCCAAAATCCCAGGGGATGTAAACAATCATTTGGGTGTTTTTTTGGGTTCATTATGATTTAAAAAAAGAAAAAAAACAATAGTTTTGACAATAAATGGCTTCACCCAACCTCTAACCTGAGTGGAAAAAAAAGGTTGGTTTTTTTCATTTATATTCTCTAAAAAAGGGGCCCAAAAAAACAAAAATTTCTGTCGGGTATGTAAACTTTTGAACACAAATGTACATATATATTTTTTTATATTATTTTGTGATTTTTTTGAAAATTTTACAATTTTTTTTCACTTTTTTTTGTACTTTGTGCCACTATGGGACTTTCACTTTTGCATTTAGATCGTTTGGAAAACAAAGGAATGCAGGGTTTTTCTATGCTTTACAAACTGCAGCACTGCAACTGACAACCCACACTTGCTACATCATGCTCGAGATATCTACACCGGCAATGATCCCCCTCACGATAAGCAGGGGGGGTTCCCTTCCCTCTGCTTGCCTGCTAAATACTGCATTGACACGATTGCAGTATTTAGGGGGTTTAAAGTGCGGCAGTAGTGCGCACCACTCCGGAAAAGAGTACCGGGTGTCAGCTGTAAATCACTGATACTTGGGGGCATCATGCACGAAAGGCCTCTGTGCACGAAAAAATTTTCGCCATGATATATCCACACCAAGGGAATTTTTATCTACTACTGTAATACAAAAATGAGCAAAAGGGTAAAAAAGTTTTTAACTTTGTTTTTCAGGCTCCATATCTCACCACCCACTACGCTTCAACGGGAACTACTATCATTTAATAAAAAACCTGGAAAACGTCAATTTTAATTTTTGGACTTGAAACTTTAGCATATGATTTTATCAGATTCTTTTCATCTCACTGCATTTTTTACAGTTTTGGCTCCTGGTGATGGAAACATTTTTTTTCATCCTGCAACAAAATTACAATCGTTCCCACTTTCCCTAATAACTCTTGTGATTGGTTATTCCCAAGAAAAGAAAACAGCATCATCCACTCACGATAGGGGCTCTCAGCCAAAAAATTGCCAAACTGTTCGTGGGAAACTTTCATTTGGAAAAATACTAATAAGCCCCCCTTCCCCATTCAAAAGCCAAGAATGGACCCAAAAAACCAGACATCAAGCCGGCTCGCCAAAAGGGTCTACAGTTCGGCGCACAAAAGGGCAGTGGAGATGTCCAAAATGCCTCGTAATATTGAACGCACTTTAGAAAATTCGGGAAATGGCCTAAAAAAGGGAAGAACCTTGACTTAAAAATCATCAAAGAAACACCAGCTCGAGTTTTGCAGAAAAGTGCAGAAAATTTTAACATTTAAAAATTTGTAAAGGGTGTATTGACGTTTTAGAAAAAAGTCAATAGACTAAGTTCTGATAGGGCAAATGGTCGGAAGAAACAAGGCAAAAAGGGGCTAAAGACCCCAGAAATTGAAGGAACTGTCAAGTTGGGTGGGGGAAGCCTGATAATGGGGTTTTCACAGGGTAAACCCTTTTTGGATACCGGCCAGGATCGATGGTGCTCAATGGACCTATATGTAAGAAAACCTACAAAACGAGTTATTTTCGCCCCACCGAGCACTAGGGTATGAAATTGAAACGGGTTTCCAGTAGGACACAACACGAAACATACGTTGAAGGCAAGGAAGGTTTAATGACAAGAAGTAAAGCCCCCGGATTATTCCCCCCGACCTCAACCCAACAACACTTGGGGGTTGAGTTGAAAACAAGCTGGATACAGACCCAATATGGACCAACTTTTGGGAAAATGTAAAGAGACCTGGGATCAGATTCTAGTTGAGACATGTTGAATCTGATAAAAGCATGGGCCCAAAGGATTCAGGGAGTGTTGATCCAAAGTAGATTTGCAAAAAAAAAACAAAATAATAAAAATTAAAATGTAGCTTTTTAGGAGCAAAACAGTAATAATGCAGTGAGAACAAGGAATCGCAAACTAACATATGCAAATACTGCAATCAAAGTATGTATTACAAGCCAAGATATTGTCTTTAAAATGATGGTAGTCTCTCGTTCGAACTGTAGTGGATGTGGGTATGAAGCCTAAAAGCAAAAGTTCAAAACATTGTTATCCTTTTTTCTCGTCATTGAAATCAGACATTACTTATTTGGGTTTACAGGCCTCATTCATAAAACCGTTGCCAAACATTTCGCCAACTAAACAAACAATAATGCCCCCTTTAAAAGGGAAAAATGGCCTTCATCCCCCTTTTTAGAAAGATTTATGCCCCTTTCTGCCCACCAAACAATGAGCCCCCGGGGGTACCCTTTCCAAAAAAATAAATTCTCCTTTGTCGTAAAGGGGCAAGACCGGGCTGCGGGACCTGTACTGAGCGGGTCCGAAACTGTTTTTGCCCCCTCGTGTTTCCCCGGGGGAAAAAATGAAAGGGCCAACCAACCTCATGACCCGGGGGAAGAAAGCCAGAAAAAGAAAAGCCGCGCAGCAGCAGGCAGTTTTGGGGTGAATCCTGCAGTGAAACAGCCGGGGAAACAGTGTGCTCAGTCCCCAGATCCACGCCACGTCAGGGGCAGTTGTTGGCTCCAGCCCTCCCACGGGCCCGGGTGAGGAGAAAGGTTTTCCTATGCCCCCGAAACTTAAAAAGAGAGGTGCCTTTGCTCATAAGCGTGATACCGCGCACGTGCGGGGGAATAAAGCCGAGTACCGGACATACTTTTGTGGCCTTCCCTCCGGTTTGCTTTTACGCCACTCACTTTGACTCTGGAACGCTGCGCCTTTTTTGCTTCGGCCCCCAATTTTTATGGACTGGGCTCACGGAAAGTACCAAGACCGACTGCTGCAGCCAGAAACATCTCGTTCCAAGGACCCCCCCCTTCGGGCATTCCCCACCGCTACCGGACACAACCCCTGCGGGGGTCACTGCTGAGGAGGAGCATAAAGGACACGATAAGTTCCTTACGGACTGCTATTATTTTGCACTTGATGTTTCCCTTTAAATATTTCCCTTTAAACCCGTAATCTCCCCGCAGGAGTTAATAAAACCTTGTTTTAATTAAATTGTTAAATTTTGTTAACCCTTGCTCTGCCTCTTGTTGTCACTGCATCCCCGCAACCTACTTACAATGCCACCTACAGAACACAAAAAAAAATACAGTTTATACCAACCTACTGCGAACAGCTGTGTCTCCTCCACCTGCACACAAGCGGGATTATGGGGAAGTCATTGTGCCGCAAGCTCACTCTTAGGTCATAATTAAAAAAGTCGTTTTGGGTGAGTTTGGGGGGCAGGAAACAAAAACCACAGGATACTACTATAAGTGTCATGTTGACTCCAAACATTAAAATGGGGCTAAACCTCCAATCTTTTTCACCTGGGCAGAACCTAGCATGTGCACTGAACAAATCTTTGACCCTATTTTTTTGCCCTTGTGTTTTTTTTTTTTTTTACATTGTGAACCCTAAGATTTTTTTGGGGGCCAATTTTTTCCCCTGTGCCCCCTGTGCTGTACCACGCAGAGACAGAAGTCACCCTTTTTTCCCCAGCCGCACTCTGTTTCTGGGGAGATATAAAAAAAAAAAATAAATAAAATGAAATAAAAACAATAAAATATTAAAAAAAATAATAAAAATATGCACAAACATTTAAGGTCGGGTAGTGCGACCAAAATTAAAATGGAAAATTTTTTAATTAAAATTCACGCATTGGGTGCTAAAAAAAAATTTCTTACTTTTTTTTTTTTCCTTTTTTGCACCGTTTGGGGTTTTAACATGCTTTTTGTTTCCCTGCACATTCAACTTTGAGGGGGGTCTGAAGTCATAAATCATTTAAAATAGCAAAAAACTACAAAAAAGATTAAAAAAACTCTCCCACTGGATCATCAGAAGAGTTTAAACATATTCTCATTTAACCCTTTCTGCAGCCAGCAATAGTTTGGGTGCGCCCCAAAGAGTACAGAAACAAAGGGCACAACATTTTAAAAGGAACCCAATTACAAAAATGATTTTAACCTAAAATACCTGTACATTCATTACATGAGATATGATTTATTGACCTTGTCCACATTTAATAGAAAAAAAGAAAAAGGCCTTTTTTTTTTTGGGTGCAAAGTGATGGATGCCATGAGAGTGATGTATAAAAGAAGAGATGAGAGCATGGAACATAAGTATATAGTCTGTCTAATTTGAATAAATTGGGTTTTTTGACACCCATTTTTTTTTTAATTATCCAAGCTAAGGCACAGCAAAAAAATATCGAACGTTGACTCTTGACAGGGAGCGTACGATACCGCAAGTAGGGTATCGCCGATATTGTTGTAGGCCTTTGTACTTATTCCGTATTTTCGTCTTAGGGGATACCGGAAGGGGATTTCACGTCAGGCCGTCGGTCGGGTCTGTGGGGGGGATCACGGCACTTACCTGGCAGAAGTCCCCGGGGTTCGGGGCTGACTGCTTCATCCCCCCCATCATCTTTCCCGGGGGTCACATGCATTTTTTCTCGCTTTAACTGATTATGCTGGGTAATCCCCGGCCGAAAAGCATCGTCCGAGACTCCCCCCCCCGGGGGGAAACAGGAATCACTTGCTGCTCCGGGAGACAGGGGGCTGCCTTAAAAAAGATTAGCAGAGCTGGATCCGGGGACAATCGTTTCATGGACTGCGTCGGCAGGTGGTATACTGTTGGTTTTTTTTTTTTTTACAGGAATCGATGGCGTCGCGGGGAAAGAAGTCAAAAAAAGAAAGAAAACTTGTTTCTCTTTTTTTTTAAAATACTTTTTTCTTGCTTTGTCTTTTTTTATCATTTTAAAAACTTTGGGGGTTAATAATGGGGCGTGTCTTATTAACCTCTCCATATTAACCGGGTTTTTTTTTCCCCCCGTGCAATCAACGGTGACATTAACCCCTTATTTTCCCCCTTGCCACCGCTACAGGGCAAGGGGGAAGAGGGGTAAATGCCCAATTGGAAAAATTTTGATGCGCCCCCAAAAGTGGGGGGGCTGTAGCCCCCCGGGTTTTCAGCTGTTGAGGGGGCCAAATCCATGGGGCCTTTTCGTCTTTTAAAAACCCCCCACAGTTGCATTTTACTTGGTGGTTAACAAAAATAGGGGGGCCCTACCCGTTTTTTTTTTTTTTTGAGGGGGCCCCTTTTTTTTTTAACCAGCCAATAGAGACTGCTTGGCCTGGGGTTATCAGCTTCAAGGGGCCCTGGATATTTATCCCCCTTCCCCCCTAAAAACCGGCCCACGGTCTGCTTCACTGGTGGTTTTAAAAAAATAGGGGGGGGCCCCCGCCAATTTTTTTTTAGGGACCCCTATTTTTTGTTAAAAGCCAAGATATGCAGACTTGGGGGGCCGGTATTCAGGGGGGGCAAGGGGCCTTGGGGCTTGGTCCTTAACAGCCCCAAAATCCAGGCCTCAGCGGTTGCTTCATTGGCTGGTTAACAAAAATAGGGGGGACCCCACGCCAATTTTTACAAAGGAACCCCATTTTTGTTTTAACATTTCCCTCTGACGTCACGATTGTGTCCCCCGGTGACCTGAAGTGAAATGGAAAGCAATCAATTAAGCTTTCCCCTTCCTCTCCTGTCAGCCGGAAGGAACTCTTCATTTGGGGGGTTTACGTGGGCTGCAGCATTAGCCGGGGGGGCCCCCCGGGAAACAAAAACCCTTTTCTGAAGGATTACACCGTGGGACCTACGTGCATGGGATAGGTAAAAATAATTTTGTTTTTTATTTTTTTTTTTATTACAGGGGAAAGGTTTTTGCGTCAAAAAAATTAAAAAATGGGGAAAAAAAAGTGTCTTTTTTTCATTAAAATGATTTTTTAATTAAAGTGTGTGGGTTTTTAATTTTTATTCATGCAATAGGGGTTAATAATTGATGTTGTCTAAGGAAGCTCTCAATTATTTTAAAACCGGTTAAGGTCACCTTTCAATTTTAATTGGGTTTAACCCCATATTTTAAACCCTTCGCCACCGCTACAGGGCAAGGGGGAAAGCGGGAAAATGCCGAAAGGGCAATCTAATTTTTGATTTTTTTTTTGGGTGCTGGGGGGGAGATGTTAGTACCAGGGGGGAAAAATAATGGCCCCCCCCGGGGGTATTTTATCGCCCCCAATTGCTGGCTTTTTCTGTCTTTTTTGGGGAAAATACGGGAGCCCACCTTTTTTTTTTAAAAAATTTTACACCTCATAAATATTATAATACATGTCTTTAAAAATTTTGCACAAAATAAATTTATATTTATAGTTCAAACTTCTACATAGTATAATAGCCGCTAATTCAATTGGGGGTTTTTTGTGAAAATGCAACCCACATGAAATACATTGGGGTGAAAAAAGGGGTTAACCATGTCTTTTCATCCCCCTTTCTATCTTTTGCACAACAATTACACCATCTATGTGTGCAAAATTTACACCGTGGGGTTTTAAAAAAAGGGTAAATTCGTAGCAAAAAAGTCCTTTTTTTTCAACAAAATTTTCCCCTTAATTAACCCCACAGGTGTGAAATTTTGCACACTAGACTATTAATTTTTGTGCAACAATTGCAAACACAAAAAAGACATGGTTAACCCTTGAACCCAAGTTCTTCAGCCGGGGGCTTCGTCTTTTTCACAGAACCGGGGTTTACCCGGAATTTGAATCGAGGTATTTTATATGTAAATTTTTTTAAACTATCAATATGATATAATATGTCACAATGACTGATAAAAAATAATTTTTCATGTGTTAAATTTATGTTTACAAGGAAATAAAGGTTTTTTAGTTTCATTTTTGTTTTTCCCTGCTTACAGGGGTTTTTCCCGGGATCGGGGAACGGATACGCCCCTATTTTTGATATCGGCGTACCATTCCGCCATATTTTTAGTACACATATCGTAACACTACTCTTTTAGTTAATTTTCTTTTTGCTAGTTTTAAAGGTGCTGATTACCAATGGATCCCCATACAATTTTTTGTACTGCTATCCTTGGGGACATAGGTACATTGAACATCAATGTTTGTTAATTTGGTGAATCCTGCTGACTACCTATTTTACGTCCACCTTTTTGGGGGTTTGCAAACACGAAGGACAAAATAACAGTTTTTGGAAACTCAAAATAGAATAACTCCTACCAACTTGCAAGACACGCCAAGGAAAAACCGGCCCAACCTGAGGAATCAAAAGATCCACGCCCATACTGAACCCATAAGAGAAATTTAGAGAACTGATTTGGGACAACAGGTCATCTTACCCATACAACAGACCAAAAGTTTGGACAAACCTTCTCATTCAAAATTTTCGTATTTTCATGGTAGAAAAAGTGAAACACACTGAAAGGATCAAAACTAGAATAACAATTGGAATATACATTACACTTTACAAAAAAAAGTGGGAAAAACTGAAAAAAAGTCTTAAAATTCTAGGTTCTTCAAAGTAGCCCCTTTTTTTTTGATTAGTTTGCACCAGAAAAGGTGAAGAATGGACCTACATGTGGGGTTTCCCCGTGAACATGGGGAGGTGGTGTGATGGTGTGGGGGTGCTTT